>CM062200.1:1997500-2654642 GCA_031216445.1 Lateolabrax maculatus | reverse complement strand
AAAGCAGCCACAGTCATTAAATACATGACGTTATTTCCCTGAAGGTGGTCTCTGTCAGGGAGGCACAGACACCGATCCCTCATGTCAGGGCATCTGATACCGAGTACTGATCCCAAACAAGTACTCTGTTTTGTCTTGAGATCATTTTTCTGCAAGGTAACGTGGCTGCTGGGACAATAAAACACTAAAACTGGAGGTGACTGCTGGAGAAAACACATAATTTATATGAAATGTACACAGAATCATGTGGATTGGCAAAATCTGGCTGTTAAAAACTATTTTTTTGCTCAATTTTTCAAATCATTACTATATTATCATCTTTGAGGAGGACGTTATATAAGTTCTGACAGTATAGAAAAGATGTATATTATTGATACTCCGGAGTCAGTTTTACTTTCTTTAGTTGCCAAATCCTTGTTTCCCTCAGACAAACTGTCCTAACACCCGACACTGAACATTTGACGGCGTTTCACTGAACTACTACTTTAACTAAAAAGGGTTTTAGGTGCCCCAGCTGACCTGGAAAACTGTGTAACAGATATGCAG
Source organism: Lateolabrax maculatus (assembly GCA_031216445.1). NCBI lineage: Eukaryota > Metazoa > Chordata > Actinopteri > Acropomatiformes > Lateolabracidae > Lateolabrax > Lateolabrax maculatus. The sequence goes on along the minus strand of CM062200.1, from coordinate 2,654,096 downwards.
ATTTGTTCAATAAACAACCAGCAGATTAATCGAGTGTAACAGTGATTGTTGGCTGCAGCCCTTGTAGTTCATGCAGGTTTTTTCTCTGCATCCTCCATGGATGGACTGGGACCGACTGTCGGAAGCCCCCGTAGTATTAACTGGGTCAAGCAGCAGCAGCAGCATCTACTCAGCCTAATATGTATTGTGCCAATCTGGATTAGTCATCTGGTCTATTCCCAAACCACCTCAGACACACGCAAAGCTCACAGAGTCTTTATTTATGAGAAATCAGGTGTGGCTGGTTTTGGTCATGGTTTCACACATCATGTTTCCCCCTCGTTTAGTACTCAGCTGTTTCTGCCTGAGCTCAGTTGACCTTTTCTGGCCTGTCGTCGTTTTCCGCTGCCGGCTGTAATTGAAATGATATCAGTGGTTGATGATAAGCCAGGCGGAGCGGTGCCCAGTTAAAATTGCCTCGTCACCCAGAGCTGGCAGTCTAAATGGTCAGTGTGTCGACCACTAATCTGTTAATCCTTTGCTGTGATTATAAATGAGGATAAGTATAAGTCTAGGATCAGGGTAGGTTTATAAAACTGACTTTCTTTTTAATGTATAGTTTGAAAAACATTACGCACGGCCCCAGCGAGCAGACAGACACATCATGTCATATTTGCTTAAAATTGCAGTAGTCTGGTCTGTTCAGCCTAATTGTGTAATGTCCTTGCGTAACAGAGCTACATCTGTATACTCATGTAATGTTTCAGGGTCTGACTGAGGTGATTCAGGGTTTAACAGTGCTGCCTTTCAGAGGGTTGTCTTCTTCCTCTTTTTGGGGCCTGATAGAGGTCAAAGGACATGAACAGCAACTTTATTTCAGATCATTTAATTCGCTTTTTGGCTACTTCCTGTTTCTCTTTATAAATAGATTCAACCTTTGTGAAGGTTATAATTAGGTTTGAGTAACATTCACATTTGAACCGATACTAGTGCAGGTTTAATGGTTTCATAATAAGGTTTCAGACACACTAAAAAAATCTCACATACTGTTTTAGTGTGCTAAATTGCAGATGCTCTCAGGTAAATTTGATTTAACGTGAATCTGTACTCTGTAGCACCGACGTTATTCGGTCAGTAAAAGTACAGAGTTCGGTACTCGACCCCAGTTATAATATTTTATAAAGGTGTTGATTCAACTATAGGATCATTTTGGAGGATGTAGTTCGTATTGCGTCATATTGACTGAGGTGTTTTCTATTATTTTGTCTATCCTGGTTCTGTTCAGTGGAGTTGTTGTATAATTATGGTGTGTTTTCTCCCCCACAGGAGCAAAGCCTTCATGTTCTGCGGCCTGTACGCGGCGCTCGTGTTCGGCGGTCAGCACTTCATGAGGGAGCGGCCGAAGCTGAACCTGCGGCGCCCGCTGGTGCTGTGGTCGCTCAGCCTGGCCATCTTCAGGTGGGTCGCAGTCCGGCCGTGAAATGATTGGTTATTGATCACTCGATTGGCAGTACATTTTATATTTGGTTATTCGAGGAAGTGGTTGTCGAGGAAAAAATAACCCAAACAAAACCAGCAGTGAAATGTAACTAAGTACATTTACTGAAGTACAATACTTTATACTTCCAACCCACTACATTTCAGAGGAAAATGTTGTACTTTTTACTCCACAACATTAGTTTTAAAGCTTTAGTTACTTTGTAGATACAGATTAACATCAAAATAAGTGATGTGTTATCATGGATTAATCTACCGAGTAGTAAATAAAGTTGTTGGAATTATCTCCACATTCGTCCGCTGCAACATTTAAAGAGATATACACATTAATGCATCAATAATTACAATCCAATAATATGATTCTGCCTTTTATTTTTGAAACTTTAAGTATATTTTGATGCTGATACTGCATTGTGGGTAATGTAGGCACCAGTTTGTGACGTGGAAGAAGAATATATGAGAAGAAAAGACGAAATCTCTGGTTCTGCTGCATCGATTTTAAACAGTTCATCGTGAGTCTCACTATGTTATAGGAGTGCGATGCTAGATTGGTGGAGTACTCCTTTAATGGATCTTGCTTGTGCACAGAGACAAGACCAAACAGTTGTGGTGCACTGTATCATTCAGATCTCTGTTTGTTGGATCTTATCGGCTCAATTTTATTTTAATCGCCTTCCAAAGATCGCTCTAAGGAAGGTATCCGCGCTCGTCTACTCCCAGTCTCAGTCCCTTTATCGATTGTTTTTGCCTCCAATTTAATGTTAGCAGAATTCGAGTAATTTGACTGTGAATTTCTTGGTTTTCTGGGTGAACTGATGGTTGGGCAGTCATCAGTCAGTGCACGATGAGCGCCGGGAGGAAATATGCTCTGAGGATGTGTTAAAAAGTTGAAACCTGTTTGACACAACTGTCACCAACACATTCCTCGCTGGCTTTAAAGCTGTGTACTCAAAGGAAGAGCCGAACCTTTCGCAGAATGATAATGATCTTTTACACCTCACTATCCTGTGGCAAAGTGGTAACACGAACCTCTTCCCTCTGGCAGCTGCACCAGTTTTTTGTCTCAGAGAATTTGTGCTGCTTCCATGACACTTTTTTAATGTACAGCTTTGTTATTTTTAATGTAATTTTTACTGAAGCCTTTTTGAATTAGAACCTAGATTATAGTAAAACCCCGGAGGTTTATATTTAACTTTAATATTTAGAGCATCTGCTACTGTATGTGACTGAAAGTGTTATACACTGATAAACCAAACGTGATGCCTACATTGCGATCACTGCCAGGAGAGTTTGTAGAGATTGTGACCCACTTGGCAGGTCGCAGCGGCGGTGGATCTGCGGTGTGTTGAGCCCTCCGTATAATCTTAATCCCACAGCAGCCTCTCCACCCCGCGGCTGCCTGCATACAGGACGTGACGACACCAGTTTGGGGTTTCCAAGGCTGTTTGAGTATCATTAGTTAAGACCACAGTGTCCAGCTGTTTAAAGGACATTACTGAGCCTTTTTTTATTTTATTTTTAAATTAGACATTTTTAAAGATTAAGTTTTGAATAGGAACCAATGAAGTTGAAGCTGGGTGCCACCGACATTGTAGAGTATTAAGAGACTAACGTGGGATTTGTTGACAATAAGAAAAATGGAGAATATTGCTCGCCTTAACCTCCAAACTTAGTCTTTATATTCTTCTTTTTTACAGCGGCAGTGCAGTCATTTCTGTTATTCTGAGTATTTTATACATTTTAAAGTCAATGGGGAAACCAAATAAAGTCCAGTTAGTGCTTGAAAAATCCAGTAGTTGCAGTAGACAGTTTATCTCTGCTTATCTTCGATCTGACCTGAAGTGTGTTAGTATCGTTTGGCAGAAGACTTTCTTCCTGCAGTCTGTGGTTCAGTGTATGATTGCACTATACTGTGATCGCAGGGTTTTATTGATATAACAGGGATAAGTAATGTTGAGTCTTTATGGCGTAGCGGAGCTGGAACAATGGACATGTGGGATGTACTCTCTGGTTCAGGGATGTCTTTGAGAAGCAACGCCATGGCTTGTAAAAATTTGAGCTTTTTAAAGCCAAAGTTTATGACTTAGGAAGCGTCTTGACCCTGGAAGTGGGATGTTTTATATTCAGCGCTGACTGACTGATTATACTTTCACACATCAGGGCTGCAGACTGAGAACATCCTATTTTTCCACAAGGAGATAAAAGAACTGCGTTGAAGGACAAAAACTCAACGTTAACGTAGCCTTATCTGTAAAATATACAACACGGTAACCTGAAAAGGGCTGTTGGATAGCAGCAGTGAGGAAGGACTTTTTATTTAATCTAAAAGATAACATGACACTGATCTCCCTGTTTGAGTGATTGTAGAAGCAGAAAGAACGTAATTAATTTGTTTTGACTGAATATAATTAGATTATTGAAGATTTGATTGCACCAGACTCCAATACCAGTTTGGTATAAATATAAAACTATTCTCAGAATAAATGCTGGAAACTTAATTTATGCAAATATAAAATTACTAAAAGAAATAAAAATAAAAAACACCCAGAGACTCAGATACAGTTTTTCTCAGGCTGTCAGGATGGTGAACTCTGTCCTCTGGACGTCCTCGCCCTTTTCTAGCACATTGTCTTCAGTGAATCCTTTGCTGAGCCGCTGCATATTTGAAGGGATAAAGATAAGATAACATTACAGCCGGGAAATAGTTGTGCAGCAGGTGCAGAAGGAAAGAGATCCAAAATCTTAAGTATACAAACAAACACTAAAATACAAACGGGTTAACAGTAAGGATCATTCGTGGTGGGTTGCATGTAGATGTGTATAAGAAGTGGCATACATGTATGTTTTTTTTATCCTTTTTTATATATTAATTTTATATTGTAGTCTTTTATCTCAACCTCTGGAGCCACATTGCATTTGATTACACATTAGTATGTGACAAATAAACCTTTGAATCCTTGAAATAATTATTATAATAAGACTTTTCACTATTAAAATATTGCGGACCAAAAAAGGCAACCATAAAAAATACGATTGTACATGTACAACTTTAACTTTTAGTGCAATTTACACACATTAAAAAGGTCACAGATATGAAGATTGATCTTCCATTTTTAATCTCTTATCTATCTTACTATACTATCTAATTATTTTTATCTATCTAGCCACTCAACAGTCAGTAGGTGGTATTGGAGCAGCTCTGTATTTGAATAGGATCTGTATGATTTCCATTGATCTCTCAGATGTAACGAGACGCGAGTTAAACTGTTTGCATGTCGTGGGTTCACTCTGCAGCATCATCGGAGCGCTGAGGACCGGACTGTACATGCTGCACGTCCTCACAACCAGCGGCTTCAGGCAGTCGGTGTGCGACATCAGCTTCTACAGCGCCCCCGTCAGCAAGTTCTGGGCCTACGCTTTTGTTCTTAGCAAGGCCCCCGAGCTGGGTAAGGCTTCCTCCTCCTTAATCTTCCTGATGTAGTCCTGAACGTTCACCTGTTAAAGCAGCATCACACACACAGATACAGAAGATGTGTAGATATCTACTTTAAATGTTAAGTTACATTTAAGACTTTCACTTGAACTAAATTTAACCAGATTTTAACATAAAAGTTTAGAAGTGTCTTGACCTGCCAATCAGCAAATCAATGCTTATTTAAGATAACATTTTTTTCTAAATAACAAGTGAGGCATGTCACCTGAATTCCTTATCCAAAATGAATTACTGTAAATTGATCTCCACTGAAGATTAGATTTCCTGACACAGATGGAGCAGCAGTGCTTCTCTTACGTCAGACCCCACCGGAGATTTACATGCAACGACACACATAAGCTTTAACCTTGAGTGACCAAATCATTTCTCTCCACGGAGCACTTAAACTTTCCAGTAAATTTATCAGCAAACAATTACTTTAAGAGCTGCTTCTCTGACGCTGATCTGTCGGACGCAGAGGCCCGATGCTCTGGGAAGTGGAGGCCGATGCTGAGGTGGCAAGAAAACTCCATTAGAGTGTGATTGATACAGACAGTTTTCTCAGCTGCAGACAGGAAGAGCGTCTTCATCTCCCTTTTTGTCGGGCCGTTAGTTTACCACAGGATATAAGATTTGTTGATTCCCAGAAATAAGTACAGATAAATAGAGAAAAGTACAATTTACAATGCAGGGAGTGTTTTCACAGTGTGGTTTCAGTAACTAAAGGATCTGAATACTTCCTCCACCCGGTACCTGTGAATGATTTCCTCTCCCTGTCTCTGGCAGGCGACACGGTGTTCATCGTCCTCCGGAAGCAGCGCCTCATCTTCCTGCACTGGTACCACCACATCACGGTGCTGCTGTACTCCTGGTACTCCTACAAGGACCAGGTGGCGGGCGGCGGCTGGTTCATGACCATGAACTACGTGGTCCATTCTCTCATGTACACGTACTACGCAGCCCGGGCGGCCGGCCTGCGGGTGCCCCGTCCCTTCGCCATGATCATCACGGCCACCCAGATCATGCAGATGGTGATGGGCCTGGCGGTGCTGGGCCTGGTGTACCGCTGGATGCACGAGGTGCGCTGTCCGTCCTACATGGACAACATCGCCTGGGGCTCCCTCATGTACCTCAGCTACTTGGTCCTTTTCGCCGTGTTCTTCTACAACACCTACCTCAGAGGCTCCTCCGGGGACAAAGGATCCAAGGCGGAGTAGCACGTCCGCACGGTGCTCGGCAGTCGTATTGAAGTGTGCCATAAGTAGAAATAACCAACAGCGAGGGGCCATGAATGTGTGAGTCACAACTAGTTAACTGGTTTGCTCGGTCCTCCTCTTTTTATGACATTTTCACTTGACTTTTTATAGGCATCTGTAGCTCAAAACAGTGATACATCCATGGATTTAGGGCGGTAGGAAAGAGAGAGGCCGGCGTAGTTAGTATGATTAGCCGAGAGTACAGTATGGAAATTGATAAAGAAGGGGATGGAGGAAGACCATGTTTGTGTTTGACTAACATAGTACTCACTTCATTTAAATGATTGCCTTGGTAACTTATAGTCGTGACCAGTATCCAAACATAGAGGGCCAAATATATGTCAGGTGATGGTTAACGTTTGAGGTTAATGTTTGTGTTTGTACGGTGTAATGAAGACGTTAAAGTGAATTTTCGATTCTCAAATGAATAGTTCAACATGTGGGAAATGCAGTTATTTGTTTTCTCTCTAAGATTGAGATGAAAACATCAATATCGCGTCTGTGGTTTAAGTATTGAGCTGGAAGGGTTTAGCTTTGCATAAAGACTGGAATCGGGGGGAAACGTCTCACCAGTTTCTCTCTAAAGTGCACTATAACACCTCTAAAGCTGACTTATTTAAAAGATATATACATATTATTTGATCTTCAGAATGAAAAAAACGAACATTTGTGAGTTTAGGGGGAGTTTATCCATCCGCCCGTACTTCTTAGCAGTGTCTCCTGGCTACAGCTGGTCGGATGCAGTGGTTGCACAGGTTTTTCTCGTCCATACAGAGACCCCAAACGTGGCTTTAAGACGTGACAAGACGTCAGGAAGCTGCGCACAGTCACGCTCTCAGCTATATTTGTCAAGAAATAGTTCCAGCACATAACTCCCCCTAAAACCACAAATTGTATTTTTTATTTACGGATGAAACAAACAAGATACGAGTTAAATAGGAGCTTTAGAGGTGGTATTTTACTTTGGACAGAGCCAGGCAAGCTGTTTCCTCCTGCTTCCAGTCTTTACATCAATCAACTCACGCTCAGAAAGAAAGCAAATACGTGTATCACCCAAAATGTCGGTGAACTGTTCCTTTAAAGCAGTGTCTCTTTAAGCCCCAGCACACCTGTGACCTGAAGGAGAGTAAATTTAGGAGAACCAAAAGGGAAATGAAGACTTCACAATGCACTGAATGAAAGAAGGGTGTTTGTCATGTTTAGTTTTAACACACACACACACACACACACACATTACACAGCATTTTAAATATGTAGCCCTGAAGCTGATAGTTGCTCAACCTGTCAACCTGAGATGTGCCAATTTTAAAGAAGGAACATTGACGATCAATTTAACACAGCGTACTTCGTCTGCACTTTGTTAGATAAGATCTGAGTGACGGACACATTCTGCAGCTGACAGCGAGCGACCTCCAGGCGCTGGGTTGTGTAACATGTTGAGCTCAACTCCTCCCGTCTGTCCTTTCTGCTCTTTTGTAAAAACAAAAAAACAAACTAAAAAACATGTTTACACATTGTGCACATTTTGCCTTCTTCATCTCACCTGAGAACTTACACTGGACGAAGCCCAGTCTGCACCCCCCCGTCACGGCTCAGGACGGTTTTATTCGGTGGTTTCGATGTGGTGTCAGTAACATAATCCAACGGCCAGATGTGTTAAACTCTGTATTGTGTAAGCGTGGATGTGTTTCTAAATCTCAATTATTGACTCCCACAGTTCATCATGAATAGATAAAGAAACGCCCCTAATCACCTGTCAATCAAGAGGCTCTCTGATGATCGAATGATCAATAATCTGCAGTAATATCTCACTCATCAGTTAGTCAGTCGGTGGTTTAGTTTATTGCACTATAATTGAAACAGACTTTAAGATAATAGGCCAGTAAAAAAGGTTCCTCCAGTGTAAATAAGAATTAAATGTCGCTCTGTTGATCAAAACAAACAAATCTGATGCTGCGTTTGTCTCCACGACCTCAAACTACAAAGAAGTCGTCAGTCGGGGGACAGATCGGCGTGATCAGGGGGTGAAACTGTTGGCAGTTCAACCAGAAAGTGATTCACTGGGGAAAAAAAATGCTAAAATTAGAGAAAAGTCAGAAAAAAATAAACCTTGCCACTTGTACGCAGTATTTTGCCCGTTTGTCCCGCCGGCGCTGGGCCCCCTTCCTCCCCCGTGTGCTGTAATACAGATGATCTGAACACACCCACCAACACGCTGTCGATCCCCATGTGGTGCAGCACGTCGTTTGGTACTGAACTATAATTTGATTTAAATTGTGCTTTTCCAGTAAAAACTGTGGGCTGTAAAGACAAAGCGATGGTGTTGATTCTGACGCGAGCTGCTAAGAAGGAAGACGGTGCGTCCATTGTAAATAGTAAGAATCTATTTATTTTCTTAATATATAACATTCTCTGGCAGATCTGAAGTGTACCTGGTAGGTGTTAGAGTATTTTTATTAGGACGTGAAGTTAGCCGTGCTTCATTTCGTTCCTCTTTTCCATCCAAATGTCACGTTTTGTGCGTTTTCTTCATTCCTCGCGTCTGCCGACAAACTTCATCACGACACCGTTTCTGCCTCTCAAATGTTAAGAGATGGAGGATAATCGTAGAAGGTAGACGCTCCAAGCCATTAATACTTAATGTTGAAAGGAGATTTTGGGTAATTGTGTTTAATTTGTGGTATGTGTAGTGTAATTTAATGCCGTCCTTTTTTCTTAATGACCTGTGTTTTATGCCCTTGTGCTCATTCCAGCTTTTAGGTAAAACCAGTGCACATTATGGATAAACTCTGTGTGGCAGCAGCTTATAAACGTACACTGAGGGGGATTTTGGCTTGAACACATGAAGTAAAAGATTTGTTCGGTTACCACTATCACTGTCTTTTTGTTGTGGGGGAGCGGAGGTTTATATGAGGCGCTTGTGCTTCCTTCGTTTGGACAAGATGGTGTTTTTATTTTTCCAGCTGTAACATCAAACGTCTCAGAGACCGTTTGTGGCCTCAGCACTTTGTACGTTTCTGATTCAGTCCTGTGGCGTTCTCCTATAACTAAACGCTGTATTTTACCTGATATTCAGCAGCATGTTGCATCCTCAGAGGTAGTTTTCATAGAGAAATGAAATGTTCGCTCAGAGTGAAACACAGTGGTGGACTTTGAACTAAGTACGTTTAATCAAGTAATGTAACTTTACTTCAGTAAGATTTTGCTTGCAGGACTTTTACTAAACTTAAATCAGCTACAACAGTAAAATCTTTACATGTTAATGTATCAGTAAGAGAAATCTGATATACTTGTACCATGGATGCACAAATTGATATAAATACATAATCTATATGTACTGTTTGCGTTTGATACTTGAGTACATTTGCCTGATTACTTAATTTTACTTGACTTTACTCAAGCATGCACTTGACTTTTACTTATAAAAGAGTATTTCTACACTGAAGTAAAATATCAGATTACTTCTTCCATCACTGGTGAAACCACATTTTATCATTCTGGGCAGAAAGTTGAATCTATGAAACCAAACATACCTGTGAAGGTGCAGCCTGCAGCTGGGTAACAGGTGGAGAACGTGATGTACGGAGAGCAGAGTCAACAAACGTCTGGATTATTATATTTACATGTTGCCGGTGTAGCCTGAAGTTCACTAGTGTTTCCGTTCTTCTCACGACTGCTAAACCTGTAGTTTTACTGTAAAAAGGCTCAGAAAACTGTTGGATGATTTGAAGAACTGTCAGAAATGATTCCACGTCAGGATTTTAGAGCTTTTGTTGTAAACACCTTTTTAAAACTTGAAATTATTACAAGTCGTTTGTGTGCCAAACAATGCTTCTGTTGTGTTTTTTCTATCATGGATCAATGTCTCCTCTTGTGAAACATCAGAAAACACGCAGACTTCACCCTGTGGGTTCTTCTGTCGACTGCAACCGAAGGAAACAAAACTGTTCAAGGGCTTTTGATGTTGAAGTGTTACAATAAATCCATTCTGGTTTTAAAATGTGTCTGCTCATTGTTTCAGACAGGAAGTCTTCTGTCTTCTCATGTTACAGAGAAACCATTAATTCACTTATTTTTCAAGTTCTTACAGTTTAAAATCTACTTAAAAAGTGATCCATCCTCTAAATGAGGATGTGCATTTGTTCTTATTCTACCAGGTGTTGGCAGAAAATCCATGAAAAGTTTAATTGTAAATCAGACACAAGACTCAAATCTATGAGTCTATGTTTGAACTTCTGGTTTTATGGATTTCTTGGCTGTAAAAAGACAGAATTTGTGATAATGCTTGTTTTGTTATTTTAACTCCCATTAGGGCAATTTTCACATTTGTTTTTACATATAATCCATGCAAAACTAAACCTTTATTCAGACAGTGGTGGTATTCAGACCATTTACTTAAACACTGTGAAAGTAAGTGTACAGTAAACATCAGAATTTACTTAAAGTATCAAAAGTAAAAGTTCTCATTCTGCAAGAGGTTTATACATAAAATTATATCTAAATCCATAAAGGAACATTTCACGCTTCAGTTTCAGAAAAATTCTAAATCACCAAATTCAACAAAGTACCTTGAATTTGTCCTTCAGTAAATTTACTTTATGTTCCACTGCTGCATCTCAAGTACTGGGTGGTTTACCATGAAACTGCTCAAACATTCATGATTCCCAGAGGATGAATCCTGCTGACTTTCCCTCCAGCGCCACCATCTGGCCATAAATCTGTCTCCTGTTTATGACTCTTCAGTCACCATCAATCTTCTTTGTACCTGAAGACTGTTTTAGTCACAGAAGTGTCTGATAAATGGTAGTTTTATACTTTGTCTCCTTTCTGATGTTGTGAGATAATTTAGGACATTTTGTCGTCATCACTGCCCCCTAACATTAGTAACTGAGTACATTTACTCAAGTACTGTACTTTATCCGTACAAATCTGAGGTATGTTACAGCTCTTTCTGCTTCTACATCTCAGAGGGAAATATTGTACTTTCATTTGACAGCTTTAGTTACTTTACAAATTAAGATTGGCATTCCTCACTTTTTTCAGATTTTTTACAAACCAAACAAACGATTAATGGAGAAAATAACCAGCAGATTAATCCAGAATGACAAAACAGATCAAAATGAGCTCCAACATTAAATCCGGCTTTTAACATGATAGAAATAATAGTACAACAGGCACAGGGGACGTTTTAAATACACTTTCTTGATTATACTAACACATTTTTACCTGAACTCTTTCAATCCATGACATTTAACTTGCAGCCTAACTGATGTTTTAATTCACCTTCCTCCTGTTGTGAGGTCTGCAGCGCCCTCCTGTGGCGGAGGTGAGTCTCTTCTGTCTGACAGCTTCAGCCTTTTCTCTCAGCTTTAAACTCATGTTGGTAGATTTAAAGCAGCTGCAGGAACATCTGAACATCTGTGTGGTTGCCTTCAGGCACCGTGGGGAAACTGAATCCTGGGCTGAACATGCATCAATTAATGAACAATAATAGCTCTATTAATAGTTTTTTTTTTCTCTTGCTAATGTGTTTTTTGCAAAGTTAAAGTATTGTATTACTATCAGAAAGTATAAAAAAAAAAAAAACCTGTGACAAACATTTCATGCATGTTGTTTCTTTTTGCTCTATTGAAACATTTGAAAGTATTACACTTAAGTTCAAATCAGAGGTACTTTATACTTCACAGGACATAGAATACGTTTACTCCACTACAGTTATGTGACTTAGTTACTTTACTCTCTGCATTCAAAACACATGTTCAACACTGTATAATAGTAGATTTAAATATAATGCTTAAAATTACTTAAACAACCTTCAAATGTTGTTAATATGTTAATGTGTCAGTAATCTAATAATATCAATATACTTTAGTCATCTTAAAAGATGTTTTGTGCCAAGGATGCACAAATAGATATATGTAATATTGATATATAGACAAAATAGATAAAAATACATATATAATACTAAAGTGGCATAATGAGTACTTTTACATTTGAAACTTAAGTATTTTTTTCTGATTATACTTAATTTTACATAAGTAAATTTGTGAATGCAGGACTTTTACTTGTAACTGAGTATTTTTACATTAAAGTATTGCTACTTTTACTCAAATCAAAGTTCTAAATACTTCTTCCATCACTGCCAATAATAAATGAGCTCATCCAATGACAAAACAAGTATTTCCATGTGAGGCAACTTTCTACTTCACGACATTTCAGAGGGAAATATTGTGCTTTTTACTCCAATACATTTATATGACAGCTGTAGTCACTTTATAGTTTAAGATTTTACAGTAAAAAAAAAACAAAAAAAAACACCTCCACAGTCTGACTCTGTCCCCTCAGACCTTCCCTCCTTTCCCCTGAACGCACCACCAAACTCCACACCTGTTCTCATGTCCCTCATCAGCCCTGCATCTATTTAACCAGCTCGTCTTCCTTTCTGTTCGAGTCTGTAACCTTTATCTTTATCTGGACCTCCCTGCAAGATCATTCCTCAATAAATCACTGACGTCGTCCTGCTGCCTCCTCGACTGTCTGCATTTGGGTCTTTCTCCTGTTGCTGCTCTCCTTCTCCTGACATCTGAGTTTAAAAAGTGTATATAAAACAGGGAAATTATTAGTAAGATTAGAGAAAAGTCACAAAAACTAAGAAAATAAATTTATGTAGCAGAACATTGTTTTTTCCACTTCCCTGCCCCATTAAAATACATTATAGATATTACTGTCAGGGTTGAAGCACGAGGGGAAAGGACCCAAGGCAGATGGAGGCAGGAGCAGCAGTCCAAATTAATTTATTAAGATAAACACTCACACAAAGACAACTGCAGGCAGGATCACAGACAAGCTCAGGCACCATCCAGGTAATCAGAAGAAAGCTCAGGTGTAACACGAGGAGCCGAAGTCGACCAGGAACAAAGCATCAGGGCTGGAATAAGTAAAGGAACTGATGAGGGAAGTGAAGACAGGTGAGGGTGACGAGGAACAGGTGAACACAATTAGAAAGGTGGGAAAACACACGAAGGCAGGAAGTGAAAACAGAAACGAGGAGACTTCAGAATAAAACAGGAAACTAGGAATGAATCACAAGATTACATGGAAACACATGGAAGACTTATTCCCAGCAGAAACACTGTTCAACAAGAGGCAGGTCCTGACAATTATAATGTCATATAATGATGATTCACTCACACAGGACTTTTTTTTTTTTTTTGCAGAATCTGTACTTTGGTGTTTGATATTTAAAGTACATTTTGCAGATGTAATGCAGTATTTACATTGTTGTGTTACGACCTCCCCTGTGTAAACAATGAAAGCAAATGGTAAAAAAGGGGCATTAAACCAGAAATAATTAAATTTTTATGCAACAATACAGTTAATTCAGATTGCTCTGGAAGAAGTACTCTGATCTTCTACTGAAGTAAAAGTAGCAACACCACAGCATAGAAATACTACAATACTACTTAAATGTAGCCAACCGTCGGGTATAGTACAGGAGTATTATCAACAAAATGTACTTAAACTATCAAAAGTAAAAGTACTGACTGTGCAGAATGACCCATTTCAGAATAATGTGTTCATTAATGTGTTCATCACTTTAATGTTGCAGCTGGTAAGTTGGAGCTTATTTTCTACTACAGTATTTAAACTGTTCACACAATAAAGTTTGATCTTTATCTATAATAATACATCATCACTTTGTTTGATTAAATTTTGGATTCATAATCTGAATCTGCAAAGTAACCAAAGTACATTATCTCTCTAATCCCTCTGAACTGTATTGCAGTATAGTTTTATCATTTTATTTTTATAGTATAAAAGGGAAGTACTACAGATTTACACATTTACTGAAGTACAAAAGTAAAGTATAGAAAACTAAAACGTAAAAATCAGACTAAGACATTTTCCTAAACAGCAGCTTTCAAAGAGCACCTGAAGGCATCACTCCCGCTTTCTAGGAAAACACTTTCCGCAGTTTGGAGAAAACAGAAATCAACTCCTAAATACCAGGAAGCAGACGGACAAAAGGATCCAGCAGAAAAGGACTAAACCGACTATTTTCCAAACAGCAGCTGACAGAAAAGAGTCGGATCTGAGTTTTGGGGGGGGGGGGCACTGGGAGGAGTTGGAGCCCAGTCCAGCTGCGCCCTGCGCCTCGGATCAGATCCATCAGGCTGCACAGGGAGGACAGACCGGACGGGCTGTGTGTGTGTGAGTGTGTGTGTGTGTGTGTGTGTGTGATGAATGAAGACGGGACAACACACCGACTCCGTTTCCTCCCGATCCTGCTGCGATCGATCCGCGTCGCGTCTGACGCGCCTGGACGATGAGAGCGAGGCTCAGCGACTCTCCGTGCAGCTTCTCCTCCAGTCTGCAGGAGCTGAGATGAGGAGCTGAAGAAGCTCGTGTCCGCCCAACGCACGACAGGTAGGAGCTGCACCTCCGCACGCACAGACTCACCTGCAGCGTCCCGGGCCTCCTGAGGTCCAGCGGACAGGTGCGCAGCTCTCTGTGCTCACACAAGCTTTAAAGCGAGTTTTATTAACAGTTTCTACTGTGTTCAGGTGGCAGTAAAAGTACTAATTCTACACTGTGAAAATACTCTTTAAAGTTAAAGTCCTGTAGTGAAAATGTTACTTAAATAAAAGTATTAAAAGTAGTCAATGCAGAATAACATGTTGTACTAATATATATTAGATTATTATTAATCATGCATTAATGAAAAGAAAAGAGTAAAGTACAGATTTACAGAGTGAGTTGTTACAGGAACATTTTGTAGAAAGCTCATAGTGGAGAAAATGATTCTGTAACAACTTTTATAATCAATGAAATGGTTTGAATGGTTCCTGCAGCCACATTTCCAACATCTTTTATAGTGGAATAACAGTCCTCTATTGTTTTTATCAATCGGTGTTGGATGAATCGACGGCGTTGGTGTAATTTACAGGATTTTATGGATGAATAAACTGAGCCATGAACACTAAGGGTGGCCGCCTCTCAAATATAAGTGGTTCTTTTATTCCAACTGAAAATAAAGTGTTTTTCACTAATTAAGAGATGGGGATTTGTTTTAATCTGTGACACTTAATGTCCCAAATGATGAGGTCAGTGTCAGCCCGAGAAAATGATTTTGTGGATCGTCATTTAATCTACAACAGTTTCTTATAGTCGATTTAAGTCCTTAAATTCTCTTGTTTTAGCTTCTTTAATGTGATGATTTGCTGCTTTTCTTCATCTGAAGTGACAGTAAACTGAATATCTCTGAGTTTTGGACTGTTGGGTCGACAAAATAAGCGATTTCCAGAAGTCACAGAGGACTTTAGGAAATTGTGAAAGGTGTTTTCCAACATTTTCTGATACTTTATAGACCAAATAATCCATTGGTGTTAGTGAAAACACAAGGCAGCTTCTCAAATATGAGAATTTCATATCACTTTAAATTGAATAATTTTAGGTTTTTGTCAGGTTTGTCAGATAAAATAAGTAATTTTAAGACATAACTTTTGTGATATGATTATTATGAATATTTTCATTTTCACTGTAAATACACTAAACATTACATGCAAATTTAACCCTTAGAAGAAACACCAAGGCTGGATGATTAACAAGGCAAAGCAACTGCCCAAACGTTCCAGGCTTACTGTGTTTGAACTCAGTAATCAATACCGTATCAGTATCAATCAGTAGAATATTGGTAAACGTAAAGTGTGTCCGCTGCACCCCATGTGAGTGTATTGATCTTTTCTCATATGGCGTAACTGTAGCATTTACACAACACACAACACACACACACACACACATTGTTATACAGCAATTGCAAGGCTGCTCATTTTCATTGCTGATCAACCTGAGGATTCATTATTTGACTAATGGCTTTGATTTGAGAAAATAGATTTAAAAAATGCCCAAAGTGTCGTCTTCAGATGACAGTCTTCAGTCTTGTTTTGTCCGACCAACAGTCCAAAACACAAAGACATTCAGTTTATAAACCACAGAAACGCAACCAATCCTCACATTGGAGAATCTTGAACGAGAACACGCTCATTATAGTTCATTTTGACCAAACTGTAATTACATCGCCAACACAAGCTGGCGATCCTGTGCCTCAGGACTCTGATTAGAGTCCTTCAGGTCTCTGATCAGAGTCCTTCAGGTCTCTGATGAAGCTGCTGTTTGTTGTCCTTTGCAGTGGAGATCTCCCAGCGGTCGCCATGTCCCTGTGGATGATCCTCCCCGTCAGCCTGCCTGTCTTCACCATCACTGGTATATGGGTCGTGTAAGTACCCTGCAGAAACTTCTATATGTGTTTTTATTTTTTAGTAACATCTTTAGAAAAACATAGTACAAAGTGTTGCAGATTGTCTATATATTAGCCAGGCTACCTATTATCCCTGCAGGGATCACGATGACCTCAACTGGCTGTACAAAGGTCATGAGTGTAAAACAGTTTCCTTTTTTGGAAGGAGAGAGGACGGGTCGGCTTGCTGTTGGGATTTTTTACGAGTTTATCGGAGACGAGCCATCCTTGAGATTCCTCTCGGCTGGTCTGGTCTGTGTGTCCCTGCATCTGCACCTCCTTGTTTCTTGTGTTTTCTTACTCGCAGCGGTCACATCTGTAGCTCATCTCACGACAACAGCGATCAATGGCTGCTTTTATGGTGGAAAAGTGGAGTCGCTCCTGTGAGGTGGTGGGACGGGCTCGGAGCCATGTTGGAGGAATCATAAATGGCGTCTGTAACAGTGTTGATTCAGGGAAGATATCTTTGAAAACACCCTTAAAGGAATAGTTTGACATTTTAGGGCACTTATTCGTGTTCTTGCTGAGTGTCGGATGAGAAGATCAATACCACTCTCATGTCTGTACGGTTATAAGATCCGCCCGCCAGCACCTGTAAAGCTCACTGATTAACACTTATATCTCCTTTGTTTAATTTGTGCACAAACCAAAGTGTAAAAAACGGGGATATTTTAACTTCTGCTACAATAAATTTGCTGTTTTTTTAAAATCTCTCTCGTGCAAGTCTTCTAAATGTAAAAGTGCAAAATTAAATTCCTGCAGTAACCCTTTGATGAAAAATCATCATCAGTCGCAGTCTTAGCTGTGTGTCCCTCCTCCTGCACACCCTCATGTTCAATAAGGGGTAAAATAATGTCCCTGGAAGTTAATTTAGACCCTGGTCCACTCTGGGGAACGTTCCTGCAGTGGAAAACCTGGCTTACGTCTCGTGTAACTCCTCTGTGTGCAATCAAGTAAAGCAGAAAGATCAGAAGAGCAATGATTTAATCATAAAAACAAATATACCAGTCTGTAGGTCTACACCCGGAATCAGACAGTAGACTTAAAGGCTCCCAATTACATCTCTCATAACATTTTCTAGTTATTGTTCCAGGTAATTAATTCAGGGGATTTCACAGAACAACTGATCTGTGGTTATATGTCTGCTTTAGGAGGGACTGAGACTATATACACCGGGTTAAATCCCTGATTAAACTCCTTCATTCACTCACCTACTGCAGATTTAGGATGTTGAGACTTCCCTCACCTTGTTTCTTTGTCTTCTTCCTCTTCCTTTCTCTCCTCGGTGCGAGTGGATTGTCTCCTTTGTAAGAAGCCTTTCACACCGTTGTGAAGTGGGCGCGGGAGTTTTTCACACCGGGTCTCCAAAGCTTTCTGTCACCCCCCCCCCCCTCGTTCTGTCAAACCTGTTGTTTTATTCGGACACGTTGGCGCTTGTCTGCGTGAGCCTTTGGATGCTCCGTTGAATAGTTGTATGAACCAGAAACACAACTACATAACTGCAGCTTGTCATGTCTTCATAGGAAAGAATGACGGGATGTGACTCAATGTTTTAATCAAAGCCAAGCAAATTATTCAAATCAAACACTACACAACAACAATGCTGCAATCTCCGCTGCTGTTTGTTCAAGCACAGGCAAATCGATTCTATCGACCTGATCGCCCCTTGTTATCAGCGATCAATATTCAGTGTTTGTACTTTAACATTTGTCAGCAGCTTGTTTAGTTGATTACAGTGTGTATCTTATCTGTGGTACAATGTGTCTTTTGTGTGTTTTGAAAGGAGCTCATAGTAACGACATTTAATTAAGTGATGAAGATTAAGTCTCAGATAACTTTAATTTAAGAGTCAGATGGGAATGTGATTTTTTAGGTATTTAAACATATAAGTATTGGACAACCTAGCTTTATAATCTGGTGATGGCGGTAGAGGAAAAGTCAGAGGATCACCAACGTTTTTACAAATATTTCCGTTTGGACGGAAGTGGAGGACCGGCCGACAGACCGACACTGCCATCCGTTCAGCTCTCTGCTGCTGTGTCCCTCTCCTCAACAGGACTCCAGCCAGACTCCTGAAATATGCCTCGTAGTGTATTTGTGTGTGTAATGAATTATCTCAGGAGGTGGTTATTGTGTAGTTGACAGATTTAAGAGATTTAAGGAGCAACAGCAGCTGCTCTGGCGTCAGAGCGCAGGTTAAAATACAGCCAGTGGGTTCCTGCGAACACGTATGACGAAGACTAGCGGCTCGTTCTGTGAAAGCAACATTCATGTGACAGATGTTTTGTTAGTGAAAAAATATGTTGAACTTTAAAGCCTGGACTGGCATTAATCTGTGACGGTGCTTTCAAGTGCTGCATTTCAGTGGGTGAAACAGAGCTTTTGTCCCAGTTTATCTTATGTCTTTCTTGTTAAACAGTAATAAACAGTGGAGTAGTGACAGCCATGTTTGGGAGTGTAGCTGTTGTATGAGGGATCATGTCCACATATTAAAGTCATGCTAAGTGAAACAATGTCTTATTTATTTCTCTTTTTTGTAGCAGAGAACCAGAGATGTTACAATACTGATGCTCTTTTACCTGAATCAGTTCTATGTGGGTTGATAAACTTCATCCTTCCAAACATTCATCAAATAAATCTGTCTTAAGTTTCAAAGCAAATGTTAATTTTTTCCATCTCAAAAATGTCACGTTAAACCAGTCTGCTAATGTCCTCGACTTTTAACCATTTTCCCAAACATGTACATTTTAGAAAAGTCAAGAAGCTGTCTTGGCATTTTCCCCAAGAACAAAACCTGAAAACAAAAGTCCATCTTAATTTTTTAAACCTTTTTCCATGCTACCTCTGGTGGTCTTCCAGTAGTGGTAAACCCCACAACATTCCCAAAACACATGGTAGTGATTTGCTCTCTCAGTCCCACAGCCTCTCCAGCATGCCGTCCACCTCACCTTGGACTGTTTCACTGCCGGTTTTATAAAGTATCTGAAGTACATTTTTCCAGTTAAACTCTCTCCAAGACACTGAGTTCTGTTGCTCATCAATATCTTGTTTATTTAATGTCTTCCTGTTCAGTTCTTTGACCAAAGCTTCTTCTCTCCTTTTCACTTTACAGATACGCGATGGCCCTGTACAACCAGCACGTCTGCCCTGTGCATAACTGGTACAGCACACACACACACACACACACACACACACTGCTTACTATTATTGATAATGTGTACTACAAGTATACACATGCTGGTAGTTGGTATGTGTAGTTCCTCTCACCTCTAGAGGGCGTTTTAGCTCCTTTCAGCTCATTGTTTCTGTTTTTACGGCCCGCAACTTTACTGTTTTGGTTCACTCTCACGGTGTCCAGATGCACCACTTTATTTGCAAAAAAACAGCAGACAGACACAGTTAGAGACGAGCTGGTGAACATAGGGGAGCATTTAGCAGTTTAAGAGCCAGATATTTCCCTCGGGAGTTGGTGGAGACCAAAAATAGAGCTAAAAGAGAGATATTCATCAAGCACAACTCCAAATGAGCTTTTATGGCCGGTTTCCTCTGACCCCAAGTGGCCAAAACATTTGTGAATGTAGTTTTAAATACATGTTGCGTTGGTTTTGGGTGGAGTGCCATAAAGTCAGAATATGTCCAGCTAAATTTGAAACCACCATCTACATGTGAAAACATTTGGTGCACGGCAGCATTTCAGGTCGCTTGAACAGTCGTAAAACTTGTTTTTCAGTCAACAAACAACAAAACTGCACACCACAGCTGATATCTGTGCAGAGTCTCAGCTGGTTGAACCTATTTATATGTGTTATAATGCAGCAAACGTCTTTTTCTTTTGTCAGATTCAGCATAAAACAATGATTTACGCCATTGTTTTCCTAAAGCTTGTTGCCCTCATCTGCCCTAAAACAGGAAACCAGCGTGTTATATTCATTCAAGCTGGAGAAAAACTCAGTTTCTGGGTGTAAAAAACACCAGTTCAGTGCTCAGCGTAGACCTAGGGCCAAAACAGAGGGGAAAAATAGTGTGACGGTACTCTCAGTTCCTGTTAATGTGCCACAAAACTCAAAAAAACTCACTCACTGATGGTGAATAATTACTCGCAGATGTCCACTGTGAAAGTGTGGAAGGAAAAACACCATTTTCTCAGCCAGCGTGTTTATGTAGCATCGATTCAGGAAAAGGTAATTCACGGCAGGCTTATTTTGCGCGAGGAATCTTTTCTCAGCCTACATCGAGGCCGCACGCTTCCTGTGGCAAAGTCTGGCATGAGAGTGAGAAGGAACGAGGAGACGAAGATGGAGTGTGGACATGTTGACGTGAGGGGAGAATGTGTGAAGAAAGAGGGAGGGAGATTTTAGGTTTCAATAAACCGAAGTTAAGCCGAGGCATCCAAACGCGTGTCGGGGCTGCAGTTGGATTTATATCCGATATCGAGTGACTTCTGTGGTATGTGAAATCGAAACGTGGAGTGAAAACACATGCCTGGTTCTTTAATAAAAGCACCTTCCCAGCTGGTACAGAAAACACATAAATACACCTCAGTGCATTAATCACTGAAGATGTTTTAAAAAACCTTATCAGCAGAAACGTATCAGTCAGTGTCAATAGACAACCTCAGTTTAGGTGCTTGGTCCATTTTCAGACATATTGGCTGGTGCTGCTGTGTTCAGCTCGCATGTTATGATAAAGCCAAAAATTTAAAATATGGGCCCCACATTGTTGTTCATTAAGTCAAGATGTAGTCATTTGATACATCTCCTTATACATTTGTAGAAAAGGCAAGATTATAGGCCGTTAGTTTTATTGAAACAAAGATGTTTAAGAGTGTTTTGTTGTAAAATCAAGGACACAAAAACATACAGTTAAATTAATTTTTTCTCACAGTTTTCAAAAAACAACACATGCAGCAAAGCATTTAACTGTTTTAAGAGCAGAGGTGGCAAGAGTGCACACCTTCTGTTCTCAAGTAGAAGTACTGATTCAACTTCTTTGCTCAAGTAAAAGTGAAAAAGTACAAACTCTGAAATGTGCTCAAAGTATAAAAGTAAAAAGTAGTTCAAGTTGTTGACGCCTTTTCTCCGCGATCAGATTAATCAATAATTCCCCTCAAAGGCATTAAGGCCAAAGTAACAAGCCTGTTTTGAAAATGCAAGGAGCAGAAAGAACAGATATTAGTGTTAAAATTTGGGGGGTACAAGTAAAATAAATACTCAAGTAAAGTACAGATACCTGAAAAAACTCATTACTTGCCACCTCTGTTCAAGAGCTCTTTCACCTGAAAATATTTTGGGTTAATCGTTTACTGTCGTTTGCGTAGAGCATGAGATATGATGACCCAAATGTGCGAGTTTATGCTCAACCATTAACACATTTGCTTACTTTAGATTCATTATGCACCTTTGAGGTGGCTCTTAGGAGGTAAAGAAAACTTAACCTGAAATTAATTTTTGAACTTTGAACTACTTTAAGATGAGTTTCAGTGATTCCAGCTGGGCCCAAAATGAGTTTTTGAAGAGCCGATGTTCTTTGAACCTTCAGTCTCGTACTGAAATGTTTTTTATCCTTCAGCATCTGCACACTGAAGTAAGTGTTTGCATGTCTGTGTGTTAACAGGCTTTATAATGAGTCATGTGAGGAGCAGCTTCCATTACAGAGGGGTCCTGTTCTGTGCTGCACCCTGGACAACATACCACTCATCAGGTCAGTGATCCCACCTCTGCAGGAGAAGGACTGTGTTTTACTGTGAAACTCTTGTTGTGTAACAGTCACAGTTTCCTTGTTCCTGTAGTTATCTTCAATGAAACAAACACTGGCAGATTGTTGACATTGAGTCTCCGCCATCGGCGCGGTTTATCTTGCAACCACTGTGGTAAATCAACGACGAAGCTGACCGAGGATCTTCTTTCCACTCTCACAATAATAAAAAAGAATTTGAGCACAACAGAACACACATTGTACGCATGATGTGAAATGTCAGCTTGCCTCGCTGAGGTCTGTGGTTTCCACCAGTCATTTTTATATACCCCACTATGTCTGCTTTTTTTTTTTTTTTTTTTTAAACCATAAATGGTAGTTTTATTTCTGCTTCTTTTTAAAATTCTCTTTCGTTGGAACATTGAACCTAAATGGCAAACACAAAAACAAGAGCACGTCAGTGCACATTATGGTTCTCTTGGCACGTAGTATAGCCTGTGAATAGTGAGTAAACTTGCAAAATGTGAAATTTAAGTAGCTGCAACAGAACATTTGTCAGTCCAAAAACTGTTGAATATTGTGTGGTAATCTGAAATCCCTTTCAGACAATATTTTAAAGTCATAACAGTACTAATCTGACCAAAAGTCCCTATATTTTCATTCATGCATATCCAATGAAACACTTTGCATACAGTACAGGATGTGAGCTGTGAGTCCCAACTTAAAGCCATTCAGTGCTTGTGCTCTGTCCAATAATATAAAACAGGTTTAAAAGTTTAAAGGCCCATCACTGTAGCAGACTGAGGCCACTGATACGTTTTAAAACGCCCGATCTCCGTCCTCACAAGTATTTTAGCACCGTTTCAGAAATCATCATCCTCCTCCCAATACGCCTGAAAACCCATATCGCATATCCGACATATTCACTCTTGCTCAAATAGAGACGAATTTAGTCGGAAAAAAAATTACATTATGGGTTAAGAAATGTGACCAATATTTAACTTTCCGCTCATTTTCCCGCGTTTTCACTGGCTTCCCCCAAAACCGGCGCTCCATGTAGGGCTCCATATTGCTCTGATAGTTTGTGAGCAGCTGCAGTGAGAGTCTGGTGGGAGATAAGTCCACACTTGCCCAACTGAGGCTCGCAGTCGGAGGGGAAGGGGGACCTCTTCACCCCGACAGGAAGAAGAGCTTTTGTTGTGTGCAGCGGATCCTTCGCCGCTCTTTGAAATGTCGCCACACTGAGTCGCGAAATGTAAACAAGAAATGCTTGAGTGATGAACACGGGGTTTAAGTCGCCTTGAATACCGGGACGTTCTCTTGTTACCGTCCTCGTGTCGTAGTTTCACAACACTTTTCATGGTGCTTTTGATCCTCAGATAAAGGTTCTCGGGGTCATTCTCGCCTTGACCTCGCAGCAAGGCCGTCGTTTTCCATTTATAGACAATCGTTTCTCTGTTAAACCTCTTTCCAAGGAAAACTGCTGGCATGGTTTTATTACCACAGAGTGAGAAAGTACACATATAAGGCAGCTCTGCTTTTTCAGGACTATTTTTAAGGAATTCATGCCTGAGAGTGCGGCACAGTTAAAGCGACAGAATCAAAAGCCAAGAGGGGGGCGGGGAGGCGTGGGGGTCATGGATCTGACGTGAACTCTGCAGGAACTCGACTGAACTTGCACTTTAGCCTACTGAAGCTGCAGGCCAGCCCGCACTAACTACCCCTCCTCTCCTCTCTGTTTTCATTGCAGTAAATGTGGAACTCTCCCACCTGAAAGCTGCTTTTTCAGCCTCATATGCAGCACCGGATCCTTTATGGGTGAGTATCAGTACAGGTTTAGTTTTTTCAGTCAGATGAACTTTTATAAACCTTTTATACATTTTTTATTTTTTTTTACCTCCACACACATTTACCCAACATACTTCTCTTGGTTGAACGAGGCTCTGTGCACTAAAATCTTGCAGGGTTGTTTTCTCAGCTGTAGTGGCTCCAGCCAAGTCTCTGTTCCCCAGAATGCACTGCCAGGTCCCGCCTCACCCCCCCTCCTTGTCCCTCTCTGAAGGGAAAATTTACTCTATGCCATGAATGGTGCATTTTTAGGCCTCGCATGCCTCACGAACATTCGCCCTCCTTCACTACTCTGCTCTGCTGTGTGACAAAACTACTACCAACAATTTTGGGTGGTTTACTCCGCGGTCATTGCCCAGCACGCAGGGTGGTGCGTATTGATTTTTTTCTTCTTATCTATTTGCTTTATAAAACTTTTTAAGGATTCTGAGAATTTACACTCCAGGAGTTGTTCACATGAAAAGTGACAGAAAATACTGAACAAAGAGAGCTAGAGAGAGCCCTGGCTCAGATATTAGACCATCTGACAGTCACCTCTGAAGAAGCATACTAGCAGCTTAAATTGAACCAAAACTCGAATGTACTACTGTACCTCCACAATTCATAACCAATTTGATTCTGGCGTTGATGATATACTACTGTCTGATACAACTGGGACCTGAGTTACAAACCTCTAAATGTAATAGAGAACAGGGATACCAGGTTAGAAAATGAGTATTGTGATTATTTACATCATTTGGTAGTCTGTAGTATTTGGAGGTAGCTGCTCTAATGGCTCTTGTGTCTTTGGTCTGAAACCGGTGTTACACTGTATTCTGTAACCTGTAAAGGTCTTTTAGCTGTATCGCCACTGGTGCCTAGTATTTAGGGTGACGTATCATAAATTTGCTCCACCATTGTTACAGCTTTCAACATTTGTTTCTCCATCTCTTCAACCTGCGAGATGGCTGTTAACACACAATGACTATGTTTACATGCAATTAAAATTACAATATTTTGAATTTGATAGAGGTCGTGTAAACTGCATATTCTGTTTGGATAATCCAAATTAGGCCTTATCCCTAATGTAGCATTTTCCAGTTAAGACATGTGTGATAAGCTGATATTATTCTGGTTTTAGGAGCATTCTTTGGGCATCTTTACAGTATAATAAGCAGCACATAATGTTGCAGTGAATGGTTAAGCATTGACGTGAGTGTCCTGACTGAATTTATATGTGACCCCTCACCAGGGCACACCTGGTTGATTATAGTTTTCCTGAGAAAATGCTGGAATTTGGGGATGTTTAACAAGCCCATTATCCTGTCTCAGCTCTGGCTGTAAACACCCACTGAGTACCACTCTTCACGACAAGACACAGGCCGAGATTTAGTATTCAAACTAAGACACAACACTCTTAATACCCGAAAATCTCATCTTTGCTTTAAAGCATTTTATATTTTTCTCAGTTTGTGTAATTCACACATAGGTAAGGTAGGTAAAAGGTTATTTGGCAGACTTGTGTAGTTTGGCCACATTATCCAGCAACCTGTCAAAGGTTTTAAATCACGTACAGCAGCGTAAACCAGAGCTGTGTGGGGAGGAATCTGCTGATAACCCACAAAGGTCCCAGGTTGAGTCGAAGGGGCTGCAACTTAAAATTATTTTAATTAGTATTATCCTAGAAAGTGAGAAAATTCATGTCTCCAACAGGATGAATCTTTCAGACTTTGACAATAAATCGATAATAAAAAATAATAATCTTAGTTTCAGCTCTAAATGAAAGTGACTGTGCTGGCGTGTACGAGCTCTCACTCTGGAAATTTCCCCAACATAAAAGCTTTCCCCCTTTTTTTTATTCTTCTCTCGTCAACAATACTGGGTGTCTGTTTATGGGACAGTTTGTTTAACTCGGAGGTGTGGTGTGAGTGAAACACACAGATAACCCAGAACCCAAAACAAGGAGTCTCATACACTCGATCATCAAAAACTGACCGCTGCGTTCGCTGCTGGACTCACACCGTGAACATGAAAACAGTCGCTCTCTGTAGTTTGTAGCGTGGTGAGCTCCAGATGGAAGTGTGGGAGAGCAGCGGGAAACTGCTGCGAAGCTTTGATGGAGCATTTTAGTAAACACCCTGATCTCGCTGTTCCTTTGATGCCGCTTCGCCATCTTCATATTAAAATGGGAGCAAAGGTCCCTCCACTGTTAAATTTGTTTCATTTTTATTTTATTTGCTGGCACGTTAACAATACAGCAGTTAGAAAGACACAGCAAACACACATACACAGAAGACTTGATAAACACATTATAACATTAATAAGAAATAATAATGGATGGAAAAGTACGGTGGCCCTGAGAGCTCAATGCACTGCAACTGCAAAAACACATGAAAATAGATAAAACATCTTGAACAGATTGATAGACACATATGCAACATAAGAAACTCCGCTGGAAATATAGAAAACACAACAAAATAATATAAAATCTGTTATCATGCTTTTCATGGTAAACAGTAGTTAACAAAATGTGAAATGTTATGTAAATTGCTGTTTTATTAGTACACTAACTCTACTTTAAATTACATTTAGTTTTAATAGAGGATACTTAAAGCTGCTGTAATCAAAATTAAATGACTATATAATTTAGACCCAAACTATTAAACATCTCACATCTACACTTTGTAGCGTGGGCACAGTGCCGGGGAGGGAGCACATGTGGGCCAACGTTTCTTCTTTCCTTTCACCTACCATTTCTCATTTTGTTCTCTCTCCCTCCTGCAGTGATGCTGATTGGCCTGCTGCGTTACGCTCACGTGATAGAGAAACACCAGAACTGCGTCCTCAACACGGCCGGCCTCTCCGCCGCATGGATCTGTGCTGCCGGTCTCATCATGGTGGGGAACTTCCAGGTAATAACAACCTGATCAATCGCACTCACAGCTCTCATCTCGACATTTCATCATTAACTGAACGTGATGAAGTGATAGCAACACGTATTCTTCAGATTAATGCTACTTACACTAGTTATCAATTATATTCAAGTCTGTGTTACTGAAATATCTCAACAAAAATTAGATGGATTGCCATGAAATGTGTGTCAAATTGTGGTTTCCAGACGATGAATCCCGATGACTCTAGTCAGTTTAGTGAGTGTTTAGTGAAACCTCTCGCCTAGTGGATGGATTTAATCTTCCCCTCAGGATGAATTGTAATAACTTTGGTCATCCCTTAACTTTTCCTCCTGAGCCAATCATCATAATCAACATTTGAATTTGTCCAATACTTTGATTTATAACCAAATACCAAGAATATGGATTGAATGATATTTGCTCCCTCAGCGCATAAGTCATAAAATGTTTTTTTAGCATTTGTGTTGTGCAGCTCTTCCTCCAGCTCGGCTCATAGACTTTATATTCAGATGACGTTATGCACATAAAAATCACTTTTCTTCTGGTAAAACACATTGAATCTGCCATGTTTAGTCTGCTGTCTGCACTGTACATAATGAGCACTTTTAAACAAAGGACAGAGCAGCAGGACCAAAGAAGACTCACAGTTAATTTCAGCCTCAGAGCCTGAGAGCTGGTTATTTCTAATAGAAAAGGACTGTTGTGTTTTTCTGGCATGTGTAATTATTAGTGATTAATGTCCCAGAGAACGGGTAACAAAAATAAAATGTGGTGTTGTATTATTTTTCTGACATGATTCGATTTA
Source organism: Lateolabrax maculatus (assembly GCA_031216445.1). Taxonomy (NCBI): domain Eukaryota; kingdom Metazoa; phylum Chordata; class Actinopteri; order Acropomatiformes; family Lateolabracidae; genus Lateolabrax; species Lateolabrax maculatus. Next base: position 2,626,357 of record CM062200.1, on the reverse strand, counting down.
AGAAAAACAATCAAGCAAATGAATAAAACTCCATGCAAAACGTGCTGCAAGTTACATAATTTCCACATGGTGCTCATTCAAAGAGAGAGATTTCTATCTCACTGTTTGTGGTTTTCACTGCCTCCGGGTATTGTGAGACAAAATTACTTTGTTTGAAATTGAGGTGGATGTTTGACCTTTTGTGCGGAGTGTACCAACTGTAGTCTAATTACAGTCAGCAGGGCATTTTGTGATTATAGCAGCGTACCATGTGGCCTTTATACTGTAAGTAGAAACTTTAAAATATGATAAAATATCAATCAAAGTTTGTACTTTTACTTGTCTGCCTGCTAGAATCACTTTGAGGTTAAAATGTTGCTTTATTCTCGACGTAATGTTTTTTTCTTACACAGACTTTATACACTGTTCAGACCTTGCAGCTTAGATAAGACTTAACATGGTTTATGGGTCAGTGCCATGGCAACTGACAGCAGAGGGTCTCTGTGGCCTCTATGTAACATAAACAGAGTGGAGGTAACATAAGAGATGGAAGCTCAGACCATCCTGCGTCTCTTTAACTCACACACAGAGCTGATATCTCTGGGGCAGGTCAGAGATTTGCACCAGTAAATCATCTTCACTGACGGAGTTAAACTGATGAAATAGTACACCTGCTGCTACCTGAACTCCCTCTGCACCACAGCCAAAACAGGGATTTACTAATGTTTCATCACCACTTAATTAGATAAAAAGAAAGAGAGAAACCCGCAGACACAAAAGACACAAAAAACTTTTATCAAAGATAATTGGTTATTGTTTTAGAAACACTGGGGGCCAATGGCAGTCTGACATCTTGACAACCAGACTGCCATGAAACTTTGAATGAACATTCAGGCTCTCCAGAGGATGATTTCTAATTTGAAAATGATGCCATGAACCCTCTAAACCCTCAGAAGATAAACCCATGAACGCTCATGGATGTTTTACTTGTTTTTAGCCCCACAAAACAGAAGAACTGCGATCTGATACAGAAATACCAGGACCAACTTTTCATTATTAAAAGTTGATGATAGATGATGTTCAGTCATGTTTACAAGTTTAATGCACCATTGAGAAGCTTCTGAATACACTTTTATTGCCAAACATTTCTTCCTACCATTCTCAGTTTTATTGGTTAATAGCAACAAATGTTTGTTGTGTGAATTCTTTGGACTAACAAGGTAAACAGTGCAGAGAGTGCAGGCACTAAGAAGAGCGTTTATGTGCCCGGAGCTTGACCTAATATCGATCTGACTGACTCTAGTATTAATACTCAAAACAAGACTTGCATTCATACTTTAGATATTGATCTGCAAACCCCTAATAGATGGCTGTTAAGGCTCTAATATGGCAAAATCATCTGTGTATTGTTAAGTAGTTGTTGTGATTTGAACATTATATCTTAAATGGCTTATTAGGTGAGTTAATATCTGATTATATCAAGTCATGTGGAGTGATCTGAGTGGATTACATCACTGAATACTGCTGTGAACGATGGATTAACCATCGTGAAGGCTGAATCTGATCAGTGCTCGTACATGCGACGCCTCTGCTGGTTGAATAACTCTCTGATGTGCTTCTCTCCTGCTGTCTCTCAGCACCTTGTAGACCTTCCCAGCTAAATTCTTTTGATGTTCTGTTTGCTCTGTCTGGAAATTGTCTGGCAGCTTCTCTGTGGTAGAGTGAGCTTCAAAACAAGACGTTTTGTCTTCATGTTTGTGTTCCTGCACTAAAACAGAAGTTCACTTTTAAGGAGGTGGAGGTGGTGTTTTGAAAACCTTTTGTGCTGATTTTTAATTATACTGTTGGTTTCAAACAGCTGCGACGATAAAGACAGACAGATTTACAGCAGAGAAGAAGAGCTGCGGCACATGTACGCACATATGCAGTGTTTCAGGGGATGCACATTCAGGCTCACACCTGCACAGGCAGGTAATATAGTTCTGAGTTTTCATGGCCTCAGGTGCTGGCTGTGTTGAATCTGGTGCTGAACATGTGCTGACTGTGCTGTTTTACCAGGAATGTATTTCAGCTTATGGACAGAAACTTGGTACATTTACTCAAGTTCTGTAATTAATATTGAGGTACTAGATTTATTCTGCAGGTTCAGATTTTACATACAAAACATATCATGAGCTTTTAAATATGGTGCATTGTTATACAAATATCAAACTGTATATAAAATATTTCAGACCAGCAGAGTTCAAACCAAACTTCAGTTTACAGGTCACAAGTGTTGTTATTTATCCTGTTTAAATAGACTTTTGCTCAGGCTGAAGTTGGTGGAATTACATAAGATCCCTGACCTTAATGAATAAATAACTAAGAGTGAACCAAAACAGTAAAAGTTGTGGACCAGACACTTAAACAATGAGCTGAAACTAATTTAAAAAGCTCTGTAAGGCCAAGAGGAGCTGCAGATTCAGGTGATAACACTCTGCAGAGACCTCTTTCACATCGGCACATTCATGCTGTCATTTGTTATGTAAAAATATGAATTCCAGCTGCTTTAAGTTAAAGATCTGATCTGAATACTTTGTCCACCACTGGACATGTGCGTCTGTATCTGTGTGTGTGTGTGATGTTTTTAACATGTTATGTGTTAATACTCAGACACGTGTGTGTTGTCAGAGGTCATGTTGTCGTTAGAGGCCCTCTCCAGTGTGTGGCGATCCGTCACAGATTCTTTCTACTCGGTCTGCACTCGTCTGGGCCCCTTAAACTACATCAGAGGGGAAACACTGCACAGTCCATCATCCAATTCACCCACAAGTGGTTAAGGGTAGTCCTTCTCTTCTCTCTGATTGGCTGCAGGGCCAGCCTCCCTGTCCGTGCTCCTTCTTACATAATGAACCTCAGCGTTTTCCTGAAAGTAAACATGGCAGGAGTCCTTTAGGGGGTGATGTACTGTGGAAAACGTGCTCCATACTGACTCCACATCTGCTGAGTGATAAACAGCCATGCACGCACGAGGATGGCTGTTTACATCTCGGAGTTGAAGTGTTGATGTTGAATCGGAGTTTCAGGAAACCATGAATGAGACAAACAGGCTGCAGAGACGTGCCAAACTCTATATGTTTTGGCCCCATTCAGTATTATATTTCCACATTTGTAAAACCTTTAACATCCTTTTGAATTCCCATTGAGTAGTTTTAAAGCTGGATAAATCATCTTATTCCACTGTCAGGCAGTATCATATATATTCTGTATCCTTATATCTATTATAACGTAAAGATTGATATGACAAATATTAATTATTTCTAGATTGATACGCAATGTAAAATATAGAAAAAAGCATTCCTACACCTACTGACAAAAAAACATTACGTTAATGCCTCTTTAAATACTTTCAAATCTGGTTAAAAACAGACATGAGGTCTGCAGTTGACATAAGAGGTTAAATAAAAAGGAAACGTGTAGAATTGTTGATTTTCCTCTAATGTCCCTGTTGAATTTGAAGGTGGAGACACCTTTGCTGCAGAACCTTCAGCACAGATAAATCAAGCAGAATGTGCATTTGTTTGCTCTTTGTGTCTCTTCCCTGTAATAACAAAGTTTAAACAGCTGCAATGTCTCCGACAATACACCTCTGTCATTCTTTAACTCCACATTTGGGATGTGTCATCATCGTACGAGCTGCTGCATTTGAAAATATGTGTTCCTAAATTATAAGTGCGTTTCCTCCGTCTATGACGCTGGAACTGGATGAGTGCATTACACCAACAGCTTTTCTGATTATCAGCTCTTGACTTCAGATTGACTCTGCGTCGTCAGTGTCAGAGACGGCATGTAGGCGATCTTGTTTCCTTTGTAAATTGGTTTCATTACAGTTTTTTCTTCTTCCAGCTGCTCTCTCGTGTTGTATTTTCCTGGTGCAGATTGTCCTGTCCTGTGATGTCCTTTGTCAGATGATATTGCACCTGTGAGTGCCAGTGTTAGGTCTCTTTGACCTGTGTATGTGTTTGTGTCAGCTTTGTTGTGTCCAGACGTTCCCAAAAGAAATGATGCTCAGGTGTAAAAGATTATTTCTCTGGCTGAGGTCTAACTTTTTGCACATGTTTTCGAGGATCAAGAATAAAGTGCAAAAATGAGTGCAAGAGATCAGCTCATCTGTAACAGATCAATATTCAGATGTGTTGACACGTGAGACGGTCCTCTTGGGTAAAGAGGAAACAAATGAATAAATATCTGTCAGAATTCATGACTCACATGAATTCAGAACAACAGTCTACAGCAGCTGTGTTTGAGCTAAATGGTAATGTCAGCATGGTAACAAGCTCACAATGTAAATGTTAACATGCTGACGTTCAGCAGGTTTAACTTTTACCACGTTCACCATCTTAGTTTAGTATGTCAGCATGTCTGCTAATAAGCAGTTTACACAAAGTACAGCTGAGAGCTACATTAAAATGTCATGGGATCACCAAAGTTATCACAGTTAATCCTGAGGGGAGCATGAATGGGTGTAACAAATTTCATGGCAATCAAATATTTGACAAGATATTTCACTCAAAATGATAAATGTCATAGAAGAAGTTTGTGAAAACTTTCCCCTGTTAGTGGCTCTAATGTCTGCTCAGATTTTCATGGAAATCCATCCAAAAGTTATTGAGACATTTCACACACACAAAACACAAATGTGAACCTCATGGTGGCGCTAAAAGAAAGGTAAGAGGATCAGTAAGGTCAATGGTTGTTGAGATCTTTCAGTCTGGACCAAAGTGGACCAACCTATCAGAGACCTTAACGATAACCCAAATAAATTATTGCTACTACTACTACTACTACTATTTTTGGGTTAAATAGTACCTTTGCCAGATTTTAAGTGTTCTGTTTGTCTTATGTGTTTATTTCTCAGGTGGATTTTGCCAAAGTCCTCCACTATGTTGGAGCAGGAGTGGCCTTCCCCTCCAGCATGCTGTTTGTGTGTCTTCAGTCGGCTCTGACCTACAGACTGGCCAAGACCCAGGAGGAGTACCGAATAGGTCACTTACGTGTGGGGATGGCCCTGCTGGCACTGATCGCCCTGGTGCTCAGTATCCTACCAACACGAACCAAATACTGTGTTTGTGCGAGCGTTGTCTTTCAAGCAAAAGTCGATATTTTCCTATAATATTCCAGGTGTTTTACGGTGTTTCCTGTTTGGTTTGATAAATGTGTTTTGTTGTGTGTGAGTTTGTTGGCTGTCCACAGACTGCGACTCTCCATCGTCTTTCCAGTATGTTCACAGGTTATGTGTGTAAATTGTGTCACATGGCCCCCTGCTGGAGAAACAGCTGTTTTACATCCCTTTACCTTAAATCCAAACGTCCACCTTCTGGACTCAAAAGCCACCACTTACTATTTTTTGTTTTTGAACCAAATTTACATTTGCAACTAGTGCAGAATAAGCAGGTGGAGGAAGTACTCAAGACCCTTACTTAAGTAGAAGTACTAATAAAATACTATTAAAAATAATAAAAGTCCTGGTTTCTAAAGTTCAGAAAATAAGCCCAAAGTGACACTTTCTCAATGCTTGTTTTGTCCAACCAAATGTCCAAACCTCAACATTATTAAAAATAAATGGAAATAATTCAAAAAATGACTTAACTATCAAAATAGCATCTAATTAATTTTCTGTCAATCGACTAACTGATTAATTTACTAATTGTTTCAGGTGTACTTGCTTATACTGTTAAGTAGTTTAATTTATAACAAAACATCCTCTTTTATAAAATACTAAACTTTTCTATGTAAAAATATTCATTTGTAAAGTAACTAAAGCCATCAGATAAATGTAGTAGAGTAAAAAGTACAAAATTTCCCTCTGAAATGTGGAGTAGAAGTATAAATTGACATGAAAAGTTACTTGAGTAAATGTGTCTGTGCGTGTCTACGGACCTCGTCTCACTCCTGCCGTGCAGCCATTGTTGTCCTTAACCTCTGATCACCAGGTGGCGTTTTCTTCTGCCAGGAGAGCTTCGCCCTGCAGCACGCCTCCGCCATCTTTGAGTGGGTCTACTGCATGCTCATCATGCTCTTCTACGGGACGTTTGCCTTTGAGTTCGGGGGCATGTCGGGAGATACCCTCATGGTCCTGTCCAGAGGAGGGGGGGTGCAGAGCTTCTCCACCTCCGAACATAAGACAGAGGTGGGCGGTGGCTCCAACCACCACCAGCCGGAGAGCTTATCGATGCTGTAACCAGACTGCAGTGCGCTTCAGCGTCCATGCAGGTCAAAGGGCAACACATGGGCCGACCTGGAAGACGGAGAAGCTGCATCCTGCATATCCTCACGCTTGCTGTTGCACACAGCCATGGTGCCAAAAATGTTCCCCTCAGCAGCAACAAAAGACTGACAGACTTTACAGACTTCTATCCTGCTTTGCAAACGTGCGGGCTGCACTGCAAAACATTGCACAATATCGTAAGTGCCTTTTCTGAACACAAAAGTCAGCAAAGAGTCACACATGTACTCACGCACGCACACGGTCCTCGCTGTTTGTTTTAATTCTCTTAATGTAACAATCAAGCTCTGAATTCTTGGCGAAGCTGCCTTTTTATCAGATTGAACGTCCTGAAAGGGCCTCAGATGTTGCTCCTCGCTGAGCAGAAAGCCGTTTCTTTTAATGTTTAGCCGTTCAGACACCGAGCTCGGTATTGTTTTTTACTCAGGAAGTTTTGTTACATACTCACTCACTAGTAAGGTGAAGTTTTCCAAAAAAGGGTTTGACAATAGATGGAAAGTTACTGTGTGCCAAGAATAATATGTTTCACTTAATGTTGTTTAATTGTTGTTTTTCACCCGAAAATGTCCTTCTTTTATACAGTTTTTAATGTTTATCTTGTAATTCAAGTTATGATACCAACAGAAACGTCTTTATGGCAGTATTGCCCAAATAAGCTGTGTTGTATATTTTGTTGCATCTCACTTCAGCTCTTTGCCAAACTTGTTTAATTGCTCTCAGTAATGGCAGTCTTTCAGTTTCATTGGGACCAAACTATTTCGTAAGGAGGAAATTCTCATGCTGTATTTGATCATATACAGAACTACTTTTTAAAAAAAGTAGAATTAATAATGTATGCAGAGAACAAAAGAATTAAAGCAAGCAAAAAGCAAAAATTGTGGTATTCACTCATGTTTGCAGCCTTGAAGAAAAAATGAAATGTCTCATGTTAAAATGTTTTATTGTTCAAAAATCATATTTACATAATTTTCCAGGACTGATGACACATTATGTGAAAATAATGAGATTCACTGTTAGTTGAGAAATATCCCTCACAGGGTTGCAGTCTCACAGGTTTTTCTCTAATTCTGATATTTTACATTTTATCTACTGTATTTTCACATCTCATCTTTGCATTGTAGGTGTCCACAGGTGTTGATGAAATTCATTCTGTTTTTGTGTCCAATAATATGAAACTTAAGAAACAGCTGTTTCTTATGAAAATGTATATTCAGAATGCAGGTATGTGCATAGACTTCCTACTAAAACTCTAAAAACTAGTTAGCCTTTCAGCGAAATGTAATCATTTTAAGACCTTTAAAGGCTTCTTACTGTATCCACCATAACACTAAAACCTGCAGTACTCTGCTAGCAGCCTGCTATCTATTATATAAAAATACATGTTAGGAAGCATTCAGGATTTTAATTCCCAAGTTAGGAGTCGCTGACATTTGAGACATCTTTGGGACATCTACTGTATTTCTCTCATATTTGCTTCACAGGTGTCTGCAGGTGTTGATGAAATTCATAAGACAGTTTCATCCCGAAACTCCTCGGGGGAGAAAATGTAATCATATGTTTAAAATACAGGTATGTGCGTTAACTCCCTTCTTTTTTTTTTAAAGATTTTTTTTGTGGCCTTTTTCAGATTTATTTTTGATAGAGATAGAGGAAAATCAAGAAGAGAGGAGAAATAACCTGTAGCAAAGGGCCGCGGGTCAGACTCAAACTCGGACCGGATAAGGACTTAGCCTTAATGGTGCAGGCACTGCCCGGTGAGCTACAAAACACCAAGAGCTCTGAAAACTATAAAAACTTGAAGTCAAGACTGGATGTATTAATTCTAAGACTGTAAAAGATCATCCAGTGTGGCATTACAACCTGCACTTATCATATATAAAGATAGTATAAATGTTAGGAAGCATGCCGGTTTACACTGAAACTTCTTTGGGACATCTACTGTGTTTGTCCTCCCTCTGAGATCATCTTTGTGTTATAATCTTTTTGTGTAGATCAAGTGTCATTTGGGTTTAATACCAAATAATATAAAACATGGACCTTGGACATGGGTACAGAGAACATATAATAGTATATTTAGAAGAATATAAGTTTGTGCATTGATTTCTGACTGAAGAAGACTTCTAAAAGCTACAAAGACTCACAGTTTATACTGCAGTTAAAGACCTTTTAAAGGCTTCAGATTGTCCAACTATAACCTGCAGACGCTCTGCTAGTGGCCAGCAATTTTATCACAGTAATATTTAAAATATCTAGTGTAAATGTTGGGATGCTGGCAGCAAAAATTCACTCTGATTTACTTAACTTCTGAGTCACTAATATTAAAAACTTCTTTGGGATATCTGCTGTATATCTTCCCCTTCTTTGATCACGTGCTTCAGAGTCATTTTGTCTCAACCAAGTGTCTGCAGGACCTGATCAAATTCTTGTTTTAATACCAAATAATATAAAACAGTGGTTTTATTTTGAGCATGGACCTCAGGGAAAGAAATGCTAAAAAACAAAACACCAAGACCCCTAAAAACTTTTGACAGTTAACAGTCTTTACTGTATGTCATAACATTAAGGTCTTTAAAGGCTTTAGGGTTTTAGGGTTTGGTGTCAGCAGGTCGCAATGCGAGCATCGTACAGTATTAATCACATAAAAATACTGACCATAATAACAAAAATGTAGATTTTTCTTAAGACATTTAAGTGGTTCTGAAATGAATCTGCAAACACGTGCATGGCTGCTCTCCCTTCAAATTTGGTCATTCACTTCTTTCTGGACAGAGAAGCCAAATAGTTGCAAACAGCAACTCTCTCGACCAGTTTAAGTGTGAAACAGACTGCAGGTATGTGTGAAACACTGTATCTATGGGACAGAAATACCAAATGGCTCACTCATATTTCAGGTTACTATTGAGGGGCTTCAAAGTCATAAATCATAAATTACAGATGAAACCTCTTTGCACCGTCCAATCACCAGAGGTTATCTGCACCCACCCATCCCCAGATGCCCTCCCAGCTGCCTTTCTCTTACTAAGTTACAGGAGCACGAGGGCAGCTATCTATACATCACTGACACTCTGCCCACACACACACACACACACACACACACACACATACACACTAGAAGTTGAGGTTTTTTGGGACCTCCCAGGGGAACTCTTTCCTGCCAAAGTGTCCGTAGCAGGCCGTCTTCTGGTAGATTGGTCTCTTCAGGTCCAGATCTCTGCAGCACGACCAAGAAATGAAGATAAATTTGGGTCCTTTCATGTTAAACACTTTCCACAACAATCATACTGCATGTGACAACAAAGCAGATACAGTATCACGAGTTTGATGCTGACCTGACGATGACGCCGGGTCTGAGGTCAAAGTTTTTATTGACGATCTGCAGCAGTTCCTTCTCGCTCTTCTGAGAGGAGCCATAGGTGAACAGGGAGATGGACAGTGGGTGGGCTACTCCGATCGCATACGCCACCTGAAAATACAGAGAGGAGACGCCATAAATATGATGACTCGTCCAGGGATAAGAGTTGGGTTTTGTGGATGCATTTGTTTCAACCTGACCGGACCACGGGGTGCACTACATGGTCACAAGTATGTGGACACCGGAACATGACACCCATATGTGATTTGTCTACATGTCATTCCAAAACCATGAGCATCCGTGGGGTCCAACACTAAAGTTGGGTGATGAGGTCTCAAAGTCGGCGTTCCAGTTCATCGAAAAAGGTGTTAGACAGGGTGGGGGCCAGTCAAGTTCTAATAATCTGGTTTTAACAGGATAAAACACTGAAGCATGAAAAGCAAATACAACTTCCAAAATTACTGCTGAGGCGCATTAAGACAAGGTTTCTGCCAAAGTCTTTAGGAAGAAAGAAAAGCATTAAAAACCATGACAGAAGATCACAGATGCTTTGTATATTTTGGAAGGATTTGTTGGAAAAGTGATCCCACCTGCACCAGCACCCTCCTGCACAGTTTGGCCTTCACCAGAGACTTTGCCACCCAGCGGGCAGCATAGGCAGCAGAGCGGTCGACCTTGGTGTAGTCCTTCCCAGAGAAAGCGCCGCCCCCGTGGGCCCCCCAACCACCGTATGTGTCTACAATGATCTTCCTGCCTGTCACTCCAGCATCCCCCTGACAGACAGTCACACACAGATGAACGTTTCCCGTAAATAAAGGTTATATAACTATGAAATGTGCAGCTGCATAAACACAATTATTAACATAATGGATTCTGTTACATCTTGCTTCATTATGCCATAGAAGTTAAAATGTGCTGCAAAACAAAACAAATCACAAATGTTTAAACATGAGTCAGAGCTGCAATTAATAATTATTCTCATTATTCGTTGATAAAATGTAAGAAAACAGTGAAAAATTTCAAGACGATGTTTTCCCAATGCATGTTTTATCCCCTGCCTCCAAAAAAACAAAAGACTAATTTTTTTCAGCAATAACATGATTTAGAGCTTTATATTATCATGTTGCTCCTGAACTTTGCATCTTCACATCATCTCGACTGTAAAACCTTCAAGAGGGAAATAGTCTGAAATCATCAAAACTCCAGCAACACTTAAACAGCAGAGTCATCAGAGTCATCATAAAGCCCTTGACAAAGAACATTTAAACAGCATGAGCATGAAAGAAAAAGACCTTCACCTGTGGTCCACCAATCACAAACCGCCCGCTGGGCTGCAGGTGGTAGGTGGTGTCCTCGTCCAGGTACCTTGAGGGGACCACCGCCTTGATGACCTTCTCCTTCAGGACCTTCTTCTGCTCCTCCAGGCTCACATAGTCGTCGTGCTGCACTGAGATCACCACGGTGTGAACCCTCTTGGGGATCACGGCTCCGCACTCTTGGGTGTAATGAACCGTCACCTGGATGGGGGTGGACAGAAGGTGGAGGTTTCAGCTTATTCACTGCAGATATTAAATCACATTGTGCATAAACTGGGATATAATTCCTGTTCTAAGGCGCGTAAAGCGATGTGCATTTTTCAACTGGAAGCTGAAAGTTTCCACACGTATAGACGACCTTCCTCTTCTCAGCGTCACATACGTGGTGAGCTCAAAGGACCAGTACGATACGATACATGCACAGGCTGCAACTATCAAGGGGTTTTTGGAAAGGGGTCGCCCAGCTCAGATGATGCATACCAGCGTGCTCTGGTCAGTAAGCACATTCTGGAGGTCACTATCACTGTCCCAACTACTACTGAGAACCACTGGTTTGGCTTGAGTTTACAGATGATTGGATCCATATGTAAATTTAAAAAAAGTTTTTTTTAAGGGTTTACAGAATGTGCGTGCATGTAGCAACAAATATAAATATTTAGGTTTTATTTTGGATGACTTTTAATAAGGGTGTTAGTGTTTTAGTTCATTCAGAAGTTGGAGAGCTCAGATTCAAGTAAGGACCTGGGATTCTGTCCTTATACACACTTGTATAAGTGTCCTGTCCAGATTATACTTCTGGTAGCAATTAGATGATTTTTGGAAGTTCAGTAGTTTGCACCAGTTTGGGCCACTTATGAGGATATGAGATTATTTTAAATGATTCAGAGGTTACAGTGTAATATTTATGATGACCAGCGCAAATGGTTCCTGTTGTTTAAAGAAAGATTCTTTTTTTTAATGTTTTATTGCTCATTAAATGAGGATTTAAGGGCTTTACTTTTCAGTAAAATGTCCTTAAATTCTGATGAGTTCTGCTGTGTTCGATGATTATAAAAAAATTACTAGATTTTAGAGACAGAACCTTTATTTTGGAAGATTTTACTTGTAGAGTTACGAGAGACAGGAGACAAAGTTCATGTCTGACAAATATTTCCACCTCTGCAGCAGTAGTGTTGGTGTCTCAGTCTTTGTGCTTGACAAAATAAATAATTAAATACTGCAGTTGTGTATGTGGATCCCACCTGTGTCTTGGAGTCCGGGCGGAGCCAGGGGACGGTCCCGTTACGTCTCAGTTCGGCCATCTTGGCGTTGAGCTTGTGGGCGAGGACGACAGTGAGCGGCATGGACTCCTCTGTCTCATCTGTGGCGTATCCAAACATCAGACCCTGTCACACAGAAGGAGCGGAGTTCAAACTAAGAAGGTGTGTTGTCATCGGTGACTATAACAAAGTACATTTACTCAAGTGCTGCACTAATTTTGAGGTACTTGTACTTTACTAGTAGTTCCAATTTATCCTACTTTATACTTCTGCTTCACTACTTTTCAGAGGGAAATATTGGACCTTTTACTCCTACATTTACTACATTTATTTGATAACATTAGTTACTTTGCAGGTTCAGATTAATAATACAAAATATAACTCAACTAATATTTTATGATGTATTATTAGAGATTAAACTACCCGGCTGTATATCAAGTAAATATTAGTTCCACATACACCAGCAACACATTAATACATTAATAATTATAATTAAATCATATGTATTATTCTGAAATGGGCCATTCTGCATAATGACTATTTTTACTTCCGATTTTTTAAATATATATTTAATACTAAAACGTTTGGACTTTTACTTGCAGAATTTTTACTTGTGACAGACTATTTTTACACTGTGGTATTACTAATTTTACTAAAGTAAAAGAGTATTTCTTCCACACTATCTTTTCGTAGCAACCTCATAATACGCTTCACTGTATAAAGAAAGCATCATAAATACAGACTATGTATATACAACACTGTTCAGTGACTGAGTAGACACAATGGTGGTTTTGTAGTATATGTAATACATCTTTAAGTTGACTTTGATTCCATGATTTTCAATATTTATCATTTTGTGGGGGCCAATAAAACAGATGTGTTGTGTTGTTCCAGCTGACCTGGTCTCCAGCTCCAATGTCACTCTCCAGACGATCAATATGAACTCCCTGTGCAATATCTGGGGACTGCTGCTCGAGGGCCACCAACACGTTGCAGGTCTTATAATCGAAGCCTGGACAGACAGAGACAATGAGAATTAACTGATTTTGCATGAAAGAAAGTGCAACTCCTGACAAGTATCACAATGTTTGGTTCATGTTTACACAGACACCAAATCCTCGGTTCCACTCACCCTTGTCTGAGTTGTCGTAACCGATGTCTCGGATGGTTTCTCTCACCACCTTCTGGTAGTCCACGTTGGCGCGGGACGTGATCTCACCACAAAGCAGCACCATGCCAGTCTTACACACCGTCTCTGTTTCAACACACAGAAGACGACATTACACTGCACATACCATAGAGTTTGCAAGTTTATCATTTCACAGCAATTGTAAAATCTAAATTTAAAATTATTACAATGTCAGACTGAAGTGATTATTGCTTTAAGAAATCCATTATTCCATTCTGTTTTCACAATTTCATACATCAGGAGAATAATTGCAAGAATACAGTCGTTATTCATGGACTTACACTCGACAGTTATTAAAAGAAGTGTCTTATTCTATCAAAACCGAGCCTACATTACCCACAATGCAACTCAACCACCCTGTACCACTCAGTTTGGTTTAGGTGAGGGGTGCAGGAGGCAGGACGTGACGCAAAAAGTCTCAATTACACACACTTTGTACAAGGGAGCAAAAGTGCGTTTAATGTGCAGTCCAACTGATTCAGACACATGTTCTCACACAGCTCCTGTGTGTCTGGATAAGTTCAGGGTTCATGTGTGAAAGGGATTTATCGGTGGAGTTCCCTTTTAAAGATGCCTGCAAACCAGACTGGGCTCAAACTGTGCTTGCAAAATAAGTAAAGTACCATGTAATACGTATCAACTGACTTCAGAAGTGAATGGCACACTTGTGACTTTTTTGTATTGCATCTTTCTTTTATTAAATAAATAACAAGTTTACACATACAAATGTTTCAGGCTCTGCCGTCCTCTGGGTCGAAGCAGAAAAGTTGTGAGTGCTCCTGAGTAGCAGCATCCTAAAGGACTTCAAGAGAGCTAATATGAAGGCATCGAGTACAGCTTTCTCCCTTACATATTTGTATTTTTTGGAGCTTTGAAGCTTTTTGTTTCATGTCACTTTGTTATACTTTCTTCCCTGGGCACAGAATCTCTTGTTAAAGGTAATCGGATGCTGTAGCTCCTAAATAGGAAATATAATTCACTCTCATTGGTGCGTCACTTCCCTCTGGAGAGAAACACATTGTTACTCACCACAGGCCACTTTGGCATCAGGGTCCTGCCTCAGGTGAGCATCCAGCACAGCATCACTGATCTGGTCGCATATTTTATCTGGAAAACAAGATTTAAATACAATATCTGCATCACTCTGTGTGTCGGGCCGTTTCCTTGTGTGACTTTCTGCCGCACGTGTCACATTCCTCATCTGGGCAGAGCCTGAATATATCAGATTTCCCCGCTGCATCAGAGTACTACACATCATTCATATTAGGAGCTGCGGCCCTATGAATAGCCTCGGCTTGGTGAATGCATGCCAGGGGTGACAGGGTATACTGTACTGTAACTCCAGCAGATCATCAAAGCACCACCACACTGTCATCAGCCACTGAAACACATGACATTTACTCGTCACTTCGCAGATGAAGAGACAGATTTTGTAAAGTATGATGTGTCGCTCGGTGCACAAAATCTCCTTCTCATCGAGTCATTTCAGTTTCATGTAACTGAGTCCTTAAAAATCAGCCAGTAGTGAGATTATTACAACCCATCAATGCAAATCCACTTATTTTTAGACCAGCTGCTCTACAGCATACTCGGTCAGTTGGTTGGTTCACAAAAATGTCCCCAACCTTTGGCAGCCACAGTTTTCGCCCTAAGAGGCTGAAATTTGGCATTGAGCTAAAGTGTGTGTGTGTGTGTGTGTGTGTGAAGGTGTGTGTGTGTGTGTGTGTGTGTGTGAAGGTGTGTGTGTGTGTGTGTGTGTGTGTGTGTTAGTGTTCATGCCAAAAGGCAAAAAAGGGGTGTGGCAGTGGGCTTGTCCTGTAACAAAAAGGAGCATAACTTCTAAATGGATTCACAGTAACGCAGCCAAGCTTCGTAGAAAGATAAACACACACACACACACACACACACACACACAAATGTTTGTACAGCTATACTTGTGAGGACATTCATTGACATAATGCATTCCCCAGCCCCTTACCCTGACCTGAACTTAAACTTAATTCTAACCTGAACCTTAAAACCAAGTCTTAACCCTCAAACACCCGATGAAGGTGAGGACCCGCCAAAATGTCCTCACTTTCCAAAATGTCCTCACTCCCATGGTCTAACTCAAACTGGTTCTCACAAAGATAGTTGTACAGGAGCGCACACACACAACCTCACAAACACTCGACCTCCGTGGCAAATTTCAGCCTCACAGGTGGAAAGTTGCGGCTGCTGTATGGTGGAAACAGCTGAACATGTAGGGGCGGGGCAAACCATCACCCATGAACGTGTGTGTGTGTGTGTGTGTGTCTGTGTGTGTGTGTGTGTGAATTCAGGTGTAGGTTCATTAGGGGTCGCAGCTATTTTCCAAAATCAAGTTTTGTTTTTCATAATTCTATAATGCAGCAACCTGCTGATTTAAATTAAAAACAAGTTGAAATATTATGAACAAATGTTTTGTTGTTCTTGTTTTAAGTTTTTAAGGCTTTTTAGACTCAATTATTGACAGAAAATGCTTTGTAAGATCAGTGTTTTTACAGATTTAACAACAAACACTTTTACTTTTGATATAATATGTACATTTTACTGTTAATACTTCAGTACTGTGATTATGTGAAATTATTAGTCAATCAGTATTTGGAAAAAAACAATTAAGCATTTCAGTTATTTAGCAGTGAAACAATCCAACAATTTCTCAGGTTCCAGCTTATCAAACGTGAGGATTTCCTGCGTTTCTTTATTATATTTCACGGTAAACTGAAAACCTTTTGGGGTTTTGACTGTTGGTCGGACAATACTTCTGCAGGCAGTAATGTGAGTTATAAAATGTTTTTATATGTGATTGCCAGCTGCCTGGAGACGTTACACAACTGCAAACCAAAAGTGGGATTGTTTTGACAGAACATTGTGCTGCAGGATTTTATTAAGCTTATTCAGGTCCAGGTCACATTCATTTAATTATACCACAAAGAATTATGGTTATATACTGCTAGGAAATACTGAAAAAAAGAGCCACATTGTCCCTACTGGTTTGTCACCATTCATACTTTAATACCTTGGCCAGTGTGAATATTGATACAGGTGTTAAATTGCATTCTATGTGGTATTAAAAAGTTCTTATAAAGTCTTAAATTTAACTTGGTGAACCCTGCAGAAACCCTGAATGCACCACGTACCTGGAACAAACTCCCAGCTCTATTAAATCAAGATTCAAAACGTTTCTGTTTGCCACTACTTTTTGTTCAATTTAATTTCTGTGTTTTAAATTATTTTGTAGCACTGAACATCTCAACAGCACATGCATACAGCTACGATAAGTCACGAGGGGAAAACATGTATCCTCTGTCAGTCACCACCTGCGCTGCATAAGGCAAAACCTCCTCACACCAGTGCTCGAGTGAGTTTGTAACACTGTTCAAGGTTGTAATGTTTCCATTTATGTGAGTGGCAGTTGGTTTGCTGATATATAAAAGCTGAGTAGGTGGGAGAGTGTGTACCAGTGCAGAGCCGGCACTGGCGAAATAATCAGTAGAAAATAATTGTTTGTTGTTGCTCGCATGTTGTCTTATTACAAACTCTGACACAAACATGACTCCGACAGGAGAAGCTGTAAGTTCTTCATGTCAGTCAAACTCACTCTTCAAACTGAGAAAATGGAAATGGAAAGAACGTTTGTGATTGTGGCTGAACAGTTGTTAATTCAACTTCATATTATAAGTTTATGGAACTTGTTTTCTCAAGTTCAGCAAACAAAACTCAAGAGACGACTTTGAACTAATTATTCAACCTAAGTTCAGTTTACACATTTTTAAAGCAGCAGGAGAACTTGATTGAAATGAAGTTCAGAGTGAAACTGTCTTGCATGCAAGTTTTCTCTTTGATGATGTACTGAAGCATGTTTAAAAATGGGAAAATCTCATTTCACATCCATATGGTCCAGGATTCATGCTCCAAATACTTCACAATTTGCACCCAAAAATAGAAATTACACCATAAATCAGTGCTGGGTGGTTATTCAAACTACTCTTTATGGTACAGTGCCTCCATGCACCGCTCAGGATTCTGCACATTCCTCAAAGGCATCAATGATCACTCAAACATAAAAGTGTTTAACACATGATAACCACTACTCGTCATTCACATTGTGCAGCAGCTGCATGGAGAGGGAGTCCTCTACTCACCAGGATGCCCCTCTCCCACAGACTCAGAGGTAAACATGAAGGACCCGTCATGAGGAGCGTGGTCGTAGTTCCCATCCATCGTACCATTCATTTTGTCCCCTTTCAAAGCCGGGCTGTAAACTGGACAGAGACACAGCAGAAGTGATGAGTGTGGAGTGGTTGTTCAAGCACAAGAAGCGTCCTTGTGTTTCTTATGAAAACAGGAGAACAAAGACGGACAGATTGTGTGGCAGACTTTGGCTGCAGTCTAATCTCACAGTCCCAAAACAGTGCAGTGGATAACTGCGCTATATAAGGCAAAGACAACATACACTCATGCACACACACACATGGGGGGAGGGTGCCATGTGAACCAGTGGGTTAGACCATTCAGAGGCGAGGACGGGGAGGGTGGGATTCCTTTTTTTCCTTCTTCTTCTTCTTTGAGACACTTTTTTTATTTTAACACCTCCTGTGCTGAAAGTTCTCACTTTGTCAGAAACTGGACTCATCAAACACTCGGATGCCCCTGAAAGTGGAACTAGTTGTCTCGAATCAGACGTTCACTTCATCGGAGGGTTATTTTGAAGCTCCTCCACCGATTCATTCATGCCTACTCTTTGTTTCTTTGTACCTGGGGGCCCCTGAGGTCTCCGATGGGGCGTCTGTGGCTGTGTATACAGAGAGCTGTCTGCCAATGGGACGCTTTCACTGCACAAGTCACAGCTCAGATATGAACTTGTGCAGGGAACATGTATGCTCAAGTTGCCTGTCAGATTAATTTACTTGAGATAAAACTGAATAAAACTACATTTATATACACATACAGTATCGGTAAAAAGGTTGGAATCGCCGGCAACAAAAGTTTGATTTTTTGAGTGTGATGGTTGAGAGGACCACTCTGTTTTTGATTTCTTTCCTGCTTTTAGTTTGTAGAAATTCCTCTTTACAAATAGATGTTATTTTGTATGAAGGGTTTGCAAAAAAAGTCACATTTTGTACATGGAAAACAAAACGCTGTACAGTGTGACAACTGAAAGGGCAGAAAGAGACAAAGATCATCTGAGCAACAGTTAAATAAGAATATAAGAAATCACCAGCCACTGGTGAAAGAAATTGGGAGCTTAACAACAAATGATGAAAATAATGCCTCTAACAAGCTGGAATTAACAGGCATGTTGCTTTAACAAAGCTATTCTTAAAACTTCAGAAAAAATTGGTATCGATGAAAAACATCAGCTTAAATGAAAAAAAAAATGAAATATACTTTGTTTTATATTATCCTTTATATCTAAGAACGATTTTAACCCCCCATATAGCATTCATGAGCGATATATAAGCATTTAATACATTATTTAAAATACAATGTGATTCAACTGTAAGTTGATAGAAATGTCTTAAAGTGTTTATTGAACTGGATGCTGCTGTATAAACTGATAATTAATGACAATGTAACATAACACAGTTGTAATTGTAATAAATGTCTTTATAGGGTCAGTTATAATTGTTGATAATACTGTACAATAATCAACACTTAAAAATGTATTATTTCAGCTTAAAAATACATACAAATGTGTTATAAACCATTTATTATAAGTTTATTATCTGTTTATAGATGATCAATGTTACCATCTTTGGTTTGAAGATGCTGAAATCATGAACAACTCAAAGCTTCTGGATTTATTCACTGAACTCAACTGAACCATTTCAAACTTTATTAAAAACTCTGCATACTGTTCATGTTTCTGAGCCGAAGAAAATAAGGTAAAACATCTTTTACACAGAAACAAAGTAGAATAAAAACACAAAATAGATGATTGTGAAGTGAAGTGACAGAAGTCTGTATTACTATATTATTAGTGTTGGGTGTCATGTGACCCAGCGTGGAGACACTTGCTTTGTGCATCTGTTGTCGGGCCGAGCTGCACTGTGATGTTGTGACCACCAGATGTCAACCTGATGCAGACACACAACCACACACATCAACACACACTGTAGCACTACTGAAGAGTGAACATTTCAACAACAAACATGATAAATAAAGCTTGTGATCTCTTTTTCTGTGGTTGTCTAACAGCATCTTCTGGTAAATAAACTGTGGTATCAATTGTTAATAAATGAACTGCATCTTCCAGGTGTTTAGAGGCATCTCTCTTTAAAGAGAACTAAAAAACACCAAACTACGACGTGAAGAAGAAACCAGTGAGTTAATTTTCTTCAGTTTGACTTCAGGGGACGGATTCTTGGGTTGGAAGATTGATGGCGTTACTTTTTGTCTCAGGCCACCATCTTCTCATCGTCCTCTGGATTTCCTTTTGGACCTGAAAGACAATAATGATTTTTTTATTTTTTCAATTCTGTTGATTTTGACAAACCACCACTGATGAAGTTATTATTACTGAGCTTACCTCTCCGTTTAGAAAGCAGTACAACAGAGCAACGACAAAACCCTGGTGCAACATGAGAAATCCAAGTTAGGCGAGTTAGTACAGTAAATGATATTATGGTAATCGATTCATCTTTTTAGTCATTTATAAAAAGCAAAATGCCAAACATTTGCTGCTTCCAGCTTCTCAAATGTGAAGATTTACTGTTTTTATTTGTTATATATGACAGTAAAGTCAGTATTTTGGTGTTTAAAGACAATATGTTGGACTGTGAGAAATTATAATTACGATTTTCACTATTTTCTGGTATTTTTTATACCAAATTATCATGAAAATAATCGCTGGTTGCAGCCCTAATAACTTTGACCAATAATACAATCTGTATCAAAGACATTCATGTGTTTCATCATACAGCATCTATGTTTTGAACGAGTGTTGTGACAGATCTGTTACCTGGAAGGAGCCTAAAACTAATTCAAAGTAGAGTCGAGGCCCGACGGCGACATGCTCTGGGAACAGGGCGAACACCACGTAGTGAACGCCGAACAGAGGGATGAGGAGCAGAGTGGAGCGAACGAGTCTCCTGCAGAGGGCAGCAGACGAAGTCAAAGACTGACAGGAAGAGGAAACAGTGACATTAACGAGGAGACAGGTGAGTCTTACCTGTAGAGTTGAGTCTCACTCTGGTTCCCGTGTGGGGCCTTCGTCTTCTGAACGATGATCCTGCTGATGTTCAGGAAGATCACAAAGTTTATCTGTGGATAACATTCAGTCAGAAAGGTTGCTTATTGTTAACAGTGAGTGACAAGTACACTCTCATATCTACAGTTTAATATGAAGCTTAGCTTAGCATAATGAATGGAAATAGATGGGAAGAGCTAGCCTGGCTCTAATGCTGCGTTCCAGACTCAGAGGTCGAGATTTTTCTGATCTCCTATTAGAAAAAGTACACTGGAGCACCACTCAAAGTCAAAGTTCCTACTTGTAAACTCGGGGGAAATCCATCAACCCGACTTCATGGACAATCACAACATCAACTAAAAGGCAACATAAAGTATATTTGCCTGTATTTAATTAAAATAATAGTAAAACCTGTTCTGCACTGCTGACTGTTCGATTGTCTGTAGACTTCCCTAAGAAACACCAGTTTGTCTCAGTCAGACATGTTTAATCTTTTAAATACCAAAGAAAGTAAAATGATAAAATATTCAAATCTGGACAATCCAAACTCCTGGATATTCTGCTCTCTTACAAACTGCTATCAGGAGACAGTTACAGTTGTCTTTCCTCACAGGTCCATACCTGATCCCAAAAATTTAGTTTATGGCAAACAAGGTGAAGTGATGTAGGCAGAACATGTGCTTACAAAGATAGAAAGCAGAATGGGAATCTTGATTATCCACCACAAGCGGCTCTCCAGGTTGTCCCAACAGCTGCACACACAGAAATATTATCACTCATTAACATTAAATCAAAATATGAAGTATTTACACATTGATGTATTACTCACCCTTCATCATCAAGCTGTGTTTTCAGCGAGGCCCAGATTGCAATGGTCACTAACGAGGAACCTGCAAAGTCAGCCTCTTGATCAGACAAGCCAAATAAAGCTGAATAAATAAATAAAACGTGACAAATGTGTCTAAATACGCAGCGTACCCCAGCCGACGGTGGCGTAGATCCTGAAGAGCACCCTGGTGTGAGTGAAGGTGAAGAGCAGCAGAGTCTGCAGGTACAAACCCTCCACCAGCAGCCAGCAGAAGTTCGACAAAATGCAGAAGTGGAAGAACGTCACTGCTGCTTTGCACTCGAGCTGAGACGACACAAAGGTTTTTACATTACAGACATCACAAAGACATTAAAGTGCATGAAAATATTCTGCATGTTTTTGGGGTGAGGATACAGAAGGTCTGGTGCCTTTTTATTTTCTTGCAAATAGTTGAAAATGTCCTAAGATAAAGCAATATATATATACATATATATAAATGTTACACTTGTTTGTGCACAATGCAGCATTTGCTATTGTGCTTAAATTAGTTTTGCATGTAAGTTTGATTTATACTTTATATATCAGGGTCAGTTTTACAATGCATTATGGGCACACACAGTGATTTGTGTTGTTTTAGAGCTGAAACAATTAGTCGATTAATCAATTAGTCAAGAGAAATAATTGGGAACAATTTTGATCATTAAACATTTCTGTTGTTATTTCAGTAATTTTTCAAGCAAAAATTGTTTTTAAAAAAGCTAAAATTTCTCTGGTTTCAGCTTCTCTTGAATATATTTCAAAGTACAACATTTTTTCACTGTTTTTTGACACTTCATAGAATAAACAATGAATTGAACAGTAAATAATATAATAACATAATAATGTTATTTTCAGCCCTATTTTGTTTATAACCTTCCTGCCCCACACAGCGTCAGCTGGCTCCAGCCTTACTGTGGACACTGTGCAGTGGTCCGTGCTTCTGTCTGCAAACAACACTGAATCTTTGATGAACACAGCGAGACTTCTGAGCATGAAGGTCACGAACAGGTTGAGGTGGATGTAGTTGCGCGTGCAGAGCAGCTTCCTGAGGAGAAATATGAAGATGTGCTTCAAAATATACAATTGTGTTTAATCTTTTATAAGGGAGTTGAATTAAAACATTTAATTGTAAAACTTTAATTACTTGATCATCGTTTTCATTCTGTAATGTCAAAATATAAAGCAACCTGAAGCAGCAGAAAACCAGAACAGCGATGAGGAGAGCAGCCAGAGACACTCCGTATCCAACGCTGTAGATCCGCTTCAGGGCATCAAAGTAGCGTTTCTGGAGAAGAACATGAAATATTTATCAGTTAGAAGCATAAAGAAGCAAATCTGTGGTTCCCTGCTGCCAAATAAACTATTTGAAGTGAATGAAATCCAGCTCAGAAGGAGACAGTAAAGCTTAATATCTGCTGTACCTCTTCCCCCATGTCTTCATCTTCCTCAACAGCTTCATAGTAACAGGCTTTGTAATATGGCAGGCTTGGTTTACTCCACCCTCGGACTGTACAGTTCCTCGTGATGAGAACTGGGAAGAAAATGTTTCAGGACACTGAAGGATGCTGAAAGTGTTTAAACTGCAGCTACGACCTAGTATTTTTACACCGTTATTTAAATAAGGTAATCTCACTGAGCTCCAGACAGACCTGAGTACAGCAGAGAGAAAGACGAACACAAAACACCTGCAGCATCAGAGACAATCACAGACAGTTTAAAATCAGCCAGTGGGACGAGACATTCACGTTTTAAAATCCTCTGTAATTTAATCCATTTATAAAACAGTATCAAAGCAGTTTTCTATGAGAGTCGTGAGACTGAACCAAAATATCAGAGTGACGGCTCGTAAAAACCAAAACAATGAGTTAAAAAATGCTGCAAAGCTAAAACTCAGATAATTCTCTGTAAGTTGGTAACTACAAGCGACATCTTTGGCTTTTCATGCAGTCATGTGATCGTTTGTGATTTTAATTATAGCAGCTTTAATATAGATAATCAGCAGGACTACAACCATGTTCTGTAAGTTAAACATACAGGAACTTTCATTCAATAATAGGTGTACTTTCCATTGTATGTTTATTTTGTTAGAAAAGTGTCTTTCTTTAAAGGTGATCTGATAATTCCTCCCACAGAAACTAGACTTTAGAGACTTCTTGTCGTTTACCTGGAGGAGTTTCAGGCTTCAGCAGCGGTGGAGGACAGTGGACGGAGACCATCTCTCCTTCAGAGGCAGCTGGCCAACAACTCACTCCGTCCCACTGCATCACACAGCCTCAAAATAAAACCATCAACACACTGCACACTATATATAATATATATAATGATGTTTTCATCTTATATGTTTGCATCTAAGGGAACAGTTACCTGCAGTTGTATTGCTGGTCGACTGTAGTGATGCTGCAGCGGCGCTCTTCATCCTCATCTTACACTCACTTTCTGTCTTTTGTAGATGAAGAACAATTGAACATTCTGGATGAGTTGATCCAACCTGACAGACAAAAACAGGCAGAAAAGCAGGTTCATTTAATTTACCTGCACTTTCCACCTTAGTTACATATTTTACATCATGTTTTTTTACAACTGAAAAAAACATTTCATCCTCCTGCATTAGTATAATCTAGTTTTGCTAAACTTGCAAACTAAAAATGTACAGACAATTACAAATACATAAATAAGACTGTTTATAATAACTTACCGTGTATCGTGTGATGATCAGGATGGAAACGGCAGCAGTCAGACGGAAGTTCATGATTTCAATCATTAAAAAGTCTTTTTTATTGTGTCTGAGGTTGATGAGAACAAAATCTCACTCTGCATCAAACAGAAGGTCTGTTGTCCATCTTGAAAACAGTCTTTGGTTTAATCTTTGGTTATCAAATGTGATATTTGTATCAAAATATCAGAAAAATGTTCTCCAGGGTTTATTTCTGCTTCCTCTGTGCAGCTGGACTGATGTGAAGTCTGAGCAAACATCTCACTAAAGGATGAAATCATCTGAGTGGCTTCACACTCGCAGCAGGACAGGTAACAGCAGGACAGGTAACAGCAGGACAGGTAACAGCAGGACAGGTAACAGCAGGACAGGTAACAGCAGGACAGGTAACAGCAGGAGCACAGACAGAAAACAAGGTGCCTTTAAGTCACTGCATGATTTATGCTGCACACTGGTGACATGATTGTAGGGTTCTTAATGCGCATGTTAAAGGTGCGCATTAAGTGGAGTTATTTTATGTCACGGTTTGTTTATATAGTTGACAAAAGGCAAATCCTCCCCCAGCGGGAGTCAACATGCAATATTCAAGTCAAAAACAACACGTGCTGTGGAGAACAAATGGAGAAAACCTGCAGTTCTACACAGGACGTGTAGTGTTACTGTTTACTGACGGTTTTACTGTGAGTCCAAATCATACATTTAATCTTTATCTTTATCTTTAATCTATAAATATTTCCCTCAAATTATTGTATGACGCTGAGCTTAAAACACTTTTAGTAAAACTTTGACTCACTTTTGTTTATTCGCACATGAAATTAATCTAAAACATCCAGAAAGGGGCAAAGGGACAATTATCTAATCTTGGTATTTGCCTTGTTTAGACATCATGGACACAGTTTTTGCAATATACATCTTAAATTGAGAAATAAGCAGCAGGAGACTGTTGGTGCTGCAACGTCTCCCTCTAGTGTTTGACTCTATATTTGTTCTTCAGCCGTCAGTTCAGCACATTTACTCTAAACATTGCACTTAGGTACACATTTGTACTTCACTTGAGTAGTTCCATTTTATGCATATTTGAACTTCTACTCTACATCTCAGAGACAAACGTTGTAGATTTTACTTTAGTTACTTCTCAGAGTTACTTTTGGTTAGCTTTTACTTTCTGGAATAGATTTTTGTGTTGTAAATACGGATTGGAAATATAATCAGCATTTGATCTTTTGCAGCACATTAAGAGGACTGTGTAACGTTTAAAGGCAGAGACAGACAGCGGGAGTGAATGTGAGTTATTTAACTGTAATCCAGGGGAATTATCACTACTTGTCCGTCTGATTTGGATAAACTCGTGTTACACAACTTTCCTCGGAGTGAGGGGGCAGATGGTCAGCCAGTCTTTAGTTTCTCAGAGTTTTCCAGACAGAGGAGCCTGAAGACTTAACCGGCATCCAGAGAACTCATTACTGTGATGTGAAGTGCTTTGTACAGTCAACACTGATCTGAATCTACTGTCACAGTCAGCTCCCAAATACTTGAGCCACTGATTCTTCGTCAGCCTCTGTGACTTTCATTTATTTCACTACAGAATGAAAATCAACATGTACAAACTTGAACCAGGCAGCCTGAAACACTGGTGTGTTCCCTTAACCTTTAAACCTGCTCCATATATAGAAATCGAATATATATTCCACCCCTGGCTACTGAGGTGGATGGATGTTCAAATACTCAAAGGACAGAAGTATTTAAAGATTTAAGAAGGAAACAAAACCACCTTTCTCTTCTTAATACATCCATTCTCACACATGCATCAGCAACTGAAGATCGGGGGTGGTTATTAGGGAATTTTCTACCTTTAGGCCAATTTTACTGCATGTACTTTAGTCTGCATCAGCATGTTTCTGCAGTGGTGAAAGAAGTATTCAGATCTTTTACTTGAGTAAAGTATAAAAAGTAAAGGACTTATCTGGACCCTGAGTCTGAAATAAAAAGTTTGATGATGATAAAAGTCCTCATGTTGCAGTAAAATGTCAGTATTTTATTATATCGAATGACGTTTGTAACGTCGCTGTCCTGTGAAAACAACGAATCTCCAAAAAGTCAAATTTTCATCTGAAAAACAGCCTGTTTCAGCTTTGTGACGATGCTTTTTTCCAGCTAAAGAAACTTCGATCTAAAGCTGTCGGATAACTGTCGTGGAGTAGAAGTTTAAAGTAGCATAAAATGGTAATACTCAAAGTAAAAATACCTCAAATTTGTACTTATTTACAGTACTTGAGTAAACGTACTTTCCACCACCGCATTTCAGCCCTTTTCTCAACTGTGAAAGCACATTACAGGGTTTCCTTCATGGTTGCTTAAGTCTTTATTATTCCCTGACGAAAGTGGACCAAAGCTTCAACACTGAAAATGTTTTACTGTATTTCACAATAAAAATAATACTCTAGTCTCAGGTTATCTGGCAAATACTCCTCAGCTTTCCTGTTATTTCAATGACTTAAACTAAAAATTGAACATGAAAAAAAGGCCAGATGGGCTATGTATGACTCTATCTCTATCTTGATTCACGTTATAATTAATCATACTGTGTGCTGCATCTGCAAACATGAAGCTCTGAATATCTGAATATGTGTAGGGTCAGTCGAAAGTGTTTGCGCAGGTTTATATTATATATATATTTGTGGCGTCCTGTAAGAGAAGGGAAGAGCACCACAGGCACTCTGACTCCAAACCACTCATTTATTTAGATACACAAGGTTCAATTCCAGTTAGACACAACACAATAATGTGTGAACTCAATCAGCAAATTTACAAAATAAGAGTAAAGACAGCATGTGAAAGGGAAAAACAAATGAAAAGAAGGAAACGTCCTGCAGTCACTGAAGCGTTTCCTCCAGGTAAACAGACTGCTGACCACATGAGGATTTAAAGGGTGTGTAAAGGGGGATTTTCAGCCTGAGAAGGATCCCACGGCAGCACCTGGCCCACACTGAACTCCCACCACAGGATAAATCCAATCATCTTCAGCCGCACAGCGAGTGGCAGCTGCTGCACTGGGCAGATTTCCAAACGGAGAGGGAGGGAGGAAAAAAGAAAGAGAGAGAGGGAAAGAAAGTAGGCACAAAGAGTCTTGTCTTGCCAACACATCATGGCTTCAACATTCCCAAACTGATCTGAGCGTCAGTATTTCCACCACTGTTTTCCGGAGCTGAATGGTTTTTCTCGTCCTGGTGTAAAAGTTGGCAGCCGGCGTGCGATGGTGAGAGGCCAGAGCCCGGCGGGGGAACGAGGACGGACACAAGGGTGCACTGTTTAGTCCCCCAGGCCTCCACTGAATCATGTGCCAAGACTCGACCTTTGTGTGCCGACCACACTGATCTGTTACTGTAGCTTCTGTTCAGTCTGGACGTCTCACACACACACACACACACTCACACTTACTGCAGGATTTATTAATAATACAATAAAGACATTTACTGTAGAACTGTCTTTTAATGTCCCGTTCAGAAGTGTTAAGGTTGTTCTTATTCCACTCTTCACTATCTCAACACAAGACTAAATGTTTCTTTGGCTGCACCTGCAAATATTTTAACTGTCATCATTTTATACACATTTCCCCAAAATTCAGTCACATAGAGGCTGTTTGGTAGGTTAAGGATCTCCACTACAATTTAATATAAAGTTCTGTGGGTTTGTAACGACTGACCCAATGTTAGAGGGTTTCAGATATTGATTGAGACGGATATTTAACATATTTATATACTGAAAATGAATTCATTAAACAAAACAAATGTAAAAAAAAATCTGAATTAATAATTAAAAAAAAATCTATCTTTTGAGTTACCGTGCAGCAGGTCAGGGGGCTTCAGGCCTCCACCATGGAGAAGTTTGACTGATGCAATGAGTTAAATACCTTCACCTGGAGCCTGCACTGTACCAAACACCTGGAGCCTGGACTGTACCAAACACCTGGAGCCTGGACTGTACCAAACACCTGGAGCCTGCACTGTACCAAACACCTGGAGCCTGGACTGTACCAAACACCTGCCACAGCAGGGGTGGTTTATGAAGAGAGGCTTTTGTTTGTGTTTTGCAGTTCAAGTTTAGTTTAGAACTATTTTGTCTGTTGCATCGTTGATATTATGTAAGACACAGAGTGTTTATTTGTTCAGTCTAAGTCTGATTTCAAGTTCTGGTGCAGTTGTATTTCCTGTATTTGAGTTTCTGTTCTGACCTCTTACAGTCTCTTGCAGTCCAGTTTAGTTAATAATCCTGTTTGCTTTGCCTTTTCTCATTTTTCGGGTGAATAAAAACCTTTATTTGGAATCCCAAAACCTGCATCTAGCTGCTTGGTCCCTTACAGACTGTTGAGGGCATATTTTTATTTCTTCTTCATGTGCAGTTGAAATCTATAAATAACATCAAAAACATATTTACTGTCAATCAATCAAAATCCATTATTTTTATTTCAGACAGACTAAAACAGGGGTGTCCATATACTTTCGTCCACATGGTGTAAAACTCAACATACAATATGAATGATATGACAAATATACAGTACACATTTATTCAAGTACTGTTAAGTAAAACTTCAGGCTCCAGCTTTACCAGCTGTAACATTAAAGTGATGCACATTATAATCCAGTGATGTGTATTATTCTTGAATGGGAAAGTACTCAGATATTTTACTCTTAGTACCAATAGTACACAAATACTGTGTTACAAGTACAAGTACTGCATTTAAAATGTAACTTAAGTACCAAAAGTGAAAGTACTCATTCTGCAGAATGATCCATTTCAGAATAATAAATATTACATCGCTGGATTTTAATTATTGATGCATTAGTATATTAATATGAGCATCATGAATGATGCAGCTGGTGAAGGTGGAGCTACTTTTAATTACTTTATATACTGCAGGGATTCATCATTTATTACTCGAGTAAATGTACTTTTCTGCACAATGAGTTCTTTCACTTTTGGTGCTTTTAGTATATTTTGATGCAAATACTTTTGTACTTTTACTTTATTTGTTGAATGCAGGACTTTTACTTTTCACAGAGTATTTCTACGCTGTTGTATTGTTACTTTTACTTCAAGTTAAATATCAGAGTACTTCCTCCACCATGTTTGGGTGCTTTGATGTTTGATATTTAAAGTGTGTTTAAGGTTTACGGAACATGGGAAATAAACCCTGTAATAAACAGACGCTTGTGTTTGCGGTCGCCGCTCCGCAGCGCCCCCCTCCGGCCTGCCGCTGCACTGCGAGGACAAGCTGTGTGATCCCGGTGAGCGACGCCGCTGAAGAGACGACACCGCTGCCTGCACTCAGGTAAGAAAAACCCCGACACACTGCTTCTACTTGGCCGATCCGATCTCAGTGGAAACGCACCGACACCTCGCAGCGAAGGAGCCGCAGCGCAGCGTCGCGGTTCTGCATCGGCATTCGTCTTGTCACTTAATATTGTTTTTGCATGAGGTGGGAGAGGTTGGGCCTCTGTGCGCTTACACGTACAGAAATATCATGCACATGAATGAAATGCATTTTTCTCACATGATCTGTCTGCATAAACCCTCCTGCAGCGGCTCATTTCGCGTCTTTTTGGGGTTTTAAAAATCCGACTTTGATTGTGCGCGATGTCCGTCTCCATCGATCCTCGTCTGCAATAAACACAGAAACGTGTTTTTGTCTGGCTGTGGATGCGTGTTGCGCGTTTTTCCTCCTCATTCCGAGCAGAAAACAAGAAACAAAAATGTCTCCATCCTCCTCCGGAGCAGGTCCTGCCTTCGCTCAGACACACGGAGATTGTGTTTGCGCGCGGCAACAAGACTAATCCAGAATATTTATAATCTCATTATTAGAGGATCTCAGGGGGACAACAATGCAATGTTATTTATCTGATATGCTCTCGTATTTAGAAGCAGGGGACGCAGTTTGTCTTTGTGTGGTGTGCTTGGAGCGCAGTGTTTGTGGGAATGTCAGGATTCAGCTCTGCACGTTGTTTTTTCCCTCCCGTTATTCTGGATCTTTCGCCTCTTTCTTGCATCTGAAGGCCTCAATGGTTTCCAGCATCGCTGTACGTGCGGCACAAATGGACTCCTTTATTACACAGCGTGCAAAAACCCGACATCTAAAGCAATGCAGAAGCAATCCCCTGGTGTATTGCATTCATTTGCACGCGTCTCCTCTGTGTGTTCATATTCCTACATTATTTAGAGAGCAGATACTGTCGGGGGGATGAATGATGCGGCGCCTGTGCGCAAATGCCAAGCCCATTTTTCATGCGCTCCAACAGTGGAGAGTCCGCACCCGGCCTGTTTATCTGACACATACGGGCTCCTCAGTAATCCGCCCGGGGTCAGCGGGCAGGATCTGATCCTCGGGAGGTGCCGTGGAAAACCCTTCACCGTGAACCCGATGAAAGCGACAGGGCTCGGTGCGCTGTGTGCATGTAACCTGCGGTCTGATGGACTGGATTTGCTGGATCGAGGACGTCTCTTTCTTCGCCTCAGACACACCTCTTTCCCATCCTCATGGGAAGAGCCGGTTTCCTTGTGCAGCGACTCGTTACAAGCGGCTGGAAACGGGAGTGATGTGGTGTGAGGCAGGAGAAACCCCTCAGAGTCATTGTGTTCATGTTTGGATGGACACACAGCCCTCTGTAGTGGTGTGCTCACACTGTGGGGCCTGACATGGACCCAGAACTGCTGAACTTGTTCAAACGAACACAACATCCTTTCTCCGTCCACTGTGCAGGCCATGAAGCGATGCGTTCAGGGCCAGTATGGAGCGATGCTGCAGACAGCAGTGACATGAACACTAGTATCCTGGTTCTGATCATATTCAGGATATGGTGCTTATGAAATCTTTTTAGTTATTATCCCTGTATACATATATTTGTCATCATCTCAACCAGGATGTTCTGCACCAACTAATAATGTCCCGAAGCCTGCATCAGGTGTTTACAAGTGCAACGAGTAACCAGGACAATCCAAAAACCTGATCATAATCTCAATAACTATACAAAAATGTCCAGGTTTTGTTGCAGAAGTAAGAAAACCTCGTTCAAAATCTAAAATCTTTGCCTCTACACCAGACACTGACTATGTTTACATGCACAAAATATTCCTAGACAATCTGACAATTCCTACCAATCTGTTCACATGGTGGTTTTTAGTTTCCAATATTTCTTTGGTTAGATCTTGATAAAGGTTGGAGACGATGATGAATTTTATAGATATATGTGACTGTCGTCTATAAACAAAACCAAACCACCACAAATTCACATGAATTCCAAGTTTGCACAAAGTGTATTTTAATCCTCAGAGACGCAGGTTCACTGAAACAATCCCTCGTCTGAGTTTGACCGCTGACATCACTGAGTCATCGGCCTCGAGCGTCACAGATTATGAAATGAATCCACACCAAAGTGCTGCGTTTAGCAGAGCCCGACGGGCCGCCGCCTCGTGTAGGCTCAGGTCCAACGGTGACCGCATCCAGTCAGCCTCATTCTGGAAGGAGCTGCCCGAGGAGCTTAGGCTGGCAAAACCAACAACATCACTGAAATTACTTCTCTGCAGTCCAGCCTGTCAGTAATTTATTCAGCTTTACTGTGTTTGACTCGGATATCTGCTCCAGAGCTCAAACAATTAGTCGATTCATCGGTTAGTCACTCTCCGGTTCCAGCTTCTCAAACGTGAAGTGTTGCTGCTGTTCTCTGTGTAAACTGATTATATTTAGGTTTTTAACAAAGCAATTTGAAAACGTCACCTTGAGTTTTAGGAAATTATTCAACAGATTAATCAATAATGAAAAAAATTACTGGTTGCAGCCGTAACATGCTTCTTCTGGCGTCTTTCTTTTGACTAATGACTTGTGTTCCAGATAATCAAACATTAGATTTATCATTATTCCTTGCATTGAATATTCAGTCATTAAGCAGTGAAGACAAATTGATTCCCAGGCTGATCCAGTGGGTTCATTCAGGTGCACAATAAGAAAAAGAGACGAGATAAACCCGACAGAGCTGTAGCGTCTCTCCGATTGCTTCGTCTCGTTAAAGACAAGAAGAAATGTCACAGCGGGCTTTAAACTGCATTCCTGTACGCAGTTAATTGGCATCGTGCTGATGGAGGACTTTGGTTGATTTCACCAATGGACTGGTGTGTGTGTGTGTGTGTGTGTGTGTGTGCGTGTGGAGGAGGATCACATCGTAGCTCCGGGTCTTGTGTACATATTGAAACATGCAGCAGCTGGAGCATCTGAGCAAGTTTGCTCTCTGCACCATGACAACACAAGAAGATGATTGTAGACTCAGAAATGTCCCGTTGAGTCTTTGACTCTGAAAGTCGAGCTTTGAATATGTAACAAATGTCTTGTTTTAAGAGGCTGCAGCGTCTTTAATCTGAAAGGAGGATGTGTGGAAAGGTGGCAGGGTGTGGTTCACATCCTGGAGGTATGAAAACAAAGGTGTAAAATATTCCACCGACGTGACTGCCGGGCATCACGGCTGCCGAACGTGTGTTTGTGGCTGCCAGCTGAGCAGGAGGCTGCGTGCAGGGCAGCCAAGATGTTTCCCCTCCGGTGCTTCGATGGAGTGCAAAATGGAAACGGGCTCCACCTTCAGCGCCCCCACTGCAGGGCTGGGCCCACATTTGAAAAGGTAGAGTCGGTCCGTGGCGGCCGGGGGGGCTGGGAGGCTGGGCGAGAGCACGGAGAGAGAGGGAGCGACGAGGAAAGTAGGTCAGAGATACAGAGAGGCAATCAAGCATGAGAGCAGCATCCTCGTCTCTCAGCTGAGCTGCGAGCAGCGCTGGTGAGCAGCAGGACGATGCACGGACGGACACACGCCTTTGTTTTTGGGTTTGCTCTGTTTGAGCACTGAAACAATAAAGCAGCGATGAATCAGTTATTAATCTGCAAAATGCTAATTATTCTCTACTTCCAGCTTCTCAAATCTGAGGATTTGCTGCTTTTCTCTGTCTTATTTCAATGTAAATGGAATATCTTTGAATTTTTCACTGCTGGTCAGACAAAACAAGAATTTTAAAGACGTCAACTTCTGCATTATTTTTACATTTAATAGATAAACCCCTTTAAGGTGGAAACAGACAACATTTACCTCATAATGATAATTTAAAACAAATAAGTCTATTCCCACTTGAACATCCAATATTGTCTGCCGTGCATCAGAGCAGAAACCGTTCATCAGTGGATTCATTGATCAATCGAGGGCTGAAGATTATTTTCAGTATCTGTTCATCTGTAGATTATTTCTTTGATTAATCAAGTAATTGTTTGCTAAATGTAAACATATTGTTTCACCAGTCCACTGGTGAAACAATATGCTGACAAATGACCACCACAAGTTCTGAGAGCCCGAGAGATACAGCAGCTCTGGATTAAGGGTTTGGACAGAAAACCAGCCATTTTCACAATACATTAATAATTTAAATCAATTTTCAAGCAAAATGCCCCAAATTCTTTGTCTCCATCTTCTGAAATGTGAGGATCTCCCTCTTTTCTTTGTCTTATATGATAGTAGACTGAATATCTTTGGGGTTTGGACTGTTTGTGTGACAAAACAAACACTTCTGAAGACGTCAGCTTGGACTCTGAGAACATGTGAAGGGCAATTATCCCAAATCTGCATAAAATGTGCACGAAAACCTGTTGTAAGTGTTTAAAATCATTACTTCAGTGATGTAGTTTTTACACTCGGGACTCGCAAGTGACAGATTTAAAAAAAGGACGATGAAAATGGAAGCAGCACAGGCCGGGATATCCTGATTTTCATTCCCTAATATGGGTCAAGCTCCAAAAACACTACGCAGCTAACAGCATCTTTCTGTTAGAGCCTTAATCCTGGTCACACCTTTCACACACCAAACCTCCCGTTTGGACAGCAGGTTTCCCATTAAAGATTTGTTGACTCAAGCCCCAGCCGAGATAACCGGTTATTATTCCAGACTTGACATAAGATATTTTACAACCTTTTCCTCCCTGGCTGCAGAACTGATGTGTAAAATTAGTGGAGTTCCCCTGAAGAGAAATCAACATTTTGACCCACTTTGGTGCATCGCACTCTGAATTTGGGCTAAAAACAAGAAACCACACACACATCTTCAGACTGCATGCTCGGTGCGCCTGGAGCTGAGTCAACAGCCCGGTTCACCGCGCTCCTTGCAGAGCCGTCTTAGCCGCCTTTGCTCGGGAGGCCGTGGGTCTGTGCCAAGAGTACATTTTCACACGCTCCCGAGAGGAACAAGCCTCATCAGCTGAACCTCTGAGCCCTTTCTCCCCATCATGAAGCTGCGACAAAGGCCGCTGTCGTTTCCCTTTCTGCAGCAGGTGAAATTTATGTGTGTGTTTGTCCCAAAGCAAATCAGCAGGAGGGGCCGGTCCCGTCCGCACTGCTGACACAATGTGGTGAAAATAAAAGCTTTGGACTATTTTACACCTGTCTCCTGTAATGTAACCGAGGTGCAGGCTAGTGTCCACACGATTATCAGCTGCAGGATCCAGTTCTTATCAGCCTGTGGTTTGTTTGCTCTCTAACCGTCTGAGCTCCCGGATGCAGAGCGACCGGCTCCTCAGAGGGATTGTCTTCGTTGGCAAGGCTGCAGCTTTCTTGTTGTTTGGATTCTGTCATGTGTAATGCTACAATGGGAGTTTTGTCCGGGAGCTGTGTGCGAGCACTGAGAGTACACTATTCATTAGACTTTCTATGGGACACACAAATGTTGGAACCTCCTCTTTTTTTAAATGCAGTTTTTAAAGGATAAGTTTGGTGTTGTTCTATGTTTTTCTTATTCACAACAAATCCCAGGAAAAGACTAAACCCAACAATGTGTTAGTCGGTCTCTGAATACGCTCTGACTCCCCTCTCCTGTCTGTGGCGCTCAGCTCCGAGCCAAGCCTGGTTCCAGGCCACTGAATCGCCGCCTACATCTCCGATTATTTCAGTGATTCAAATAGATCTGGTGTTGTGCTCGTTGGCGCCCGTTTCCACCATTTGGAAAACCAACAGAGCCAATAGGCGCTTTGTGGGCAGGATTAAGAATGGGGACGTTATGTTCCTGTGCCAGCGCCAGGAAAATTACGAAAGACAAGGCCACGAAAATGGCAGCAGGCGTGGAAGAGATCGATGCAGCTGCGCAGGTTGTTGTAAGTGAACTTACAGAGGTAATAACTCTTCAATTGGCGTTAAGTTAGCGGCTACTAACAACCGCTGCTTCTGTGTCGACTGAGAATGACGTTGGCGAGACGGATACGGGACTTGCCCCTGATTGGTTAGAGCTAAATAACAAACCCTTGTCAAACAGAAATCGGTGACTAACATGAACCAGTTAAATGCTGAAGTGAAACAAACGCAATTCAGTCTTATTATCAGGATGCCCCAAACCTGTTGGATCCTACTGAAGTTGTAAATCTTTAAAAATGAGACTGAAATATAAATGTTCAGTTCTTAAAACAGCTGCTCACTGTAGTTTTTATCAAACGTCAGTCAAACAGGAGGAAATAGTGCGTTCGATGAGGACTATTTTCAGAGGTGGATTAATCCACATTTGGTGCTGCAGAGAATTGAAGCCGCAGTAAACTTTCAGATAAACTACAGTGTGTGTTCGTGGTGATGAAGGAACATGTCACCCGGAGCAACAGTGAGGCTTGTTGATGTGTTTTTAATAGTATTTGGACAACAGTGGAGCTCTGTGGCTCAGAGGCTGTGACACACACACAGTACTTGTTAGGATCAATTCATTGTTGGTTTTGGTCTTTTGATGGGATTTGTTGATATAATAATAAATAAATAAAATATAGAATAATGGCTTTATCCTCCGTCACAGAGGCCACAATTAAAGAATGCAGTAAAAATGTTTAAAAAGATAAAACCCACAAATTAACTGAGGTTTTTAACATTAAAGGCCTTTAAAATTCTTTTTTCTTTTTCATCTTTCTTTTTATAGCTTTGAAATATGAATGCAAAAATGCAAAAACTGCTAATTTAGCAAAAAACTACATATTTTTTTATCAGAATAAATTGTTGAGTCATGGTACCAAATTACCATGAAATACACTAATTAATACTTGATACTTACATGTCTAATATGATATTTGAGTATTTGTGATGTGCAGGAAAGTGTTTCTGACCTGATCTGGTCGCCACTTTCTCCTATTCATGCCGTTTGTGCTGAGTGGAGAACGCTGTTCAAACATCCAAGGTCAGGAGATATGAAGGTGCACGGAGGGAAGGTCACATAGCTGAGCCGAGTGCACCTTTACAGCAGGATTTATGGGGGGGGGGGGGGGGGTAACCATGGCAACAGTTTTAGGCACTGCTGCCCGTAAAGAGACGGTTGCATCAGGTGTCTCATCACAGCAAGACCAAATCCTACTTATCCAACTCCTGTGTAATAGTATTAACAGACAACGTACTGGAAGTCTCAAAAGTACTGCAGAAATGTGTCTAACTGATATATTATTATATATAACATTATAAAAGCACTACAGAATTGAAGAATACTTTAGTAAAAATAATTTTCACCAGTGACAGTGATTTTAATTTATAAACTTATCATAAAATCTTAATCTTTCCCTCTGAAATGTGGAAGTATAAAGTAACGTGAAATGCAAATACTCAAGTCAAGTATAAGTACCTGAAAATTGTACTTAAGTACAGTTCTTGAGTAAATCTACTTTGTTACTTTCCACCACTGAAGAGCACAAACATCTATGATAACATTACTTCAACTTGCATTTAATCAGTTTGGATTCATTTCCATCTCTCTGTGATATTGACTTTTGTCAAACTAACGTTAGAAACCGTCTTTGGGCTGTAAGCGGAACCTCTGGGAGGTTAAACCGAGTCGTGTTTATGTGCCAAAGTGGGCATGAGGGCGAAAATAAAAGATCAGAAAGCGACAAATCTGCATCACCACACAAACACAGAAAGAGCAGTTTGGATGCAGAGACTGATTATACCATAAGCTCTCCGCCCTGGCTCGGTCTGTGTGTTTGTGTGTGTGTGATGGAGGGCAGGGAGATAAAATAATATGATTCAAACAGAAAAAACAGCTGATGTAACCAGAGGCTTGGCTTTAATCTGATGTGTAATCCTCTTTTTATGAGATTTCACATGTCGCCGGTTGAAGGAGCATGTTGGGACTGTGAGGTGCAGAATGAAGTATGAGCATCTTAGAGATTCACTCTGTGCTGAAATGTGGCGGCACATGAAACACTTTGTTCAGAGGTGGTTGTTTAGGAAGTGCAACTTGTCACAGTGAGGACGGCGTGCACACGGGCAGGAGGGACTATTTTTATCTGTCAGGCTGTAACATGAAGCGCCGACCCCACGTCAGGATGTATAAATAACTGGTTTTCACAGACACAGTGTCTGTTTACATTTCGAGGTGACGGACTCGGTTCTGCACGCCGGAAGACAAAGTGTCCGTGAAGTACGCCATGATTATATTTAATCCTTGAAACCAGGTGTTCTTCCTGGTCTTTACATGTAAAACGTGTGACTCGTGATGTGATTGAAGCCACTTATGTGACACATCCTGGACTTGACTCTGTCCTGATCTTCGTTTATTGAACTTTTCCAGCCTGACCTGCGACTGGCAATGGACTACATGAACAACTCCTCCAACAGCTACAGTTCTGGAGACACCATGAGCTCCTCCTTAGCCAACATGACCATCAACGACCAGCACCACCAGGAGAACGGCGTCCAGATGGGACACAGAAGCCCCGGAGACGCCAAAATGAAAGGTCAGATATGAGACGTACAGACGAAAACCAGCACAGTCAACAAAGAGACGCTTCCTCAGTTAATGAATAAGCCTATAGAACATAAACATACAGAACTACATCGACCTCCGCCAAGGAAAATAGTCCAGTCTTCTATGATATGCAAATCTGCAAGTTCAACCGCTAAATATGTCTGCATAGATTTCATGCTACACCCTTCTTTGAAGTTTCATGAAAATTGAGCCAGTAGTTTTTCCGTAATCCTGCCGAAAAACAGACAAATGGCACCGAAAACCTAACCTCGTCTGGCGGAGGTAATAATATGTTCCGACCTGAAAAACTGTCCTGTTTGAAAAATGCAAGGGGCTGCGTTGGTGGCGGCGTGCGGCTCGGTCCAGTCTTAGTACAGTAAAAAGAGTCTGAAGGTTCATTGGATGCAGAAACGTTTTTTATAAAACATTTCTATTCTAGTTATCACGAGGTGAACAGCTGAAATGCAGCGTTCACGTAACAAGTCAATCCACCAAGTATTTGATTGGCTGCACCTCGCCAGATGATGTCACACATCGCCAGGTTTCGACCCGGCGTGTTTTTGCTGCATCATCGCAGTCGTCTCATTCAAATGAAGTGGCGGCTGAGTTTCCTCACGCGGCGTCTGTCTGAACAAGGTGACCTGATGATGTCATTCGCATTATCTTCTTATGATTGCGTCATGGGTCAGCGCTGACAAGATCCAGCACAGAGATTCACACTCGCCTGCACTTGGCTTGACTTTCTC
Source organism: Lateolabrax maculatus (assembly GCA_031216445.1). Taxonomy (NCBI): domain Eukaryota; kingdom Metazoa; phylum Chordata; class Actinopteri; order Acropomatiformes; family Lateolabracidae; genus Lateolabrax; species Lateolabrax maculatus. The sequence continues at coordinate 2,587,699 of CM062200.1, read as the reverse complement.
AGTCCGTGAGCGATTAAAAATACACGTTACATAATATTTTAACATCTATTGTTAGGCATATGTACCGTTTCCAAGGCGACAACAATTTTACTAACTGATACTGACAAGGTTTTTTCTCGCCTTAATCAGCCTGAAGAAAACAGAACTATAGCTTTGCAAAGATAAGAATAACTGCTTTGTTATAGTCTGTGCCTAATAATAATAAAAACACCTGTGCATTTGACATCCAAGATGAATTATATGTGTATAAAAATGGTAAGAATGTATAGCTATAGTCTAAATGAACAACAGTGCAAGTTAATATGCCAAAGTTATTAAGCTCCCATGACGATAAGCATGTAGAATAAACACACTATTTAAACATCAACTACAGTTGTTTGGGCTTAATCAATATGACATTTTTCAATATGGAAAATGTCATATAATCAATATTTCATATATGTGGAACAAAAAGTATTACAATTATTAATCATATACACAATAATCTTTAGTGATAATAATGACCCTGCCCTATTTTATATTCTGAAAAGGAAAACACTTTACTAGCATTTATCGGCAGGATATAAACATTTAATAAATGGTTTATAACTTATTATGTTTATTGATGTATTTGTCAATGAAAATCCATAAAGTAATGAATGATAATATAAAATAACACAGTTGTAAATGTATAAAATATGTCTTTATAAGATAAGTTATAATTGTTGACAAATACTGTTTAATAAACACTTAAAAATTGTTATTATATGTTTATGCACTGCTTATAGGTGACACATAGTTAAAGTATAGTGTTAACAGTGTAATATTTGCTATTGTCTGAGCCAGCTGACTTGTGGGGCCCACAGGTCAAAGGTCAGCTCAACCCAAGTCTATCACTATGGCTTCATGTCAGCGCATTAATCCCAGAACGTATTCTTACTGTAACTCAAAGAGGAGGTTTTATATTATACAGTTTCCTATAAATCGCTCTGGTCTGAATGGAGTCGGAGCCCGTGATGGATACAGGACATGCTTGACTGGCCCCGAGTGTAATCCAGACATCTGGGTCAGACCCCCTCAGAACGAGCCCCGTCTCCGTCCTGTGTCCCTGTCCGCTACCAATTCACTTCATCAACAATCAGCCTTTTAATGCTGCACGGAAAACATCCACTTTTTAACCGGCTGAAAGGGAAGATGTTTGTAAAAATGACTCATAACGGCACCGACAGATTGTTCAGTTTCTTTCTTCTGATCCCAATCAACCATACGGCCAATTAGTACGTAGCTTAGCCTTCCCCAGTTTACAGCCCTCACTAGTGCAGTCGTTCTCCCCGTTTCCACTTTCCATCATCTCACGCACAAACAGGAAGCAGTGTGCCGAGTCAGGCCCGTCCGCAGAGACACACAGCGGTGAAACACAAAGTGAGTATCTCCTCGACCTGTAGAAATTCGGACTTTAAGTGTAGAATTTGTAGTGTAAAGTTAGCTGTGTGGGTAGTTTAAAGGAAATGTAGAAACTGTGTTAGTTGTGGTTTAAAGATGGTTTGGTTATGGAGTCCTGTCTAAAAATATACAAACTACTGCTTTACGGAGCTTTAGAGTGAGTTTCAGCTCGTCGTTTACCCTGTTTTGGTTGACTCTCACGGCTCTCATAGCATCGTTTTCAGAGAAAAAGCTCTACAAACCCCCTGTTCACAACCCGCTCAGCACCAAACTGCAGGCAGACACAGTTAAGAGACCAGCCGGTGAACATAGTGGAGCGTTTAGCAGCTGAAGAACCAGATATTTCCCCCAGGAGCTGGTGGAGACCAAAAACAGAGCTAAAGGAGGGAGAATATTGGACCTAAATCCATCCGTTGGACACAAACACGACAATAAATGATGATAATGTTGCTCCGTAACCACAGGATGTGTAAATAGGAAGCTTCAGCATATCGATGTATAAGTTGATAACATGTCGATGCTGGTTCTTGCTGATTGCCCATGGACTTGTCTCTGTTTGTTAACGGCTGCTAAAAACATAAATATAGAATAAACAAAGATACTTCTGGAACAAAAGTTTAGGGTTTCACTTCGTCTGTCTATATTAATACGAACATGTGTCGATGGATTAAACTCTCGTCTCTTCAGCCCATGTGGCAGGAACAATGCACAGTGTAATAAATACATTTAAATAAATGTTGTTCAAATGAATCCCAGCGGTCTTACAATATTAGTCTTTTAATGTGGTGCGTGTTTCTCTGAGTGCACCTCTGATGGTGTGAAGGGTCTCTAACAAGCTGATTTTAGCTCGTCCATCATAGATAATGTCAGTATATTATATATATTAGATGGAGTTTTTGGCGATTATAATACTGAGTAATAGCTTAAAATGGCTTTAATTTGGTTATAAATGGTGTCATATTTGAATTTGTTCTTATCATCCAGCCCTGAGACCTTTCTTAATAGGTTTTTATGGTTTGTTGTTCTTGTGAATTAAATCATAAGATGTGAATGTTTGTGTCATTTACTGTGTAACACTGACCGATGCCAACGTTTAAAGCATTTAAACTCTTATTTGGCAGCCCACACGAGCATCAGTTGTGCTTGATTTCTCCAGCGGTTCACAGAAACGTCGGCTTCTGTCACGTTAAACCTCGAGTCTGACCTCCAGTTTACCTTTAATTCGCAGAGAGTGACGCAGCACTCGGGGAAAATGGGGTGAAACCTGCGTCTGAACCCTCTCAGCCAGAGATATGTGATGACGAAGTGCAACCTGGTACGCCCGCCTGCACCCCCCCAAAGGCTGCAACTTAACCCCCATTTAGCATGTTTGACTTTATGTGCTGCTTATCAGTTAATTTCTCCTCTTTTACAAGTAACTTTTTTTTGTTTCAGAGCTATAATCGGAGAAACGTTCATCTTAGTTTGTTGATTTTCTTCTCCCTCTCAGTTTTTATTGTTTTCAGCCCTCCAACTCTAACCCGCCTCGCTTTAAAGTTCCTCCTTGTATGCTGATGTGTGCTTTAAACCTGCTCATTTGCCTGATATTAACAGTTGACTGGTGTTAAGTAAGAGCCTGTTGCCCCTTGAACATGCAGAGTCACCACTTCACAAGCCACAGATCGCTGACAAACAGAATAATGGCTCTCTGTGCCTGTAAGAATCAGCCACAGTAGCTCCACGCCAGTCTGGGTCGAGCGTGCTATGATCATAAATACTGAGAGTGACAGCCGGCACTCATCGGGTTGAAAAAGGCTCCTTGATCCGTTAAACAGCTCCCGACTGTGCAAACATGAGAAAAACCTCAACCGAAGGTCGGGAGGCGTCGTTTCAGAGCCGAGTAAACCTGAGGAGAGTCCGTCAGGCTGAGGTTGGATGTGGGGTTCCTGCTGTCTGACTGACTGACATCCGTTTGTCCCACAGCAGAGACGTCTGCAGAGACAGGCGGAGCTGAAGCCGAGCTCTCGGGACCGGAGAGCGCCTCGTGTGGAGACGAGGGGCCGCTGGGTAAACGCCTCCGGCCTCTGAGCGCTCGCCTCTTTTTTCAGCTGCTTGTGCATTCAGTTGTTTTACAGTTTGATTTTTTTGGGGGGGAAATACTGTCATCGGCTCTCTTGCCGAGAGTTAGGCGAGAAGATCAATGTCACTCACATGTCTGGCAGCTGTTAGCGTAGCTTAGCATAAAGACTGGAAGCAAAGGGAAACAGTTAGCCTCTCTGTCCGGAGGTACCAAAACCTGCCAAGCAGAACCTCTAAAGCTCGGTTAAAAACAGTGTCGGGCAGTAAAACATTACTGTCTTAGGGCTGCAACTACCAATTATTTTCTCAATAAATCAATTAATCGATTGGTCAAAATATCCAAGAGCACAAAGTGACGTCATCGAATGTCTGTTCTGTCGAAAACCCCAAAATATTCTGTTAGCTCTAATGTAAAAGAAAAACTGTAAATTCCCTTGTTGAGAACCTGGAACTCTTTCAATTTATTGATTAGTTGATTGATCGTTGCAGCTGCAGTAAAAAGAAGTGTAAGGGATTACAGTTTGAAATCCAGAAATCTTCTCATCTAACTCGCTGCAAGGAAGCGAGAGAGTGTCTTTCCCAAAATGTTTAAACTATTCCTCATAAGTTTTTTTTAACCAAAGCTGCTGCTGCTCTCGTGTTTGAATGTGAAATGAAGCTTACTATCTTTTTCTTTCAGCATCATAACTGGACAAGAGTGTTTTTCTGGGTTTGTTCTGTGGCTTTGCTCCTTTGTTTTCATGCTCTTTCTGATGGTTGATACTTTGCTCCTTTCAGAGCTGCAACATGATCACAAGCAGACTCGAACACGTCCTTTTTTTAAACAAAAAGATGGTTACATCCTGGCTATTTCAGAACCAACCAAACGGCCAAACCGTCAAACCGCAGGCAGATTTAAGACTCCTGTGATCTGTTGAACAGATGCAAGCCTCCCAGTCGTTGGGGAACGCCAGAATAATGTTAAAAACAGCTGAAGTACCACATGGAGCGCCAGCTTCAGTGTGGTACTGCTGCACTAAGACACACATACAAACAGTGCATCGCTCTGTGCCTTCACATATTCATCCCTGTGTTTTTGAGTGATATATTTAACCGTTATTGGCTATGGGCTTTCTGCATTAACTGAAGACATGCTGTACGTGGGCTTTGTATTGATTTCTTTGTGGTGAGTGAGTTTATTAATCAGTTGTGAATGACGGAAAGTCGTTACTGATCATGCTCTAATGTCTTTTCCATCCGTCTCATCACGCTCACCCGGCAGCAGGAGGAGCAGCTTCAACAGGTAGGCTGTTTCATGTTTTATTGATCGCACTTATGTGGCATTTATTTACTGCAGGAGAAGGATATGACTACAGTTATAACTCCAGGTGGACAAAAAGTAAACCAGACGGTGTTTTCACAGTATTGACAGATTTATCATATATTGTTGCTGCTGTGTTACACAGTCTGGAGTGTGCCACCTGAACAATTATAGGCTTTTACAGGCTGTAATTATAAATAATTAAGACATTAAACTATTAAAAAAGGTCATTTTAGATTGATTAATTACATTTTTGCAGTTAAATTATGTATTTATAAACCTAAAAGTAAAAAAAAAAACTGTATTTCTTAATTCCTCATTTACTAATGCAGCATTTAAATACTAAATATATGTATCAATTTATAATAACTTTTTAAAACCTTACATACATTTATTATTTTTTTTAGTATAAACTGTTCTTCATACAGTTTTTATGGCTTTTTAATAGTTCAAAGGGGATCACAGTATTTAACAGTCAGAAGGAGTTCAGGAAGACTTTATATCATATTTTATTTAACTTTTTTTTACAATGAAAATACATATTTTAGTGGTCTGTTGTTCATTAAGTTCACTGGAATGCATCATCTGTCGTCTCACCCCAGTGTGATGCATTATGGTCCATTTCCATCTCATTTTATGTTGATATAAACTCATTGATCACGTCTCAGTTCATGTTCTTGCATCTTCACCTTTTATAGCGCTCTCAGTTTTTTTGTTTTTGGTATTTCTCTGGTAAATGAAATATTAAAACAGTCTTTTACTTTCCTCATGGACTTTCATTATTTTTTTTGGTTTCAATGGGGAGATGGAAAACGAGTGCTGTGAATGTCATCATTAATCTGCTTTCCAAACAAATTAGCGAAGCCTGCGCCTGGAGTCCGCAGTGAGTTTGCGTTTGCGGGCGACGGATCAAAGCCTGCTGTAGACGGAGCTGCCGCGGAGGGCGTTGGCTTCATTGGAGCTTCCTGCTCCCCGGACCCAGGAAACGAGGCGGTGGGAGAGTGTGGGAAGAGGCTAAGTGACTCTTTATGGGCCTCTGAGGACCTCAGCTGCGGGTCGGGGAGTAGACCGGACGCGGCGGCCGGCAGGGGGAGCCCTGAGCGGCCTGGAGCTGTGGATTCTCAGAGGGCGATCAGCCTGGACGCCTCCGAGTGCCTGACTGAAACCAGCAATCTGCCCGGGATGTCCTTAGTTCGCAGCGCAGCTTTGGAAGACCTCACATCCATCGGAGACAGAAGCTCGTGGGTTAATCGAGGAGAGGAGCTCGAACAAACAAAAGACGGAGCAGCTTTAACGTCCTGCAGTGACTCTGGAAGCAGAAACATCCCCCCAGACGCACAGCAGCCGCCTCACTCCCACAGTCTGTCACACTCCAGCTCTGAGTCCCATTCAGAAGATCTTCCTCCAGCTCAGAGCAGCAGGAACGTTTCCGAGACGGATAGCCTTCTGACCAAAATGCCATCTGGCACGGCAACCGAAAACAGCAGCAGTGACTCATGGGTACATAGGGCCGGCTATTCAAAGCCTGACATTTCTAATGACTCAGACATGAGGAGCAGTGTGGCTCAGACCACCGGCACCGCCGAGCTCCAGAAAACACCCCCCCAAAGCTGTCCAGCCCGAAAGTCTTTGGTGCCGGTCCCTATTTTCAAAGGTCTGTTTTGCTGTCACGTTCACCAGTTCAGAACCAGTCCTCCTCAGTTAACTCCTTCCACTTCTTTCATTTACAACGCAGTTTCTACTGTATGTTGTGCTGCACTCTCCCTCCGAGTTCTTTCTCCGGACGTTTACTCTGACCCGAGGAGCAGCTTGTTGTCCTCCCTCCCCACTTTAGCGTTTTGTTTCATCTCTCCATCTCCGCTCACTCTGCTGGTTATGCAGCCCCCAAAAAGCCACTTTTTGTTTCCCACGAGCGCTTTGTGTCACGATGCATGCTGCATACCTTACAGTACATCACCAAAACTCGATTTTCTTTTGTTTCTTTGTTTGAGAATGTGTTTAGGCACACACTTGGAAGCAAAAGTCTTAATTTATTTCACTTGGGTCGATATAAAGGAGACATTATAGATATTAAACTTTAAGTCAAAATCTAACATTTGCGTCTCTCTTCCGTCTGTAGCTCAAGCAAAGATGGATAACGGCTCTGCAGATAAGGTACGTGGCCGAGAACATTATTAAAGCTGTGTCACTGAAGGGATAAACCTGGTTTATTACAACTTGGAACATATTTTTTGTAGCTTTCTCCATCTTTTCTATCAGTCATTGTACCATTGCATTGCTGAGATTGGGAACGTAGCAACACTGGAAGAAGAAACAGAACTCAGAAGATCAGACAGAGTGTAAATAAATCTTCAGGTTAGACAAATTTGTCGGTGTATTTAGAGATTATTGAGATTCAGATTATACACTTTACCTCCAAATAAAGTGGAAAATAAAGAAATAAAGTAACTTGTATTTATCTGACATGGTCCTCTAGTGGTCGTGTGAATTATGACTCTTGTCTGTCATGAGCAAAACTCTTAGAGGGAGGTTGGTGTGGATGGTCGTGTCTATAATGAAGAAAGCGGAAGTAAGTAGTTATCAGGTTAACTGGGTAAACTTGGTAGCAAACAGTTGCTTATTTACACATCCATCAGTTACGGACCAACATTATTGTTCATTTGGAGCCCTTTTCAGTAATTTAAATCCAATATTCTCTCTCTTTTAGCTCTGTTTTTGGTCTCCACCAATTCCTGAGGGGAAATATCTGGTGCTTTAGCTGCTAAACGCTCCACCATGTTCACCAGCTGCTCTCTAACTGTGTCTGTCTGCTGTTTGGTGCTGAGCAGGTAGTGAACAGTGGTGTAAACAGCCGAAATTTACACAGATGAAAGCAAAACAGTCAAGTTGCAGACCTGAGAACCGAAACAATGAGCGACTGATAGAAATGATGACCAAGACTATGAAAATAAGACCCAAGTTGTAATAAACCAGAATAATCCTTGAACGTTACATTTGTCAAATACAATCATTCTTTTCCATCATTTTTCTTTTGTTAAATCATTCCTCTGTTTTGTGATCATTGTCATCAGAACTTTTGTTTTTTTTTATTCATTTTTCCTCTTCATGAAAAAGACCCAAACTGCCACCAAACCAACCTCTTTCCTAAAAAGACCGTCCATAGTCACCAAGGGCAGCAAAACACACGCTTCCTCGCGAAACGGCCCCAGCTCCATCCCCATTAAAGCCAGCAGCACAGGGCCCAGGCAGCCCGGAGTAAGTACAGGTCTGAATGCAGCTTAGAGTTTAGACCTGAGCTCAGCTTCCTGAATCCTCCTGTGTGACGTACGACAGCTAAGGAGGTCGTTCAGTCCGTTTGAATGAACCCAAACCTGCACTGATTACCACAAACACTAACAAAGCCTCGTCCATTCATCACTGGTTTCTGTGATTACTGCATCCACACATGCTTTAATTACTGACCTGCCTTCCACTTATATGCAAGTAGAATAAAAGCAACTGCAGGTTTCTGAGGTAAAAGCGATGTTTCTGCTGAAAACTGACTTTATTTTTTGGTTGTGTTGTTGATTTTCAGAGTCTTGGTGGTACAAAGTCTCAAACCCCTGGAGCCAAAACTGTTGGCAGACCTGCAGCTCAACCAGGTACGGAACGAGGACTTTGCATTTAATTGTTTAATCTCATTTCAATCCATTTAATTTGTATAATTTTATGAGGGTAATATTTAAGGATTACTTATGATGTGTCATATTTTTTGTGATACAGCTAGTGCCAAGAAACCTCCCACTCCAAAAAATGAAAAAGGTAAAAAGAAAAAAGCCCAAAACCCCAAAAGCATAAATCCTTAGAGATCACGTTTAGTCTTGCATGGCCACAATGCCACAGTCTGATCCGGACTGGATCAAACTTGGTCAGCTTTCAGCCAGCAGAGCTCCTAGTATATTTTTATTTTAATGATTTATTATCATTTCTTCATTATTTTCCTTTCATCCATGACCGTTGACTTGTTTCAAACCTCTGACCCGTTGCCTCTCCGGTTGCTTCAGGCGCCCAGAGCGGACAGAGCAGCCCGGGTACTCCCAAATCTCCCTCTAGCCAAGCGCAGTCTGCGAAGGTGGCGGCTGAGGCCAACAAAGTGAAGAAGGTGGCGGTGGTGCGCTCCACGCCCAAATCCCCGGGCTCGCTGAAGGGCCGCCCGCCGGCTCCTCTGGCCGCCGCGGCGCCCATGCCGGACCTGAAGAACGTCAGGTCCAAGATCGGCTCCACGGAGAACATGAAACACCAGCCTGGAGGTGGAAAGGTACCCGGACTCTGACTCCAGCTGTTCTGCGTTCAGGCCAAGCCTCCACTGCAGTTTGCAGATGGGGGGAGTTTAGATTCATTTATCCATCCAACACTTTTGGAGACAGAGCTGCTTTGGAGGCAGAAATAAACGTATTGTTAGGTTTGATCCTCAGTAGGCAGATCCAGAGGCCTCCTGGCGTCTTATTTAACATCCTACAGCACACAGTTTTTGACATTTCCTGATAAAAGGCACCTAACACTTTCCTATTTAAGGAAGGTAGAACGTAATCTTAAAGAGGCTGTTTGAGGTCTAAAAAACGGTTTTAAAGCATTTCCTTCCAAAGCTGATTTTTTTTTTTGGCTCTTTCAGGCTTCCATCGTCTACACTCTAAATCTAAAAACTGACATTTTCATTTTTCAGGTACAAATCCTTGATCAGAAGTTGGACTATAGTAATGTCCAGTCTAAGTGTGGCTCCAAAGGCAATATCAAACATGTACCCGGTGGCGGCAATGTGAGTAACTGAGGGATGAACTCAACACCAGACTCTTGAGTATCTCTGCAGTTATGATCATCAAAACCAACTTTTGGTAAAAAAAAAACAAAGTGCTCTCCATGTTTAAATACACAATCAGAAGATGGACTTCTGTACAGTCACAATCTGCTCAACTATCACTAATAAGACGGAAGTATTCAGCTTTTTTTAAGTTTGTAGTTCTTTCACTAAAAGCTCAAGATGCATTTAACCAAAAGACCACTGCTTTAACGCACTAAAGCTGGCATCTGTAACATTTTATTAGATATTATATGATTTTTTCATGACCATTTGTGTGTGGTGAAGTACAGAAATACTGAGCCAGTACACTAGAAGTGTCACATTTTGCACAATATTTGTATTTCCATGCACTAAATCACCCCGCAGTACTATCACACATCGCTTCCTCAGGCTTTTTTAACAGTCTCGCAGTGGTTGAATCGAGTTATGGATGGCAGCTTTCATGAAATGAGTCAGAATTTGTCTAGTCTTCATCCTCCTTTTGGGCTGATCCCCTTTCCTGTGGCCACTCTTGTTTTCATTTCTGAAGAATTGCGTTTTCTCTTCTCGCACTTTGCAGGTCCAAATCCTGGATAAGAAGCTGGAATTGCCTAACGTCCAGGCTCGCTGTGGTTCTAAAGACAACATAAAGCACACGCCTGGCGGAGGCAAGGTGAGGAGTTTGGGTTTGAGCTCACGTTTATTAATGTCATTACCTGTGGCTCAAACATGTCTTCAATGTTTTTCTTATTAACACCAGGTTTATATTCCTTATATTCCTTTACAGTAGTGTCACAGTTTGATGGTCTCACTCTTCAGCTGCAGCCTTTCTTGTTAAATATTAACATGAAGACGGAGAATAGTAATGTGCAGATCTAAATGTGGCTCCAATGATGATATGAAACATGTACCCAGAGGTGGTGAAGTCAGTAAGCGAGGGATCTCCTCGTCTTGAGTGTCTCTGCAGCTCTGATCACACAAGTCACTGCTATTAAAAAGTCCTTCCCCGTCCTCTTTAATCAGCCACGTTCCCTGGATAGATCTCTTCCCCCTTGAGCCTCAAACTCCAAGATCTAATTTCGTCTCCTCATTTGCCGGCGCGGCTGCTGTTGCTTCCTCCAGGATAACCGTCTTTTTCCCCCCCTCCCCACATATCAACTTTCCAGGTACAAATTCTTGATAAGAAGTTGGACTTAAGCACTGTGCAGTCCCGCTGTGGCTCCAAAGATAATCTAAAACATGTACCCGGTGGTGGCAATGTGAGTAGATGTGAGGCTATGGTATGCAGCTGTGGCCAAAAAAACCCTTCTTGTTACTTGCATCTTCACAAAGGAGCAGGAAGTCAGAGTGCACGAAACCTCCCGTCTGTGTGAAACCCTTCTGACCTCGAAACGCCCGACTCCAACGCCTGTTAACACCTCCTATTAACAGTGTTATCGTTAAACTTATAGTCATGAGCATTTCATACTGACAACTAGAGTAGCACTAAACTAAAGATATACATTAATACCAGTAGTTTTCTTTCTGCATGCACTGCATCTTTGATGTAAATGTACTTGTGCAGTAAAGTGTGTTTTCCTTTTATCTCTGATGTTTCTGGATTAATATTCCTGCTGCATTCATGTGTCTGCTGCATTTTACTGCTGTAGATGTTTAAGGTTGAGCTCATTTTAACTCCTTTATATCCTGTTGGGTAGATTAATCTGCAGCAATGCATCATGGTCTATAAGATCATCACGTGTTTGTAGCATCGCCGTCCTGTGAGAACCTCGTATCTCTAAAAAGCCTGTTTTAGATACGTGGTTCACTGGACAGGAAAAATATTTACCCCTGACATGCAGTGGAGTAGAAGTATTCAGTTAAATAAAGTACCTTGAGTAAATGTACTTCAACTACTCATTAGTTGCCATAATTTGAGTCTTTTTGTTGTCATGGTTCAGTGCTCTCAGCTGACAGTGTTATGTAATGCTCATGCTCTGATGTAAGCCTGATAACTCTGTTCAATCTGAGCTTGACTGTCGTCAGTGTTCAGACATATTTTACCACCCAGACCGGCCCCTGAAACAACGTGCATGAATCCTGTGTGTGTTTTGTTCAGACTGATCCGGTGCCTCGAAGTTTGCGAGATCGGAGAGAAAATCTATTTATTTTTAAAACAATCGTAAACTCCCCTCGTGGTGAAGCGGACTGATTGTGTCGTGTAAGTGTAAGGAGAAGGAGTCTCTGCACAGAAACAAAGGGCGCCTGTCCTCGGGCCTCGCCACCAAACTGTGCCTGTTGTGGTGAGCGCTGCGATGACCTCAGCCCAGAGACTGAGCGCTTTGTGTTACGACACCGACGGCCATGACAGGAGAGCCTGAGGTCATTGGCCGAGAAATATGGCTCTTATGTACAACTAACATGACCAATGCACGTTAAAAAAATGAAGAATATGATCCATTAAACTTAATACTAAACGTTTTTAACATAAAACTGGATCCATTTTCTGCATTTTTTAAAATTAATGTTCAATAAAGTAAAGGTTGCAACGAGACTCTAATATCTAATCCAGTTTGTCTTCACGTGTGATGATTGGTGTTTTATTGACTAACAGGCCGTTTTTCTAGGATCAGTTCCTCTGTAGTTGCATGCAAACTGAGTTTAAAGGTGACGTGTTGTTGTGAATTAAAACTGTCCTTCTGCTCTGTTTTGTTCCCTTCACAGGTTCAAATTGTGCACAAAAAGATCGATCTGAGCAACGTTACATCTAAATGTGGATCGAAAGCCAACATTCGCCATAAACCAGGTACGTTTGTGTTCCTAATGTCAGGAAAGACACAGAACTTTATATCTGTTGTGAAACAGTATTTGTAACAAAAGACTTTCGACTCAAAGGTCCACTTACTAGCTTTTTAGAGCTTTCAAGACCAGATGTCTTCCACGTCTGCTTATTATAAATCTCTTTATGTTTGTTTGATTGTATGTTGCCTTTTTATGTCACCAGTCTCAGTCTTGCATGTCTCTGTGTATGGTTGTATATTTATTTAACTTTACTAATAGTGACACTATGTTGTTATGTTTTCAGGTGGCGGAAATATCGAGATCAAAAATGAGAAGCTGGAGTTCAAAGTCCAGTCCAAGGTTGGCTCTCTTGACAACATCGGCCACGTTCCTGGAGGTGGACAGAGAAAGGTAAAAGCAGCTGAACTCCATATTAAAAACTCTAGATTTCTTTTTTATTATAAGTGTGTTGTTGCCATTCGTCTTGTTATGCATGGCAGAAGCTTTATCGGACGTACCTGAACGCAGCACGAGCAGCAGATCCTTTCTGATCCGTTCTGTACGTCTCAACTTCAGCCTTTGGCTTTAGTTGGTGAAACACAGTCAGCAACACAGCAAGTTTCACACCTCAGGAACAGCAACACCCACATCATCTTCACGGAAACTACTGAAAGGTTTCAATAATGTCTTCAAAAGGTTTCATTTCCACTAAAAATCCCATTTTATTTGTTGTTTTTAGTGGAAATTACAGTGAGTTCACAGCAAATAATCGTTACAAGCAGCAGCGAGAGCTTTGCAGACATTGTTTGCCCTGGGTGTCGCCTGTCAGGCGGCCCTGTCCTATTGGTGGAGGTTGTGTGCAGCCTAAAGAAGACTGCAGGCAAGGGCTGAAATAAGTACTTCCACTATCAAAAAAATGAATCTGTTTTTGGTTACACTTGATATTCCTCTGAATCAACTCTAGAATTAAACATCCATCAGAGAAAAGACAGTAAAGGAAAGTGATCTTTGCAGTAAAGACAGGAAGACAACATTATTTATCATAATAAACAGCATCAAATAGCATCCAGGAAAGTGCATTATTAAAGAATAATTTATAAAGCATTATATTAACATTTTTTTTGTAAAGCAAGATAATCAACTTCATCATGATCTGTTATTTGTTAAATTGGTATAAATGTATATAAATGCAGTTTTGTAGTTTTTTAACCTACATGGTTTGTCTGCACCAAATTTCACATCAAAATCTCAGCTTTTCAGGAGCCTTGAAAAGTCTTGATTTTAGAATGAGAGTCGTGAATTACAGAGTTGAACATCTATTGAGGGTTTAACACTGATATCACAAGAGTTTCACACAAAAAACAGCCATTTTAGAGCTAAAACTCACCGCTGAGCCATCCATCTCTCACCCTTTTGTTCAAGCTTCCATCTTCTCCATCCAGCTGATTTTACGTTCATCATTGATTATCGATCGTTGTCTTTATTTTCTGTTGTTTTTGTTTTTTTTGTCATTCAGTTGTGTTGCGTTTGGATTTCTGTTGATGCCGTCACGTGTATTTTTGTTGCATGCCTTGTCACTCCCTCTCTGGGGCTCCTCTGTAGAGGGAGAAGGGGAAGGAAGCAGAGGGGAGCACCTCAGACAGCCCCTCATTCCCCTCCCCCGCTGTCACCCCCCCTCAGTCACCCCAGACTGTCCCTTCAGCACCCATCACACCCATCTTGACGAACCCCCTCATAAAGATTGAGGACTCCTGTAAGTACTCGCAAGACGTGTGAAGTGTGTTAGTTAGTGACAGTTTTCATCAATAAATACAGAGATTCAGGGTTTTTTAAACCTGCATCTAAGAAACATCAGTTTCTAGTACAACAGCAGCTACATTGCATGGCCAAAAGTATGTGGACACCTGAACGTTGCACCTATATGTGATGGTTGAACGTGTCATTCTGCATTCAGCAGCAGATTGTAGGAGAGCATGCTGTATGTTTCTTTTTCTGGACTTTTAATGCTCATATAACATAGAAAACATGTACATTTCTTAATTTGTTGTAATTTTCCTATTTTGTCACTTTCATCAAATGTGCAAGCTCGGTTTGTGGCAAAGTGAAGGGTTACCACATCAACTATTTATCTGCATGTTAGGTTTAAATAAGGTCAGAAGAATTATGATTATTTTCACACATTCAGCGATGGGTTCACGATAAGGAAGGAAAGCCAAGGGTCAGAAAACAAGGGACAGTTTACCCCAAAAATACACGTTTTTCCTCCTACCTGTTGTGCTGTTTATCCATATAGATTGTTTTGGTGTGAGCTGCCGAGTTTTGGAGATATTGAGCGCCGTCTAACTCCATTATATTAGAGACGAGGCAGACGTATCTCCAAAACTCCACAATTTTCAATCTAGATGGATAAATAGCAATACAGGTACAAAGACAATGAAAAACAATTGAGGAAGTCCTGTTGGAGTAACAGATTTTACGCTGTGTTATTGCTGTAATATGACTCGCATCATTACTGTGAATCAGAAAAAAATACAGTCTCCTAAAATATAAAGTTTTGGACAAAATAAGAACTGCACTCTCAAAATGTTTGTCCAGAATCTGAATGGATTTTGGTGCTAAAGCAGATCCGGGGTCAGGATCGGGGGTTATCGGGGGCCCAGCAGCTCAGGTTAATCCCACCATACACCGTCTGACCTGAACCTGGGGTCTTTGGGGCCCATTTTGTAACCCTGTAGTGCATCAGTCAGCACAGCTATGTCCCCCCAGCATGTGGTGACCTTCCCCTGTGATCTGACCGCAGATTGAGAGCCACAAACTGAGCTTCCGCGAGACCGCCAAGGCCCGCACTGACCACGGCGCTGAGATCGTCTCTCTGGAAGACTCCCCCCACCAGCTCAGCACCGTGTCCTCCTCCGGCAGCATCAACATGGCCGACTCTCCGCAGCTCTGCACGCTGGCCGACCAGGTGTCCGCCTCTCTGGCCAAACAAGGCTTGTGAATGCACCCCCCACCACCTCCACCTCCACCTCAACCACACGACCACGTAGAGGAGTTGTGATGCCTTCCTCATTATTTTCACAGGACTTTTTTAGCTACCCATCACTGTTTATCCTTCACTAACCTTTGAAACTGTTCTTGAGGCATTACTTGTAGAGGTTTTGAGAAAAAAAAGAAAAAAAAAACAAGTAGGCCAAAATGTTTTACTTCTCTCTGTGGTCTTTGATCTCTTTATTTGCTATTTCTACCTTTTGTAAGTCTCCCTTTAAGAGTTAAAGCACCCCAGCAGAGCAAAATCCTCCCTGTGAATCTGAGGAATTATCTTCATGCATATCCTGGTAAATCTGACGTCATTAACACTTGGTTTCCTGTCACATTGACTGTGAACCCTTTAGGAAAGTTAGGTTTGTAATGTCCCCTTCGATGGGTGTCCCCTGATAATTAGTTTTTGGGTTTTTTTGGGGATAAAACTGGAGGGAGATGCAGACTGTTAGGTGCCGGTTTGTGCACAAGCAGAAGGAACAGTTACAGGGTACGGTGAGGGGTGCGAGAGGAAAACTGTTAAAAAGAAACGTAGCAAATGTTTCGTCAAGGCAGAAAAAAAAAGTTTCAGACCTCACTGCTGTCTTTGCTTTGTGTGGTCCCGACACGCTGCCCCGAGCCGCTGTAGGCGGCCGGGCTGCAGCCTGGGTTAAAAAAATGATCGGCTAGAGTAGAAACTTTGGTTTGTGTTGGGCACAGTTTTATAATCGTATTCTGTGGATATATGACATGTATTTGATATGAAGAAACATTTGTATCGTGCCTGCTACTGTCAGTGTTATTTTTTTTTGTTTGTTACCGCTCTGTTGTAAATGCGCTAAAGCTTGACGTATGAGGAGGAGAATTTACCTTAAGGCATTTAAAGTGTAACTTTCACGGCCAAACTGTGGAGAGGAAGGTGAGTTCAGCAGCTCAGCTCATCAGTAATTACAGTATTTAAACTGCTATATGCGCATTAAAGGTAGGTAGAATAATGTTCAGCAATTCTTAAAGCGAGACTACGTAACTTCCCGCCAAACAAAGGCCACTGCAAGTGAAAATTATGACAGAATGCTAAATGCTAAGCTTCTATTACATGAGGCTGCAGCAGCACAACTCTTCAGTGTATTTAACTATGCAAGGGTGCGTTTGACTGCTTAGGAATTCGACTTTTCATTTGTAAGAACAAGATTTAGTTATTTCTTCTCTTAAAAGTTACATAGTCTCACTTTAAAGGTTGGAGAAAAAAAACGTAGTATTTTAAAAGTCACTCAACAAGAATGAATATGACTGTCTTGCAAAGGATGGATGATGGATGGATGATGGATGATGGATGGATGGGTTGATTGGGCCAAGTCGAGACGAGGGGTTTGGAAAGCAACGAGAGAAAAACTGCAGCAATGAGTTGATTTTGCTCGGTCAGTTAATCGTCACCTCAGTATCTGTACCTGAGCAGCGAGCGCGTGGAAACACAGGATTCATCACGACGTGGCTCAGCTGGTTGCTTTTATCTTCACTGATAAAATACTCGAGTTCTCTGCAAAGGTAAAAATACACTATGTGGCCAAAAGTATGTGGACACCCGAATATAACGTCCACGTGTGATTGTGAGCATCGCATCCCAAAGCTCATGCATTAACAGCCTCCACTCTACTGGCTTTTTCAGGCTGCAGGGATTTGCTCCCCTTCAAATACAGAGTATCGGTGAGGTCCAGCTCAAAGGTGCTGGATGGGGTGGAGGTTTAGGGATTTCCAGTGCAGGCCAGTCAAGTTCCTCCACACCAAACTGGGAAACCATTTCTTTATGGAGCCGGGGATTGTTGTCTGCTGCAACAAACTCAGAGGCCTACAAACATAAAATAATCCTTTAATCAGAAAGATCAGGGCAAAGTATGCAAAAATGATAGTGCAGTTTTGTTTTTTGCTCTCACAGCTTGTGAATCATCTCATGACCTTTCGATATTATCTTGCGGCCTCTAGTGGTGGGCCTCGACCCTCAGGGTGGGAACCACCAGTAAAATATTGTATCCTGTAGGTTTAAGATTTCTTTAACTGGATTTAAAGGGCCCAAACCATGAAAAACAACCCCAGACCAAAAGTACACTGAAGTAGAGTAAGTCAGCGGAGTCGTCCACATACTTTTGGCCATGCAGTGTATTTCCTACCAAGGCCACAGATTAGAAGATTTTGAGGGACATTGTCAACTTCTCAGTTCCTGTTAACACTCTTACTTTACTGTAAAGAATCTTGTATTTTGTATTTGTTAACTGAGCAACCAGCTGGTGATTAAATACCCGTCTCCTCAATTTGTAACAAGAACATGTTCCCTAAAAATTTTCTCCGTTCACGTGCTCAAAAAACACCCTCATGTTGATCAATATTCCTGGTGATTCATCACTATTACTCGCATTAATATAAGTGAAACAACTTCTTGCATGCACCTCATGTAAGAGACAGCCGTCTGCTTGTTGCCTCCCTTTCATTAAATGGTCTCTCTGTATATCCTGTTTATATATGCTCTCTGGATTTGGAAGGATATACTGATCTAGGACTAAAAAAAATAAAATAAATGTGGTTATAGGTGGTTTTTAAGAGTCCAAACGTCCCACACTTTGCTCCCGACTGTGCGTGTTGAGATAAAATGATCACAAAGATGTTACTTTTAAGTTAAAAGTTAAAAATCAGACACATAGGACTTTAAGGGTGTGCTTGCAACATTATCTGCATGCTGAATCCTTGGGACGTGGGCCTGCTCGCACCGCAGAGACGAGGAGCGGTCGGGGGAGGTTTTCTGCAGTAACAAAACTCATCACCTGTTGGTCTTTTTGGGGGGGGGGGTTTCTTCTGACGCTGTACAGTTGTGGAAATGTGATTGTTCTCGTTATTGTGCATTTTATCAATAACTGGTTTATGATGATTCTTGTTGCTGTATATGTGTATTTGAAAATAAATGCTATGAAGTCACTGTCGTTGTGAAGGATTGCAACACAAGTCCGAAGTCACTCCCCATCTGCTGCACTGAGTTCACTGTCCGCCATTTTAATCAAGATCTAATTAACAGACTGTAACGTTCCCTCAGAAACTCCCGCGACGACACAAACAAACTGTTGACGGAGGGAGTGATTTCAGACAGATTTGACACCGAAGGACTGGAGGCCAGAACAATTACGCCAAGTTAAACATAAATGTTTTAATGGTACTATTTACAAAAAAGAAAACAATTCTGCTTTTTGATTAGGTTAACTGCTGCAACAATCGAACAGGTACATTGACATCTTGCTTAACTACAAAAGAAAAGAAAAAAAACAGTGATTGAATGGCTGTGGCATAAAAAGAGGTGTAAAATGAAAAACAACCATAGATTTTTTTTGCATAGCAATTAGTTACTTAAGGGGGGTTGGGGGGGGCAACGAGTGTGGTTATGACATGGGGGAGGGGGGGGGGGCAGAAACAAAATCCATCTTGCAACAGAGTCTCTAGATCTGATCAATTTTGAGAGTGAAACTATTTAAACAGCAGAAAATATTCCCTTAAATTGAAAAACCTGAGCTCGGGGGGGCTTCTAGCTGAGAGCTGCTACATTTGAAATGTCTGCAAGAGAAAATTTGTCAAGCTGAACCAGAAAGAAGAGGGGGTGGGGGTAATTGTGTTATGTCTTTATTTTGCCACAATTGAACTTTTCTAATACAGCCACGACTGTACGCGGAGAGGAGAAGGGAGGGACGTGAGCAGATGGTGCGATCATCCCCGTTACCTGCGATTTTATTCCTTTTTCTTTTTTTAATAAGTGGAAATCTTACTGTGTGCCGTTGTGATAAGACTAACATGAGCATGTTCCTCAGCATGCAGCAGCGCAATCTGTAGGGCAAGTGCTGAAAAGTGCCATCACCCTCTTTTCTTTTTTTAATTTTTTTTCAAACAGAACTGAGAGAGTGAAGAGACGGCGGGGGCGAGACGGGAGCTGGACACTCTCCAGAGAGACTGTAAAAAGGAATGATTTTACTAGTTCAAAAAACACAAAGAATGTGTTACGCTGGAACAGACAGAACAGATATACAAATAAAACATGTCAGGAATGAAAAAACAAACAAAGAAAGCAAACCAACAAAACTAGACTTGGCAGTTGGAGAAGTGCTCTGGTGATTTCAGGCGACCTCTAGAGGGAGAAGAAGGGACCACATCTCAAATGTACCTGTTTATTTGGATGAGGAGGGGGGTGGGAAGGAGGGTATTTTTTTCTTGTTTTGTTATTTGTCACTCCACTAAAAATGTACATGGGAATTACAAGCAAACTAGTCAATAGAAAACACCCTTTGGCCATATTTTGAGGAGTCCGCTACATAGTGCGCTACAAGTGTACACGCGACATATGAAACACCACTAAGCCCCCATGTACATTGTTTAGCCTACTACAGAAAAAACATTTTTTGTAACGTGTTGTTTTATACTTTTTTTTTTTTTACATTTATCCTTTTTTTTCCTGTGACAAAAACAAGTGTAGGGAAAGGCTTCTATCTCCATAATGTTCACTAAAAACTGTGAAAAGTATTAGACTGATGTTTGAATATCAAACAACAGGAACCCATTTAATATCTTATTCTGCTTTGAGGTTCTGCTTGTTAATGCCAAAGAGGAGCTGTGGGTGGGGGCGGGGGGGCGGACCTCAGCCTGTCAGTCATTCATCGGTGGGTCGGGGCCTTGTGTTTGAGGCCGCCGTCGTCGTCGCAGGGCATCTCCATGTCGTCCGAGTCCAGCCGCCCGTAGGCCGTCGCTCGGCAACCTGAGATGCTGCGCATTCTGGGCCTGATGTGGTGGTCGCTCTCCGCCTCGGGCTCCGGGGCCGGGTCCTCTGGCAGGGGGAAGCCGCGACGTTCCCACGGCGCTACCGTCTGGAAACATCAGACGACGAACACGCCATTAAATTAACTATTTCTACATATTCAGGACATGAATTACTTGAAGCTCACAGAACGCCGCAACGTACCCTTTCTTCGAAGGTGAAGTCCGGCGTGGAGCACCGCGTGTCCTCGCTGGACAGCAGCCGATGGGAGTCCCTCGAACAGGGTGTGTGGGGGTTGGAGGTGGTGTCGGGGCTGGCCGGACTCATGGGCGACGGCACGTGGCTGTAGTCGTGCAGCATGGGGCAGTGGCCTGGGTCCGGGGACGCAGGCTGCGGGGTGGGAGGGTTGGTCCCGCACAGCAGCGGAGTGGTCCGCCCGTCCACGGATTTGTACGACCTGAGGGACAAAAGAAAGGGTCCACGGTTCAAATCTACAGTCGACAAACAGAGACCAGGACGTCAGTGTGTGTGACTGTGGGATGGCGGTGGTAGTGACCTGCTGCCCCTCCTCTTCGCAGGAGCCAGGGCCATCCAAGTCCAGCGGGAGCGCTCCTGGTCCTCGTAGGGCTGATGGAGCAGGGTGAAGGCTGCGTCCGTCAGGTCCTCCACCTACAGACACGAAATAACCATCAGGACCCTCGAAATGTGCCAACTTCAGTTTAGGACACAGCAAAATAAACCGCCGCAGTTTTGATAACTGATAAATCGTTTGTCATTTATTGGGAAAATAATGTCAAAAAAATCTTTCTTTCCTAAAATCACTCATTAATCATTGAACAGAAGGTGGATGGGTGAGTGGATTAACCAAATAAAAGATAACAAATCAATTTATTAATTAATTTTACATTTGGACGTCTGGAACAATCATACATAAACTGGCTTGGGGATTTTCCATGTTAGTGACATCGCTATCACGTCCAAAAACACTATAACGAATGTTAAAGCCAACTGCAGACAGCAGATACTCGTCAAATGTGAGTATTTGCTGTATATTTAGTCTCCTATTATAATAAACTGAATATATTTGGGTTTTGGACTGACAAAAAAGCAAATGAAGAAGTCAGATGGGTGATATGTATTTTCATTATTCCCTCACATTTGAAAGAGGAAAATTAACTTGAATATTAATTGAAACTAATCAGTAGATTGATATGTAATGAAGATAATAACAAGCTGCAGCCAGTCTTTGTTAGAAAAGGTCACTAGGCTGAAGTGCTTCCACTGTAGAGAGATCACCTTGAAAGTGTTTGACCAGCAGGTGTCACTGTTCACTGCAGTACAGGATGTCTGAGTGGAAAGTTTTACAGTACAGGTGGTATTTTAGATTATTAAACAGCCAGCAAGCGGTCGTGAACGCTCACCTCTCGTTCATTTTCCTCTTCAGTTATGGGCTGAGAGAAGATGTCCACGGATCGCCAACTACACAAACAGAGAAATACAGGAACCCAGCAGTTACAACACGCTCCACAATACAACTTACAAATGGAAGAATATAAAAATAGTGGAAAAGGAAAGCAGACAGCCGCTGGAAGGTTTTTTTTACAGCTCACAGGCCACAGGACAGACACCAGGCTGGTCAGGTCTGGTGCCCTGAGCCGACAGAGGGAGTGAACAGCGCAGGTATTTACCTGGGTGTGAGAATCTCTTTGTACTGCAGCTTCTCCACCCTGGTGGTGGCAGCCACAGACATGGGGATTACTATGTTGTTGATGTCGAAGGAGCTTTCACCTCGCCTCCTCTTGATGGGCTGCTGCTGGGGGACAAAGGAGCGTGTGAAGGATTGGATATGGATGTTTACAGTTTACAGGGGATGTACGCAATAACACGCCCGTAATGCAATCCAATGCACCACCACCAGATGTGCGACCTCAAACCACAGCGTTTAATCAGCTTTGAACAATTAAATCTTGTATGTATATGTATTTAATTATCATGAACATATCAATAAATGTTATTGTAGGATACTTTTTCTCTAACTGCCAGTCCATTGTATTAGACTACAAACTATGTTAGACAGGTTTCCATGTTGCTTTGTCACCATGGAGGGGGGGGGATTTCTATCAGACGAGATGTTTAAAAATAGTTCCTTGTCAGTGTCAAAAAGACTAGCCGGTGCAATTCAAATATTGATGCCTTGGGTGGATTTTGCTTAAAAAGGCATTTCTCGAATGAGTCCTGTGTGCAAATGAGTGAGAACGAGACATCTGAAACCACAGCAGCTGGCCTGATGTTAACAGGCCAGCTACTCTGTGCCTGTTGAGTCTTTTTGTTTCCTGACACCTTTTCTGCTTCAGTAACCGCAAAAAAAACACAAAGTTTCAGTTTGAGTTTAGTTTCTCTTTCTTGCATGCCCGCCTGGCATGTCAACAGTGTCTGATATCAGGCCGTATTTAGGAGACATGTTCTAACATTCACAGTATTTCTAAGTAGATTTGATGTCTCAGTCAGCCGCCCCACATTAAACTCCTTTAAGACTTGTGTAGCTCAATATGATATAGTTTTGGATCTTATTTTCTCGTGAAAACATCAGACTTCCACACAGTCAAATAAATAAAAAGTGTGCGTAGACTTTGGGTTTGTAAAACTGATTTGAATCGGGGGCTCCTTGACCAATCTAGGGGGGGAGGGGGAGAGTCCTAACGAAGTCCCAGTTCATTATCAGATAACGAAACAAGCAAACAAGAAGTGGTCCAGCGTTTTCCTTACAGGTGTGCTCGGGATGCTCTGGCTGCTGGGGCCCAGCGGCGTGGAGTTCTCCGAAGACGTGGACAGCTGGCGTGTGAGGGGGCTGTGAAGGGACGAGTGCATGTTGGCCAGAGTTGGGCAGGGGCTGCTCGAGTCCAGGAAAAGTTTAGGGGAGGCTATAGGGAGGACAGGAGACAGGCAGATTTAGACGACTGCTCGGTTTCCTTGAGCCGCGACAAACTCATCACTTGGAGTTCCATTTTTCACACCATGAACCTTCCATATCACAGTAAAAAAAGGACCTTCAAATGAATGCATTTCTGCTAAAAAATATACTACTCAGTCTTGAACCAGGGCTCAATTCACAAGACTCACAGTCAGTCCTGTCCAGCGAGTGCTCTCTTAATCTCTTGCGGCTGTAGTTCTTGTCGAAGGGCCCTAACGGGGTGGAGAGGGCCTGCAGCCGCTCAGTCTTGCACACGGCGTGGCCCTCGAGCCTGGCCGCGGTCACAACAGAACTGCTGCTGCCCACACTGCTGTCCGCCGTCCTCGGCTTCTCAGCACGGTTCTTATAGTGGCTCAGTCCTGCAACGCCAGGAACCAGTCACATTATTGTTATTAGACGGGGAGTTGATGAAGGTTTTTCAGAGGAAAATCTGGGTGTTCTCAAGCCCCCAGATTCATGACATACTGGGTGTGAATTATATGTATGTTTCACCACTAAAAGAAAAGAAACAATGAAAGCTACAGTAGACCTGTAAGAACATAGATTGTTACTACTGGGGCTGGGCGACAACAGCCAATCACGTAACCGCCTCTGCCCTGTGGCGTTGAGACATAAAACGGTTACTGGGTCAAACGGCATTGTGAAATAAAGATTAAAAACGACCTGCAATAAACGGTTACTGTGAAAAGCAGCAGGATGAAATAACATTTCTTAATAATAAGCAAAGTTTTCCAAGAATTTATTGGATTATTTCACAATTATCATGGTGATGTATTTTGCCTATTTTCTTTATGATTATTTATTTCATCTTCCCTTGTGTATTTATGAAATGGAACACTTTGTGTCTCCAAGTTGGAGTCTCATATCCAGGTAATATATATATTCAGACATTTAAGGGATATTAGAGGACCAGCAGACAGCTCCTAAATCATCTCCGTGTGGATGTGTGTGTTTGTTCAGCAGCATGTGTACTTACTGACTGCCATAAGTGAGTTGGTGAACTTGTGCTTCTCTTTGGACGAGGAGAGCTTGTGTTTGAGCGAGAGCTTCTTCAGTGGTTTGCTCCTGTCCAGTGACTTGGTCTGCCACTGGCTCTTCATCACCTGCTGCAGACGTAGGCCTATACAAACGTCTGGGGAAGACGGAAACAAACAGGTTTAAGTCTTAAAACACTAAATTAGGATATTCTGTGCTGTGTAAAACTGGATTCTTCAGATTTGCCATCTGTAGTTCAACATTAGCAATTCACGATGGCATGCAAAATGTATAATAAGCCATAGGCAATCTACTACATAAACTTATGCCAAATCCATCTTGTCTCGAGGTTGTAAATACAACTTGGTCTCAATTATGTATCTGTCTAATGCGGCTCATGTTTTGCATTTGGGATGCAAAAATAAATTCCTCAACAATTAGAAATATGCCTTGACATGAGAATACAAAAGGCAAAACAAGATTCTGCAAGCAAAGAGGACACCCTTATCACTGAGGAGCCAGGCAGTGAGAATACAACACTTATTCAGGGGAATATGACACCAGTTACTGATAGAAAAGATTATCTGAATCACTGAAAACGTTCTCTAAGAACTTCCTGGTGAGAAGGCTCTCCACGGCCACTCCTTGTTTGTCTTCCCCTCTAGATGTAAAGGAGGAAATGACTGAGTAAACTGAGTTCTCTGCACTGACCGTCAGGGAAAGAGAGGATGGGGTGGACGCCAAGATCCAGCCTTGACAGGCGCTCCAGGGTGGGCTGCTCATACTGAGGGTCCTCTCTGGGGGTGGGCCAGCCACCGCACATCACACAGCTGGGATTAACTCTGCAGTTACACTGGATACAGCTGCTTCTCTGGGCCTGTGGGTGGACAGAAAATTCTGTGAATACTTACGTAATTCAACTTTGACATTAACACAACAATTAAGTACTTATTACTCAGCGGAGAACAAATGTAATGCACCAGTTCACCCAGTTGAGTCACCTCATAAAACATTTCCCTCTTTGAGTCATTGGCGTCATGATGACAGAGTACCTGCATTTTTCAGAATCATCAATACAAAAATCGATACGACATCAATCCTGTCCTGAAACTATAGATGAATAGTACAGAAAGGGGGAAAATGGGAAATGACAAACTGTTGTATGTTAAGGAAAAAGTGCCATTAAGACATCTTTTTGCATTATGAATAATATTTTTTTAATACATTTTAAGGCCTTACATTAACACAGTTTCAAACTTCATGTCCCACAGAACCCTAAGCTGTAGTGTTGTGGGTGGGTGGGGGGGGGGCATGAACAACCAGCCAATGTTTCTATTTTTCTCAACTAAAACTTGTGAGTCGTCACATGGGTGATTACTCCTCTTTGTTGTTTGCCCCAGTTTTCCATAAACAAGTCAGCCATCTCTTGTTTACTCAGCTATTAGGTTACAAACCAAGGAACTAATCAGTGAGCCTAAAACACACAAGATGTTGTCCAAGAATAAAAGCCCACCTCACTGCTCTCTGCGACCAACGTCTTCACAGCTTTCACACAGATTTCAGCATCAAGCCCATGACTACAAACATATCTTCTCTGTTCCTTTGATACGAAAGCATCGCATGATTTAACGACGATGAATTTGCTACACGAACTGGATTTATCCACATTTTACTCCGGCCTGATACGTGAGCACGTACATGCCTACAAACAGGGACGACGGCACTCACCTTGCCGTTGACGTTGGGCACAGTGTTGGGCTGAATGAGCCGGCGTCGTCGACAGCTGACTAGAGGTCGTGTACGCGCCGCCACACACGTGCTGTCATAGGCTGACGGCTGCTGGTGCTTGGTGTCTGCACTCTCTGCCATCCTACCAAGGGCACAACCAACAGAGCAAATGAGGTCACAGGTCTTAGACCTTCAAACCACACAGAAAACACATTTTGTATCAAGTGAAAACCAAGTTAATTAAAATACATCTGTAACATGTATAAATCTGTTGTTCTGAAAAGGATCAATATAAGTTAGAATTGGTAAAAAAATTCAAGAAAAGTGAATTCATACTATTTAATGGTAAAATCCTCAGTTAAGATACAGTAGCAACAGTAAAAATGGACTAATGATTATTTTCAATAATTGATTAGTCCGCCAATCGTTTCCTCAGTTAATCGTTATGTCTTTCAAATGTCAGATTCAAACATTCAATTTACTATTATATGACTGTGGAAGTAGTAAATATGTGGACTATCAAATTTGTTGCAAATAACTTTTTGTTTATTGATAAGTTGATTAAGCGACTAACTGTTAGTTGCAACTCTAAGCAACATCAGGATCTTAAAAATGACGAATCCCTAAAATCTATGATCATCGAGACGCCCCCCTTTTCCCAACAAGCAGAATCCCTTCAGGGAATTTGAAATGAGGGAATCGTTATCTGCTGTACCTGCTGAGGACGCCGTTAACTGGTTGTGCATTTTGACCTTTCCATTGGCCGGCCTCTGCGCTGGTGACGTGGGCGGCGCCTGTGTGCTCCAGCCGTTCTGAACCGCCGTCCTGCATCGACAGATAAGACAAAACCAGTGAGGCTACACATCACGTTAACTGGCGCAGCAACACAGCCTTACCAACGGCACTTAGTGGACCCAGGATATTTGGGGAAACTACAGAGCAGACTAAGTGAATCATCCCCGTCTTGTGGCCTTTAATTATTCAGACCAGATTTATGAAAAAGGCCTGGGCTCTCCCAAAACTTAAAAGCTCATTCTGCACTGTGAGCAAGACGCATAGCTTGGACCTCCTTCTTCACAAGCTTTCACACACAAATTAACACAATTTCACTTTCCACACTTTGCAGTTCCTTTTTTTTTATATATTTATTCAGCAATCTTGCTGTCAAAGCAGATTATTTGTTTGTTTTAAACCAACAATATGCCCCAGCAAAGACACAGAAACATAACACTGATCAAGGTTAAAGTTGAAACTGACCGACTAAACAAAATACAGCAACAGACCTGCAGTACTGGACTAAAACAGTTGTATGAACAATTCAAAACGTATCCAGAAGGACAAGCTCATTCTGTGAACAATTATTTGGATATGAATGTTGAAGGAGCTTAACACACAAAAGCTCTCCTGTCTTGATTAATTTCAGTCCTGAGAGACAGATACAAAGGAAATCATTTCCTGTGAACATTTAACATTTCATTTCCACCAGATGCTTCAATTGACAACAAACAAGTTGAATGTTTCATTGGTTATCAGGTATCTATGAATAAACGTATAAGTGCAGAGGACAGCCAACAGCTCACATTTACCTACCGAGCCTTTGTTGCAGGAAATGTTACCTTAATTACATCGGTTATGTTCATTGAGGCTCATTTTTGCTCTCATAATGTAATACATTATATCTTCACATTAGATGTGAGTGCTTTTTCCCCCCAATGGCCCTTATCATTACTACAATGTAACACTAAATTAAAAAGACAACCAAATACAGTCATTAAGGTCACAATAACCACAAAAAAACTCCACAAGATCCTGGTGAGACTTACTGACTAGGACGTAGTTTAAAGTGCTGCATACTGTTTATGAGAGCCAAAGTTAAGAACTACTACTACTGTGAATGAATCTTAAATCGACAAATTCATTTGGTTTAGCCTGAAGCACGGCTGTACGTGAACTCCACCCTCTGTTAACTTTGACTCTGCTTACCTGAGTATATACAGGCTCTGTCTTCACTTCTGTCCCACCTGCAGACACTGCGCTGGGGGCAACACCTCCCAACTCTACTGAGCCCTACAGAATCAAGACCTGAGTGTTATACTTCCACCCCAGAGATGAATATAAAGGAGTATATTTATGTGATCAACTGGTCGAAACAGTTCGGTGCTCCTCCGCACGTAAGCCAGTACATCAAAGACGTAGCTCAACTATATTCTGGTGTTGAACGCAAACAAACCGACGCATCTAACACGAGAGTGAGCGACTGACCTTGCTGGCGCGGATCTGCCTGTAGATGTCGGTCTGCTGTCGGATGCGGTACTCCAAGTCTGAGATGTGGGCCTGGAGCCAGTTCCAGTGGCTGATGATGGCAGCTCTCTCCACGGTGTAGCGGCTCTCTGCCCGCTTCCATCTGGGGGTCAAAGAAGGGTGTGAGCGCTCGTTTTAAAAAGGTGAACCGATAAGATCTCGATGACATTTTGCAACAGAAATCCTATCCATCATGAGAAATACAAATGTAATGATTTATATATTTTAAAACAGAACTGTTGATTAACCCAGAAAAATAATCCATTTATAAACCATTTGTCATTTTTGAAGCAAAGTTGCCAAAAAAATGCTGATTTCAGCCTCTAAAATCTGAAGATGTTCTGCATTTCGCTGTTTTATATCATTGTTAACAGAATATCTTTGAGTTTTGGACTGTTTGTCAGATAAAGCAAGATATTTGGAGACCCCAGGATGGTCAGTTTTCACTATTTTCTGATTTAATTAATTGAGAAAATAATTGTATAGGTTAAAATTAAAATAATTGTTAGTTGCAGCCCTTATAGCAGTCACTTAAAGCCATTTTATTTTTCGTAATATAATTATTATTCATTTGTAAGTAGTGTACAGGCAAGTGTGGTGAATGTCTGGTCTGTCAATAATCATCCTATCAAACATTACTGACATTTTTCTTACTAAAAACACTAAAACTGATAATTTAGACCACATTATCTAGTGAGCCTCCAAGCATTTCCCCCGTCAGACTGCAGAGGTCAGTGAATCAGCATTATACAAAGCTCCTAGCTTTAGGCACACTGGAAAAGCATTCACATCAAAAACACAATATCATCAGGTAGGCATAGTAAGAGTGGGAGATAAATAAAGAGGGGGATTTTCATTACACGGATTTATTTCATGGCAAAGAGTGGATGCCAACTGAGAGCAGAGTACTCCATTTTACCAGTATGACACACAGAATGGGCATTTCAAAGCAGACATGAGAGGAAAATGTCTGCTCTTGCATTGTACAGCAGCGACCACAGAGGGCGTTGTTTCATCAAAATACGGGCTGCAGTGACCGTGGCTGAACAATGAAAAAAACAAAAATGACTCAGATGGCAGACAAAGATAGACCTTGCACTCCTCTGCGCTTTCTCCTCCCCACACCCGTCTCTGTTTTCAATTTTCAGAGCTCCACCAGGATGGAGGAAGTGGAGAAAGTCTAGTGCTGAGAGAGGGGGAAGAGATGGGAAGGGACGGGGAGGAAGAGGGGAGTGAAAGAGGGACAACAGGGACTGGGAAGGCTCTGGCAGCCTGGAGACGAACAGACGGGCTTTAAAAGCAATCTACAGGCCACAGGGTGCTGGAGGGGGTGGGGCTGGGTCAGGGAGCAGTGCGGCAGACACTGGGATAACCAATAATCCAACCAGGCATCCTGTCTTATTGTGGAGCTGAGCGGAAGGAGAGTTATTGTGGCTTTGACGCAGACATCAGCCACCAATCAGTGCAACGAGAAACGTCTCGATTCTTTCCTTTTCTCAACTGCAACATCTAGCAATCTATGGCTCGTTCACTGCGATGTGTTATCAAGGACACTGCTGTACTGTTTCCTGTTAATAACATCTCCTACTGCTATTCTAGAGACTGCGCACATAAACAAACATGCACTGTTCTTGCACACTGGGTGGTGAATGTTCACAAACACTGCACCGCTCCTGAACACGCCCATGGCTGGTGCATCAGATCAATGTGCTGGCAATTCATTTGCAATCCACGAGTCCCCGTGGAGACTCATCCTGGAACAACGCTGGTGGCGCGCAAAGTGTGTCGCACAATTTACCGCAGAAATTAGTCTGAAGCCATGTGCCGTCGATTCGCCAAGTGGTGGGCGGCTACCTGAGTTACCGAAGGGAGGACAGGCCGGGTGTAATGGCCCTCGGAGTGAGCTGGAAAAATCACCTCAAAGAGATTCACACTCTCAATGACAGAAGACTGGGCTTCTACTGCAGAGTGGGTGAAAACAATGAAGCAGGAGCAGACACGCCAGCATCAGACTGCTTATAAAAGGCAAGTAAGACTGACCACAAAGGTCACAGAAAAGGGTCACTGAGGGGGAAATTAAGGCTGAAGGAGCACGTATATATGGCTGCATTATAAGTGCTGATTTAGACTTGACATGAGGGAAATGAATAACTGCAGAGAGAGTGCGAAACTCATCAGTTCTCTGTGTCCAAGAGAATAACGGACAACCACTAAGAGGAAGGAAAAGCTAAACGTGTAGTTAATA
The DNA here is from genome assembly GCA_031216445.1 of Lateolabrax maculatus. NCBI lineage: Eukaryota > Metazoa > Chordata > Actinopteri > Acropomatiformes > Lateolabracidae > Lateolabrax > Lateolabrax maculatus. The sequence continues at coordinate 2,557,325 of CM062200.1, read as the reverse complement.
AAACACAAAACACACAGAGGCCATTACAAGTCCAATGACCTAAATCGTCAGAGTGACGGAGGAGGATGAGGGGGAGGGGTCAGTTAGCAGTATTGAGAAATCTCCCCCTCCCGACACTAGGAGCTCCGCCCCCCCCCCTAACCAGGACATATTTTCCTCCCCCCCACTTCCACACACAAAGCACCAGCGGCAGTCACTACAGCCGTCGTTTTCTGGCTGTCAGCACATTCTCCATTGTGGTGCTTCTCTGGATGCAGCACATATGTTGTATGGTGTCGGGCACCCCTGTACCATACAATCCCTTCCAAAACCAACATGACCGCTCAAAAAAACACACAAAAAACACCAACAAGCCTCTGAGCGGAGAGCCGGTCGGCCCGTTTACACCTGACGTACCCTTCCACTGGAAATGTACCCTCAACAGAGAAGACGTGCGATTCTCCTTCACGCTATGACGCTTACAAAGACGCTGAAAATATTTTACTTGTTCAGTCGGTGCTTTTCATCCTCTGCTACAAGAGAAGAATGCACAAAATTATATTTATAATCACCATTTATACGCCAAACCACCATCATCTTTTGTTACATTTGCTCTTGTTTATTTGTCTCTCCACACCCCTTCATCTTCCTGCCCTCCTCTACTCCATAGTGTGTGTATTAATACAGGAGGGGGGTCGTACTTCCTCTCCATATGGAGACACAATTGGCTGGTGGAAGGAGATCTACCCTCTGTTTGGTCAGCGCTCGTAAGAAGCAGTGCAATTATCCTGTACACTTAACAATATGTAATTCTCAAGAAATTGTTATCTGCTCTGCCATTTTTCTGCTAGTCATTTAATCACTCAGCACTATGAAAGTTCTCGGAAACAAGGGTTCTGACACACCCATTATACCTTTATACTCCACTACAGAGACACTTTTACACAAGACCCGACTGCACCATTGTTTGATGCTGTATTTCATAAGCAACAGTTTTATTAAAATATACTATTTCCAGTTATTAAAACAGGGGCAGGCAAGCCACCGAAGGTGTGCATCAGAATTCAAAATCTCAAAAAAAAAAAAAAAAAAAAAAAATCACATAATGCAATTTTTGATTTATATTGTTCTGACGATTAAAAAAAATGTTATCCATCTTGATTTAGGGAAAAAACTATACATACACAACATATTTGAAGGTCAAATTCAAAAATCTATTATACAATTGTACAAAATGTCAGAACATTTACTGTTTTCTGTCATCTCTATGCACAACAGTACCAAACGATTAAAAAGCACAGACCATAATAAACAACGATGAACACATTAGGAGGAAGTGAAGTGAGCTGCCTCTAAACGGCAGAAAATATCCAGCCATCCAAGTCATGTCCATTACACACTTGCTGCTCATCTGTGTGCTCAGCTGTTCTCCTCTTATGCACAACTACATAAAACAGACAGTATTGAGTTCTAGCTGAAAGTGCAGCTCACATCTGTCCCCCTTTCCTCACCTAGATTCATATCTTTGTTTCGGCAAAGGTTTTGCAGATGTGCCATGACTTTGAAGTGCCGCTGTTGCTCATATTTTGCTGAGCCTGGAAATGAAGAGAGGGTAGGGGTCTCTGAACCATCCTGCCACAGTTGTTCAATGCCCCACCCTCCAAAACTTTCTGTGCAGACCTTAGACAATAGGATTGTACAAGTGCACTGTGCAGCTATATAGATTATGAGGGAAAACCTAACTATTGTATTAACAACATGGTCAAGATCAGCTCCAATTGTGGGCAATTTAAGGCAAAAAGCCTTAACAAAACCCATGTCTGACTCACACAGGGCAGTTATCTCAGTTTTTAATAAGTGACAACTAATGACTACATAATTTCCACTTTATCATACCCATGTTCATATTTGAACATGAGCTCCTTGTACAACAATCTGCCAGAGGAACATGGTTATGAATAGAGGTAAAGCAAAACAAAGGCCTGGAGACATTTCGCTTTTCCATATGAAACGCAATAAAAACCACTTTGCAATTATGCTTCACAAACCATTCAGTCATCATTCATGCTCAGTAACAAGAACAAGGGAAATCAAAGCAGCAGCTTTCATTTTAATTTCTTTGTTCTCTAGAGTCACAGATTTTCAAAGCACATTAAAAAAGAGCTGAAAATTATCCAAACACTGAAAAATTTAGGGAGAGTGAAAAAATGTATCACTACTTTATTATTACTTATTTTTCGGATGTCTGATGTACCCAGGGCGGCCGGTTGTTGTTTCACAGGACAGCTGGTTGAATTCATCTTTTACAGGAAGAAACTGCTCGGGAGCCGGGACTGCGAACGAGGCAGGCCGACAGGGTGTGGGGCAGGAAAAACTAGAGAGGGCAAATTCAGCCGGAGAGCTGCAGCAGTCATTACATAAAGAGGGGGGGTGGGGGGGTTATGTAACGCCTGTGGGTTCGTGTTGAGGAACTTGGGCCGAGCTAAACACATCCAGATGTGTGAAACGGGACAGAAACCTATACAGGCACTCACATACATACATAAATACACACACACACACATAGAGGAATGAAAAGAGGGGAAAAAACATAGCTAAGCGCCTCAGACTGCAGAGTAATGCTGAGCCATAAGCATGAAAGGCACGCTGTAGTCTCAGCCAACGTAGTTACCCTAGTTCACGAGCTGCAGGCAGACAGGCATTGTAAGTGTCTTATTGCATGAAGATCATATGAACATGTACTCTGGCTCATCGGGCCTTAGTTTAATCACATGACAGAAGACAAATATTGCAAAACCTGGGTGCATTTAGGTGCTGGTCAGACAACATTTCAGAAATTTTCACTGGTTCTGTCTATGAGCCATTATGTAAGCTCTGAGGTTTCCCGATGAGCATTATTGTTGCCTCAGAAACAAGAAACTGTGCCCACTCGCTTCTTAACACAGAACAACCCGTGCTCAACGTAACATGCCTAAATAACAGACTCTCCGTGAATATGTAAGTCTAACGTATCAACTGTCTTGGTCATTTTGCAGCTAGTATAAAAGCAGAGCTGGAAGCACCCACACCCTAGTGGAGGCCATTATGGACATCACATTCACAGACAGAAACACTGGCTAGAGCAGAAAGGCCCTGCAGCATAAGCACGGCAACAGATGTTGGCAGGGCCCCAATCCTCTAAGATACGGGAAACCACGTCTACAGTATAGACAGGGATGACAGGATTAGTTGTAAGCAGTGCGCTGCATCCAAACAGGTTATTTTCCACACTGCTGTAAACTCAGCTGACGTTAAATAATTGAGGTGCTGCTGCCTGAAGAAGACATTACATTGTCTGTAGTGTTGACTGGTGTAGTGCTGTAAGCCATTAATTGGTAACTGAGACAAAATGTCAGTTGTGAAAATGTGGCATTATGGGTATACACACACACACACCCTGCTCCTGAAAGACTAACGTGCTCACAATGAGGTATGGTGTCTCCTCTGCAGGGTTGGGAGCTGAGAACCAGTTTTTTCGTTGTTGTGTGATGGATGATTATACAATGTGCATCAGACGGCTGCTTATGAAGGCAGAACAGATGGACAGTTTTAAATTTCCGAGGCAGCTTTCACTCAGGGCACAGAGAACTATTAGGCTTACATGTGCTACCACTTGGCAAACATTTGCAAACCTGTAAGTGACAGGTGTTTTTGTGACACCAGTACAAAGACTTTCACACATGGCTTATTTAAGACGTATTAAACGTAGCTCTCTGATTCCCCCTTTCCACCAAACCTAGTTCCGGTTCCGGTTTCTGTACTGGTGCAAATGCCGGTTCGCAGTTGACAGACAACTTGTTTGTCGGTACACTGTCCGTCTCCACTACAAGTAGCTACAACAAAAGGGACGCAGATGGCATTCACATACTGTGCAGCTCATACAGTTCAGCGCTGTACATAAACTCTGTCGTTCAGTTAAAAAAATAAATAATAAAAATGACGGCCACAAAGTTTAAATTGGTGCCCCAGACCAGCCAAGTGTTGGTACCGCTCTAGAAACAGTTTTCCTGCCCTGGTTCTTTTGCTTTCGAAAGCTCGAAAAACCATGTTCAGAAACGTCCTTTGAACTGCCTTGGTGGAAAAGGGGTACGAGCGTGTTTTGTTTAGCTCCAATTTTGCTGTTTTGTGCAGCTCCAATTTTGCTGTTTTGTGCAGCAAGTAATACAGGTCATCAAAACCTGTGTGCCCTTATTAAACAAGGCTGAAGCAGTTGTCAAGCACACTCATGTCTGGGTTATTTTTATGAGTGAAAAGTGACATCGATGTTGCTTAACACAACTCCTGCAGGGAAGGCAACATCTCAATGTTTGCTTCAGCCGGCTGTCGGTGGGTCAGCATCTGAAGATTAGTTACTGATTAATCAGTGATTTTCCACCCTAGTCAACTAGATTAATTATAAAATGAAATCAAAGCTAAAATGGACTGTGGGTAAGCTATATACACAAGCTGAATGTATTACAGTTAGCAGGCCAAAATACTTTAGTACACCTTTTTTAAAACAGGTATAAGAAGAAACTTTTTAGTGAAAGTAAACTAGTTAATGTCGTTATTGAACATGCTAGCAATAAGACAGTAGCTGTAGTTTATAATCTTTAAATTCAGCTTTTTCAATGAGGTATACAAAAGCAACTATTTGTCTGTTGTGTTGGAGGTTTCATGTTGGCAAAAGCTGTTTTAAACTTTCCCTGTTTCATCTTGTATTCTATTTGGTAATATTTAACAGTAATCCACTAAACATGACGTGTTTTAATGCACTGAGGAGTTCGCAGTTGTTAACAACAGTGACTAAAGGTTGGAAGAAGCTGTAGCTGCTTCACAATAAAACCCCTATGGTTGGCCACTGAAAAGATTTTGAACAAGATGTGTCATGTTCACCACAACAAAAAGGTTTACTGCAGCTCAGAATGAAGCAGATGAGGAAAAGAGTGAGTGTGCTCCTAGTAATTTCACCTGGTTGTTTAAGGCCATTACAAGGCGTTCGGTCAAGATTAGAGGAAAAAAAAAAACAGGGTAGGAGTTATCTTCCCGTTGTACTGAGGTAGCTACTTTATCCCTACTGTTAAATCTAAATATACCAGATATGAAAAGAAAACTGAACTACACGTAGGTGGAACTAAACAGGCTGTAAGAGACTACAAGAAATATGATTGGACTACCTGGAACAACCAGGGCAGGTTGCTTTTAATCAGAGAGAATGGAAACACAATTACTTTGGATTTGTAAAACAATGCACAACAATGCATGATAATGTACAACACAATCTGTGCTGAAGTAGTGACAAAGGGTTAAATCCTACATTAAACTATAAATAAATCTGCCATTCATGACCACTGCGATGGTCTATAATTAACGCAGCCTTTAGCCTAATTTTCATTAGTAGTGCATTCATATTTGAGATGTAATTGTTTGGTGTGTGTTTACAAAAAAAAGACACAATAAATACTCCTGGTCCAAGTCAAATTCAGAATGACAATGCACAGATGTACCAAAACATACAATTTGATCATTTTGATCCAATCATTGTATTCCTAATTTAATGAGAAAATAATGTTCAAAAGCTGCCAGTTCCAATATCTGTCATCATGACCCCAATGTGGCAGACTTTCTGAAAAATCTCATTCACTATTACAAATAAATAAGCCTAATTCAATATACTCCTTTACTCATGGTGGAAAGCACCTATTACTTCCATGGGTTTTCATTTTCAACCCACCTCCCCCTAGATTTCACTTTCATTACAAAAAAGAACAGAAGAATACTAATAATACCAATAATACCAATAATACCAATAATAATAATAATAATACTAAGAGTGGGGATTCTTATAATATCATTGATCATTTACTTTACAATTAACTAATAATTCATCAACCAACTCCATAATAAAAAATACAGGACCTGACTCAGTATCGGGTGATACTGAATATTACAAGGACTTGTATCAGGATATGGAGCTACAATTACATTACATGGCCAAAATAAAAGAAACTGATCTTTTTAAATTGACTTACGTGGATGTGAATGATAAATCGATCAACGATTAATTGTGTATCTCTCAAATAGCAAAAAGTCTTCTTATAGTACACGTGCTATGGTAGTGCTTTTACTAAAATAGTACTGTAGTACATACTATTTGGTTGTCAAATGATTATCAAATGAAAGAGTTTTATTGCCTCAGTGTTATGATTTAAGAGTGACAATAAACAGTTACATCAAAGCAAGACTATTAAAAATGACTTCCTGTATACCTAAAAGTCATGGGCCGGTACACTGCCCAGCTACCTGGACTACATTTATTTTCCTTAATAAGATGCCCTTTATGGTTCACTTACCTTTACTATCTACATAATTACTTCTCTTTCTAAATATTATATTACAGTTGTCATCTGAAGACAAAAGCAGTGGTAATGTTTTCATTTTCACTTCACTAGTTTTGGCCATTTGTTATTTTAAAGAATAAGAACTGCAGGATTTAGTTTTGAGAATTAAAGCTCTAAAACAATACAGAGAATGGAAATAATCCTTTGTCTGCAAGCATTGTTTACATGAACTATCATTTTCACAATGACTCCACGGCATCTCTCACTCCTCCCACAATCTCAGGCCACAAAAATGTCCATTCTCCTTGAAAATTACATGCTATAAATTTGCACACAAACTGCTCTAATACCTCCTTTGTCTTCAATGGCACAAGACACCGTATGAATACATTACAAGCAATGTTTCTACTTTTGGATCTCTCTCTCTCGCACTCTCTCTCACACTCACACACACACACTTCCTGTTAGGTTATGAAGATATTTAGGTCAAAGATCTAAAGTCAACACAGGAAAGGATAATAAAAAAATTAGTGTTCTTAGCTACGTTGTAAATGATCTACCCAATCCTAAACAGGTCAGTAAGTCCATTAACGTGGCTGACCCACCTGCTGTATCCCCCCACACCCCACCCCCCACACCAAACACTACTGACACAGAAAGGAGTACTCTGGTGCGAACTTCCCAGGGAGTACATTTGCATCTCCTGCTGAGGTAAACCTGACATCACAACAGGCAGCATGAAAAAAACCTTAAAACCCACACCTTCAAAACTACCACTTCCCCCCCATCTCTGTTTCTTCTTGGTTTCAGTTTAAAATGAAAACATTCACTGGCTCTGTGGGCGCTCACTTGTTCGCTCTGCAGATAAACAGAACATTCAGTTTCAGCCGTGGCCCTCTCAGGAGGAAGCACCGTGTGACGACAGAGCTTTTTTACTTTGAGCCCATTCGAGCCTGTGCGTTCTCCACAGGACGGTACCACCCACACGACTACACATGCTCTCTGCACGAATGATATCTCTACCCCTCCCTGGAGTTTGACCCAACCACTACTGAGGCAGACCAGGCAGTTATAATTGTCATTAGCACCTGCTAGGCCTGAGTAGCGTATTGCAGGGCTTAGAAATACGGGGACTTTCACAGGACATTTGAAGCCCCATAGAAATGTGAGAGTTACATGGGGCAATGAATCCTATTCACTATGAAACCTTTAATCAAATATCCTTGCTGTTAATTTATCTAAACGTGCTCATGGTGTTGACAAGGTGTGTATGTGTAATTTGTATTATGTGTTTTATCCTGTTTGTTTAGTGCTGTTACGTCACTGTGTGGATGTGTTAATTGTAGGTGGATATGCGCCTCAGAGTAACTAGGTAGAATGCATCAAATGGTAATATTTATGTTTAATATTTTACATGGTCCCTTAACAATATGTATGTTTGTTGTTTTTTTTAATATGTGATTTTTGCATACAACATTTACCCTGAGCTTTAGCAGTGAATTCTCCACTACTACAGAATTGTGTACATATGTACAGCCATGAACAAGTTCGATATCTCAGTGGGAGATGACACACTTACATTTTGACGTGTCGCTGCTCAATGTCCACTCTGGCCAGCTCCTCCTCCTCCAGGTCAGAGTCCCCTCCAGAGCTGCTTTCTGTTACATCTGAGTCAAAGGCGCTTTCTGCAGAATGAAGGTTGGCTGATCCGCTCAGATACAGCCTCTCCAGTTCCAAGGGCATGGCTCCGCTTTTCAGGAAGCGACTGAGGCTGTCTCTGTTGTTTGAGGAAGAGTGGCGTCCAGTCCTCCATGTGGCCGTAGGGGTCGCCGTCTCCGATTTGCGGTTACCAGCCAGTAGCCGGCTGAGGGCAGAGTCCAAGAAGCCACCCAGCTGCTGCTGAATGTGCCGCTCCACCTGTTTGGCCTGTACAACCTGAAGACGTTTGCGCAGGCGCCGTAGCCGGCTTTCGATCTCGGCTTGGCGGCTGCTGTTGAGAAGGGTGCGCTCCCTAACATGAGCATCAAGGCTTTCTGAGGAAGAACTACAGGGGAGAGGAGGCTGTGATGCAGGTGTGCAGGACGGGGAGCCCTGCTGGCTGCTACCTGGTCTCTCCCTATCAGAACCCTGTGGCTGACTAGTAGGCGTGTGTGAATCAGCCTCCTCCAAATTCACTTGTTCAGTGGGGTTAGGGTTGTCATGGGTAAAAGGGGGAAGTGCAACAGACTGAAGCACTGGTGGTTCAAGGTTTTTTCCTTCTGTATTTTGAGAAACCCCAGAGGAATGCTTCTGTTTAAGGGTTCCTTTCACCGGGATATGCCCTGATAAGGTAGCTGTCAAGGTCTCAGAGTCCAAGGGCAGGTTCTGGGACTGAGAGTCTGTGGTGGCAGAAGGCTTGTCACCATTCACTGCCACCACGCAGCCGGGGCCAGACATAGTGGCCAACTTCTTGGCCAGGCCGTTGACAGGTGCCATGGGCTGGCCACCTCCGTTGGTGCTGCCACTCATGAGGCTTTTGAGATGGCCGCCAGAGAGTTCGATTGCCTGCCTCTTCCTCAACAGGAAGTCTCCTCCGCCGTTGAGCAGAGAGCTGGGCAGTATTCTGTGGCTTTTCAACACAGACTGTTTGATGAGGACTCCTTGCAGCTTGATTGACTCCTTAGTTGAAGGGACAGGTGTCACATCAGAGCATAGGTAAGAAGCCACCAGTGGCTGGAGCTTGCCCAGGGCCGAGGCCTGAGCAACAGAGTCGGATTGGGGCTGCTGTTGCTGCTGTTCCTGGTCACCGCCACAAAAGTCAAGAGGGCACTCTTCGGACGCGGCCTTACACTTAGCGGGGCTGCTGCTATGGATAAGGATGTTGCTGGCGTTACCGTTGTTCTCTGCACTGGCCGGTGAGAGACTTGAGGATGGGGCAGCCAGTTTGAAGCGGATGTGGTGAGCTTCGGCTGGGGCGTCGGTGAGAGCGGGCGCCATCGCAGCCATGCAGTGCAGAGGGACGGGCACCGCGGCCTGCTCCACACCACCCGCTTACTGCCCCACCTGAGGACAGCCTGGATAGGACAAAGATAAAATAAAGACAGAAGGAGAGGGGAGACAAAGAAATAAAGTTAAACCAAGTGTAATGAACTCAAGCATTCATAAAAACCTTACAACAACAAACTCTGATCCTAGTTGGCGTGGGAGGGTGTTGGGTGGAGAAGTTTTCCTATTAACAATTCACAAGTAATATTTACAACCGTGTACAAAGATGGACCCACATAGTGTAAACACATATACACACCTGGAACATGTTTCAATATTAAGTTAATACTGAAACCAGCACCTCTACAAATGTTTAATTTGTATTAATGCACTCATAATTATTCAAGTAAGGAATATCTTGATAGCCTAAACACATGTTTAAGGAAAACCTATATATAAAATACAACTGGTCAGTCTCAAAGGGCAACATCTCTTTTATGACCAAGTGGACCCAAAAACTTGCTTTGACTTCAATAAACACAAATATATATTTAAATATTTCTCCACATTAAATATAATTTAAGTGAAACGCAATATGAAGGAGGGCTCAATACACAATACAACAACTGAAATACTTGCAATACAGGTTCTGTAAGCCTCAAGAGTGAGTGGAAAATTACAAACCACCACCATCAACGAACAAGGTAGCATTTCTACAATATCTGGCACCAAATATAATCAAGGAAAATGCACTAATAACGCTGCCTAATTTCCAGTCTCATATGATGACTCAAAGGCCTAATAAATTGAAGGCCTAATCAGATGAACCAGTGACTCATTGGCATTTTGTTGACCTACTACTTGCAAGTGTTGCTAAAAATGATCCTACAGAAAAGGGAACTGGGAAAAACACTTCAGGGTAAGAGGAGGAACATCTGAGATGATCAAATTTACTCTCGTCCTTGTGACCATTCACGCAACTCTCGTAAAACTTCCAAAAAAAAAAAAAGTTATTTGATTCCACTGTAATCCCAGTAATCAATCTTTCTACAGAGGCCCTCTTCCAAGATTTAAATAAATATGCAAAAATTAATTATATGCAACTGACCTTGGTGAGGGGGATGCTAATGATATAGATGGTATAACAGCAGACATCTGAGCTACATCCCAGGCCAATAAATAATTCCCACTACACCCATGCTTGTGTGAACAAGCCTTCATTGTCATTTACTTACAAGGCTCCTCTTTATAGAATTAGCTTTGGAATTGAATTCTGATGAGGGAAGAAAGCAGGAAAAGCCAAGGCGAACTGTCTGAACCCCACTGCTGCCCTGCATGTGCCCTGGTAAGTCAGTGTGCAGCAGGGTAAGAATAAGAAGGTGGATTTAGGCCCCAGCATTAGTCCAAAGCACATGATGTCATCCTGACTATGTTCCTGTGTCAATTTCAGCTGGACCTATTAATCCTTTCCAGTTTCCCCAAATATCACTGCCAACAAGATGATTCCCCAAATTAAACATGTACAGACAACAATGACGTGCTTAAGGTTTAGTACTGCCCCAGTGGTTAACATGTCACCCACACAGACTGCCTGTTTATCCCTATACAACTCTCTCTCTCTTTCTTTTCGTTTTTTTTTTTTTAATAGAGAGACTCCCTTCAAATAATCCAAGAGATAAAAGCGAGCTGCATCTCCGCGTATCGTCTGCAGGGTCAGATGAATGGGGGCTCAGTATTTCACCGCAGTTTCTAGTCAGCGCGCACTACGCCATGTTGGTATTTCCGAAGCAGATTATGCAATGCAATTCATCTACCTAAAACCGCCCATTCCCCTCCAAACACACCGAGCTCGTCCACGCCACAAGGGAGGAAATAAATAACCGACATGAGCAGAGGCATAACCTTAATTCACGATGCGGTACAACAGCGCGTTTCTCTGTAAACTGTCAGACTGGAGATGCGACAAAAAAAAAAAAAAAAAATGTCCACATCCGACGTTGGCCAACCATAACGTAATCACCAAAATGTCTTCCTGATGTTTACAAAAACATGTGAACATTTAAAAAGGAAGGGTGGCGCCTGCGTCCCGGCTGCGTGCAAGTGTAACAAACGATATTTCATAATCTCTCTTTTTAAAAAAGAAACAACAAACCCCTTCACAGGATCAAGTGGGGTTTTTTTGGGGGGGGGGGGGCCATCATCGAGCACAAGAGCGAAAGAAAAAATAAAAATAAAGCGGCCGATCGCAACAACATCGACCGAAACTCCCGAGGCCCCGAGAGATAAACATCTCCAGAAACCGTGTCACCCTATACACACTGCGTGCAGAGCGCCGGGGGAAGCTGCTGATGCAAGAAACACAACCTGCTCCGAGGGCTGGAGCCCTGCGTGCAGCCCGCAGTGAAACCTGCCCTCCTCCTCACCACATTATGGAGCTTCTTTTTTTTTTTTTTTTTTTTTAAAGCTTTACTGTTTTGCAGCACAACGCAACGATTTCAGTTTTTTTTTTTTTTTTTATAAACGCAAACCTCATTAGACAAGTAAACATTTCAAGTCACCGACTACGCAACCGCTCGGAGTCAATAACGCCCGGAGTCGTGTGAATTATACGTGGAGAGGAAATAAATAAATAAATAAATGCCCCCAGTTACATGGTGTAAATACAGCCAATGTAACACCGCGCATGTTTAACCAACAGCCACAACAACAGGACACCTTCCCCTCGTCAGGGATCACAACTTATTTTAACCTTTTTGCACAGTGGAGACACGGCGTGCATTGAAATTAACACTAAAGGGAATAAATACAGGCAGCCTGCCGTCCTGTGCCCCCCTCCTGGCCTGTGAGTGCGCCAGCTGCCGGGTTAAACCCCCCCAGTGTGAAACGTTAATGCACATTATGTCAAAAAACACAGAGAGAGGGAGAGAGAGGGAGAAGTTGGGAGTAGACCCTGGCGGAGGAGCTAGCTCGCTAACAAAGAAAAAGGAGGAACCTACCACGTGACGAGGTTGCACTATCCGAGGGAATTTCGGCTACAATCCCCTGCAGCTTTGTGGTGGAAAAAAACCAAAAGGGTGCTCACACACACACACACGCACACACTCACGCAACACACGCAACAAAAAAAACACACACCAAAAAAAAAAAAAAAAAAAAAAAAACGCGTGAATCGATCACTCTGCCATTAATTAATCCTCCGAAAAATAAAAAAATAAACTGCAGCCAGAGTGTCCGTCCCCCTCCCGAGGAGAAGAAGAAGGAGAAGGAGGAGAAGGAGGAGGCCCGGGTCGGGGAGCCGCTCGGGCTCGTTCCGGATTCAGGCAATGGGCGAATCAACGGTCTACACCTCGCTCGGCTGCTAGCTGCGCCTCGCCGCTACGGCGGATCCGAGACCAGGCCGCGAAACGCTGCTTTCCCCTCCGAAATAACTTCAAATGTGGGCGATCCCGCCGCGATCCTCCGCCGAAAAAATCCGACCCTCGACAGGCGAGCGGGTAATCCGGATGGCGGTTTTTGTCGCGAGCCCTTTTCTCTCGTTTTAGGGAGAGACGCTTAGAAAATGGCGGCTAGCTCCTCTCCCTCGGATTTGAGTCTGACAAACATAGAAGGGCTGTGTGTGTGTGTGTGTGTGTGTGTTGCTGGTAGGCGGGAGACATTTCTCATACTCGCCACTAGAGTAAAGGGCAGATAAGAAACGACATAAAAGCTCAGAAGAAGATACCACAGGAGGGCATTGTCTTCACGGAGACGGCGCAATGTCAGTTTCTGCACTTGTTAGAGGCGGACTGGTAGAAAAGGTGCAGTGTATTTTATGACTCTGCTGCACCAAAGCTGCAGGAAATATCACATTAACCACCTGTTTTTTTAAACCCTATACACAAAATAAATAATTTACACACCTATAACTTATATCTATACCTTAAGGGTTTGATTTGCTCCTCTAAATAGCTAAATTCTAATACAAATACTACTACTAATAATTATTATAAGTGCTGGGAATGGCTCTGATGCTGCCTATTTCTAAAAGGTATTACAGGAGTGGGGGCCTGCCTTTCATGTCACTTCACACAGGAACTGGATCGCCCACCACAGCAGCCGGTGGCCACTTGAAGGAGCTCTTCTCCACAGGATGGTTAAATGCAGCTGTAGCCCAAACACACCACAGCACCATACAGCTGTGGGGGGGGGGGGACGACGTGCCACATAAAGCCTGCCAAACATACGCTGATCACTACACAGGTGGACATGTATGATGCACTACAATGCAAATTAACACACTGTTTTTGTTTGGTCTGTGTCAGAGGTTAGTAATTGGCCATTTGTGTTGTACTGGACTAAGATGACTTAATATATAACAAGATAATATTCTATAAAGTGGCACAACAACACCTCAGAGTTATATAAAAACAAAACTGTACATACATGCATTAAAGAGGGCTGGGTGTTGTTTTAAAATGTTTGATACTATTTGAACTATGTATTTTTTTTCCCCTACAAAATCCTTTTATAAAACAACAAAAGAAGCCAAAGCTCATGTTAAATGTTGTCTAAACACAAGCAGAAGCATGATTTAAATTGGGAACTGCCTGATCAAATAAGTAAACAAGGTTACAAATGTGTTCTTCAGTACTTGACAGTTTTCCATACATCAGTTGGTACCAAAGAGGTTCAATGCCCAGCTTTAAAAAGATAATATTTGTTGTTGCAGGGCCATTGTATTGAATTTCAGTACATTGTGCTGGTGTGGCTTTACCGGTGTCCATCCTGCACTCTCAACTACTAGAAATTAGACTTAGTAGTGTATTTGTGTATATATGAGGCCTTGTATGCACTGGCTCATAAGAAAATTAATCCCTAAATTTAACAGCATGTAGCAACATTTAGTTACAAAATAAAAGTCTGCTTTCGTGTTTGAGGTGACACTGATATCTTATCTGGGGAATTGTAACTCAGAACTTTGATGTTTCATTTAGTTTTCAGTATTTGTTGGCACTTATTATAAATAAAGCAGATGTTATAGCTCTGAGTAACTTAAATCTCTCTCGTTTAACGTGTATTACACTGTAAAGGTATAAGTACTTGTATAACTGAAATCATTGGGTTTTTTAAATTAAAACTGTCCTTTTACATACGTTATTGTCTTCACAAGGATCATTTCAGTGTGTACTTACTGATATTTTTTGCCTTTTCATTGTTTTTGTTCCAGAAGTTTAAATTTCTGTAGTAACTTCCTTATTTGTACTTTTTTGTTTAATGGCTACTGTTGCTCATGCTTATGTTTATCTTCCTCAAGCGTATGTTTATCTTCTGAGACTTTTATATAAACACTTAATAATCACTTCCTGTACACTAGAAGATTTTCCCAAAAAAGACTGAGTGAACATTGAATGTCTACAATGTTGTAATAATAACACAAATGTTTCTAATGTTTTGCATCATTAATTTAAGCCATCACCATAAATGGGTTACATAAGTCGTGTGAATTCAGATGAGTCCACTGCCTCTGATTAGACAATGCTGGTGACTTGCTGTAAACTACTTTTACTGATGCAATGCAAATTAATGCACGCCACTGATTTCCATCAGGTCTTGCATGGCCATTATCAGACTACCAGATTACACATGCATTATAAATAAGGTATTATCAATGTGTGTGTGTGTGTGTGTGCATGTTTGAATAAGAGAGAAATAGCAACTGTCTATTTGCAGTTCTGAAAATTATATTAAATTAGAATCTATGTAGAAATCTCATGAGGCAAACTACAAATGTCAGGATCAAACACCTGATGTATTTGATGGATATCCAGTAACTTATCCAATGAGCTGCATTTATCCTCGTCTGCTATACCGGTAATTGGTATAAAAAAATAAAAATAAACATCCATCCATACATCCATCTTCTTATCCTGCTCCAGGTCAGGACAGCAACAGGCTGACTTCCAGTCCCCAGGCCACATCCCGGACTCCTCCTGGGGGGATTCAGAGGCGTGCCCACACTAATCCACCCAGCATGTTCTGGGTCTCCTCCCAGTCATTCACGCCAGTTGCCTGAAATACCTCCACAGGGATGCCTGCGTATCCAAATGAAACGCAGCTCATGCGGCTCCTGCCCGGGCCAAAGGGCAGCTGCTCCTGTCGGGGTTTCCCGAAAAAAGGCGACTCATTTCGGCCACTTGTATCCACAACCTCGCTCCTGTTTTTTTTTTTTTTTTTTACAGTCCCTGATCAGAGCCAGTGACCACAGGTGAGGACGGCTCGAGAGCATCACCGCCAGAAACACTCAAAAAACATAAAAAATAAAGATGAAAACTAAATAACAACAATATTAATTATGATAGGAATACCTTCATCTCCATTGTTGAGATTCTCCATTCAGGGAGCCGAGGGGCCACGGCTCCAGTGACCACACATGGGACTGACATGACGCCTGGAGACAGAGAGAATCAACACACAAACAGTCACATTTAAAGTGAATAAACTCCTGAGTCTGACCCGTGTGTTGTTGTTGTTGTTGTTGTTGTTTTTGTTTTGTTTTTCCTCCTTCACCTCCAGCTGGCGGAGCTAACGCTAACCGGCTAACGTTACCCGCACGAACGTTATCACCGCAAATGTGATAATGAAAAAGTTTCAAGACGTCGAACAATTCAAACGCCGAGCTGCCAAAACGTCCGGGCGGGTGGCGGCGGGGTGTTTCTCGGGTGTCGGTGGCCCCGGAGCGGCCGCCGCCCGGTGTTTCGGAGACACTTCACCGGACTTTCTGCCCGACGAGCTACCGTTAGCCTAGCCCGGCTAACGGTAGCTCGTCTCAGATCCCGGACTCACTTCTCAATGACCGCCGATTTTTAGGCAGGTTTGGCGGAGAAGTGCGCGGAAAAAACCGGCCGTGCTCCAGTCGAACAGCCCGAGGTGTGTCCGGATGAGGGTTTTTTTCCTGACAAGCAGCGCGTTCGTTAATTTTGAGAAAAATAACAAGAGAAAATCTCACTTACCTGCCCGTCCTGTTACTAACCGTTTACGACTTGATAACAACCCGCCTCCCCGCGCTCCTATTGGTCGGCGCCTCCGTTCGAGGCTTCCCATTGGCTGCCGCGGCTGTCAGTCCCGAGCGAATGCCCGTACAGCGGAAATGTGGACGAAAGTTCATAGCACCAAACTTCATTATCCAGAAATATTGTTTTCATTTGAAAATGTTTCCTTGAGTCTCACAGCCTCCTTTTTATTTATAAATGGCCGCTTTCACTGCGCCATTATACGAGTGTTGTTTACCCCGCACGCATGCTAGCTGCTCATAGTCCAGCCTGATGTATTTTCACTCAATGTAACTACAACATCTAATATTTCTAATGCTTTGTCTCCGGGACTTTACTCGGAAATGAACCACTGGTTCTCACTCCACAATTTAAACCACAAGCAGACACTGCAGATGGCTGCAGGTGACTTTGTGCAGCATATTTCATTTGATGTTATTTCTTGCAGCAAATGCTAAACAGAGTGTGCAGCCTGGGGTGGGATGAGACCGGCCCTGGGGCTCTCAGTCCTGTCCCCCACACTGAAGAGGGACAGGAGACACACGAGGAGGCTTTCACTTAACAAGAGTGGAGTTCAAGCTGGAGCTGGTGAGACTGGAGACAAATGTTGTGCTCAGGGGACGGAGGATGGGTGCAAATATGAATACCCAGGTTTTTGCAATATCCAGCATTGCAGGGGGACAGTCCTCAGGGGGTCCCATGGAGGGATGGAGCTTTTCCCCACACAGTGTCAGTAAGGCTGACCCCTCTGTGTCACAGCCACAGTTACATATTGAATGAAAATGACCAGCATCTGGCAGCTTAGGAGCAAAGGAGAATTAAGGGATGGCTTCCAGCATTTGGAGTGATTGTAGCTACAAACACATATTGGAAATGAGGAAGTAACAGCTCATCTAAACAATATTAACCGTGTTTCATTTACTATAATATTTTTAATTTGTGTATCGTTGGCTTTAGTTGATCCCTCACTTGTCTTTAACTGTGTTTATATTGAAGATCAAGGTTGGACAAGATTGATGTGGTAATTATTGACGTACTAAGGTCTTTTAGTGAAGATCAAGTAGTAATAAAAGTCTTGCATTCAAAATCTTAAAGTACCAATAGTAAAAGTACTCATGCAGAATAATATATTATATAATTGGATTACAATTATTGATGCATTCAGCTTGTAAAGGTGAGTTTAATTTTAACTATATACTGCTTTATATACTACTGGGTAGTTTAATCCATAATAATACACCATGATTTATTAGTTGATTATATTTTGTGTTAATAATTTAAGTCAGCAAAGGAACTAGGGGCCAATGTCCTCAAAAGAAAAAGAAAGTGGTACAAGTACCTCAAAACTGTACAGTACTTGAGTAAATGTACTTAGTTATATTCCATGGAGGACATATTCAGGTCCTTTACTGAAGTAAAACCCCACAATGTAAAAATACTAAGTGAAATTAAAGCAACTAAAAGTCCTGCATTCAAATTTTACTTAAGTGCAGAAATATTATAAACAAAATGTACCCAAGGTATAAAAAGTAAACATAATCTCTGTCAGTAATATATATGAAGATACTGGATTATAATTACTGATGCACTAACGTTTAAGCAGCATTTTAATGTTGTAGCTGTTCTAGTTGAGCTAATTTAAACAGTTTTATAAACTGTTGGGTATTTTAATCCTCAACATTACTAATGATGATTTCTAAACTAATCAAATGTTTTGTTCGTAAAATAATAATCTCCAAACAAATGTGGTGTATTAATAAGTTAAATTTTTCCCTCTCAGATATACTGGAGCAGTAAAAAATAAAGTTCCTCAAAATTGTACTTCAGTACAGAACTTGAGTAAATGTTAATGTTACATTCCACCACTAAAGACAAAAGGTTTAAGTACTAACTTTTTATAAATAGATTTGTCTTTTACCTGTGATAATTTATAATAATAAATAATAAATCTGTTCAGTGTCATAGTGAACTGCGACACAAGCGTTTTCAAAATATTCTTGTTCAGTTTTAGAGAACGTTAACTTGTGAAGTGGCCAGAGATCAGAAACTGGACCTGCTGCATTATTCAACGTCCATTTCCAGCATCAGTATATATTTGAGCTGTTAAGTCTGGGTTTTTATACCACATCTGAAGCTTTTCCCCTTCAATTTCTCTCCATCTGGCCTCTTCCTTATCTCTTCCTCTCTTAATCTTCGGCTCGTCCTCCTTCTTTCCTTCAGCTCCCTCAGTTACTCTCCACAGGTTAAGAAGCCTTTGCAGACTGTGTATTTGTTCGAGTGTGGTATCAGTTCAGATCCGTCCTCAGGATCATAAAGTCCCTCCTCACCTCCCTCTACATGTTAGTAGATCTCATGTTATTTTAAATTGGCCTTAAACTCCTGTTTAAAGGGCCTAAAACACAGAGGAAACATCTCAATGTAGTTGTGGAGAAATAACACTAGATGGCGCTAAGACATCACACTCAGCACACATGAGCCTCTTTAAAGGCAGTTATTGGTCACATTTATAACACTTTTCTTTATGTCCCACTATTTAGCATTTATAAGAACTATATAATTGATTTACAACATGCTATAATTTAGTTCTAAGCAGATATAAGGACATTTTAAAGTGTTTATTGATGTACAGCAATCATATTCTATTATTTTCTATTATTATAACTACATTATCATTCATTATCTGTTCATACAGCAGCCCCCACTTTCAGAAGTTATGTACATTAATAAACCACTTTTATCTGCTTACAACGTTATATTGTGTTAAAAACCATTTAATGTTTATATAGCGCTTATAAATGCTAAAAAGTTGGACTTGAGGTAAGTTTCCCTTTAAGTAGCTTTAAAGTTAGGTAATTATTTTCCCCACACTGTTGAACAATAACATCTGTGATATATTGTGTCAAATATTCTAGTTAAAGACATATTTAATATCTGCAGTGCTCTGTTACATTAAAAAGATATGTTCAAATATTATATTAATGGTAAAAAGAGCTGAGCAGGAGTTTTTCCCCCCATTAATGATATAACATTCTCCGTCCATTGATCTCCCTCTGTGTCTGATAACTAAGTTGTTTTTCCTCTTCATATAGGATCATCTAATTACTGTAACACAAATGAGACAATAGACAAATGCTCTCCTCAGCATAATAACATGTACTGCTTCATGAAAGCAAACTACATTTCATTGTAATTCATAATGATGTGTTTGGTATATTTGGAAACACTGTGATCTGTGCTAGAATTAAAAATGCATTTTTGTGCTGTTTGTGTCTCCACAGCCGTTGTTTGTAGTGATGAACTTACCAAAGAGGCTATGTTCTTATTCACAATGAGCCTTTTACACAAATACACCAATTATAATAATGTGTAACTGCGGTGCCTAGGCAAAAGTATGATGTTTGCATGCAGAAGAAATGCATTTAATATTGAACAATCCAGACTCACTCACTGGGTTTCTCATACTGGAGGAATATGAGCTTAACTGGGTTATTCTAACACAGTTACATTGTTTACATGCAAACTGGTTACTCCAGTAACCACATTATTAGCTGAACTTTCATGCATATAAATGCATCCATTGAGAGCCAGTTGGCATGGCAGCTTGCCAGACATCCACATCATCAGGATGGCCTGTCATCATTTAACCTTCCAACATGCAGTTCTGCCCTTTTTGATTCCCCTTCAGCGCTATTAAACTCATTTAATTCCACGCTGTCGGACATCATTTATATTCTGTATTGTACTTCTTACAGCTCTTCATTAAAGCCACATGATCAGTAAAGTATTGAAGACTCCATATCTTTTAATCTAATGGAAATGTTCTCGATGTCTTTTTATTTTTATGCCCATGTCCCCAAAATTCAGCCCGACATATTTGGTATGTTGGAATTTAAAATGAGCTTCTGTGAGTGTTGACGATGTTTGACTGCACAGCATGAGGTTGTTTAATGACTGACCCGCCATCGGGTCAGTGAGGTTTAAGAGGTTAAATCAAGGCAATGGTGGACAGCAGATGTATTGATTTTCCTCCATCTCCTTTGCATGATTTGCATTGCTGTGAAGGTGTGAATGCTCTCAACAGGATGCAACCTCTTTACTACAAAATACACCACACTAACATGACAGTAGTGACACTAGTACTGTTCTAGGCAAACATTATGTAATCATCAAAGACTGTTAAAACTAATGAGAATGAGAGTTAAATCATCCTGACAAAAGTCTAAACAGTAACCGTGACTGTGAGCAACTCTCCCAAAGCTAGAAACCCTGATGGTAAAACCGAATCCGTAAGATGGCAGTAATAGTTCGCCTGGAGCTCTTCTGTAGGCAGTGACTAACCTTGTTGGTGTCTTTAAGTGTTCACATGTGACTTCACATCCAATTTAGCATAATGGTCGTGCAAAGACCCCTAAATCACAACGCATACTGTGATCCTTTGAAAATCAACATGAATACTGTCACAGTCCATTTTTGCAACATGCATTTTTATCCCCCCCGTTTATTTCTGTTTCGGAGCGGATGCACTGGCGTGACATCGCAGATTAAAAGCAGGAAAAACTCCTCTCTCTTGTTGCCGGTCATGGGAAAAAATAGGGAATGTTCACTTGGGCAGAAGGATCTTATTTAAAAGCTGATGTTCAGCTGTCTCCCCTCTGAGACACACACACAAAGCTTAAAAGGATCACACAATGCTGAAAATGTATTTCTTGTTTGCTCTTGTCTCAGGGGACTGTGGAGACAAATGGCACCGCGATGCTGAGCACAGCCTCTACAGCGGGTATCCCATAACGGTAGTTGAATGTGTATACCGGTATGTGTATCTTTTATGGAAAGCACATTCTCTATAAATAAACTTGACTTGACATTGCAGCCATTTGTTAAATTTTTCATTCAGTCAAATGCTGCACACAGTTTATTATCTCTCCACATCTTTTCAAGTATGAAAATAACAATATTGAAAATAAATAATAATAAATAATATTGTGAATTACATTGTGATTTTGATTTACCACCATACCACATAACCATGAAGAAGTCAGTGTCAATAATTGTTCGTCTTGTTGTTTGACCAAATGTTTTTTTTTTGTTTTTTTACTGTGCTGGAATGAAAACATGTCACCAACATCTTATGCTGCTTATTCCTGCTGACATTAAACTTAAAAAAAAAAAATCTTATCGGGTAAACTCCTGTACATTGCAAAAGTGCACGTTAACTGGACTTTTCTTTAATTTGAGCACATAATCCGGCGTTCTTGTATCCAAAAATCCTCCAATCGCGCTGGAAGCAGCCACACAGCCTGCTAGTAGATGATTAACATTAGAATAATACACATCACGGTGGCATGTGAAAATCTGTTTTCTTAAATAATTTGACATTTCACCACAACCAGAGCTCACACATCACTCTGATAGGATGAAAAAAAAAAAGAAATCCTGATTTGAGGGCAACAAAAAGAAGTTCATATACAATTTGACATAAACAGCAGTTCATAAAAATGCACAGGTGCTAGGCATACTGGTATAGTAGGAATGTGGACTGTGAATTTCTGATCACATGGATAATGTGCCCATGTGATTCACAGTGCGTGGTTTTGTGTTTTTTGGTTTATATTTGTGACGACTCCACTGGATCTTTAACGCCCCGCTCTAGTATTTATATATTTACAATAAATCAGTAAACACATTTACTGCGTAGCCCGCTCAAATGTCATGCTTCGAGTCAACCGAACACCACAGAAAGTCACTTGGTAGATACAAGAATGAACACCTTCCTGATTGAATATATACTCGTCTCAGCGAATGATTCTCCTTATCTGGCTTGCTGGTGAGGCAACAATAGTAAGTCTCTTTATTCAGCTGAAGAGTTTTGCTCCAAAAAACGACACATCCATGAACGTGACAAAATCCTCTCAACTCAAGGTCTACTTATGAGCATTTTCTGGAGCTACGTGCAGGACAACCATGATGAATACAATAGTAAATGGAACTTGACTTAAAGCTGCACTGCTTAGCGTCTTTAAGCTCCTTGTTTTGGTTTACCGACCCGCAACTTTACTGTTTTGGTTCACTCTCGCTGTCCTGTTGTTCCCAGGCAGCTGATTTCAGTGAAAGATCTCTGATAAACCCACTGTTCACCACCTGTGGAGCTGGAGAATTTAGCAGCTACAGAGGCATATTTCCTTCAGGAGTTAAGAGCTAAGAGGAGAGAGAATATTTACATTCATCCGATGGCCACAGAAACCACTTAAATTAATTTTCTTGTTGCTCTGTGATAACGTGTTCGTGATAGCTTTATAAGACGACGATACTGAGTTTAAAGCTGCGCCCAAGTGCCCCAAAAAATCAGTTAATGCAGGTTAAAGATTATTTTGTCAAATTACACAACCAGTTTGGACAAAATATGCCCTAAAATGAAGGGAATATGTGAGAAACATGAATAATTATGTCCACAGAGATCATTAATAAAGGGAATAGTTTTGGGAAACACACTTATTCACCTACTTTCTGAGAGTTACTGTGGATGATGGAAAATTGAGGCCACTCTTTAATTCTAGATCTGGAGTTGGGAGGTGATTAGCCTAGCTTAGCATAAAGACTGGAAGCAGGGGGAAACAGATAACCTGACTCACTCCAGAGTTCAAAAGTTTTCCTACGAAAACCTAAAAAGCTCAGTAGGGAGAGTTACATTGGATTGTATTTTTTGACATTGGAGAAAGGCAGGCTAGCAGTTCCCCCTGCTTCCAATCTTTATGCTAAGCTAGGCTAATCACTACCCGCCTCTAACTAAATTCAATGGTATCGATCTTCTCTCTCACTACTAACCCGCTCAGTGCTCGACTTTAATGGCAGCAGTAAACGCCACGCGTGTGATCATGGCCGACATGTGACTTTGGAACAAAACTCTTCAGGTAGAAAGTTTGGAATGTGTTTAACTTTCTGGAAAGTTGATGAAAGCAGGACGACTGCACTAAGCTGAATGAGAACAGAGGAAGATAGCACAACACAAAAATTAACAAACACTATGACCAGACAATTGTTTGTGACAGCAAAATAAAAAAAAAAAGATAAGAAAAACTGAAAAGAGAATCTGAAAATGTAATAAACTGTAATAAATTAGTCACTGCCCCTGTAGCATTTGAGTCCAGTGTCCACTGGGATGGAATCCAGTTCAGTGCAGTCCAGCGGCACAAGCTCCAAGTTCTCACTGATGTAAGAAAGCAAAAAATAAAAAATAATAAAAAAAGAAAGGAAAAGTGTGCAAGCAGGAACACAACAGAGAGTTTCTATGGCAGGCAAATATTAAACAATATGGAGTGCTGTACATTCACAAGTTCCAAGTCACACAGATCCAGACTCAGCTTGGTCACGTGCATCTTTTGATCCACTAACCTCTTGTTTAATAAAGTCTGCAGTGTCCTTTACCCCCTTCCCCATCCATTTTCTCCTGAAAGTCTGTATAATGTCCCTCCTGAGGT
Organism: Lateolabrax maculatus; assembly: GCA_031216445.1. Taxonomy (NCBI): domain Eukaryota; kingdom Metazoa; phylum Chordata; class Actinopteri; order Acropomatiformes; family Lateolabracidae; genus Lateolabrax; species Lateolabrax maculatus. The sequence continues at coordinate 2,533,520 of CM062200.1, read as the reverse complement.
TTAGGAGACAGATGCAGTCTCTCTCCCTCCTGCTCTGGAGCCGTGCCCCGGCTCAGAAAGCGTTTCAGTGTACTCCAGTGATGTGGCAGAAAATGATGACGGTTTCTCCCAAAGCACGTATCTGGGACAAAGCCGGTCTCCTCTCTCATAGTGATGTGGACTGCTTGATGCTGTGAAAGCTGACCCGTGAAGGTGAAGTGGGGATGGACATGGCCTGGGTCATCCTGGCTCGGATGGAGTGCTGCTCCTGCCAACGGTGGAACCGCTTCCTCACAGCTGACCGCACCTGTCAACAAAAACCAGGAAGACTGACTCAGCTGATTGATCATTGTGTTACCTTGATTCATTTGTTTACTGAGATAACACCTCCTGTTGGTTTGGATACACATTTTTTTTTTGTTAATAATATTATGCATATTTTTAGTATGATTCTAAAAGCCAACATTAACATACAAGGACTTAAAAATAGAAGATGTACGAGGTGCCTCAGTTCAGGTTAAAGTTAATATATGCAAAGTTTATGTGTACAGAAAGTGACAAATGCTGTTAATGGGAACTAAATTTGGAATTTGTGTATTAAAAGTCATGAAACAACAAAAAACTATATATTTTTCACGAGACGGATTCCCAATAAAAGTCAGCGTGTGCAAAGCAAAGTAACATAATATAGTTTGATGATTATTATAATTAACCAGAAATGTTTGACACATATGAAGAATAGATTGCTTTAGTTTTAGTTGGTTTAGTGTTTTATATTTGGAGCTAAATTCTGCTGGGAAAAGCAAAAGTAAAAAACATGCTGAATGACAAAATAAACATACTTTGGTAAGTCAAAATTATGAGATAGATATAAAGTTAATTTAAGATGTTGAGTTAAATTGATAATATAACAAGCCAAATTGATAACTATTATAAATAAAAAGTATGAAATATGGAGTCAAAATTAAAAGATAGTAATTAAGTCACAATTATGACTTTATATGAGCACTTTTATTTTATTCATAATGTGAAAAACACAGTTTAAAGCTCCAATTCACATATTTGATATATAGCAAACAGAATCTATAGTAATAACATGCAGTAAATCATTTTAATGATGATTAAAAAGGGTTGCTCCACTCTCCCATTCTAAAATCAATCGTCCCATGTGTCCCACTTCTGTACATCCCTGCCTCCACTAATCACAACACAGTTCCAAAGGAAGCGCTTTAACCTAAAAAGCTGATCCACATAAAACACCAAACCCCTTATTTTAACACACTGTAATATTTTACAGCTCGTTTCATCAGCGTGCTCACCAGCATCATGTTTGTCTAATGTCCTCTAGCCAAGAGAAAGATCAGTTAATCCTCTACACATGGTTTAGTACTAAATGTTTTCCTTTCTCTTGAATGTGACCCCGGGTATCCTTTGTTCATCTGTCTCATTGCTTCCCCGTGCTTTTCTGCTACTCTCAGCCTGTAACAAAACACTAAATCAATATCCTCTGTAAGCTACACATGCTGGTTAAGCCCCTTGTTGGAGCTACAACACGGTGCAAGATGAGATATTCATTCATCATCCAGCCGGCTAACGCAGTGTGGGACGGTAACCAAAGGGCAGCGGTCAGCTGATGTTACATCCACATGCGACTCGAGGAATAACTTGTACGGTAACGATTATTCTGTGATAAGGCCGACTGAGACGTCGGATTACGATTCAGCTGACGAACCAGCCTGATTAAACCTACAGCTCGTACATAATCCCCATTATCACGATGGAAAGGTCAAGTGGTTATATAATTATCTTTATGCCTGCTCTCTGGCTCAGGTGGCGTTATTAGGGTCCATTTAGTGACATCAGGCAGTATTTCACAGGTTGCAGTCGAAGCCAAAAAGGTATTGATCGAAACATTGGAGAGCACGATGGGGTAGTTAATTTATACTTTTAAGTACCAAGCTGTACCTTTAAAGGCCCCAAAAATATACTTTCTCCATCAGCTTCCTACTTTGACTGATGAGCTCTCAAATGAGCACAAAGTTCAAACACGTTTGGTTATTTTGATGTCAGAGACTTTTTTTTTTGTTTCCACTGGTTTTGTTTCCAATCAAAAATTAGCAATATATTGATTACAATGAGATGAGAGCGGTTGGGCTGTTTGCTTCTGTTTCCAGCCCCGTCTGATCAAACCACGTCCATACTTGCTGAATTTCAAACTCTTATAGTGAAAAAGTTTTCCAGTAGCTTTGAAAATCACAGCAACGGGGTCAAGAAGTTTCCGTTACTTGGTGGTGGAAGAATTTCTTAGATCTTTTACTTAAGTAGAACTAGCAATACCTACTGTATATAATGTAAACATATAGAGATCTATATCATTTGAAGTCTTATCTTAAAAGGTACTGCACATTTAAACATGTTTTTGAGCTGCAAACTAAATTATTTAACTGTACTTTGAGAACATTGACATTTCTTACCCAAATTTCATGTGTTGAAAATGGCTCAACACGCCATCGACGGCTTTAACTCAGCCCTGAACCTGTCTATGACATGTCTACGTCATCAAACTTATATAACAAAATAATGTTAGAGCCCTCTAATCAGAGATGGGTGGATATTTAGGGCTGACGATCGATCGGTAACGTTAACCTGCGATCACACACCGCAGAGCCCCTTATAGCAGAGCTGCAAGGAAACCCACACAGAGACTCTCAAAGGACCTTAATGAGCGAATTTCCATGAATTTTACACTGACATTCATAATACCCCCAAGAATGAATCCTGATGACTATGGTGATCCCCTGACCTTTCCTCTAGCGCCACCATGAGGTTGACATTTGTGGTTTTGGAGTGAAAAATCTTGAAAAATATTAAAAGGATTTCCATAAAATTGGGTTCAGCCGTTCATGTTCCCCTCAGGATTGACTGAACTGAGTACAGCCTCATAAAGCTTTAAGTGTACAGCTCTAAAGTTTGGTGGCTTCTTCTGTAACATCTGCTCCACTTCTGTTATCTGTTTTGGGCTGTTTGTACAGTGTGAAACATAAACTATGAAATAATTGTTTGCATTAGTGTATTTGTCAGCTGCTAGGAAACATCTGGAAAGACTGTGCCAAGAGGGGAGGAGGAAGGCTAGAGATACGGCGGAGGATAAAGGAGGAGGGGAGGACTATGGGTTTAGGATGAAGAAACAAAGATTCATATTATCTGTGTCGTCATGGTGCGTAATTTGTGCGGGAAAGGAGCAACACTTTTCTTATTGGAAATAAATATAAATATGTGCATAATGTATACCGGTGGTCTGTCTGTGTGTATGCATGCATGTCTTTTTATTTATGTTTCTCTAGCTCGTGCAATTGCGGCATATTGAATGTTTTCTTGTCTGCATCAAAACATTTCATTAGAAAACCCATCAAAACCTCACAAAATACTGCTTCTACACACAGTAATACTAGTGGAAATAATAAACTACCACTGCTACTAATATTAACAATAAGAACACCATAAACATAAACATAGAGCAGCTTTTCTGCATGCATGCATATTAATAATTCTGTGCTATTTTGAGAGGGTTTCACCCCCGATTTCTCCATGGAACCAAATTAGGTCTGACACTGTCAAAAAGCGTAGAAAGTGATGTCACTTACGTCGGTACATGACAAGTCTTAATTGTGCCCTAAATATAAGTGCTTCAAGCTTTATCACTCAATTCCCTGCAATAGCACACAGCAACAGCCACCAAAAGGGAGAGTGGGAGCGCCAGGAGAGGGGTATTATAAATAATAGTGTGAAGCAGGGGGAACATAAAATGTGAGATCAATAAGCGGATGTGAATCTGCTTACCTCACTGTTTAGGAAGCAGTAAAATACTGACACAAAGAAGCCCTGTGTGAGAGGAAGAGGGAGATAAAGAGAGGAACAAAACGTTATCAAAAAAAGGAGGGCATTCAAAACATCAACGCTCTGATCCTGCTTTAATCGCACAAACAGCAGCTTATCACATTCATTCAATCATCTCCAGAGAGGAACACAGTAATTCTGATGTCCACTCATTACAATTACTTTAAAAAAAATACACCCACACAAAGGCGACAATATACTCTGTCTGAAAGCCTCTGGGATGTTCGGGAGCTAAATCGTACCTGGAAGGATTCCAGAAATGAGTTGAAATATATGAAGACGATTTGAGAGATCTCATCTTCACCCGGGTTGACGAAGAACAGCATGTAGGTGATTCCCAGGAGAGGAAGGAGAACCAGTGTAGCCTTCACAGCTTTCCTGCAGACGAGGAGACCAGCGATCAGACAACCATGACGGGAAAGACGACTGTCTGCGGTCGCCACTGTCTCTCAGACAGAGGCGACGCTCCACCGGTCAAGTGTGAAACATGAAGTATTGAAGGTGTGTAAATACAGGAGTGTCTGAGAAGTTTTTTCTTCTTTCTTACAGGTGCAACATGAAGTGTACCTGTATTGGATTGTCTCTGACGTGGTGGACGCTCGCAGTTTGGTCATCAGGATTCTCACGATGTTGAAGAGGAAAATGAAATTGATCTGAAAATCAAAAACAGCAATGTTAGACTCTCTGTGAGAGCATTTTAGGGTCTATTCATGTCAGAGAAAGACTGTCTTCTTTGAACGGGGGTTTCAGGCCAACAATGGAGGATTCCCAGCAGGGGGAAGAAAAATCAGTTCCTTACTGTCATGGTAGCTTATACAGTATATTGACATGTTTTGTGTTTAGAGAAAAAGTTCCTGGAAACCAGTAAAATGACTGTTACGAGGTCATTTTTTTTTTTACTGTGATTTTGTTGGTCTGTTCTGTACAGGAGGGATCCTCCTCTGTTGTTTCCTCTTTTTCCAAGTTAAAACGTTTTTTTTTTTTTGTTGAAATCAAGAGTCTCAGGACAGAGGGTGTCGTATGCTGTACAGATTGTAAAGTAATTTATGATTTATGTTTTTGGGCTTTAAAAATAAAACAACTTCCAAAACTTTGTGTACCACTTGTCACTGGTAGACGTCTGTCTATAACTGACACGAGAGAAAAGGCAGCTCGTAGCAGTGATGACATTAACCCAGTGAGAAGCAGGTTGAAGGAGAATATTTGGGGAAATTCGTTTCCTTGCTGGGAGTCAGACGAGAAGAGCCGCTGACGGCTAACTTAGCTTAGCACAAAGCTCTGTTCAAAGTTAACACACCAACAACACTTCAAAACCTCACTAATTAACACATTCATTCTTGTTTGTTAATCCGTGCAGGATGTTTTACGGCGTTATGTGCCGAAATGTTTCTCGGCCAGGACCAGTTGCCAGGCAACCAGCGGAGACTGGACAGGAAGTTACTGGTCCTCCGAGAAATAGTTCAGCAAATATAAACCCCCAGTCGTTCTGTGTGTTTTTAAATGTACTTATATAGTAATATACAGTATAATATAATATAACACTTTAAGGGGGATATTTTGCATAATGGGTACTTTAGTTTTGATATCTGAAGTACATTTGTGTACTTAAGGTGGCAGTGTTTCTACATTATCTTACTACAGTTTGTATGTAATTTTCAATTTGAATTTCATCAAATGTGCATTGTCTCTATCTATCTTTTATATTTATTAATTTCTTTATTTTTTATATATTATTGTTTTATAGGTTAAAGTATACTGTATATAGTCTATTTATATACTTGCACTTTAAATTAGCCCAGCTTGAACTTTTTCTTTTTTCTATTATTATTTTGAATTGGCCGTTTGATGTGTATGTGAAAATCTATTCTATTGTGCTCACAAGTAAAGGCTCTGATTATTTCTTCCACCTCTGTTAATGGCAGCAGGATTGTGTGTGTGGAACATGTCACCCAGTGTTGATAGTATACAGTGGAGCTCTATGACACAAAGGACGAAGCTATATCCGGCTCTGGCTCCACAGATAATACTTGTTTAGTATAGGATCCATTCATTGTCGGCGTTTGTCTTTTATTTGGGATTGGTCAACAATAAGAAAAATATAAAATGATCTCTACCTCATCATTCAATAATGCTGAGTGCTGAAAACTGTTTCGTGATTTTCTGAAGTGCTCCTTGAGATTATTTTTCCACAATGTGATGAATGACAAAATCAATAGCTCATGCAATAGGTGTGAATGATGTAACATGTGAGCAAAAATAGCTGTAGGAATACTTTCCAGGGCCGGTTGACCTGACCTTGGCCTGAACAGATGCATGGCAATCTTTCAAGAACCATCTCTTCTACTGGTCCTCACTACCCCCCCTGCACTAGTGCTAACTTTAATATTTTTAATAACATCCTGTATTTATACGTTATATCAGTACATCATTTTATTGCTGATGTTAAAAGCCACCGATGGTAAGGCATGGAAAGTTCACCACCGCAGCACCCTGACCGGAGATACCACAAATATTCTGGTGACCTGTGGATGATCCTGCAGGATCGAGTGAGAGGCAAAGAGATAAAAGCCTCAGAGAAGTTGCTATTGAAAGGAGAAGTGGGGATTTTCTGTGAAAGAAGCAGACAGATATTGAAGGAGGCAGATGTGTGCTGTAGGGGCGAGTAAGGCAGGAGAGGCAGAAGCATTAAGTGCCTTGTGGAGAGATGACTTTTTCACCCAAGGAGAGAAGATAAGGGAATGTGCTGTTTCTGACAAGAATGGGAAGGTCACTCCACCACCGGAGACCCAGCGGGGAGAAAATAGTCCAAACTGAGCAGAGAAATGGACAAAACCCAGCCACAGCGAGGGGGGCTCGCTGGCAGAGACAGTGGTCGGAGTGTGCAGGGATGCACGAGGATAAAGACTGAGCACAGCATTCGGAAGCCCAGCCAGGAGGGAGTTACCGTAGTCCAGACGAGAGATGACTAAAGCTTGTACAAGGAGCCGGGCTGAGTCCCCAGCCAATCTGCAAAATCTGCAGGATCATTCGCATGATCCCTGCCGAAGGGACTGAGTGTCTAGCATCACACAGACTCTTAGCAGGTTGTGGGAGAGTCACAATAACAGCAGCTATGCTCTGAATGCTGGAGGAGACATCTTGCAGACTGTTGATGTCCAGTTTAAGATGTTATATCATCTTTCCTCATAGCTGTGATTTAAAGTTTAGCAGCTGAATGTGGAGCAGGATGCAGATGATCAGTTAAAGTAGCACAGAATAGTTACCACCTGAAGAAAACAAATTAAAAACCTTCCTTGAGGGTATGGAAATGACCCAGGGTTGGAGATAATTCCTAATAGGCACAAACAAGACTGAACATATTCTTGGATTTCATTCTTGTTTTTTATTAGTGCAGAGTAAAAAATGATTCCCATAATTCCTGCAACGTGCCAAGCTGCCGCGGTTTAGAAGTTACACTTGGTTGGTAAAGTGTTAGAGCTTCACATTTATCTTTGCTAACATGAAGAATGTGTTGAGGTTTCCAACTTTTTCATGCCTGCCGGGCATATTAAAGACAAAATGAAGATTAATTGGTTCAGCCAGATATTTAGAGCCCGTTCTGTGCTGAACGCTGCTACTGAAGAACAAAAATAACAAAACTCTTACCACTAACACAAGAATCATGGGACCTTGGTAGATGTAGTCTGTGTAAACGCCGGCTCGCTTCCCAAACCAGCACCTGAAATGTCAACAAAGGCAATCAGCCGTGCTCAGTACCAACATGCAGATGCATTTATATTGTCACTCAGAGTTCAGTGTGTGGGGGTTTGAACAAACGCTTTCCAGTCTGCATTATCAAGTTGTTTGTGTTTAGGATTGAGTCCCAAAAAACAAATTTTCTTAAAACAAATGAAAGCATCTGGCAGTTTAAAAAGACTATTTCAAGTAAAAATGACCTTGTTTGAACACTTTATCTAGAAATTAGTGTCTCTATCTTGAAATAACATGAAAACGGCAGGTTGCTGCACTGGAAAGCAAGAAAAATTAAAGTTGGTTTTAGATGATACTAATACTAATATGAAATAAAAGTATATAAAAATCACATAGTTGAAACATCTTACTGCACAGGTTGATTTATTCACTTAAAAAGGAGGATAAGGCCGGTGTTGTTCTATATTTTTCATATTGTCAGAAAGAAAAAAGAAAAAGACTTTCTGTCTTATCTGCCTTCTCCGTGGCTCAAAACCATCGGTTCCTGCTAAAGACATACATCTTTGAAAACAGCTCACCTATTTATATTTCATTTAAAAAAAATGCTCAGTAATTTCCTGAAACAGCTTCTCACGAGTTTTTATAAATCGTTACTCAAACAGCTGCAGTTTAATTCTTATCTAGACTGCAAATCACCAGGTGAACCACAACTGTGTCTGTACATATGGTGCATATCTGACCTGTGTAAAGGTTATAAACATTTGAAGCTGCATTTATCAACATTTTTATATTAATAATGGATCAAATCAGTATATGTAATGTGGAAACCTACAGGGAATAGAGAAGCTTTTTAGTGTCTTTCAGCTCAGTTTTTTGGGGGGTTTTACAGCATAAAAAATATATTAATACAAATTCACGGGTACGGGCCAGATAAAAATCGATGGAGACCAAAACAGAGCTGAAAGGACAGTGAATATTAAACTTGTGTTTATGAAGTGGACACAAACACGACTCCAAATTAATTCTGATGTTGTTTTGTGTCGACTTTAAGATTAAATAAGTAACCGTTTGCTGACTGATTCACCATAATATGTCAGACGTGTTTACCAAGACGCCAAAAAGAAACAAAAAACATAAAATATCACCAGTTTTATCCTTTAACGACTTAAATTACAGACAAAAATGAGTTTCAGTCCACATTTCTTTTAATGTTGAATCCATTCACCTGTCTAATAGGAGCAAAATGAGACCACTTATATCAATCATGCCCTGAGCACTCCCAATCAAAGTGAAAATGGTCGCAGGGGTAATGTGTAATTAAGAATAGCGTACAATGCAAATGTGATTACAGCAGGTTATTAATAGACATTCATCTCCTTAATGCAATACAGTTTGACTTTCCCCACGTCCTTTTATTACCAAAGAAAAGACGTTTCACTGAACAGCTCACATCAAGAGTCACAACAAAGGGCTTACTTCTCATTGTCGTAGTACAGCTTTCCAATGGCCCATGCCACGATTATGGGGAATGGTATACCTGTGAGGCAAAAAGACAAATTGACATATTCTTCTTTCATCTTTCTCTGCTATTCATATCACAATATATCACTCCGGGGATTTCACAATTGCAATATGAAATCCTTGTCTTTTTTTTGTTATTTCCAGCGCAGCTCCAGCGCCTGCCAAGCTCTGTCAAAGGCAGTTGTTACTTGTGTGCTGAGATCCGCAGATGCAAGCCAAGACTTGTCACCATCTGAGTATTTCTTTGTGGATGAATGAAAAGCTGGACTCTGGTTGATGATAATGCAGAGTGATTGTCTGATTTACTGACTTATAGGAGTATAATAAAGCAGACAAACAGCCATTACTTATATCTAAATGACACTAACAGCACCATGAAGACCCTGCCAACTACCGCGTCACACATGTAAATCTCTGGAAACTTTCCCCGCCATAAGCCATATACTGTCATCGGTGTAATGTTAGACCTTTGAAAAATTTAATTTGTCTTGTTTTTCTCATCTCTTGTCCATACCTCTCTGCTTTAATAATCTTTCTGCTCTTGAAGCCCGAGTTAAAGCTAAGCGAAGCAAATAAAATTTGATCTTGTTTATTTTTTTCACAGCCGTTCTGAAATGTGCTGCCATTTCCCCTTCACGCGGAGGCTTCACGCTGCCCTGGGGGAAATGTAATCCAGCTGGCACAATACACCTAATCGCAACAGCACATAGTTTGGTTTGACAGTGTGAAACGGGGTGTTAGTGAACTCCACGCCGATACGTTTCCCAGCTGCCGCACGAAATCCTGGTATCTCCATCAAGTCAACTGCTCCCATTGTTGGGGGATATTGTATCTGACCTTCGGTTTGTTCTACTGAAATGAAATGTACCCAAACTGACTGGACTTCAATGAATAACTCAACAATTGGGGTACTAGAAGCAAGAAGGTGACTAGAAGCAGGAGGAAACAGCTGGCCTAGTATGTAGGTTAACTTCCTGTAAAACTACATTTTGTGGCTTTTACATTTCTGTTTGGGTACGAATTAAACAAACAAGATACAAAGTGTTATTCAGCGAGCTTTAGAGATGTTGGTAGATTTATTATTGAGCTTTTGAAGAAGGAATCTAAACTTCTTGGCTCTCACTCCGGACTTAACGCACAGGCATGAGAGAGGTTTAACTTTCAGCACATACGTGTATTTCCCCAAATGTTTGAACTATTTCCTTGAGGTTTCCATACAGCTATAGTGCTGTTTGACTTGTGCGGGTTGTATAAAGAGAAACAGTGGGTGTACGTACACCAGCCGATGCAGATGAACATCCACTTGCGCAGCTTGTCGGTGGAGTAGGTGAGGACGATGGCGGTGTGCAGGTAGCAGCCCTCGCCAAACATCCAAAAGAAGTTGGTGGAGTGGAAATAGTTGAAGGAGGCGGTGACGAGACGGCACCAAATCTACAAAATTAATTCTTCTGTTAAACATTTTACAGCTTCTCAGGCTATAAATTAAAGATAAAAACCAGTAAAAATAGAGTTAACAGACTTGGAGAATCTATGAGGAATATTAAACTGTTCTGGTGGCTCAGAGCAACCCGACACCTTACTAAATCACTTTAGGGCCCTTTTTTTTTTTTATTATTAATTGGACACCTATTATGTGCAGCTCATGAACGCAGCAGCTGACTCTCAAAACTCAGTTGTCAGATTGTCCTTGAAAACAACAACAAGGAAGAATTTTGCAAAATCTGACAGAGATAAACAAGTTAAAATATATAATGTCATACTTTACTGCCAACAAAGATATTTGTGGAAAGAGGAATGGTTGATTAATAATTTCCTTCATTAAAAGATTATAATTTTTATAGGTTTGATCACAAATTCAAGGGTATATTTGCAGAATGTCGTAATCTATTTAAAGGTTAAGTCTGGTGTTATTCTACATTTTTCTTATTGTCAGTAAATCTCATGAAAAGGCCAAAACCAACAATGTGCTAGTCTCTGTGGCTCTCAGCCCTAAATCCTTTTTTTTTCCTACTGAAGACGTAAACTTTAAAAATGGTGCTCAAATATACAGTTTGATTTTTAAAATAGGTTAAACAGCTGGGCACTGTGTTATTTAACAAACGTAAAACAGGAGGAAAGCGTGCATTTGCTGGGGACTATTTTCCGCAGCGGATTAATTCACATTACAGCAGCAGGACGGTGTGTGTGGGGTCTTTATAAACTACAGTGTGTGTGTTCATGGTGATGAAAGAACATGTCACCCTGTGCAACAGTGAGGCTGATGAGCTTTTAACTCTTTCACTCTCACGCCAAAAACTCTCTCATTGGATGTACTGCAACTCTTTTGTCAGAAGGACTATTTGAAAACAAAGATTTGTTGGATTTGAATAGTTGCAGTCAAGATTTATGATAAAATTATATAAACATGTAGAGTTAAGGTTCGACTAAGCAGTGACATCTGTGGGATTAATACACATTCGGTGAAACGTACAGGAACTATAGGTTTACAGCCTCATACCTAATAAATAAAATAGGCAAAAATGTATGAAGTAAAACAACAGCAATCCGTCGCTCTGATTTTGTATAGAATAGTTTTGCAGCTCTGCGGCACAGAGGAATAAAACATGTCAGGCAGCATATTAGTAGGACACATTCAATGTCGGTCTTTTCATCAGTCACCACCAGACTTCTCCTTTAACTTAAAACAAAGGTTTCCCAAAGCGCTTCTTGTTGCATAAAGCAGAGATCAACAGACAAAGTGATACTGTACGCACCACGTTGCTTTCGTGCACCTCGGGACTCATGGTCAGTTGGACGATAAACCAGGTGGCGTTCCTCAGGATGAAGGCGGTGATGAGGTTCCAGTGGATGATGTTTCTCAGGCAGCGGATGCTCCTGTGAGACGAACAGAGGAGAATAAACTGGCATGTTTGTGCTTCTTTTTCAACATCTCTCCCGCGGTGCACGGGAAAAAAATATGATTTCACACTGAGATGAAAGATGAATTTTTTTTTGTTTTAAAGTATAATGTAACAGTAAACATGTGACCAAACTGGTGGGAAATATCCGAATTAAACATCCTGCCTGCTGTGTGTTCAAGTGTATTTTAAACAAACAGTATTTAGCTACAGTATTCCTCCACTGTGAGATCAGCCTTAAAGTAATCTCTGTAAAACAGAAAATGATGAATATGAATAATGGAGAGATGTAGCCTTAAAGTAACATTTCCCATCACTCCCCAGTGCCCCTCACCCCTAATATAATATGAAGTAACATTTCATTCCCACTGTTTGCACTCTTGTTTGTGTCACGTCCTGAAAGTCTGATGTTTTTTTAATGCTGTAAATAAATCGACCTTAGGATACAATTAAAAATCTGCCTAAGTGCCTCAGAGCGAGTGGTCGAAAATAGAAGCACACGAGCAAACGGACAGAACAAACCAACCTCGGTCACTGTAGTGACAGCCTCGTTTGTTGTCACCAGCTGACGGCATTATCAGCGAGCAAAGGCCGCTTCTTCCTCTGCCAGCCATGACTGACATGATTTATTTTTTAGCATGCATCAATTCTTAATAGGTGTCACTTGCACTGGCTTTGTGCTGACTGAGCAGACGTGCATGGGCGAGATTTTTCCAGTGACACTGTCTTATCGTGCCTTTCTACATTTTTATTAACCATGGAGCTCTTAAAGGAAATAACAGCCTCATTAACACAATAACTGTTGCAGAGAATGCTGCAAAAAACATCGTTTTTAATGATTATATTATTATTATGACACAGAAGTACAAAAAAATCCGCCTTAAGGACACAAAAAACATATAAAGTTATTATTTATAAAGTGGGCCGCCCCACAAACAATCAGCCAACCCCCCCTTCACTAAGTCACACTGTTACTGGAGCTGCCATTTGTATCACAAAGGCAGCGACCGGGATGCCAGGAGCACAGTGAGGGAGGTTTTTTCAAACGGTCGTATTCATTACGCCGTGTGACCTCACTTCTCTCGGCGTCCTGCCGGTGGCGCCTGATGTGGATTAATTAAGAGGAAAACCGAACTCGTGCAGTCGTTGTTAAAGAGACAGCGAAATAATTATAAAAAAACACATTTGTTCTCATCACGTGTCCCGGCGTTATTATCCTGTTTATTGCCGTGGGAGTCGTAAGAAGAAGATTCAGATCTTTTACTTTAATAAAAGTAGCAGCACAGTGTGAAAATACACATTTATTAGTCGATTTATATTTTGTGTTAAGTAACTAGTAACTAAAGGTGTCAAATAAAGTAAAAGTCCAATATTTGCCTCCAAAATGTAGAGTAGTAGAAGAATAAAGTAACGCAAACACTATTTTATTTTACATTGTATTATATAACTTATATCACTGTATAAAAATACTAAATTGCTACTATATTGTTATTCTGTATTTTCTATATTATATTATTTGCTATATGATATTATTCTCTTCCATTTCGATTATATGTATTTCACAGTTCTGTACTGTATTGTGTGTATATAACACATACTGCACATGTATATACCACTTTATACACTACTTGTATTTATTATAAGATGAGATTTATTGATCCTCGCAGAGGAATTCACACATTACAGCAGCACAGAGAGACAAACTAAGAGGTTAGAAAACAGATAAAGAACTATTTGAATTACATAAATACAAATAAAATTAGAGATTACAGAAATTAGAGACATTTTAAATAGCTATTTACACAACATATTTGAATACCATAAACTATTTAAGTGAATTGTGCAAATATTTGTGCAAAAGAAGTTCTGGCAGACATGTACATCAGTATGGGTATAAATGAAAGTACAATATACCTAATAATATAATAAAATATGTTATGTTATATATAATATACAGTATATGCAGCATTATACACACACTACACAGGAATAATGCAATACTATTATACTGTTCCATTATATAGCAAATAATATAATAATATAAAAACACAATTATTCCTTGTTATCCATACATACTTATATATGAGTATATAGTTCATCATGGCTGGCAGAATTGCACATTTTTGCACAAATATTTGCACCTATATAGTCTAATGTATATTTACTGTAGTTTTCATCTCTATAATTTATTTTCTTTTTTTTATTATTTTTGCTCTCTTAACATGTTTCTCTGTGCTGCTGTAATATGTGAATTCCCCCTCAGGGATCAATTAAGTCTCTCAAAGATGATATGAATGTATTTCTGATGACTCACTCTGCACTCACAGGCGTGTACATAAAAGTATCCGTCGTATAAGAACTGGCCTCGTTACCTCGCGTGTAGCGGCAGATATCGCGGGTCAGAGGTGTGCGTTTGGATATCCGCCGGCAAAAACGATTTATCAATGTCTTCCTCTTCCTGATCCAACAAAACCGGTGACAGAGGTGAACAGTCGCCTACACCTGGAACATTACTGTGGTTGCCCTCATGTTTGCTCAATTATGGCCAATTTCAGACCCCCTGAACAATTTGATTAAACAGAAAGAGTAAAAGGAGTAAAAGTCCCTTATTTTCATGCATATTACGTGTTTTGGTGACTGACAGTTGGGCCAAAGGACAAGAAACATAAGGGGAGAAAAAGAAAGAACTGGAGGCTGCAATCACGAATCGTTTGATGCTCATTCGCTGATTCAAATAGTTCACATCATTACAGTCAAAGTAGTTTGATTGTTTTTCTGATACAGACTGTCTTCAGTGCAGTAGTTCAGTTGTGTGTTCAAGTTAAGATAAAATAATCCTTTATTTATACCCCCAGGAGAGGAAATTTGGGTGTTATCCAAACTGCAAAAGCCCCATATAATCACTGTTTATAGGGTTTATAATATCCGCTCTGCAATGTTGCATCCTGAACATTTCTGTGGCTTTTGCAATCTTTCTGTAAGCTTTCAAACAGGAAGTAAACATGCTGTGTATCTCAGCTAAGCTGTCAGACTCTGGTCACTGACACTGATGACAGAGTCCACTCAGCCGACTCTGATAAAGATTTGTTCGTACGCGCACTGAACTCCTCTACTGACGATTCCCCGGTGCATCCAAACTGTTTAAAATACCACAACCTGCACCACTAATGCAGAGCCAAAGCTTAAGTTACAGCTTTTAGAAACCTGATAAAACATTCAGCAGTTTAAATGAATCCACTCTCAGATTCTGGATCAGTTTTGGCTGAATTTGTCTTAGCATTGCTCAGATCTGATTTTTTGTTTTGTTTGTTCACATTAATTTTTAAATGTGGCCAATATCAGATTCCAAGTGTGATGAACTGACCCGCACGCTCAGACGAACGATAACAAAGCACGCTGTCGTACATGAGTAAACATGGAGGCCGCTGAAGTCAGCGTTTACCGTTTCAGTTTCACGTGGATGTGCAGTGGGAGCCAGCGAGTTCGTGTGCAGGTGATAACGGCTGCTACTTCTGTCGGGAGGTGTGTGTGTGTGTGTGTGTGTGTGTGTGTGTGGATGCAGAGTCGGAGCTGGGAGTGGTGAGATCGTGACGTGAACGGCTTCACAGAAACAGATCTCCTGCAAAAAATTCAGGATGTCAAGGCATCTCCATCTGTCAAGTCGCATGAAGCCCGACGTGGCTGTTCAGACTGAAAAATACAGATTTGGGCCTGCAGTCTGAACGCAGCCTTCCAGGCAGCAGGTAGAGTCGGTTATTCACTGATTTCAGGGTTGGTGGCTCGATCCCTGACTCCTCCTGTCAAAGAAGAGACTGAGCGCCTTTCATGGCGGCTCAGAGGTGAATGACTCTCACTTTAGATAAAGGGATATAAATGCAGTTCATTTCCATATAAATACATTTTTACCAAACTGACGGTCGAAATACTTAAACCCAACAGCCTGAAAATACACTTACCATGTTTGTGAATCATCCAGCCGAGTCCTGTGTTTCTATGCTGAGGAAATCATTCAGAGAAAACCTGGAAATTGGAACCTGCAGTGCAGTTTCTACTGTGTTTGCCATGTGTCACATTACAGAAGCGAGAGGTGCCCTAACGTCTCTCTGCTGCCATCATTTTCTCTCTTTCTGCTTCCAGTTCCACCACACTGAGCAGGAGTGAGTGTCAACCTTTCTCTCCATCACTCTGGCGGCGACAACCTTCCCTTAAATGCTTCTCAATCTCATTAAAAAGTGAAGATGGTGAGTAATAAATGTCAAACTCCTCCACTACCCTAATGCCATTTTTAGCTGGCCGACGCTTGTCCTCGCCCCCTCAGTCCCCGTCCAGGCCGCTGTGGCCCACAAACACGAGTTGTGCATAAACGCTGTCCTGTAAAACTTCTATTTATTATGTCTCTCTGTGCCCTTTCACGCTTTTCTCACTCCCTCGGGTGTCTCGGGGATCGATATCAGCCCCGGCTGTTGGGGGTGCTAAGACCTTTCTCTCGTTAACGCACGGTTTGCTTCGGTTTGTCAGAGAAACCCATTCCACCTCCACCGGTTGTCCCAGCAGGCCTCCGTGAGACTGCTTCGGTTCTCGCCGCTTTCTGAGATGGGTATATTATTCCCATTTGTGGGGAAATGTGCCCTAGTTTTTGCGGGCCTCTAAACCCCTTTACATCTGCGGGATTGAGATAGGGAATGTTTCATCCCATGACCAAACGGTTTTTGAATAAGAACGAGAGGCGCTTTGAACGCGGGATCTTAGGAATACTGACGTTTCTGTCACATCAATGATGTCTTTAGGATTATCAGCGGACTGGTGGCAGTGAGACCAACACTTACCTCAAACACAAGAAGAGGAAGAAGGCTACGAGCAGAGCCACCATCGAGATGCAGTGACCCAGGAAGTTTATGATCACAGCTATTTGGTAGTGCATCTTGCCTTTTTTCTGCAGGGAGAAAAAGAAACACAGGATGAATCTTTTGTGTATTTCTGATTTATAGAAACAATATTCTCAAGATAAAAAAAAGAGACTTAAGAGACTGAAAATCCTCTTTTGTCTAGTTTTCATTTCTGCAAAGCTCCCGATGTGCTTCTGAGCAAGAGTGGGTTTGGAAACTTCTGAATCGGGGGAGGACTTGGCACAGTTTTAAAGAAGAAATAATAAACTGTACATTATTAATAGTTACATTGTTTATTCAGTGTAATGAATCAATGCCAAATAAACAACTTTAGACATTCTAATATGAAATTATATTAATAAACTGCAATTTGTAACTTCAAATTACCTACAGCGATGGACGGATCACGAGACACTGGGCCCCAGGAAAATACATGTTAAAGGACCCCCACCCCTCGACACAGGAGCAAGACGCTTGTACTGCATCATTTGTGGTCCTTTTGCATCTCTTTGTAGTTATTTTGTCTCTTTCTAAGGCAATAATGGACAGATCACATGATATCTTGTTGTCTCATGAATGTACATTGTGTCTGATGACTGTTTTGTGTCTCTGTGGTCGTTTTTTTCTCTCTTCGTGGTCACTTTGCATCTTATTTTGGTTATTTTTCATCTCTTTGTGGTCGTTTTTGTATTCAGTAATTATTAAACTAATAAGCCAACTACCTATCATCTTCCACACGGGGCCTGTGCCACCTCTGGCCCCGCCCCTGGTTTTGAAACATGACTACTGGGCGGCTCGTGAACGTGCACACACTCACATACGCAGTATCCATGTGAGGCCTCGTGGTTCTACTGCTGTAGCTGAAGGTTTTACAAAGAACATGGACACATCTTCCTGTGAATCGGTGCGTAACACCACTGTCTGTGACTCAGACATCCATTGTGAACGGATTTTACCCACACTACGAGAAGTAATCTGTGCTGTAAGTGGATTTATGTAACCTACTGGTGTCTACGCCGAGATTAAATGTGGGTATGTTTAATCCCTGCCCCACCCACCCTGAAACATGTCATCTGTCCCATTCACTTCATTTTGGTGCAGCAGCTCAAATCTTTAACTCTTTTCTAAAGCTGTAGTGGACAAACTGCATGATATCTTGATGTCTCTTTCCCTTCTGATCCATGAATGTACCTCGTGTCTGCATGAGGTTTTGTTAATATACACAAGGACAAATTTTACAAGGACTGGTTTTTCTAAAAACAACAGTTAACCTTTTTTTATAACTTTACAATCACAAAACTTCAATAAGCAACTGGCAAGGTTAGAGTAGCTGAGAAAGTAGGTAGGAGTCACATTCTTCCTCTTTTTTATTCTTTACACAACCACTTCAGGTGCTTTATTTGTATAAAACTGAGCGCAACACCATGAATGCCTTCAGGGAGAGGTCGTCTGAAAGTGTGCATCATTATCTCCCCTCGTACATTTGCACATTGTGTCGACCCTACAAAGACACACAAAAGACACTGGGTTTTTTGAGAGAGGCAGCGTGATTCAGTCAGGAGCAGGCTGTTCACCTCACCTTTGAGTGTTTCCATTGAGAAAAGGTATAAACACTTTTGCCTTTAGAACACCTTTTGTACAGCTCTTTCTGGCTGCATCCGACCAAACTACATGCTCTTCTGTGGCTGGCAGCGTTACATCAGACGCCTCCCATGTTTAATTTAAGGTATATCACCTTTTGCAAATAATATACAAAGATCCGATTGTGTTGGTTAGTTTTTTTTAAACTGGGGAAACAACCGTCAATGACGCCAAACCTATTTGAATCCTTGAGTTGTAGGCGGCGATTCAGAGGTCTGGAGTGAGGCTCTGACACAGTATGTGGGATTGATTCAAAATAAACTAGCGCGTGTGTTCATGGTAGTGTGTGTGGCTCATTGATGTGTTTTTAAATTATTTCATTTTATCAGGCTTCACGTGCACAAACAGTACTTGTTAGTGGGATCAAGTCATTGTTGCATTCGGGCTTTTCAGCAATAAAAAAATATAAAATATCCCCTTATTCTTCAAAGGATTACCTCAAACGTGTGAAGGCATGTTGACCGCCATTGTCATTTATGTTACCAGATGCAGTACATTTGTACTTTATAGATCTATGAGCACGAGGAAACAGACTGAGACCCTTCATTTACTGTTTTCCCAGAGACTCTCTGAGTCTGATGTCCAATCGATCCCTGCAGAAGATGGATATGGAGTGTCTGACCTTTTAAAAATGTGTGTTTGATTTTTTTTGCTTTTGTGGCTGTGAAATAAATCACCAGGTGGCAGCGGCAGCGTGATTGACATCAGGGGAAAAGGAGGGGGAGTTGAAGTAGCTTCCCTTTAAAGTTCAGCCTGTATTGAACGGGATATTCAGTGGTCCCACTGGGAAGAGAAACTGCGTGGATCAAAGGCTTATTGAAAAGTTTGTTTGAGGAAAAAAATATCCTCTTTTCCTTTTGGGACTCGCTCGAGGTTATTTTCTCAAATATACGATAAGTGTCTTTGTTGTTTCTCACAGAAGGAGAGTGAGTCAGGTTTGGTTTTGACTCTCCTGGCCCACACATTTTGTGGGACCTGAGGCTAGTGGTGGGTGGGTCTTATATTATCCTCTTGACGTCCACCCCCTCCTCTCAGGCTCAACTCAGAGCTCTGCTACCCGTTTTAAAACCTCCTGTTTGCTTGATTTATGTCCTGATGTGTCAGCCAGTCCTGCACAAGTCAGAGTATATTAAAGGACTGATTCACATTCTTCTTTGGGTTTATATCACTGCACGCATGCTCACATGTGCAGTGAAAGAGTACTCCCTCCATGTGTAATCACTAATCATTGTAATCTTTCCTCCTGACATACCACCCTTGAAATGATCTGTTAATAGCATCTATCTGCTGCAAAAGATGGGGCACAAGATGTACAGTCCTTGTTTGGTGAAAAAATGTATTTTACTGCAGCAGAGGGATGTGTCCTCTTGGATGCATTTAGGGTTTTCTTACTGGGACAAAACATCAGCAATACACATGTTCAACTCCCACGACGAAAATACCCACTCAGACTGCCGTAGCCTCATATAAGCTTTAGCTGAACTTAACAACTTTTAGCCAGAAAACAAGACAAACATTACAAACATGTGAAATATGTATTATGGCAGATGGCGTATAAGCAGCTGCAGTGCAATCAGTTTCACATGCAAATAGACAAAATGCAAGCAACTGAGGTATTTGTAATTGGTAAAATAGTTGTCAGTGAAAGGTTAGATTAACAGCAAATATCTGAAATAATCTGTTGTTTTCCATGCTCTGTACAACATTTCTATATTTGGTTGTATTCTCACTTTCCTAAATGCCGCACATGTGCTGTCAAATTGGTCAAGATGTTAATTTGCATGTGTTTTCTTTTTTTTTCTTAACTTGCAGTGTGTTGACCTGTCAGGGCAACCGTGCTCCTGGCTGACAGAGCACCCAAACTCTTTAATTAACAGCCTGACAGACTGAGGAGCAAAAGGAAGAGTTCTGTAATCGATCTCCAGATCTTCTGTTTAAGAAGCAGAATGTCGTTTTTCTGTGGCAGAGCCAGAAAAATTAGAGCAAAAATATTAAAAAAAAACAAAAAAAAAACCTGTAATATTCAGGTTGTAGATAAGATAACTCTCACAGAAAAGGCTTGACCTTTTGAAAAAAAAGAACCTGATTGCCTTCTGGCTGAGATCAGATGAGAAGATTGATACAATACCATACCATACTCTACTGCCAGGAAGCAATTATCCTACAACAGCTAGATGTCAAAAACCACAATCTGTCATTTTTACATTGCTGTTTGTGTTGATGATGAGCTTCTGAGGTGCTTCCAATGTTTATGCTACGTTAAGCCAATCGTCTCCTGGCTGCAGCTCCATACTTAACTTGGACAGTAGAGGGTTATTTATCCTCTCATGCAACTCTTGGAATTAAAATCAAATAAAAGTATAACCCAATTTGTCAAGCTGTTCCTTTGAATCTGAAGTTTCTTTGGTTGTTGTGAAAAATGTTTAGGTTAACAGTAGCAACTGCTACTGTTACAACAACACCACAAACACTGATTAACTAATGGACATTTTGTGTGATTATCAGGCTAACACACAGTCCTGCTGCAGTAAACTCGCAGTAGAGCAGCAAATGTGTATTCATCCGCAGCTGAAAATAGTCCCCAACAAAAGCACTATTTCCTTCTGTTTCAGTAACATTTACTATAAGCTACAGTGCCCAGCTGTTTTAGGAAATTACTGAGCCTTTTCCAACAATTTGCATATTTTCGTTCTTTTCATAGGATTTGTGGACACTAAGAAAGAACCAGAAAAAAGCCAGATTTACCCTTGAAATGCAAGCCAAAGATGTAGATTGCATTGTTCTACAAATGGATTAAAGAAAACATACAGACAGAGCTTAAAGAACCAGCTCAGGGTTACTTTGTTTATGGAAAGAACTTTTTAATATTCAATTTCAGCAGATGGTCGGACCAGGAAAAACAAACATACTGTGTAACATATATCCGTCATGTCATTTCATATTTTACATACAATACTTGTGCCAGCTCGTTTCAGCCTGATTTAGGTCAGTGTGTTCTGTGTGAATGCTTTGTCCTCCATCACCATCACATGTGCACATCACAATGCACCATCCAGGTGGAGGCAGACCACAAAAAAAACATGTGAATAGATACAAATCTGGAGCACAGCAGGACCATAACAGCAGCATGCTGTTGCTTTCAACCAAATCCAGCAGACTGTGTTTTCCTCTCTGCTTTTCGCAACTTGCTCACACTGCTAGAGGACAATGCTCTTTCTTTTGAGGAATTTATAAAATGACACACTTTTTTGTGCTTTCAAAAGAGAAATAGCTGCAGGTTGATTTGCAGATTTCAGGCTCCCACCTACACATAAAACCAGCCAAACCCCCACGACTTTGGGCAAGATGACATTAAAGCCGCGATGCCAGTGTCTGTTTAATGTAAATTCAAATACATTCATTGTGCTTTTGAAGCAGATGCCCTCGAGTGAAGCTCACGGGCAGTTCATTTCACACTCCTAGCATTTTCAGTGTCTTTTGTGTCCTTGTAAGGCTGCGGGCTCTGAGCAACCAAACCTGCATCCATATTTACTATAAACAAGCCTCGACTCAACCCGCTGCACTCATCTTCCAGTGCTCACCTTGCCTTTGTTGTTGATTTTTGATCAACGTCTGTCTCATGCTTTGAGGTTCTTTGTGAAAAGCCTCATTAACCAGGACACATGCACACAAGCACCACGCACTGACGTCTTACCTCCTCGTGAAGTATGGCCTTGCACATGGAGTAGTTCCCCTTCAGCGCCCATGTCCCATTTGCAAGACACTTCCTATAAACATTATCTGCACAGAGAGAGAGGAAGAGGAGAACAGGAAGCTGTTATTAAAAGGTGATTTTTCTCTTAATTTTTCAAGTGTTGCAGAGTCATTTTGCTTTTTGGCCTTGTATCCCTGGAAATGTACAAGATGTGAACTGCCGCTCGATTGGTAGTGGCACTGTGACCTTTTCTGCTTTTGAGACTAATAGGGAGAGATATCATTAGAGGAAGTCTTACAAGCTGTGATTTTTCACACGTTTGCTGTCAGGACAATCTACCACCCTCTGCCTAAGCATTGTTATCATTCTTTACATTTAGACCCCCCTCTGTCAACAACATGACCTGCTTTCAGCCTGCTTCTTTTCTGTTGACCCACGTTATTCTCGTATCAAGCTGTTCACAAAAGATGTGGCGAAAGGTGGGAAGGGCAGCGAGTTCTTCACACTTATTTCAATCTCCATTTCCTCCTGTAAATCAAAATAAAGACTCAGACTGGATCTAAGACGGACTGGACCGGTATGAGGGGTATGCCTTTTCTATTTAAAAAATATCCTTTCTGCACATTGCTGGAAAATGCAACCCAAACAGCTGGGGGTCTGCATGAAGGCTCTGACAAATGATGACCAAAATTACATTTTTCCATGCACACATTTCTTGCCTCAGAAATGACATAATCTGTGACAAATTTCACATTTGTCATTTCTTAAGATGAAGGAAATGAAATCGTCAAATAGGACACTGTGCAGTTGAAATACTGCAAATGAGGCAGTTTAAAGTTGAAAGGAGAGACAGTTTTTAAAGATGATATATATTTTTACATCGGCGGCTGTCTGCAGGGTTTCAGGTGAAGCTGCTGGTTGGTACAGCCAGGACTGAAGCTTGGGGTTTAGTTAATTTAATGATAAGCACGGATGAAATCAAGTTAGTCCTGGTGCCTGCCTTTTAATAATGTTAACAGGTTGAAAAGATTACGTGGCAGGCACCAGAACTCATGCATAACATATGAAATTCAGAGCAGGTTTGGAGGATTGTGTCATCTTCACGAAAGGGTTTCTGTCAGTGGGGGAAGATTTCGACAATCAGCAGTGAGAGCACGTACGAACGTGTCAGCCCGTTAATCGCCAGCCCTGTACCAAAAACCTTTTTCGCTGAGTTATATGAACAGGTCCGACCCTGATCCCGAGGCGGGTTGTCTCGGGTCGTTAGACAACTTTTCCAGCGACAGTCGACCCGCTTTGAGAACCGGGTGGAGAAAGTGAAGCCTGCTGAGCCGTCACTGACACGGTCAAAGCTGCATTGGCTTTCTCTGCTGTTGGAAAGCTGTCGATGTCCAGGAATAATGAAACGCAACATTAATCAAAAAGAGTGCTTGTTTGCGTCCATTTTTCTTCGTCTGAGGCAGTTTGCTCTCAAACATTTAGCCAAACAGCAAAAATCTACACTGCAGGTAGCCTGGTTACAGACCTGTGAGTTGCTGTTCACATCTTTGATTTCATTCAGTGCTCATTAACGGCTGTTTGCCACAGTGGAAGAACTGATGTTTAAACGGCTACAATCAATATTTTATAACAACAACAGGTTGATTAACTTTTGAATAAATGAATAAAATATATCATTTTATGTAAAAGCCAAAAAGGATTATCACTGACTCTGCAGCTCCCCTCAGCTCTACGCAGCATTTTTTCGTCTTTCAGCTCATTGATTTGGTTTTTCGGTCCATAACTTTACTGTTTTGGTCCGCTCCAATCAGTTCACTACGTGCTCAGCACCGAACAGCAGACAGACACAGCCAGAAAGCAGCTGGTGGACGTACTGGCTCATTCAGCAGCTAAAGAGCACAGATACTTCTCTCAGGAGCTGGTGGAGACCAAAAACAGAGCTAAAAGAGAGCGAATATTGGACTCATATTCATCCGGTGAACAGAAACACGAATCCAAATTAATGATATGAAGCCTGCAGGATGTGTGAATAAGCAACTGTTCAACATATCAACTTAAAAGGTTCTTTTCACACTAATCCCTCCCTACTAAAGCCAACATGTAATTCTGATCATACATGTGTTATACGAAGCATAAAGAACAGAGTGTGAGACCAGGTAGAGACACCAGACATCACATTTATAAATCCATTTAGAAATGTTCTGATTTAACCATTCACATTATAACAGGCATTTTCAAATGTGTGCACCCTGGAGATAAGTTCTGCTTTGGGAAACATCTATCAAATGAATCCATCATCAGTGTGTAGATCGCCTGAGATGGAGGCTGATAATCCTAAATACATGGTTTAATAATGAGAATTTTTTGGGGAGGGGAAGAGATGAAATGGGATTGGGTTGCCCGAGGGCAATAATGTGCAATGAGCTGGGTAAAAATAGCATGTTGACAGTGTAAGGGGACTGTCATCCCCAATCAAGATTACCTAGCTTGTGATATTCCCTAAACCCCAAACGTAATATCCTAGAGAGCTTTAAAATGTCTCTGTGGTGAATTATGTCAAAGTCAAAAGTTAAGAATGACAAAGTTCCTACAAAGAATATGTAGTTTTGTTAAATATGTGGGTTATTAATGGAGTTCACTATCAGTATTTTGTCTAAATTGGATTCTAAACTGCTTTATTTCTCCATTTTCTACTATCAGACTAACTTCTTTAACTGCACCGGCAAAATCTCCTCAACAAAGACGCACATTTTCTCCCATAATTCGCTCCTTTTATTCAAATCAAATTTACATGACGCTGCATGATTGGACACCTTTCCTCCGGGGTTCACAGTCTCAAATAATTTGCATGGATTATAGTCAAAGCAATTAAGTCACTTTATTTAAGTGTAGTGCACATGGTGTTTTTTTTTTTTTTTTTTTAAAATAAGGTTTACAAACCAAATGTGTAAAAACAGGAAAAACCACCAGAAACATGCCCACACTGAGACATCACAGCTGAGGTCTTCATGCAGAGCCAAAAGCTTTAAGGTATAAATTGTACAGCCTTCATATTAAGCAGTATGACCTTGAAATAAATTCGTCCTGGCACTGGACCACAGAGTGATCTATGGCTCGTAAACGTCTTTATAAAAAATAGACAGTATACATCCAACCACTTTATCGCAAAGAATGAAGGTCTCTGAAGATGTTTCTTTCTGTAGTAAGCCCATGATAATCCTGTTTGTGTTTTGTGTTTATTTTGTTGGCATTGTTTGCTCTCAGTTTGCATGAGAAGAGGTGAAAAGAGGAGCAAATTAAGGTGGATTTAATGGCCAGAAACTGTTTCATTACGTGTTAGTTACAGTAGCACAAGTGTTGTTGTGGTTTATTGTTGTTTCCATTTGCTTTACTCCAGCATGGAAACATGTTTAATTCTGGGCTTAAATATGAGGAAAATGTTTGAAAGTTAAAATAAAAGAATGGCAATTGGATTGTGATTATTGGTGCATTAATGCAAGATGGAGCCAATTTGAATTATATTCTATATATTCTACATATATTTAATATGATAATTTATTTGTGGATTATAGTTTGTATTCTGCAAAGTAACTAAAGCTCTCAAAATAAATGTAGTGGAGTGAAAAGTACAATATTTGTGTCTGAACTGTAGTGGAGTAGAAGTAGTAGTAGTAAATATAAAGTAGCAGAAAATGGAAATACTCAAGTAAAGTACAAATACCTTAAAACTATACTTTCCATCACTTGGCATCAGCTGTATGTCTCTGTGTTAAGGATTCATGTGGAGTCACAATTGGCAGGAAGTCACTGCGCCCGGCTCAATTACAGCTTCTAAACCACAGACGCTTTCCTGAAGAAACTGTCTGTTTGTTAGTTTAGTTTGTTTCCCTGTTCTTTCAGCTTTGTATGCTAAGCTAATTTAATCACCTCCTCAGCATAGCTCAGTTCTTAACACACAGATATAGAGTTGCTGAGCGAGAGGAGTTATTTTGGGCGCCCCTGGTTCAGGAAATAAGAATCTGGTTCAGTTTCTCTACAGACAATTTTAGTCTCACAGTCGGAGCTTTGGTTGAATCATCACATCAAAAGAAGAAAATATTTGGTTCTTTGATTTTAAAGTTGAACTAAAAGCTTGTGTACATGAAAACACAAGGTTAAAAGTCAACTACGACTCCCAGGGTGCATCACAGAGCCTAAACTGTGTTGAGAAAACTGATTTTACAATCTGGAGCTTAAATTAATTTATTAACAATGAAGCGCTTTGAATAGGCTCCTGACTGGATTCTTCTTCATAACACAGCTCTGTGTGTGACGGGTCTTAAAATCCAACACTATGACAGAAGGATGCTTATATATAATTTACTGCTCAACTACCTTAGAAAAAAAGACTGTATATTCTCCACTATTTAATGACAAAGAATAAATGTCATTGAAGATTGTCTCTCTGTCATTTTTCTCTCTTATTGTTTGTGTGCATGAGGGAGTTTTACAGCTGAAGTAGATTAAGGTGGATTTAATGGCCGGACATTGTAGAAGAAGTATTGTTGTTAGAATTACTAGTTTCTTTGTTGAAGGATGCAAAGTTTCCGTTTGGGCTCAAATCTGTGTGAGGCAAATGTTTGACAATCAAAAGCAGCTACCTGACGTGAAAAACACACACTCCAACACCTGTAGAGCTCACTTAATAACACATTTCAGCTTGCTTGTTTAATCCAAACATCTATTGTGGTTTTAGTGGGAGTTACGTGCTGGAACTATTTCTTGGCAAACAACTGGCGGATGCAGTGATTGCATGTGCACAGCTTCGTGAAAGCTCGTTGTCACAGTTAGGTTTCCAGGTTTGGTAAAATTTAACAGTGACTTTAAACAAATTTCTAGAAAGTCTGCTAAAGAAAATGGGTATTAATGAGTGTTTCCGTCCACTATTTGTTATGCAAATATCAGAACCCTGGTTCATGGAGATAAACAGTTGGTGACATAAATTTTCCAGTTGGGTGCCATTAAACAACAGACAAATAAAAGAGGTAGCATCAAATGAACAAAAACCACATGGAAAAATGATTTCATGCTGTATTTGATTCTGTTTTTGTCAAAACTTCAGCAAAGCATAAACTCTTGTTTGGGTTATTATTATTTTTATTTTTGAATTTCCAGTGTTTCCACTTAGGTTCTAAAAACATAAAAACTGGTGGATTGAAATATACTTATTTGACATTAATTTTACATTCATGTTTATGCACGGGATGAACAAGTGAGATACTGTTGGCTTTAAAGATGCTGGTTGGTTTATTTTTTCCCTTTAAGAAAGCCAGGCTAACTGTTCCCCACTGCTTCCAGTCTTTACGCTAAGCTACGCTAACCACCTCCAGACTCCAGCTCCGTCCTTCGACGGGAGACTGATGTCAATCCTCTCATGTTATATTAATGATTACCCTAAATGTGCAACCATTCCTTTAATAAAGGAGTTGATACAAAAAAAAGTGACTGACAGAACGTCGACAGTAAATGTAGAAAATGTGTTGATGCCAGCACTCGTGTTGTTAAGTTGGGACGCAGGCCAGTTCCTGAAGTTTCTTGGAAAAATCCTTCACTCTCTCACTTTATTAAAAGTTACAGGGTGCACTTTCAGCAGCACGTGTGCTGTCGACCACATTCATACTGTACATCTCCCTTTTCTTACAGCACACCTCACTCTGCAGTGGCTCTGCTGTGTTAACATTCTCCTGCAGTCTTTTTAAGGTTGCAGGGAATGAGCCACTGAAAGCATCGTAAAACGCCATTTGCATTGGTCACGAGCTCAAGGTCCCTAAAATAACTCCTGATTTCATTTAGTAACTGCTGCCAAACTGGTGATTTGCCAGGGGTTATAATAACGGCAGACAGGTTTGTCTCTGGAGCATCTTAGACGCCTCACAGTGGAATTCAGTATTTGAAGGGATGTAAGTTACATAGTACGTATCAGTGTTAATCTTTGCTTAGTGGCCAGTCCATTGTTGTTCCTGAATGGGTGTTAAAAACAGAGACTGGTCTGTGCCAGGTGCTAAATCCTGCCTGTGGAAACAGGAGCTCTAGGTACATGTGGATGGAACACAGGCCCCTCTCCAAACCCGGGGCTAAATGATCCTCTTTTCATTTTACTTCCCAACACAACGTTTAGCCGAAGAGATCATTCTGCAGAGGGTTCTGTAACGCAGAACAGGGCTGAAATGTTGCTGTAACCGTACACGGGCAAATATGCTGACCCAAATTTAGTCACACTTGCTTAGCACTTCACCAGCCATCGGATCAATGGCTGCAGCTAAGACGCATCTTCCTCCTCCTCTGTGCTTTTTGAGCTGCTTTGGTCCAATTAACAACACAGCATCAGCAGGGGAGAAAATAACACTTCATTTGGACTGAATAAGTATTTTTTTTTTTTTTGCACTCGTGTAGAGAAAAACAGACTGTACAAATCTGAGCTGTAACACGATGCGTTTACTTGTTTATGCAGGTCAGCCATTGTTCGTGGAAGCTCAGAGCCTCTGCAAGAGAAGTCACTGTAAAAAGTTCTGTACTGAATGGCAGTTTTATCAGTGTGAGACTTTTACTTAGGGACGAACCAATATTTGTTTTAATTCTACTTTTTCACTATTTGTTCCTTGATGATACAACTGTTTACAGCTGAATATCTCTGCATTTAGGAAATATTGTTTCCATACTACTTTTACTTTAAAAGTAAACCTGGGCCCTATGTTTACATATTTTGGTGTCTAAATGACTAATAGTGAAAATAGTTTTGGAATTGGTCCAGTAGATCACCTCAGCGGCAGCTGCAATGGCTGCAATGTAATCCTTTTGGGCAACTGCACCCGTCAAAGAACGTCCACTAAAACGCTCAGATTGTTACAGTAAGACTGACAATATTATGGAAAGGATTCCTACTGACATGAACCTTTTTGTTACAGAGTAAGATGCTTTTTGTTCAACCAGGAACAGCCGTTATATCGCTCTCTTCAAAGTCACCAGACTCTATTGACAAAAACAGTAATTTTACTTTTGGGCTATTTGCTGGTTTACAGCGGCCTCGATCGTTACCTGCAAAAACACGTTTATTTCTATGTTCTTAATTAAAACAACAGTTATAACTGCTCTTTCTCTTTAAACAAAAAGGATCTCACTCTTTAACAAAAAGGTCTCTGTCTGCTGGGATCCTTTTCCATATTGTTGTCAGACGCTTAGAGTAACAATCCGAGCCTGTCAGTGGCAAAAACAAGCGCTTTTAGTCGACTTACTTTGACGGGCACAGTTGCCCTCGAGGATTACGTTGCAGCCTCTTTTGCAACTGAGGCGATCTGTTAGTCCGATTCCAAAACTACTTTCACCTATTAGCCATTTAGACACTAAAATATGTTAACTATATAAACACAGGTTTTAGATACTAGTTATCCTTTAAGTAAAGGATCTGAACACTTCCTCCTCCACTGGTAAAAGTTGAATTTATGCTTTTAATCAACTCAGTCTCTTCCACAAAAAACTTTTTCACCAACAGCTCATAAACCCCAAAGTCAGACTGTTCCCGAGGCAAACCAGACAGCAGCTTTATTACTGCAACTTTCCACCTCTCCCGACATTTCCACACTGAAACAATTGCGTGTATTCAGGTGAGCAGTTGTACCTGTGTTCTGAAAACATGTGCCCCTGCTTTTTCATGGAAAAGTTTGCTGCTGCCACCTCATTTTCATTAAAAAGAAAAAAACATCCAAACTGGGAACTGGAGCAACTCTTGAGAAATCGCAGGCCGCTTTTACCGAAGGGAATAGATGCCAGTTTTTACACGCTGGGTGTGTATTCTGGCTCAATTTCTGTTTGGTTGTGCAGAACGAGACACCTCAAGGGTTTGCAGAGGCCTGCAGAGAGGAGAAGACTCTACTTCCCATGTCTTGCCTACAGTAGTATCATGTTGATCATGCTCATCACCCCACTTTTAGATCCCTTTGTCTTTTCTGTCTTTGATGTTCCCCCGTCTACACGCACACATGCAGTCATGAATTAATATCCCACGAATGCTTGAGCTCATTCAACAAAAAGATGCATCGCATTCCTTGCGAGTGAGCAGGAGGGTGACTGGGGGTGGGGGCTTTCGCCACCCCACTGACCGCGAGCGTGACTCTAAATAAAGCTGCACCCCTACAGCCTCTTTCCGCTTTGACTGGCGCAAGACCCGACAACTCGCAGCCAGTCAGTGAGACGCACGTCTGCATGCAGTTCATCCGAACACTCGGAGGCTCCCACACTTTAGTGCACAAACGTACATGTGAGAATCCACCGGCCTCCCTCTGGCTGGGAAAAGTCAAGCTTGGCAAATAATGGTGAAGGGGTTTCCGGGTGGGGCAAGACGTGCAACAACAGAGATAGCTATGCCAGGCTGAGTCACGAACCCAGAGGAGGGCGTGCGGCGCCTCGGGCACCTGTCACGAATCAGTGGCTGAGCGGTCTGGACAGCGCCCCCTGGAGGTCTGTCATCCCCTCCGTGCATATGTTTGACAACATGCTGTAATCGTCGGAGAGAGCATCGAAGATACCTTAGGAGCCCGCAATGATAAGCATGATTAGCATGAGCTGATTGCTCCAATTAGACATCTCGAAGTGCCCGACGTCCCAACGAGAAGGTTAACTCAAGCACAAACACTGGCAGGCCTACTGTGTGGGTTTTACTTCAGTGTTCCCATTTAGGATGACATACATTTTGTTTCACAGGCGATTTAAAGGAATAGTTGGACAATGTTTGTGGTGAAGAAATACAACATTAGTATGTAGGAAAATGTCATGTACAACAACGGAAACATCGATTTCTATTTTCTTAAAACATTATTTTAATAGAAAGATTTAATGCTCACTTAATATTTCTTGTGGTTTTAACTTGTTAACCTCCTGTGTTGGGTGATCTCATTGTCTTGCTTTATTTTTTGCTTTTTCTCTTCTCTGTAAAGAATTGGTAACTTTGTTAAGAAAAGTTCAATACAAATTCTTTATATTATTATTAGCATCAACATTTTTGCAACTTTCCAGATACGTTAATTAACAACATTTCCTCCTCATGTTAACAGAAAACATTTTCACGTTGTCGTGGCTTGTTGTGATGGTTGGAAACAGATTGTGTTAATAGCACATTTTAGAGAGGACTCCGGACATGAAGGGGTTAAAGCGGAGGCCAGCGACGTGTTCGTCTCCTCGTACGATCAGTTTGACTTGTTCTGGTAAAAAGATGCACCGAGTGAAACAAACACACTTCCGTGGCTCAGCAACTTAAGTCGAGGATTTGTCACGGTCTAATTTTGGAAATCCCGCCTGGTACGTCGATCCTGATTCATGGAAGTGCCGTTTCAGAGTACTGCAGCTATTCAGGGACACGATCAGGCCTCAGACACAATGGATTTACTTCTGTTTAGCATTTTTAGCTGCAACTTTTATTTATTTATAGAGGACAAACATACGGCTTGTAGCTGCAGCATGGTACATTTACTCAAGACCTGTACTTTAGTACAAATTTTAAGGAACTTGAGTATTTTCTTTTAATTCAGCTTCTACTTCCCTACGTTATTCTGGCAGCTTTAGTTAGTTTTTGCACACAAAACATATACAGAGCTTATAAAATAGGATGTTTTATTATAAATGAAACAAGTGCAGCTGAAAGGATTAATCAATCAGTTGACAGGAAATGAATTGGCAACTATTTCATGCAAAACACATTCAACTGTTTTAGCTTCACAAATGGGCTGCTTTTCCTTATTTAAGTATTTTTAATAATTTTTTAACATTTTTTATTTTCATTTTGTGATTTTTACAGTGTGTATTAGTACTTTAACTTGAGTGAACGTTTGGTTTCTCCCTCATTGTTTTGTATTTTTGATGTCACATGCGAGCGGGTGAAAACGGGACACGTCTGTTGCACAGCAGATTAATATTTCTGTTCACGGCACAGACAAGAATCCACATCACTGTTCGTCTTCTCTGCAGCGAGTTTCAGAATCCAATTTAATATTTCTTGTGTGTAAATCTTCTGCTGGATTTGTCTTTGGCTTTGCAGCTGAAATGTGTTCCCGATCTGCAGCTTCTTTCTGCACCAACAGCTCAGACAAACAGGGAGCTGACTTCTGAACTCTGCAGTGATCTCCCTCTGGATCGGAGGCCAGCAGCTACATCCACTCAGGCTTTTAAGTGCCGGCTCCACTCACCGCTTTGCCCTTCATCTAAAGCCACGTATTATTGTCCTAATACCACTTACGCTACTACTACTACTGCGTATTCGTCTGTCCTGGACTTGTCCTACTTTACTGAGCTCAGCACTGAAACCCCTCGTACCTTATTATCTACTCCCATCAATAGTATTATTATCAATTTTAATATTAGCAGCAGTGGTAACTCTAGTGATGGTGGAACTAGTAGACATAGAAACAGTAAAGGCAGTATTAGTAGTAGTAGTGGTAGTTGTAGTAGTTGTAGTAGTAACAGTTGCAGTAATAGCAGTATTACTAGTGGTTGTGGTAGTAGTAATGGTAGTTGTGGTAGTACCAGCAGAGATATTAGTAGTAGTGGTAGTAGTAATGGTTGTAGTGGTAGTAGTAGTAGAGTTATTATTAGTAGTAGTAGTATTAGTAGTGGTGGTAGCGATATTGTGGTAGTAGTGGTACTTTTGAGAGTAGATATTCCTCCATTTTAACTGTATTTATCTGCTCCAAGACGTCTTGTCTTCCAGTTTTTGGAGCTGTTTCGTCTCATAAAACAGATTTTGTGTTAAAAAGGCTTTGAAACATGTAAAGTGTATCAGCTGTGTGCACCTCATCAGGCAGCCGTACATAGAAACTCAGGAACTGATAATAATCTATCAAATGGAGTGGAAACTAATTCCTCACAGCCGGTTCAGGCTGCATCTCCACATTCT
The DNA here is from genome assembly GCA_031216445.1 of Lateolabrax maculatus. Taxonomy (NCBI): domain Eukaryota; kingdom Metazoa; phylum Chordata; class Actinopteri; order Acropomatiformes; family Lateolabracidae; genus Lateolabrax; species Lateolabrax maculatus. Next base: position 2,500,394 of record CM062200.1, on the reverse strand, counting down.
TTGGTGGCTATCTTGGCTCGAGCGGCGCGTCGAGGTCGTTTAAATTTAAACACTTTTCAACACCACCACGAAACATCCACTGTCTCTACTGTAAGAAAAGTGTTCTCAAATCCCAGAGATAATATCCAACATGTGCTTCTTGTTACAGGGCGTCGCTTTATTTTGTCGCTGGAATGTGTTGAAATTAAGAGAAGCAGACGTTACATCGAACCCACGGGAGAAATATCACACATAAGGGAATGTAGAGAAGGTGGTACGTACATTTACTCAAGAGCAATTTAGAGGTAAATGTACATGAGTGTTTACCTTTTATGTTACTTTATAATTCTACTTGACTACAAATTAATCAGTCAAGTTACTAACACAAAATATAAATCAACTAATACCTGATGATGTGTTATTATTGATTAAGATATCCTGCAGTAAAGTCATTCAGATGAGCTCCACCTCTACCAGCTGCAACATTAATGATGCACTTTAAGTATATTTTGATGCTAATACCTGTGGACTTTTACTTGTAACAGAGTATTTCTACACTTGCATAGAACACCTAAAATACTCTGGGAATCATGGGTAATATTGTACTTTTTTTGGACAGCTTTACTTTAGAGATGAAACTATCCAACAGTTTATATACACATATATAACATATATATGTGTGTATATACTGTTGAAGTTGTTAAAACGACCTTGACAACATTCAGATGGACATGAATTAGGTATAAAACATAATTCAACATGTAATAAACTATAATAAATATAGAATCAACTTTCGCATAATGAGTACTTTTACTTTTGATACTTTAAGTTCAATTTGCTGCTAATACTTCAGTAAGATTTTGAATGCAGGATTTTACTTGTATTTTTTCATCTACTTTTACTTATTCCACTACTGGTTTTTGATTATAATCAATTTATAAAGTGATCAATTTAAAAAAGCCACTAAAAATGTCTTAATTAAATATGCATTTAAATGATGCATTATAAAACTATAAAAATATAATTCTGTTCCCTTATTTTGTCTTTAAAGTTATAATCTCGAAGATTTTTATTTGATTTATTTACTTATTAAACACAAAGATGATGGAAAAGTCTTTAGTCTTGCAGGTATTTAAATTAAGATTTTGACGGGATGTTTAGCGTTAGATAAAAAATCAGAGGATGACCAAAGTGAAGTGACTATTTAATCCGGAGGGGAACATGAATGTTTCAACCCATCAATTAGTTGGATTTGTACTTTATAGACATTATTATTTGGTAGTTCAACCTTTAACAAGACATCATTTTAGAAACTCATGAGAGGCTTTAATCTGAAAAGCTGTCAGATAAATGTACTGCAGTAAAAACTTCAATATTTACCTCGGAAACATAGTGAAGTAGGAGAATAAAGTAGCTTAAAAGTCAAGTAAAGTACAAGTATATTATATAACATTGTGCTGTTCAGTGTTTACTGAATAACATCATTGTGAAACAAAACTCTAACAGCCTTGAGTTCACTCAGGTGTCTTTCACGAAACAAACAGGTACATTGAGCTCAAAGTGAAGAATAAAAAAGCCTTGAAGAGAACTGACGCCTATGAAGAGTCTCCAAGGTTACAGCGTTTCTGACTGGAAACAATACTGTGCAGAAAAAACAAACAGCTCAAATCAAGTGTTCCTCCTTCTGACCTCATCTGTGAAAAACATCAAATATTTAATAATGATTAATAATAAATTAATGCTAAAAATACGGCTTAAAGTTAAAGTAGTCGTGCTTCATTTGAAATCCATGACTTCCAATTCTGTAATTACGTTCAAAAAAGTTAAAATCTCGACTGAATCGGACCTAAAATTCCTCAAATGAAACATGTCATCATCCTGGATCCTGAACCTTTTTTCCACTGTTGACCTTTGCTGGTAACGTCAGCTGATGGACAGTCTTTTTAGGCTTTTAGGCTACGCTTGAATAGAGATTATCTTAATCCTGAAGGTGAAATGAACCTTGCAGTGTCAAATTACTGGTGAGCTCCGGCTGAATTACAGCCCGGCTCCTTCTGTCTCTCCCTCTCTCCAGTGGCTCCTCGGGGGTCCCGTGGGGGGTTTAGACTTTAAATTACCAAGAAACACATTTGCTTTTATCTCCTAAATTTACTTAATTGTGTTTACTGTGTTTCCCTCGGTGGTGTCTGCGCTACCTTCAGAGTGCTGCAATGCCCCAGATAGATACACATCACAGGCTGCAGATCCGATAAGAATCGCTGCCAGGACAACAACAGTAGTGATTTTTTGTTGAATTTTAAACCTGTCTATACAGGAAATTACAGTGGGTATTGGTTCTAAGGCTTTGTGTGAATGAAACCATGAATTAAACATGAATCTGACGTTAAATACGTCCTCATTTTGCTGAGGGACACCTGAAGGGACAACACTTTAATGACTCAATACACAAAATTTAAAATCCTGTGCTCAAATTCTGCATTTTTATAATCAGGGATCTTTATCTCGTATCTCTCATTTGCATAATTGTTTGATTCAGATATTTTTTTAGACATTTTGTTTTACAGCTGAAACAATTAGTCAATTAATCCATTTGTAAATTGAAAGAAAATTAAACGGCAGCTATTTTGATAATTTTTCAAGCAACTACAATTACGTTTCGTGCTTGTCTGTCTCCTCCAACCTGTCAAGACGCAGTTTATATCCATGTCTGTCCAGACTCATATAATATATGTAGTGGAGACTTTGAAGGAATTTGATAGAACATGCTGTCTTCACTGAGAGACTATTATAAAGCGAGGAGTGTGAGTTCATTGAGAGAAATAAAATCTTATATTCACAAGCTTGTTCTGCACCAAATAATGAAATAAAGTCACAGTCTTGTCTTCTGTTCCTGAGTTCTGGAGTTCATTTATGGCCGGGAAAGAAAATTGTCATAATAAGTGAATGAATTTTTGAGTTAGGGACGAAAACATGCTGACCACCAAATTCTAATCAGTTCATCCAAGTGGACGTTTGTGCCAAATTTGAAGAAATTCCCTCAAAGCATTTGTGAGACAAATGGACCCGAAAAACTGCTTTGCCACAGAAAGAAAACTATTCGAGGTCTTATCTCCTAATTCTTTATGTCAAACTTATGACTTCTTATCTCATCGTCATGAGATCCGGAAAAGGTTAGGGCGCTTATCAATCATCTGTTTGAGAAGACGGAGACACGATGACGCTACCTGATTTCATTTGCTTTTATCTGCTCTTTGGTTCGAGACACTGGGAGATATTAACGTCTCTGAGTAGTTTGGACAGTATCATCATTAGTGTGTCAACATTGTGCTTTTAAAGTCTGCTCTGTTTGTTCAGGAGCGAACAGCAAGAGATGCTTCATGGATACAAAGTCGTGCTTTGGAAATACATCTAAGTCGGCGTAAAACATGCAATAAAGTGTGATAAAAACATCCAAAACACAAATATCTTTGGGTTTTACGATGTGGGTTGGATGTTAAATCGTGCTCTAGGAAACTACACTGGGTAATTTTCACCTTTCTGTGCCATTTTATAGCAAAACAATTAACTGATTAGTTTTTTTCACATTTACTTTTAATATATTTAAGAAACAATGTAAACAAACCTTTAGTTTACAAGTTAATGACAAACAGCTTTTTGTTAATTAGAAATCAGCTTAAAATTCTTCCCTACCAGCAGACACATTTAAAGGTAATGACTGCGAGGAGCATCAGAAGGAGCCTTAAACCCTCATGTTTGGTGGCTCATTCAGCAATGAAAATGAAAAATGTATAAATATATTTTCCAAAAAAAGAAGCTCTGAAAGGGACGGATAATTAAAACCGATCGAGACCCAAACAGCAACACTGACGGCAGCGCGTCGTTTAATTTAATTTAATGCCTTAAAAAACATATGTTCCCCTGTAATGAGGATGATGATGATGATGATCATAAAGCACCAGAAACAAAGCACCTCTCATTCAAACTGAATGTGTTTGATCACGTTGGCCGATCAAATACATTCAATACATTCACAGACCTGGTGGACCCTGAACGCCACATGTGAAAGTTTACATGGTGCAAGTTGGATTTTAGACTTTTTAAGACTTTTTTAATGCCAGTCTTACAAATCAACTGATTTGCAATCACAAATATCTGGACTGGACGTGATGCAGATCCATGTGGTTCGGTTTTTGTGGTTTGGTTGAGGCTCTCGTCGAACGTTAAAACAAACGCGTCCCTGTTAACTGCAACAACTCATTTTTAAGACTTTTGAAAGATTGATTTAAAGCATTTTACAGCCAATTAAGACCTTATCTTCCACATTAATGAATTCAGTGCCTTTTGTTGTTTTTAAGGCTCGGGGGGGAACGCTGTGATGATCGTCGTGATGAAACCCGTGAAATCCGGTCTGTGAGTATTACACACTGTCTGACAACCAACAGCTGTTAATACATTTCACTCAAAACTACACAAATATTAACCTCACAGTGACACAACAGTAAAAGTCAGCAGGATTCCTCCTCTGGGGATCATGAATGTCTGTATAAAGTTCAATGACAATCCATCGATGAGTTGTTGAGATATTTCGGTGTGGAACAAAGTGGTGGACTGACGAGAGCCACCTCCACTAGAATGGCTAAGAAAAATAAAATATTAATTTCACCCCTTTTGAGAACAGATTTTCTTTCAGACGAGAGCACCGGACGAGTGATTTACAGAGCAGCATCTGTTCGCTGCAGCTATTTCATGTCAGTTTGACGAAGAGAAGAGTTTGACCTTAGGAGAAACTCTGGTGCAGAGCAGTTCAAGAATAGTTCGGAGCAGAAATCTGAACCACAAAACCTCAGCCTCAAAATCGGATTTTTCTTAAATTATCCACAGAGACGCCGCACGTCGAAATGGGTCACATTATTTGATTCTGTGACCCAGATCGTCTTTCAAAAAGTAGTTCTGAACAAACAAACAGCAGTGATGACACTTGTCTCCTGTTCTCTGTTTCCCGTTTCCATTGTTTTAACAGGCAGCGGTTTCAACATCATCAAGTCCTGATACAAACTCCGTTTTTCACGGCGGGCGCACCACTCCTCATGGTGCATTATCTGCAGCAGTCCTGCTTCTGTGCACACGTGTTTATTCTTACACTTTTGTGTGACTCTCACTAATTTGTATGCTCATGCTAATTTCTGTATACACAATTACGTAAACAGGATTTGCCCGAGGGGAAGAGGAGTGTGGGTGGGTGGGGGGGACCAAATTAAATCTTGAATTGAATCTATTGTTTCTGTTGTTTCCGAGCTGCGGACTTACTGGTGGTGTTGTATCTGACGCCGTAGAACATCTCCGGACAGGGTCGCGACACCATCTGCCCGGCGCCGCTCCTGGGCCAGCAGGTGCCGATGCCATCGATGGAGGTGTCGCAGTAGAGTCCCGAGTCTGGAGCGAGGGGGGGGGGAACAGAAATGTCAGACACAGACACACATTCCTGGCATGGCTCAGGACTACATATAGCCATGGTGAAATTCTGACAATGCTCCAACGATCTTGGCAATAAACTGCGGAGCTGAATAAGCTGTTTGTGTACACGGGCTTTAATGATTACTCCTGCGCTGAGCGTCGTCTCCCGTGGCACGTCGCCAACTCTATTTCCGGCATTGTTTCTCGTCTTTGAAGTTAGTCCTTATAATCTGAGTTCAGATCAAACTTGTCTCCCTCGTGGGGTATTCCACAACAACTATCCTTTGTAGTAACTGCGTAGGGAATCGGTTTCACACATCTGAGAAGAACAACGTGTCCAACTCACCGCTCCACTGACCTGTTGCGTTGCTCAGGGTTTGGTTCCAGGAGGAGGCCAGCAGGGACTGTACTGCAATCCAGAGGGAGAGTTTCATCAATAACCTCAATCTTTGTTTGCACGGTTTAGGAGAGGCTATGAAAATCTCATTAGATTCAGCTTAACAGCTACAAAGGGTGAGCATTAAAGGGCAACGGTAAACACTGGTGACAGACCTTTCCCCTAGCAATAACAGGACGGTAGCCGCAAATATGAATCTAGACGTGCCCCGAGGGTCGGGCTATTATTTCTGTGATAACTCAAGAAGATTTAGATAAAAAAGATCCCGGAAATAAGGATGTTCTGCAGGGCAAAGTTGGCGCTTAGTTCTAATGCTTTCAGATGTGTTTTAATCAATGTTTTCACACCTATTTTGTGGTGAGAAAATGAATAAAGAAAGTAAATTATTGAAATGTTTTAGAAACTGTCCCACAGTGGTTGTTTCTTGACCTTTTGGCCGTGTGAATTATGACTCTCGTCTGTCAGGAATAAAGGCGCAACGTTGCTACAGCGCCACAAACCAGAGCTGTGACTTTCTTTAGGGACCAACAGACAATGTTGGTTTATTTTAACCTGAGAAAGGATCCGGATACAAGGTTCATTTATTGTCATTCCACAACACAGACCCGCGCAGCGAAGGAGGATGAGTTCAGGAGTCTCACAGCCTGAGGAACTAACTTCCACCAAACTGTTCTTTAATCGTGAACTTTAAAGGGGCACTCCAGTGATTTTACACAGAAGTTTACCGGCAGTAATGTGATTCCTTCTCCCAGTAATGTTTTTGTAAAGTTTGGTCTTTGACTTGTTGGCTGGAGTCTGACATCAGTTTGAATTAGAATATGTGACATGTGGAGCTGTTTAAAGGCACCACAGCTGGATTTATAGAAGTAATGACTAATGTAACTAATTACTTTTGCTGTTTAGTAATTAGTAAAGTAACGTAATCACTTCTTCAGTCATTTGTAAGTGAGCTTATATTCGTCTGTGTTTACCCACACCAGGAACTAAAAGTCAGGTTATCTCTGTCTCATATCTGACCGTTGTTCTTTAAATCCGTCTTTCAGTTTAGGGGAGTTGGATGCTGAAGCTGGAGTGCAGTTTTATATCTTTAAGTTATTTTGTTGAACGCAGTGACAAACAACCATTCAGCTGTTTATTCTGGAGGATTTCTTGTAGTTTTACTTCCAACATAAATAGTCTTGAAAGTTTGAAAAGGTGATTTAGATCAGGAATATATCTGATCAAAGAACGAGCCCGAGAATCTAACTTGTGGTACTTGGCTGGAACTCAAACAACTTTAGGTTTTTATATTTTTTGATCAAGAGAAACTGTTTAACAACTATTTAGATAATTCATTAATAGTTTAACTAATTTAATGAAGCAAAATCGCCAAACAATCTGTGATTCCAGCTTCTCCGACTGCTGCTTCTCTTTGTTTTATATCCGTATATATTCGTGCACAGAATATTTGGGGGTTTTGAACTGTGAAAATAATTGTCAGTTGCAGCCCTGCTCGATACCTGTCAGAGTTCAACACCCAGCCCAAGTCATCACAGATCAATGTGACAGCATAATAACATTGCACAGATAGCTCTGTTATTAGTCTGTTCGGAGCTAAATGGGGCATCTTTATGAGAATTACCTGGGGCAAATAACAAGCAGATCACCCCTGTGCATCTGTGCATAGATGTGTGTGTGTGTGTGTGTGTGTGTGTGTGTGTGTGTGTGTGTGTGTGTGTTTTGGCTTAAAGTGTTTAATAACCCACTACTGCTGTATGTGTGAGGTAGACGTGGAAAAGGGGAGTAATAAGGAAAGACATTTTGCCAATATCCACCACGGGAAAGTTGTGATTGAGAGTGTTTGAGCATGTCGTGGTTTCGGTCACGAAATGGAAAAAGACTGAAAATCAATTCAAGCGTCAGGTTGGATCGTTCTGGGATATAGTCGCCTTTTAAAAGCTTGTAACAGTCGCTGATGAAAACATGCAGCCGGTGCTCGTCCTCAACTTACATGAGACGTTCCCTGATAGCATGAGCAGAGCTTCACATGTCAAGTCTGCTAAAGAGCCTGCAGGCAGAAGGCTCACGACGGCACACACCTGCAAAACAGAGAGACAAGTGGCAAAGGTCAGAGAGATATCAACACAACATAATGTAAAAACACAGCTATCTCTCTCTGTCCTGGAGTTTGAATCTCTTACGGTTCTTTAATTCCCTCATGCACAGCAGATGAAGTTCTGCTGAATCAAACTAAAAGACTCTTGGTGCCCTTGAGCAGATGATGCATGTATTAACAACTCCTCTCGTCTAATGCTGCGCTCCCAATTTGGAGCACTTTGTAGTCTGTAATCACACCCCCCCCCCCCCCCCCCACCTCTCCTATCAACACTCTTTCATGTTTACAGATACAAGGATTCAATAAAATATAAAGTCTGAGGAGTCTCTCACTGCCTTCTTGGAGGGCTGCGACTCAAGATATTTCTGTTTGTGCATCGTGTGCGGTGCTGCAGTTAGCCTACTTTGCATGTGTGCGGGGGGGACGACATTAAATAATGCACATAATTATAAAACTATAGTAGGCAGCTCAGGAGGGGTTACACGCCTGTATCTGCTGTGTCTTAGGTGACTGATGTACCAGTGTGTTTTGCTTGTTTCTACCACAGTAACAATGTAAGATCGCATCTGCTTCAGTTACTGTGCACACCGGATGAGAAGCTCTATTGTAGGTTGAAATGATCAGAGTGCGGATTAATACTCCGTCCACACACTTTGATCTCAACTGGATGTCTTTTGCACGAGTGACTGCTGGAAACGGTCCAAACGGGGAGGGCTGGCGACGCGGTGAGTGTGTGTGTCGTGCTACATGCGGCGCTGGTGACATCTGGAAACAACCGATCCACCGCCGCCTGTGTGTCAGCATCTGTCAGGGCCATTTTATGACAGGCAGAAAAGACCATATAAAGCTGTAAACTGTCATCAGTTTAGCCTTTGTTTGGACTAAACCGGCCTCTCCAATTGACCCCAAGCGAGGCTTCATGTCGGTGCAGCTGTCCTTGAGTATAGACTGTTCCCTGTGGACAGGAGAGGGCGGATACTATTACCTATATAGCCAATGTTTCATTTCCTCCTTAAATAAAACATTCCTATCAATAATGCAACATCTGAGACAGTAAACATTCTTTTTTTAGACAAAAAACGAAGAAAAACAAGCTCTAAAGTCATTAAAATCCTTCTTGTTTTGTGTGTCTTTAAATTCGTCACTTTTAAATGTGTTTAAAAGGCACATTCATACTTGATGGTAACAGCAGCGTGAAATACCAGCGGTGTATGTAGCCACATCATATAAAATGCTAGAGTGCCCCAGATTTCAAAGACGGGCTCCTGATGGCTCGCTGTGTCTGTTTCACGCTTAGTGAATCGTGGGCAGGTATCAGAGAATAGTAACCTACTGTACCGCCTGTCCACCTCCTTCCAAGTAATTGAAGCTCAACAACTGACAGCCGCAGCGTAAACGCCGGGATAAAACCGGCGTGTAACACTATTAGTGTGCTGTGAACCTTGAGCCTTTGCTTGAGTAAAAATAATGATACAACAATGAAAAACTGCTCACATGTAGAAGTCCTATATGATCAATGTGATCCTTAAGTAAAAGTACAGGAATATTATTGACAAAATGTGACAAATGTGCCCTTTTATATACAGCATGTATTATAGGATTATTTTTGTTGAGCTAAAAGCTGCAAAACCCTCAATCTAATAACAACTTTTCCGTCCATAATTAAGTCCTGAAAACCTCATTTTTGTAGTAAGAATATTCAACTTATTCTTCTTTTGAGTGATGTAGAAGATAACCTGGTTATTAATCTCTCTGATGTGATTCAAACATGATCAGGTGTCTTTGATGCCTCCACATTGATCTGATTACTGATTATCAATACGAGACAGTCTTGGCCACCTTTTCCCCTTCATTAGACAACATAGAGAGCACACTTTAGGGCCTGAAGCAGTTTGGATGTTTGCAGGTGAATATTGTTTCCTATAATAAACATCCAGAGTGTCAGCGTGCATGTGTGGCAGGAAGGTCTGGACCGGCCTCAGACAGACACTCGTTAACCTCAGCATGAACAAAATAGTGCAGTTTACAACCAGCAGCAGCCCTGTAGAGGTTAAATAAACAGAGCGACGCTCTGCTCACCGACACCAGAAAGAATAAAACATGTTGCAGCAGTGGAGCTGTGACAGAGCTGATATTAGAGGTGGATTTGCATTGAAAGGAGATTGAATTATTCACACTTCACTGATATTTTTCCTCTTTCTTTCTTTCTTTCTTTCTTTTAAAAAGCAAAATGATTTGTATTAAAACAACTAAAAATAACTAAGAATAAGACGGAGATTTTTTTTTTGCATTATGTTTTTTAGAAGTTGATCAGATGTGTTATATGAAAAATAATCTGCTCATTGTGCAACATAACTGGTAACTATAGCTGATTAATGCAGTAAAAAGTGCAGTATTTCCATGTGAAATACTGTACTTAAGTGCAGTTTTAATGCATTTGAGAGAGAAATACTTCAGTTTTTACTCCACTACAGTATATTTATCTTTTATTAATAATAATAAAGAAAAATATGATTAACAAATGAATGATGATGTATTAGTATAGATTAAGCTACCCAGCAGAATATAAAGCCATTAAAATCAGTCCCACATTTACCAGCTGCAACTTTAAAGTGATTGAAAAGGATCTGTTGTACATGATGAGTGCTTTTACTTTTGGTACTTTTAAGTATATTTTGATGCAAATACTTTTGCGCTTGAAATCTGAATGCATGACTGAGTATTTCTGCACCGTGGTACTGCTACTGTTGCTCGAGCACAGTAAAGGGCAAGTGCGTCAAACTGAAGTAGATGTACTCAGTTACTTTTTGACCTCAGTGGACATGTGATATGTGAGTCTCTGTGAGCGTCTGGTCTTAAATCACAACAATGGGGACACGAATAGAAAGCAAGGGGGGATTTCAAAACAGGGTTCGGAGGATTCTTGACTATTCTTAGTGCTGCAGCTCCCCTCACACAATGGGCAGGAGGCAGATGAAGCGATCCACCTCAGGCATCTGTAACAACATCTGCATGTCCAACCACATGTGCTGATTGTTGCCTCTCTCCATTTTGTCCACAAGGTACCAGGAGACAGATGATATGAGATGACTCATCTCTGTGAAGCCTTTTTAAAAACACTAATTTAAATACTTTTTCTGTTTGTGGTCCAACACATGCATGGGAACAGGAGGTAAGAGGAGAGCACTTGACTTGCTGCATTAACACTTTTTAATCTTAATCCAAAAATCTGGGTTTTTCGGCATCAGCATTTGAGCTCCAGTCTCATTATAAAGAAGGGGGGGGCATCTTAACCCAAAGTCCTGCTTCATGTTTCAGTGTCTCCAAGTAAAAACACCATTTACAGCTTGGTTTATCAGAACTAACATGATGCAGATTGTTCTCTGCGGTGGGAAGGTGGACAAAGAAAAATAAATAAATGTCCAAGTGTCTCTGTCAGGATTACTGTCCTGCTTCAAACCTTTTAGTTCAGGGAAAATGGCTTTTTTTTTCTTTCTTGCTTTTGATGGATTTTTTTTTTTTTTTAAATAGCTGTGGGATGGAGACAATATCCAAAAACTGACATCTGGATGGGATGATAGTGTTAAATCCCCCCCGCATCAAGATTATACTCAGCTGAAATCCGCGAGAATAAGACAGATCTACTTGCTTTTATTAAGATATTTTAATTACATGTCCAAACCGGGAGGAGAGGGTTCAGAAGATGCACTTACCTCAAGCAGAAAGAAGCATTTGCGACGCATTTCCAGATCTTTATTTTTCACATAATTGTCATTAAATATCTTCTTTTGACTTGGTAACGAGCTTTTCTATTTCTCCACCACGCTGTGAATTCAACACTCCGCACTGAGGCAAAAGAAAAGTCGCAACAACACAATTTTCTTCTGATATGTGCCAGAAATATGTTGCTGTCTCCGGACCAGCTGCCCGGATAATCTCAGAGGTTATGATCCACGAGGAGCAGAAATGCCTCCGCTGGTCTTCAGGTGATGAACTGTCCTCTGCGTCCTCATGAAGCCGCCTCAGTCAGTTTGTGTTACCGGACTGGAAACCGAATCCACCTTGGAGAGACGCGCACCATCCCACGGTCACCGCCGTACCCTTCACGCCTGGCCCCGAACCAGAACTCCTCTTACATGCTCGGTTTCCTCCGGAGCTGCGCCGTCACGTCCCCCCTGCTTCGCTCCCAGACTCGGACTCCTGCGCGGAGCCGCCGCCGTGGTTCGGGTCCGCGACGCGCCGCCCACGTTGTGCCACTTCGTGCGCGACGCGACGGCGGAATAACTCAATTCCTGGTTTGTGGAGTTAATTATGCAACGGCTCTCCGCTTCTCCAGATCCTAATCTTTAATCCCTGTGCGAGCCACACGGCACTTCTGTGAGAAAGTTAAAGGATGGACCTCTGGTAAAAAAAAAAAATAAAAATAAAAGATTTTGGATGACGATGATCCGCGCGCACTGCTGAGAAGAGGAAGAAGAGGAAGAAGAGGAGTTCTCATGCGTCCAGGAAGGGGAACCCTTCAACATGTGACCCGTTTCCAGGCCAGAGTTAACAGATCTGGCTGCAGGCTGAGATGGACAGATGGTCCCTCCGAGTCCATCAAGTTAAATGTCGCCTGAGTCTTTCTAAATAAAATCCAATGCAAATCAGTTCAGAGCACAAACAGTGAAAAACTGACTCAAAATGTAAACATGTGCTTTTAGATAAGTGCTGAAACAATCAATTAGTCAATCATCCAATCATTTTTCTAATCAACTTATTGTGGGTCATTAGAACAAAGTACTTCAGTACTTCCAGCAGTTACACGTAACAATAGCACAAATGTGAGGCCAGTATTCGCTCTCTTTTAGCTCTGTTTTTGGTCTCCACCAGCTCCCGAGGGAAATATCCAGCTCTTTAGCTGCTAAATGCATCAGTTTCCTTCACCAGCTCGTCTCTAACTGTATCTGCCTGCTGTTTGGTGCTGAGCAGTTAGTGCTCAGTGGGTTTATTTCAGATTTTTTATCCACAATTTTACTGTTTAAAACGTTTTTTGCATCATAAAACCAAAAACAATGAGCTGAAAGACGCTAAAATGCTCCATAGAGCTGATGTGAACTGCAGAATTCGGTTATAATTGTGTGTGTGTTCATCAATACGTGCAACACTTTCACGTTGTCATTTGATCTATTGTCAATATTAAAAACATATTGATTGTAGCAGCTTTAAGGCTCTAAAATAGAGCTTTAAATAGAACAATCTGAGAGAGAAAATGGACTGTTTGGTCTCTCACACTGCTTCATTTTGAAGGGCCAAAATGGTTTCTAAGTAATTTATCATGGAAACATGTCAAATATTCTCTGGTTCAAGCTTCTTAAATATGATGAACATTTTCTAGTTTTATATCTTTGTAAATTGAATATCTTTGGGTTTTGAACAAAACAAGTCATGTAAAGGCGTCGCCATGAACTCTTTTTATTTTTATCTGCTACTCAATTAATCAACAGATTAATCGATAATGACAACAACATTTTGTTGCAATCCTTGCTCTAATTTTGCAGCCTGTGAGACGTCCATCCCCCTGGTGCTCCTGTCCCTGCTCGTTTGAATCCAAATTAATATTTTACACAACACATCATATTATCAAACATGATATTTTGCTCACATGCAGCAGAAGGGACGGCTGGCTTCTAATATCCATACCGCTGAGGCTTTGAGTGCACAAAATGCTTTATGCACACTGCGCTAAAGCTTTCTTTAGACCCAGTGACGTGCAAAGAGGCATTATTCAAAAGATGCTTTAATCCAAGGTGACAGTGCCCTCCCCTGAGTATGCCATCTCGTGAAGTGTCAGTAGTGGCAACAAGGAGACCATGGCAAACTGGGTTATGTGGTTAGGATACTGTTTCCACTTATTAATATGAGCCTGCTCTGTAGGACACCGTGTACCTAACTACTATATACGCACCTGTCTATGAGACTGGCATGCAGGTGTTGAAACAGATCATGTTAATCAACCTGACAGGTGTCACGCATGCTTTAGTGGAACCGCTCCTTCTGGTCTCGGTGTGGATTCTCTGGGAGGCCACCTGAGTCTGTTCAGGAAGGTTGTGTAAGACGGTCTTTCTAATCCCTTTCCCTGCAGCTGGAAGAGTTGAAGCAGACTGTAGTCCACCCCCTCCCCCTCTTCATCCTCCCCCTCCTCCTCCTCATCTAATCTGAAACACAATTTATCTTCAATCTAGACATGTGACATCCCCAGCGCTGGAAACTCTATACAGGCTTTCCATGGCATCAAATGCTGACTGGGATGCTGAGGGTCATTCCAGATGCATGGACGGTGACAAAGCGGGCGTTAATCACATGTTGGGGAGTCGCGCATCGATGTGATGAACATGGCCTCAGTCCCTGCGAAGGTCCAGATAAACACGCTGCTCTCTTCACATGAGTGCATTCAGTGATGAAAATGCGTAACCTACACACCCACCGAGTGATGCAGTCAGATACTCAGATAAGGAAGGAAAAGAGTGAGTTTAAAAGAGCCTCATCTTGTTCTGATTATACAAAGACGAAAACGTGAGGAACTGAAACAGTGAATCAATAAATTGATCAATCCACTGACAGAAAATTAATCTGCTATTATTCCAATAAACGATTCATAATTGAGTCATTTATTTAAACCAGAAAAGCTAAACATTCTCTGGTTCCAGTTTCTCTTTTGTGAAGATTTGCTGCTTTTCTTATTAAATTAAATATCTTTGGTTTTTAGGCTTTTTTTTTAAGACGTCACAATGTTATTTTCTGACTTTTTAAAGACAAAAGACAGACAAATACGCACACTACTCAAAAATAAAGATAATCCATGTAGCAGCCTTCAACAGTTTAGAACATGAAGTTCATACTTGACTTTGGAAACTTTCAGAAACAAAGCAGCTTCAACTCAAGGTCCACTTACTTGCTTATTCAGTCAAAGGCACCTCTGTCAAGAGCTGACCATTTATAGCAAATAGTTACAGTATTTTGTTTGGCGTAAAAGGCTCAGCTCTCACAGAATCAGAGCAGCAGTGCTGTGAGAACTAACCCTCAAATAAACACATACATGACTGTAAATCTCATGTGTGACAGAAGGAGGAGGTTGGGGTGCAGAGAGCTGCAGCAGCAGTTAACACTAAGAAGCTTTAGGTTATAATGTCTGTGCTGAACATCTGCATGATTATGATTGTACATTATTAGTCAGCTGGTAGCTCCAGTCTTGTGTGAGCAAAGTGATTGTGAAGAATGAATGAAACAGCTGATGCCAATCAGCTAATGGAAGCGTGGCTTCAGTGCTCTGCCTGAACTAACACTATGCTCCATTTCTGCAGCTTCTGACAGAATCAGCATATTGAATTTGCTCGGCTGAATTTTGCAACACATTTCCACTCATTCATTTCTCACATTTTTTTAAATGTGTGCCATTAAAAAATGACTTTGTATGACTTGAAAGTATCTTTTTAATCTGTGTCACTGCGATCGAGCAAACCCTATCAATAGACAAGACGGTACATATTGGACAAGTCTGGAAAACCTGAAATTATCTTTGTTTTTTTTACACCCAGTGCCAACGTCTGTGTAAATGGCAACTACAGTATGGTTAAGGTTGAAAAACACTGTGGTTTTGGCAAATAAATTTGGTTATTTGGGGTTAAGGTGAGGGAAAGATGGTGGTTACAGTCTGCTATATACCTCCAAGCACCACCCTGACCTCCACACCATTACTTTCCTCACTTTCCTTAATGACCATACTTCCTGCGCTGGCACTAAACATTAGTATTGGACATAAATCATGAGGGATACTGAGCTGAATTTTGATGTTTGTCATTAAATTAGCCTTTTATCTGCGTCACTCTGATGCATCCGGGTGATACGGTTGGAAGCTCCAGCACAGGAGAGTAAGTGGACCATGAGTTGAGATTGTTTTGTAAACTGCTGTTTTCAAGGTCAAGAACCTTTAAGTCAACAAAGAGCCCAAAGGTGCTCTGACTCACACAGACTGTCTACATGTCCGTGTTAACAGAGAAAACTCGAGTCGTTGATGAAGACTGTTGGGAGCAGTCGAAAGTCCCAGAACAAGCGATTAAGTTGACTTTGAGTTGAGATTATTCTGTCAGCTGCTCCTTCCAAGGTCAACAGCTGTCAAACTAAATTTTTAAGACAAAAGTTTTAGATGTGCCAAGATTAAAGACGTCCACGTTCAACTGAGCAAACTGCTGATGAAGACTGGTTAATATGGTCAAAAGCTTAACATAACAAAGCAGTAAGTGGACCTTGAGTTGAGGTTGTTTTGCTTCTGTTTCCAAAGTCAAGAACAACATGGATGAGAAGTCTATAAGTGCTCAGAATCAAAGCAAAACTAATCCAAGCAAATTCAATCTGCTGACGAAGACAGTGTGATGTGGTCGAAAGCTCGGGAACAAGCGAGTGAGTGGAGTTCAGATTGTTTAAACACACCAATTGTCAGCAGGGAAAGTTGCAAAATCCTAAATTCATTCATCCAATCACTGCAGCAAACTTCAAACACTTTCTGAGATAGGAAAACTTGTCAAGTCACTCAGTGAGATGGTGACCTAGAAAAATGCATCGGCTTCATATTTAAGCAGTCTGTGTGTGTGTGTGTGTGTGTGTGTGTGTGTGTGTGTGTGTGTGTCAGGCGTGTACTCTTGTGCTGATTCTTGTTTTGAGTTTTTGCCACATCTGTGCACTGTGTCTTACTGGCACTTTCAGAGCAACACCTCAAGAGCTCTCCCAACAACAACAAACACAAAGCGGTCTAAAACACACTCGTCTCCGCAGAACAATCTGCAGGCGCAGTCAGGACGGGTGTGTGAGGAAGAAACAAAGACAGCGTGCTGCAGAGAACAAGGAACACCGGTTCTGCTTATGTACTGAGGGAGAACGACATACTGTATATTTATGATGTGCATGTTTCCAACCACTACATCTCCCATCCTCTCACACACCCAGATATTTCACGTGGTAAACAATTTCAAGAGTCAGTCCTTGAACCGGGTTTTGTGACAAAGCCAATATGAGTTATTGGCGAAGCCTTCGGAAGATGGTGTATTGATTTTATGACAGGGCTGGATGTAGTAGCACCTCCAGAACATGACACAACTCTGTGCATGCTAATAAGGTCGCCCGACAGAGCGAGCTTTGTGCTT
Organism: Lateolabrax maculatus; assembly: GCA_031216445.1. Taxonomy (NCBI): domain Eukaryota; kingdom Metazoa; phylum Chordata; class Actinopteri; order Acropomatiformes; family Lateolabracidae; genus Lateolabrax; species Lateolabrax maculatus. The sequence continues at coordinate 2,483,290 of CM062200.1, read as the reverse complement.
ACGAGCACCGCTAACCTTTGTAAGACACAAGTGGTGCATTTAGACATACTGCTTTTTTTTCACCTGGATGAGTAGCTTCGTTAGCATTTCTCATCCAAAAGAGCCGTGACATTCTCGCTCTGTGCTGTACGACCGGCGTGGAGAGGCACTGCAGGAGAGCGCTGGACGATTGTTGTCTGATTAGTGTGGAGGTTTTCAGAAGAGGATGAAACAAACACAGCATTTCATTTCCGACACTCTTCGGGGGATTACGTCCCGACAACCGTATTTGGGCAAAAACACACATTTGGTTGGTGCAGTTTTAGTGACATCATCATTTTAAACTCCTGACACTTGTGGGGATCGACGTGGTTGTTGTGTAAGACGATAACAACACAGATGAAAATGCAATCTGTGCACCGGAATAGCTGCTATTGTGTTGTAACTGCCGGGTGTTGTCCATGTAACAGTAAGATTATGTGGATTTGGAGGCAACATAACACACCAGGAGACTAAACAAATAAACACAAACAGATAAAAATACTAAATAAATATAAAATACAAACACATAAAATAAGAATTAAATGAAATTTAATCAAAAATACAATTATAGATACAAATAAAATATGAAATAAACAATATTAAATTCAATAGAAAAAGTACCAGTTCATAAAAATAAAAAAGTACAATGCACATACTGATATGATATCATAAAATATTGATTAAATAAAAAGATTAAAAATCAGAGTAAACATATAAATAAAGAAGGAAAAAATGAATTGAAATTAAAATGAACTAGTTGAAAAAATGAAAACACAAATAAAAAGTACAAATGCATATAAAATACAAATTGAAATGTAATCACCTTTTAAAATCACTGTACAAATCACCTACAACCAAATAACAAACAAAAGAAAACGCACACTCAGAAAGTCAAATGTTCCCGACCCACGGGGAATTGAAGTGACGCTGCCCTTAATTCATCTGGACACCCGAAGTGTGTTTCTGTCCTACATTTATTCATTACAGTAATGAAGCAACCAACAAATGGACAACAAGCTGCAGCGGGTCAGTCTCCTTGAACCTTTTCTAACAGATCTTCATTTTTTCATCCATCTATCATCTGTCAATTACTCTTTCTATCTGTGTGGATCAATATTTCTGTCCATTCATCCATCTGCCGTCTGTCTATCCACATTTTATGTCTCTTCCTGCCTTATTGCCTGTTTTCAGGTTACAAAACAAACTAAAGCTGAGTCCAAAATCACTCCCTCGTTCACTCATTCACCAGATAATCAGCACTTTGTTCCACAGTGAGCAGTCAGCTGAGATTTCTAAACAACTAATAATCTTAATTTTGCATCCTCACTGAAAGCTGTGGCGGTAACAGTAAATTTCTTGCCTTGGATGCCTCTGGTGCTAATTAGAACTAAACACAAAGTGCAGCTGAGGATGATGCCAATACTTCTGCAGATATTTGCTTATAAAGAAAAGTGCCGGGAAAAATAAGTGAATAAAAAGTAAACATATATTACAATACAAACTCAGCACAATGAAAGGCAGACCGAGGCTTGACAGGAGGAAAAGTCGAGGATCGTTAAAGTCATTAGGATTCATCGTCTGGGAACCATGAATGTGTGTAAAAAATCTTGTGTCAATGAGATATTTCATAGAATAAGGAAAAACTTTGACCTGCTGGTGGCGCTACAGGAAAAGTCAGGGGATCACCAAAGTCAGTCTGATTCAGCCTCTGGGCACCATGAATATGTACCAAATATTATGGCAATGCATCCAGTTGTTAGTAAAGACCAAAGAATGTATGAAATAAATGGACGTAGCCACCGTGACGTCCCCCATTAGTTTGTGGACGGCCTATTTTGGCTGTCGCCATCTTGTTTTTTTTGGAGCCAGCGAATTCGCCTCCTGCTGACCGTTAGAAAGAATGCAGGGACGGACTTAACACGTAAAACTTTAAGCCTTAATATAATCTCAACGGTTGTCACAACAGGGAAATAAGCTATAGAGACCAAAATAGTTTAAGGCAGGCTGTAAACATGGTATGTCACCTTCGCGGTGGTCAAAGTCAATGGATCCCCAAAGTCATTAGGATTCATCCTCTGGGGATCATGAATTTTCGTTCAAAATCACAGAGCGAAACATCCAAATAGTTGTTGAGATATTTCAGTCTGGATTAACATTGCTCCATCCATGGAGCCATGAGGGAGTAAATATGTAACATAGGAGCAAATTTGCAGAGAAAGATGGGTGTTTTCCCCCAGCAGCATCACAAGAGACCATGTAGGTCCAGGCCCAGTTCATGGAGAATTGATTATGTATTGTCAGCCGTTCCAGCGGCAGGCCTTTATTTATCAAGCGGTCGTGTTCCCATGGACCTGGCAGAGCTGCAGCAGGTGTGAAGGTCAACAAGGGAGTCACATTTTAATCAAAGACCAAAGAGCTAAAAATAAAACTCCCCCAGCGGGCACCGCACTGAGAGACTCAAGGAGATGTGAAAAGGCTCTGTAGTGTACACGTATTAATTATCACGCATACACACTGGGGTTGTTGTTATGCATAAATGTCAGTTGGACAGGTTTTCTGCTAAGGAAGCCATTAGTGGTGAGGAATGTGCCGCAATGCACCTGGAGTCTGAACTCGGGCCAAGACTCGAAGCAGGAATCACATGCCACAACTTAAGCGACGGTCCTGAAAAGAAAACACCGACAGCAGTGACTGATGGTGTGTGTGCCAAGGCGAGAAAGATCTAAAGTCAATGTCGGTGTCTCCATCTGCATTTGCATTAAACATACCGTCATAATGCAGTTAGAATGATTGCCTAATTATTTATTTGCATATATATATATATATATATATATATACATATTGCCAGGGTGCTTCTTTACAGTGGAGCCACATCAAATGGAAGCCAGGAAGGTGTTAATTTATAACCCTACTGTTAATTAAATGTCCTGGGAAAATAAACACTACAGTACATACAGTGGAGAGATAGAAAGGAAAAACACAGAGAAACATGAGAGGAAGACCTGCTTTTTTTTTCAAGAACTCCTTATTGTGTTTACTTGCCTTTCTGAGTGGAAAAAGGTCCTGCTGATGTTTGAGCCAAAATGGTTTCATCTTACATTTCCCTCGAATCCATGTGTGTGTGTGTGTGTGTGTGTGTGTGTGTGTGTGTGTGTGTGTGTTAGACTGTGTGTGTGTGTGTGGCTACTTCAAATATTATCAAGAACTGGGTCTGAACTTTCAAAACTAAAGAATTTTGTATATTTTGAAATATTTGGCATTTATTTACCTCAACTCCAAATCTGGGTCGGGTAAAACCAGCTTTTTGTAAATAAGTTTGTGTGTAAAGTTCTTCTTAACCAGTTCACTACTAAATGGGTTTGCACCATTAAAACGTTAGAAAGATCTTAACTAGTAAAGACTTTAATAATTAATAAATTGCCAGAAAACATTTGCCGTCTTATTAAAACCGATCATAAACAGAAAGTCAAGCTGTAACATAAACACTAACAACAACAGTTACTTTGTTTACTCTGTTTTTAATTTTCCTCTTAGTAAACACTACGTTATAATAAAGATAAGAGTGACCTTAAAGATCTGGTGCAACACCTTCGTAGACGTGTTTTGCGATGATTGGATGGTAACTTACACCACTGTTTTTTGCAGTGCACATGACAGAATAAAGCTGAACATGGCCTTGACTTTGCTGATGTACCAGACTTCCCTCTCTGCTGCAGCCTAATTTCTGTTATTGTTTCCATTTTGTCGCGTGTTGGTAATTTCATGTGTTAATTGATACTGGAAATTCAGGATTTCACACTAATGAACATATTTAAAAATGAATGTAAGGCTTTTGGAGAATACAGGTTTAATCCATGTGTGTGATTAGCTGTTTCTCTATGCACACGTGTGATCACTTCACTTGAGCTCAGCTCTAAAGGTTATCACATTTCACTGAAAGTAGGACTGTGAGCCGCCTGATTAATGTTCTTTATTTTTAGCAAAGAACTTTTATACCCCTAAGCTAGCCGTTGGAGTATTCTTGAGTGTATTTCTCAGAAGTTTAATAAATCCTGAATTTTAAATAGGGATTGATTAATAGAGAGGAAGGAAATAGGCTGAAATGGAAACCACAAAAATTGAGTAGGAAAGAAATTCTGCTACTAATAAACGAGGTCAGAGAAATCCTAGAATAAGGAGAACTTAGTGCCACATTCACAAGTGCAGAAAGTAAAGATGTCTGGAAAGTGAGTGCAAACAACTCTTAGATGTCAAATCGAATCATATATAGATCATTTATTAAGTCAAATTAAGTAAAAGTAGCAATACTACAGTGTAAAAATACTGTTAGTAAAAGTCTTGCATTCAAATCTTACTAGTACTAGCATCAAAAAGTACCAGAAGTAAAAGTACTCATTATGCATGATGTCCCTTTCAGAGTAATGATAATTATATTATTGGATTATAGTTAGTGATGCGTCACTTTAATGTTGTCGCTCGTAAACATGGAACTAATTTGAATTGCTTTATATACTGCTGGGTAGCTTCATCTATGAGAATAAGTCATCATATATTTGTTGACTTATATTTTAAATTAATAATCTAAATCTGCAAAGTAAAAAGTAAAAAGTACTTTATCTGCCTTGAAAAAGTGGTGGAGTAGAATATAAAGTACCATAAAAGAAAAAAGCTCAAGTAAAGTACCTCAAAATTGTACTTGTAAAAGTACACTGTTTGAGTAAACGTACGTAGTTACAATCCCATAATAGATGTCTTGAATTCATTAAAAGTTCAAATTTAGAAAGAAATATGAGACATGGCTTTTATTCTTAAAGGTGCCACGTACGACTATATATATCCTGTTATTCAGAACCACTAAACACCAGATGTCTCACTGCAGCACCAGCATCCCACAACAAAACAAATGGGCGTCAGTTAGCAGCGCTGACAGTGTCACTATAGCACAGGGTTGTACGAGGAGACACACTCCCATTTGTAAATAACTGTTATTTATGGTGGAGTGTGGAGGATGAGTCGAGGAAAGAAGCTGCTCTGTAGTCTGGTGGTGCGACAGCGGATACTTCTGTATCTCCGGCCAGACGGCAGCAGGGTGAACAGGCTGTTGCCGGCCTCTGTTTGGTCTTTTAATATCCTTTGGGCTCTGCAGGTACCTCACCTCCCCTCAATGATGTACTGGGCTGTTTCCATCCCGCCGCTGCAGAGCCCTCCTGTTCTGGACCGAGCACATCCCATGCAATTACTGTGGTCACGTTTCCAGTCACGATGCTTTATAGCTGACAAGAACTTTGCTTTCTTAAGTTTCGTTAAGAAATACAGAGCTTTCTTTACCAGGATGGAGATGTGAGAACCTAAAACTCTTCACCTGCTCCACCTCAGCTCCACTGATGTAGACACGAGTCTGTCTTTACCTCCTTTTTTTCTAAAATCAATGATGAATGAGCAGAATCATCAGAAATAATTTCCGCCTAATGAGCGGCACAGCTCGCCAGCACACGCCCAGCTCCCTCTGAAGCCATGCAATAGTTCCACCTTTTATCAAATAGAATAATAAGGCTTCTGGTGGTGGTGCCGTCTCTTTGACTTTTACAATGCAGTGTGGGAGGTCACTCTGTTAGTCTCTTTATGATCACGGGGAGGGCCACAGTTTCACAGGGAGGGACTCGTGTGCACGCGAGGCCAGACCGGCTACCAAAACAAAGAACAGCGAAGCTCAGGTTACATCAGAGGGAGTGTGACCTTATTCTCTGCTCAGGACGCCATTACACCACTATATCTTTACATTGCAAATAGTTGTTTGCTGCTATATTAATGTTCAGAATATCGTATATAGCACCTTTAAGTTTGCATGTAATAGTGAAGGATTCTTATCTTTCTTGGTGGCAGTGAGACTTAAAGAAATTGGTTTCAAATGTCCCTTTTTGCTGTTTGATGAATACAGATAATAAACTTGACTGCATCAAACTGTGCATCCAAGTGAGCTACACAGTGAACTGCTTTGTAGTTTGATCTGCGTTTTGTTCGGCAACTGATAATCTCCCGGGCTGTGCAACTATCATTTAGAGCACAGGAGAGAAACCCTCAGTGGATAACAGCAGATGAATTTCAGCGTGAGTATCTAACACACCCACAGCGGGGGTCTGAAATCCAAAGCCTGGTGTCGATCACGTCTCCCCGCATAGCTTTCACCGTGATAACCACAGCGCACTTCAAGATTAAAGGTGTTAAGAGGTGAACTTCGCTTTGAACGGCGATACAGTTAATCTCACAAGGCATTCAATGGTGACATGAATTCAGCACCAGTGCACCGTGACGAAGGCCACTGCCAGCAGGAAGTGGCTCCTCAAGCTCTCCTGCCCCCCCTGCTGGTGGGTCACCTTCCCAGCAAACAGGTTGACATGCAGTCAACAACATGGCAGCACCTGCAGGCTTTGGTAGACGGGAGGGGGGGGCACAGGTCTCTGTCCAGCCCCCTCGCCTGGTACTCAGGAACATGTTTGTCATCCAGTCTCAGTCTCTTATATTAAAAGTTAAAAAAGTGGATTAAAAAAAGACATTAAACCCTTTTTCAATCATAAATTAGGACTTTTTAGGTATTGGGCAGTGGGTCGGACGGTCTTAAAATCAGCTGTCTGAACCTGTAAAGACTTTTAATGTGTTCATCGGTTGCTCGGACAGATTTGTGACAGACTGAACAAAACCAAGCACAAACAGAAAGTCGCTGGAGCATCACAAGCTTTAGCGTTTAGATAATTGCCAAAAACAACAGTTTAAAGGGAGCCAGAAGTGTAAAATATTACTCATCTCCCAGTCCTTAGTAAATGTTTGTTTGTGTTTTAGAGTTACAGGTCCAATGATATTTGGTCATTTAGGCTAACATCAGCGGTTTGTAATGGGTGGTATTATTATTGTAAATTTGTACTTTACTTGTATTTACATTTTCTGCTACTTTATGCGTAACTTATATGAACAAAATTCGTGTCTTATAGGCACAGACGAGAAAGTCTTAGTTACTTTCCAAAAACAGTGGAACAGAGTGAGTTATTTAGTGAGTAGAGATGATTGTATGTGAAAAGGCTTCTCTGTATCCACCCAGGTAGGAAGGAGTTGGGTCAGATGTTCTCCAACACATCCTGACGTCACTTGGCGTCAACCTTCTGTATTAATGTCCACGTGGGGATGCATGAATGCAAACACTGCCAACTTCCCACATAATAAAAACCTTTCACAGGCGTTTCCTTATGCAGACACACCGATATGGAGAACAGACACAAAAGGCTGCACGACTTGTAATGTGCAGATTTAAATCATTAGTGATTGGATTTACAGCGGGGGGATCTACTGGCAGAAGTGGAATATAATATTCAAGTATGATCACCTGAAACTAAGAATCTTGTTTTCCTTAGATTAGATGAACCCTTCATATCTACATACGGAGCGAACAAACCAAACACTGGCTCTAGATATGTGGAGCAAATGTGAAGATTTCCTGCTTCCTTTTAATAATTTGAATGTGTTTTTAATAATGTTGAGGTTTGGACTGTTTGTTGGAAGAAACAAGCATCGTGAAGGTGTCACTTTGGGTGATGGCGATGGTGTTTCTCACTCATTTCAGCATTACAAACCAAACAATCAATCCTTTAATGGAGAAAACAATCAGCAGAGTAATCCATAATGAAAATAATCATTAGCTGCAGGCCGATACAAAATAGTTCGAAATGAGCTCCAACTCAGCCAACTACAACAGTAAAATCCGGCTTTTACGTGAATGATGAGGAATAATAATCCATAACAGGGAACATTTTGCATTGAGTACTTTTACTTTAAATACTTTGGGAACATTTTCTTGATTTATTCTTACATACTTTTACTTAAGTAACAGTTTCAACAGAGTATTTTCAGAGCGTGGTATTACTCGAGCCTGCTTAAAGTATGTAGATGGTATGTACATGTGTAATTAGAAAATGTTTGACAAGCTGTTGTAGTGGCTGTTTGCACGTTTGTCCATCTTTTGCTGTATGGTTGCTTGTATTTCATAGTTCTCCTTCAGTGTCTGGTGTATCTCCTTTCATGGATCATTTCAGTTTGTTTTCTCATGATTTTCCGATAAACGATCCCGTGCACTCGACCTCATGACCGAAATATGATTCATGTGCTGAAGAAAGTCAAACATTTGGCCTCAGATTTCCCTTCATTCTCCGCACGTTTGGTTCAATCTGAAAGGATACAGTTGTGTGTGCTGAGCGCGCCTGATCCTGCATATAACACTAATAAGAACCACTGAGAATGAAAGGAGGGTTGTTATGATGCAACGTAATGATGTTTGACTCAAAATCACATCCTGAAACAAACTCTCTGCTTAGTGAAATAGAGCTGAAATAGTTTACATGTATGGCTGCTAATGCACGTTCTCCTCTGCAGAGAACATCTGGACAGTATGGAAGCAAACAAATACCATAATAATAACTTACTAATAGTGTTTACTGCACTAGACATTATTTTTTAATAGTAATTCTGTCTACTCATTCCCTTGGTTGTGTCGTCGTTCAAATTAATTTTTTAGATTTGTGATGTTCAAGCTGAAACAAGTGTTAAATTGCTCTTTAGTAAGAATGTATTATATTTTCCTTCGATCTGCCACATTTAGTTATTTCAAAAAATATTTTTTCGTGTGAACTTCAGATAGAAAACTGAAGTTTCCAGAGTTTCCTCACTCATGTACACTTTTCTTTCTTTGATCATGTGACTGAAAGAAAAGAAAGAAAGGAACCTAATTGGACAGATCTGATCGATCCATTCAAGTTTTAATTTCATCAGTCGAATTGGATTTTTTCGACTTGATGATCATTTAAATTTAATACATGAATAAAGTTTATTTGAATGTTGGACACTTGAATTTTCTATATAAATTTTGAACCCTAAAAAATAAATTAAAATGAACTAATTGAATTTGCACAACTAAAGTAAAAACATCTAAAAGCTACATGTTGAGCGAGGGCGATACGGTGAAGAGCTCGGAAATCCGGAGGGAGCTCGCAGCGTCGAAAAGGAGCCAGTGGAGGTGGTTCAGGCATCTGATCAGATCCTCCTAACCCCTGGAGGTTTTCCGGGCACGTCCAACTGGGAGCAGACCCCCGGGGTGGACCCAGAACGCACTGGAGCGATAATATCTCTCATCTGGTCTGGGAACGCCTCGGGATCTCCCAGGAGGAGCTGGAAAACGTTGCTGGGGAGAGGGACATCTGGAAAACCCTGCTTAGCCTGCTGCCACTGTGACCTGCATAAAAATGATGGATGGATAAATTTAGCAGTATCTAAATGTCAACATTCAGTATTCAGTTGCAGTTTCATGTCACAATTAGATATTCAATTACTCGTATAAATTCTAATTATTTTGGCTTTTTTTTGCTTCCATAGCCAGTGTCTCTTCATATAAACTTATTTGTTATCAGGATTTCACAACCATCTGTTTTCCCATGCCAGAGTGGAAAAAATATTTTCTTTACGCTTTAATGCATGCCATGTTTCTGCTGTTTGTTGCTCAACATGAGTTTTCTGGAACATCATATGAGTCCATTCCCAAAGTGAAGCAATACTAATCATGTGAAGGGGCCTGCAGGAGAACAACAGCTGATTGTCCGAGGAGGGAGTTTCCAAAATCTCCGTCCTCCCCTGCTGATTCAAGGTTGCTTCCTGATCTGAGTGCTGAGGAATGTCATGCACAGACATCACTTTGATTATGGGTTTAAATTTCAAAGAGTGTACACATCATGTGTTCCTATATCTATGTAAATCTGTCAGTGGCAGTTTTAATCTAATTTAATATGATCTGAGCAGCAGCTGGCTAATTTCCAAAACCCATTTTCTTTATGAAGCCATTAAAAAGATTAGAATCCTTTAGAGGACAAATTAGTTTCACCTATAGGGACCTAAAGGTAATGAGAGGTTGTGTCTGATCCTCCTTCAACTCTGACCTTATTAAAAACAAATACTCAGATGTTAGTTTCAGAAAGCTGCCAGACTTGATGAAATGTTGTCTCTGATAAACTCAGTGTGAGGGAGTTTTATTTTCCTACTTACCTGTGACACTCTGACTTTTCCTCTGGCACCATCATCAGGTCAATATGTCAGTCATCGTATTAAGTCATCGTTTTGTATTAGATAAACGGTTGTGATTGGCTCGACACCGTCCTGTTCTGGTGGAACAACAACATGAGCTGCACATTCGTCTGGTTCCCAGGCTGAAGGGTTGTTGGGACATTTCACTCAAAAACCATAACTGTGAACGTCATGGTGGTGCTAGAGGAAAAGTGAGAGCATCACCAAAGTTATTAGGGTTCATCCTCTGGGAACCATGAATGTCTGTACCCAATATCCTGTCAATCCATCCAATGGTTGTTGAGATATTTCCGTCTGGACCAAAGTGATCCAACATTTCCACCCCCACCGCCATGCTGCTAAAAATCTACTTACGTCTGCTGAAAACTACATTACAGTGTGTTTAAAAGGATTAATTAAGTGTTTATAGTCTGAATGCTAAATAGGTGGGTTTAAAGTGAAGTCTTACCATATTATTGTATATTTTCTGTTTATTTTTACTGTGCAGTTGCTTTGTGTTTGACTTTATCGAGATGTTGTCAGACCTTTAATATAATTTTCTTTTGAAGAGCTGAGAGGCTATTACAGCCACACAGGCCGAAGATTGGATTTCTGTAATGAATATTAAATACCAGACAGCTAAATGAAAAAAAATACATTTTGTAACAATAAATCTACAGACACCTCACCACGTTGCCAGGAATAAAATACTTGCACTATATGAATTTTTGATTAAATAGTAAAAGTGATAAATATAACTACCAGCTGCTGCTGCTCGGTGCTGAGAGATCGATGGGAAAGTCGGAGAGGAGTCGAGCTCTAATGTGAGAAACAGACCACAGCAGGACGCTCGATCCACAACAACCTCTGACTGAGCTGCTTCACTTCTTCAGACAACAAGGAACATTTAACCCCCTCAACAAATAAATATACATGTTTTCAATACATTTATATATAACTTTACTAAGATCCCATTCAAAATAAATCACTAGTAAAAGTACAAACAACGTAGATAAAAACACTCCACAAGTAGAAGTCCTGCATACATTTTACTTTGGCCAAAATACAGAAATATTATCAGAAATATGTACTTATAAGTATTAAAAGTAAAAGGCAGTGACCAAGTACATGTACTCAAGTACTGTTCTTAAGTACATTTTGTGGTTCCCTCAATCAAAGTATAATGTAAAGAGTAAATGTATTTAGTTACTCTCCACCAAAGTATAAAAGTATAATATAAACATTGTGGAAGAAGTATTCAGATCTTTTATTTAAATAAAAGTACTAATACCACACTGTGAGTCCAGCTAATATAAATAATAAAGGGCAGCAGCCAGGATTTTAGAAATAACAAGTCAAGATTAATCAACAAATGAAACTTGTGGTGGAAAGTATTTCAGATTTAATTTAGTCAGTTAACTGTTAATTATGTTGTCAGAACATTTTATTTCAAAATACATAAATTCTAAACGTTGTTTCAATTAAAACTCCACACTGCCAGGAAAAATACATCAGTTCAGGAAATACGAAACCCTTAATTTATTTATTGTTTTTCTGACCTTTCAGTTGTCAGACAGAAATATTATAAAGTATAAAAATACTATGACAAGCCTATAAAATACCCACTGCACCGTGTGTTCGTTTCACATTGTTTTGATTTAGATAAAAGCTACAACATCACCTCACTGTCCATCAGTGATGTCAATAAGAACAATATATTACATTATCTGGGTTTTTTTTATACTTTCCCTGATAACACTTCTTCACTCTAACTTTATTTTGACTGCTTGCAATGAAGTATTAGTAGTTTTACTCAAAATATTTGAATATTCTTTAACTGATTTTATGTTTTGTATGTAAAACCTTAATGAGTAAAGTAACTCCAGCAGTTCAATAAATGTAATGGAGTAAAAAGTGCAATATTTCCTGGTGTGTAGTTCAAGTATAAAGTCAGTTAAAACCTTACTTGAGGGGGGAGAAAGTATTCAGATCCTTTACTTAGGTAAAATTACTAATACAACACTGTGAAAATACAGCAAAATGTACTTAAAGTATGAAAGTAAAACTCCTCCTGCTGCAGTAAAGAGTTCCTGTCAGTGTTTTATTATCTCTGATGTTTCTGGATTAATATTCCTGCTGCATTCATGTGTCTGTAGCATTTTCCTGCTGTAGATGTTTAAGGTTGAGCTCATTTTAACTACTTTATATCCTGTTGCGTAGTTTAATCTGCAGCAATGCATCATGGTCTATAAGATCATCAGGTGTTTGTAGCGTCGCCGTCCTGTGAGAACCTCGTATCTCTAAAAAGTCAACTTTTCATAATAAAAACAGCCTGTTTTCAGCTTTGTGACGATGCTTTTTACCATCAGATCCAAGAGGGTTTGAAACAGTTTATGTAGCTAAAGGAGAATAATTTTATCAACATATAAAGGAACTCTTCATCCTTCAGTTTATCAGAAGCAAATCTTTTATGTTCATGACCACGATTGTTTAAACGTTTTTCCTACAGTTGGATGTTTGCTTATTTAAATTTAAGTCCATAAGAATAGAATCAACACATGTTGTGTTACATGTGACACAATCACTGTTTTAAAAACCCAACACATTAGTTCAAATGTGTGTTTTAAGAGTGCAGACAGATCTAATATCTGCCTCTGAGGTGCAGTGGAGCTGAAGTCAAGGTTGCATACAGTGGAAATATAAGTGCAGTAGTTGAGTAAATCACCAGTGAAATGAAAACGTGCATCAGGCTGTGTTTCATCCTGAGGTGCAGCTCTGCAGCCATGAGGACGGACCAGCTGTGCAGGATGAGCTGTTCCACTGGAGATCAGCAGAGGGAAACGTTGGACCCTTTTTCTCCTCCCTCCCTCCCTCCCTCTCTCTCTCTCTCTCTCCACCTCAGACAATAAAAACAAGGCGAAGCCCGCACGCACACGGCAGCATCCCCCCCCCACCTCCCACCACCCCTCGCCCCGCTCAAAGCCTGGCATCCGAGCCATGTCTGAGGACTGAGGAGAGACATGGACGCATGAGCTGCGGCTGGAGATGTAGCTGCAAGATGCCAGCCGACTACATCTCTCGTTTGCTGCTGCTGGCGTCGCTGCTGGTCCGGGAGGCGCCGGCCAAGGCTCTTGCAGATCCGGGAGCGTTTGGTAAGCTGTCGGCGCGGGGGGATGCGGGACAATGAGGAGATGGGAGTGGTTGCGTTTTTTTTTTTTTTTTTTATTATGGCTTTTGTCGACAGAAGCGTCGGTCCTCGCACCGATGCGCGGTGCGTGGCGGCGGCCGGAGGGAGATGAGGAGTCCGGGGGTGGTTTTACCGCTGTGTGAGGCTGGTTTTTGATGGTGTGGATCATTAGTATCCACGGGGTGAGATCACACGGAGGGCCACACGGGTGTCGGAGGTCTGAGGATGTGATCACAGCGGACTAGGCCTTAAACACAGTCTGCTGTGAGTCAGGCCTGAGCTGCTTGTGTGGCCTTCATGTTGTGTTTTTTTTTTTTTTTTTGCTTTGCACAACAATGACAGTGAGACCAGGGTGTCCTGAAGTCCACAATATATGTGTGTCATTGAACACAACACAGGTATTTGTGTGTTCAAAGGGTCCAAATGCATCTTCATGAAGAGAAACAGAGATGTGTTAGATACTGATGCAGCAGCAGCCTCAGTGTTTTGTATATCACTATATTATGGTTTGCATTTTGAAGGACATTATGTAATTACTTTACATTATTCATGCTTCAGGCTATTTTGAGCTGCATGGATGGTTACAGACAGTGGATGAGAGTAAAGAGGTACATTTACTCAAGTACAGTTTGAAGGTACTTGTACTGTCTTTTTATGTTGCTTTGTTACATTTCAGAGGGAAATATTTTTTTTACTGCACTACATTCATCTGACAGCTATAGTTACCTTGCAGGTTAACATTTTACACTAAAAACAATTTATCAACCAATAAAATATGATGCATTATAGATTAAAATACCCAACAGTATACAAAGTACAGTGCAACATATACATATTACAGTATATATAACCATTTAACAGACTGAATCAGGGCTGTACTTTTACTTCTGATATGTTTTGATTGCAGGACTATTTTCACATTGTAGTATTTCTACTTTTACTTATTTAAAGGATCTACATCTTTTGTTTACAGCTATAGTTACATAAGATTACCTTTATCTAAGATTTTACAAACAAAACATGTGATCAACTTCTGAAAACAGTATTAACTAATAATAATATAACAACACTGACAGGGAGCATGAGTACTTTTACTTTTGATACTCTTACATGTTGCTGCTGATACTCACTATATTTATATAATAAATGGTAATAAGAGTATTTCCATTGTGGTATTAGTACTTTTACCTAAAGGATCTTAATACTTCTTCCACTGCTGGTTACAGAGCCGTTTTTGAGCCTCTAAACTTCCTCTTTTGTCCATTAGAACCTAATTTAGATTAAATTTAATATATTTTGTTCCCCAGCTGCTGCGTCACTGATTAAATCATCAATTAATTGATACCTCAGGTGTGTTTTGGAACCGCTCAGCACTTCACCCGACCCGCAATTACTCACAAGATGTTGTTGAAGCAATTATGGTAAAGAAATCTGCAAAGCAGCAGAATGTGGACGCTGTTGTGATTTAGAGTTGAGACACTCCGTCGATTAATTGATCAGTAAATTGACAGTAAATCAATCTGAAACTATTCTAATAATTGATTGATCATTTAACCCACTTTTTTAACCAGTAAGGCCAAAAGGTCAGTACTTCCAGCCCGTCAGAGGTAAATAATTGGTATTCTCTTGGTTAGTACATTCATTTTTCACTCTTTTGTAACGTAACTGAACAATTAATCAATTAATCGAGAAAACAATCGACTTTAATTGATAATGAAAATAATCGTTAGCTGCAGCCTTTTGTGCTTTTAGAAACTTAAACTCCAGTGATGACGTGCAGAAGGAAAACGTCCAGTAACTGTTCATTATATTTAAAGAAAAGAGCAAAATTAACTTAAAAATAATAAATAATACTAATAAGATGACTAAATTCTCACAAAATATCAGTTTCCTACTTCTGATTTTGATAGACACAGTGTGAATTTGAGTTGAAATGATTTGTCTCGGCCCAAAGAAGTTTCAGGAGAGTTTACGCTCCACTGAACTGAGTGAAGATTCCCAGACCCTTGATGTGACACTGTGACTCTCAGTGTTTCTGTCAATGGAGCCGCTTCAAGCTAAAGTGTTGTAAATGTGGAGCCCAGACAGAGGAAATCCTCTCCACACACACACACACACACACACACACACACACACACACACACACAAGGGAGCCTTTATTGAACCAATTATGGTAATGGATTACAGCATTTACACACACACAATGGACGTGGACACACACACACACACACATACATGCTGCTTTCTGTGTGCATGCAGGCCTCAGTGAGACTGCTGCTGTCCAGAGACGCTTTTGCATGGAGGGGTTTGTCACTCGAGGCCCGGGGGGGTTTAGAGGAGGACAGCTCGTGGCTCTAAAGGGAGCTGAGCTGAGCTGAGGAAGCACAACAAGCCAGCTTGTATCCATGGAAACATCCCCAGCGTGACCCACATCCTCGCTGTCCAAGAGGCAAGAGGAGAAACAAAATGTTCTGGGGCTGAAAAACATGGGAGTATGAAGGGCAGAAATAGCCACGCGATGGATTTGTGATGACTACAAACATCATCATCATCATCATCATCATGGTAATCAGCCACTACTGGAAATGAAGTTCTGGGAGAGATGAAGATATTGCTTGAGGTGCTCTATAAACAAGCTGACTAACGTACTTTAAAACCCTTTGCACCAAAATTCACACTCCTTCTCTGAGCCATAACTCAGACAAGTCTGAACACACACAGTATTTTTAGGTTCAGTGTTACTTACACTTTCAGAGGATATCAATATATCTGATGTTCAAAGTTGACTCTATGGCAACATTATACTCCTGTTTACAATCCCCCAAAGCCCCGAAGTTATGGGAACTGTTCCAAAACCTAGAGCAAGATGATTATCCCCCAAACAGAAGGAAGTCAAGGAATAATAATAGGAGCTTCACGTCCATTCATATGAACGTTATTATGTTGCACTATTGGCCAAAGACTAACAAATTCCCCTCACTTTTCACATCTCATTCTCATCTTTGCACTGTACTTTGCACATAATGATATTGTCCTTGTAAGACAGCCAAGGGTGACTTGATAAATTGAGCCTCACTCAAGTGTAATTGCTGCTTTAATACTATAGTATAATCAGACTGTACAGGACTGGTAAATTATAGAGCTCTAGTCCAAAATCTTCTCGTTTGAGAAGATGGAAACAGAGAATATGTGGCGTTTTTGGCCAATAAATCACAGTTTTTGTCGACTGATTAATCAACTTTGGGGTTCAGCCATCATCCAAACCGCATTTGTGAAGCTGGAACTGGTTTTAAAAAAACTTGTGGTTTAAAAAAAAAGGTTAATCAATCTTTTAATTTATTGCCAGTCGACAAATTGTTTCAGCTCTGTGCTACATTCCTGGTCCACTCTCTCTCTTTGTGCTCTTATAGAGGTGCAAATAAAAGTCCAGGTGTTTGACAACAGCGACCTGTCTCCGTTGGCGGCCGCTCAGGTGGAAGTCCACGGCAACCAAACCATCTTGGCGTCCAGCAGGGCTGGCAGCGATGGCGTCCTGAGAGTCAGCTTCCTGTACCGCACAGGAACGTGGGTCATCATTACAGCCTCCAAACAAGACTACGTCACCAACTCTGTGCCGTGGCACTCCAGCCGAATCCCCTGTAAGTCACCGCGGAGGAAAGTGCAGATAATTAAGCACAAACAGCACTATCACCCTCTCTGGTTTTTCCTTTCTTATATTATTAGGAATAATTGTTATTTAAGGCAGGAAAGTACAGAAAAAACATGATATGATAATAAATAAATAATTATAAATAATCTTACGCCACATCGTCCCTACTGGTTTTCCATCACACACTGTTAAACTATACGAGTTGACTTTACTTACAGTTTAAATTCAAGACAGTAAAAACCAAATTATTTGTACTTAAAGTCTCTGGTAAAATCCACTTTTTGCCCAACTCATCAAATCAGCATTTTAAGTTGCGATCATTCATATAAATCAAATATTTAAGTTGAGTGAACTCAAAATGTGTCTTGTTCACTATACTTTACTGGTATGATGGTTAAAAAGCGTTCTATGTGGTATTAAAAAGTCTTAAATGTACCTTGTTGAACCTGCAGAAACCCTGTCTCAGCATCGTTGTTACACCTGGAAATCTGTTGTGTTAATTTTAGCATCTCTTCCTTTTTTCAGTGTACGCATCAGTCAGCCTGTACCTCCTCGTTCAGAGGCCAGGAACACTTATTCTGTACGATGACGTCCTGCAGGTGCTGTCTGGGTCACCGGGTAAAGAAAATAACACTTTTTCATGCATGCTCACTTATCTTGACATACTATGAATTTATAAAAGGTTATCAGCACAAAATGACTGATTTATCGTTCCAGTTTTAAAAAATTATGATTCTCAGCAGACAGTTTTGCTGAATTTGGCTCTTTTAGGTAACGATAGTCCTATTTTGGTCACTTGGGAAAGTCAGCTCGACCCTTCACCAGTTATTCTGTCATCACATCTTAGATTAGTGTGTTTACAGCAGAGAGTGAAGATAGATTCACATCCCTCTCTTCTCCCTCCTGTTATTACTGCTGCTATCACCATAGCAACAGCTCCAGAAGAGTATTTGGTTATAGTTTTTTTTACAAAAACAGCTCATTCACAGCCACCTCCTTATGTCTGTAATACACTAAAATACCAATATGTTTGCACCTGTTGAGAGATTTTAGGACCAAATACATAAAGTGGTTAAAGGATTTACAGACTGGGAGTGTGATTGTTTCTCTGCAGGAGCTCGTAACCAGCCGCTGGTGCAGCTCCAGAGGAAGTCCCTTCAGCTGCCGTCCAACTCCAACTACACGGCGCTGTCTGCCGCGCTGACCACAGCCAGGACTCAGTATGAAATCGGAGGTTTTCCGTTTCTCCTGGGCCAAGAGACCAACAGCTCAGGTCAGTGTCTGTCTCAGAAGTGTGAAGGAAAGTCCATTAAGGCTTGGTTTTCTGCCTAGGTGTCCACATACTTTTGGACATGTAGTTTACATCGTCTTCAGAGTCTGCACTACACATGACAAGTTGACTCTGATAATAAGATATGTCAAAGCTGATATCAGTGCCTTTCTGTGTTCAGGTGCAGAAACAGGCTGGACAGACTTGACAGCGTTGGCCGTGGTCAGCATTCAGCTCTTTGACAAAGATGGCAGCGCAATCCAGGTCTCAGATCCGATCCACGTCTCTGTGCCGCTGCCATCTGACACCCGCAACAGGATGGCCACAAGTGTACCTGCTTGGCTGTATCAGCCTAAGACAGGTAAGAAAAACGTGACGTTATATAATAATCAGATTCCTTGAAATGGGCAGTATGCTTTAGACCATGTCTAGTCATGTGTTTTCTATAATTGGGGTGTTAGATCTTCTTGTTATTGTATTATATTGCACTGATTAAACTGTAATAGCATAAGTAATCACTGTGATAAACATTTCTCCAGGACTGTGGGTTAGGAACGGGACGGGCTACATCAAAAAGGACGGCTCACAGTTTGTCTGGAACGTCGTGGTTCCTCAGATGGGATACTGGTTAGCTGCCTTCCCTTCATCTTCAGGTACCGTAACTCATCTTCAGTGTTGCTGCTGTGCCCAGCAGGTGTCCCTGTATGTCCCTTGGGAGAAAACATTTAATGCTGTCTTTGGTGCCAGGTGTAAGCCCATAACAGCATTTTGTCTGACTTATCTTGCAGGATTGGGACTGTCTCATCCAGGCTTGAGGGACATCACCACCTACCACACCCTGTTCCTGCTCTCCATCCTGGGCTCGCTGGCCCTGCTGGTGCTCATCCTCCTCTGTGTGCTGCTCTACTACTGCAGGTGTGGGGAGCGTAGGCGCAGGTCTCAGTTTTAGGTTTCTATCAATAGCAAAAATGAAGTGATTTTGGTGGTGATAGTTGCAAATGACTGCATGTGAATGTGGGTTTAATTTTAGACTCTCATTAAATTAGACTCCCCAGGCAGATAACAGGTGTTTCTTTCATTTCTGACCTTCAGTGTCTGTTTACCTTTTAGGCGGAAGTGTTTAAAACCTCGTCGACAGCAAGGGAAACCCCACACTCCCAATCTAAATGGCGCAAAGAGAGACCAGGGTACATCCACTTCACGCCTAAATCTGATCTGCGGAGGCCATGTTGAGTCCGGCCCCTCTAATGACAAATCTGAAATGTCCCCATCTCGAGACTACCAGAGTTCAAGGGAGGACTTAACCAAGCATGTTCCAGCTCACATGCTGCGCCACGCAAAGGGAAAAAACGCTTCAGGTCCCCAACGGGGTGAAAGCTTCCCCATGAAGGTTACACGTGCCACAGAGACCAACAACCTCGACAACCCTTTGCTGCATGAAGACTACAACCGGAGCTACAGCCCCATGGAGGGCAAGGAGTCTGAATATCACCGACACCACAACGCCAACGACAATCGGGGATACTCCTCTGATCCCCCGTCGCCACCTCGCTTCCAAGGCTACGTGCCAAGCCAGTCTGACAAGCCCCCCGAATATTCAGCCGCCGCTGCAGACAGCCTTGCCAGACCCACCTCGCTCAACACCCAACCAGGTCAGATCATCTTCTGCAGCTCCATTGACCAGATGAAGGAGAACATGTACCGGAGCATGGTGCCAACCCTGGTCATCCCTGCCCACTATATGCGACTGCCCTCCGAGTTTTCCGGTAAAGACGGCAAGGACCAGAAGGAGCAAGACAAAGATGGTGCTCAGATGGGAGGAGGCCAGCAGCATCACCACCACCAGTCGCAGAAGCAAGGCCAACAGCAGCAGCAAGGCGGATCCCAAGGTGACGACTCCGAGGAGCCGAGCTGGGCGTCCGACTCGTCTGGTGGACCCGTGACCATCCCTGTGCTCTTTAACGACTCCACCATGGCTCAGATGAATGGGGAACTGCAGGCTCTGACCGAGAAGAAGCTACTGGAGCTGGGTGTCAAACAGCACCCGAGGGCGTGGTTCATCTCCCTGGATGGACAAAGGGGTGCACATGTGCGCCACTCCTACATAGATGCTGGGAATGACCTCAGTGGCGGCGGCGGCGGCGGTGTCGGTGGATTCCTAGGCGGTCCCAGCAGCGCTGCCCGTGACATCAACCTTGAACCACCTCTAGAGGCCCAAGAACGCAAGTCGGCAGTCAACCGGAAGGGAAAAGACGAGCGCTGGGGGACGGGAGGACGGAAAGGCCACGGTGTTAGCAGCAGTGGTGGGAAGAGTTACTCCAAGCTGGCCTACCCTGACCACAGCGAGCCCAGCAGCAGCGAGGGTCGCCCGGTCTCGCCCGAGGAGAACTCCCTCACCCCTCTGCTTGACGAAGGTCCATCCTCCCGAGGATCCACCATCCCCAGAAGAGGACGCAGTCGAGTGAACAGCAGCCGCAGCAGCAACAGCGAGAACCGCCGCGACTCCATGACCAGTCCCGAGGATGATCCCGACGACAAAGACGAGAACAAGAAGAGCCCCTGGCAGAAGATTGAAGACAGGCCCCTGATGGTCTTCCACCCCAGGAAGTGAGCTTTTTGAACTTACTGAACTCTGGACCTTTTAACAGTCTCTTCAAAGGGGAATCTTTCCACATCGAACACGGAAGAAGAGTGATGTTTTCACAATAAGCACAACCATGCTTCACTGGTCCATTTTCAGGTTGTTGTTTGACCTTTGTGTTTCTGGTGAGGTGCTTTTGCACTTTCTGATTACTCTCGTAGTCCCACTGAGATGATCTTTCCTGTACTGAAACGTATCCAGTTATTGTGAATTATGTCACCTATCACATCACTGAACCATCGTCTGAGCCATTGCATATACTGTGGAAATAGCCATTTTATAGAGCAAAATATAAGAATAAAGCACTTACTAATAATTTGATAATTGATTGATTGATACTTACCAAGTATTTGGACGTGGTTGACATTTTTTATGGGACTGAAGGGAATTTAGGTGAATTAGATTTCCTTCCCTGGATTTATTCAAATTCATATTGATGCTTGAAGATGTACAGCTGTGTTTCCTTGATTACTCCCCTGACCTAAAGTGTAACTAGGATAAGTTTTCTTTAAAGGAAACAGCTTCCCAAAGCTTGAATATGTTGGGTACATATCGGTTGTAATGATTTTTTCTTGAGCCCCTGTGAACGGATAATGCAATCTATGAAGTCCAACGTGCGACTTGCATTTTGCTCCTTCAGGGATGTACTTGATTTCCTCTTCCTCCTGTACTGTGTTCATGTGTTCAGATTACTTATTCAGATATAAATCATTTGAAATGTCGAACATCATCTTTAAGTCTTTCTGTCATCCTCTCCCGTCTCTGATTCATCGCGTGATCTACAATTCTGCCAAAATATCTCCTGTTGGTGAGATTTCTTTTCGGTCGACAAAGACCTATTTGCGGTTTCTGTCGTGTAAATAGATTCCCAGAAATTTGAAAGACCATTTGGTATTGAAAGGTTGCATGCATACAACATGAATGTATGAAATAAACAGAAGGCACCAAAAGCCCCCGACAGCTCTTCGGGCTCCTGCATAGATAACCCCTAATCACCATGAAACTCGGGCAAGTCTAAACAAATACGGCTGAGCAAAAACATCACTTTACTTGAAGACTTACCTATTTAATATTCTGCCGAGATCCACAGGGGTTGTTTGTACACAGGGCCTGTACCACTTCTCTCCTGTAAGTGCCTTCTTTCACATAGGATCGAGTGATAGGCATGCAGGTCCCTTTTTAAAATGCAGTTAGTCGTCACCTAAACTTAGCTGTCGAGATCGGCGGACACTAATAAGCACACTGCATTGTGGTAACAACAACACACGTCACTCTGGGGAGCATGCCTGCCAAAACTGACAACTTTTCTTGCGGCTGTTATGTCCTTGAATATCTTAATTTCTTGTATTTATCCTCTTTTTCACCAAACTTGTAAATGCTATGATGAACTATATGAGATTTTATGTGTATACGATGTGCATGTAACATGTAGAATAGGGTGTTTTTAATGAAACCTTTTTTGAAATGATCCAGGATGTTTGGCGCAAAATGTGATGCACTGACGCATTGAGTTGTGTTGCCAAATGAACTCGGTTATATGAAGATACACTGACTTTTCCCTTAATCCAGTTCTAACAAAATCCACTTCCGGTCGTAAATGTTTACAACAATAACATACTGACCAACACGCTCCCGCCGTTTCTAGCATCACCACTGCCTACGACGCATCAACAACTGTGAACTCAATTATGTCATCTAGCAGATTCGTAAAAAGCTCACCGGTTTAGAAAACTTGAAGCGGTTAATGTTGTTTGTTTTTTTGCGGATTGATTATGAAGTGAAAATCTTGAAGGCTGTATAAAAAGTCATGCTGACTTGTCGGTCCTTTTCACCATTTGCTTGCTGTTCATAAGCCTGTGTCGGTCGCCTACAGTACAAACTGAACATGTGATGTAGTTCAAAGTCTGAAGAATAACGCAGCCATGAAACAATTCCTACTGAACTGTTGTGTCCACTGCTGTAAATGTACGTTTTTTTGGACCAGATATGGGATTATTATGAGTTGTGCAATTGTGGCTTTCCTTGCTTGTTTTTGTTTTTTACATGAGAAAATCTGTTTTTTTTTCTCGGTAGATTTTGTGAACTTGTGTTTGGACAGAGAGTATTCATTCGCAGCTGATTTACACAATAACTAAATCCCTGAGAGGACACATTAAACCTGGTAAACCTGCTTTGTTGGATTTTATTAATAGTACAATACATGTGAAGGTCGGGAGGGTTGAACTGTAGGCCTTCATCCTGTGCAGTAAATCATTTGCTTCATATACCTGGTCAGTTGTTTGTAAACTGTAAATTGATTCTTTCTGTACATGAGGCAAAATAGAAATAAATTTGTTCCCACGGTCAGTCAGCGTTTGTGATTTTTACTTTGAAGAAAAGCACAAAACAGCCAAATTATCCAAAGGCAGACAAAAAATTATTTAGCCGAGATAAACAATACAACAGCTGGGACCATTCATAGGGAATGTGACCATTTATACTCTAAGACAAGTTAATTTGCATGACACCTTTTAACAACAAGGAAATTGAAAGTGCTTTATATAAGACAATGCTGCACTTAAGTATAATATAAAAAGATCTGTACAAATAGACTTTATGATGTATATATTATAGGTGTTTTCATCAGACTCAGATTACAATTGTTGGGTTATTTTCTTGTTGCCACGGAGATGCAACTGTCAGTGAAAGACTGCTGAGCTGCCTTTTGGGAAATGTAGGATGGTGCAATTCTTTGTTAAAATCTCTATTTCTCTCACAAGGCTCCCAGTTTTTTATAGAAATGTAATAATAAGATGGTGGAGTAGCCCTTTAACCAGTGGTGATTATTTGAGTAAAAGTAGCAATACGACACTGTAAAGTAAAAGTCCTGCATTCAAAATTAATATGATAGCATCAAAATGTACTTGAAGTACCAAAAATAAAAGTAAAATTTTTTTTTTTGCAGAATAATGTGTTAATTAGTTTTATGATTAGTGATGCGTGCATCACTTCAAATTAATAACTATACTTTGATTTATTTATATATATTTTATACATATTTCTTTAAACACTTATGAGCAGTTTGTGCATTTCCCCCTGAGGATCAATAATTATAAAAATAATGTTGTATTCTTAATCTGAATCTGGAAAGTAACTTAATTATAGTAAGTAATAAAATGCAGTGGAGTAAAAACTATAAAGTGGCAGAAATGAAAACCACTTGAGTTAATGTGCTTAGTTAGTTTGTCGCTCGTGTTTAGTTTAAAGTTTAAATAATTAAAATGATGAGCAGGAGTTTTAAAGGTGCATTTCCACCAGTTTCCCGTGACGCTGCGGTGTACTGTCCCTTTAAGGCCGAGCGGCGCGGTCACGTGTGAGCGTGTCATGTGATCCGCCTGGAGGAAGCAGACAAACAGCCTCACACAGTCCTGCTTTGTGCTCCCGAGTCGCCGTGCAGCCGCAGAAAATACCCCACATTGACGTGACAAGTCGGACTTATCGATCCGAACCCGCCAGGTGAGAAAAATAGTCCCGTTTTGATCACGAAAAGCAAAATAAATCCGCTGAAAGTCGTTGAAGCCGGTTAGCTCCGCCGTTAGCCACCCAGAATGCTAAGCTGACTTGTTTTCTCTGCAGCAGCTTGTTGATGAAGATGCTTCACTCACTTTCTGCTCGTGTCAGGTTTCCTCGTGTCTTTGGACGTTAAGTGCTGCGTTATGTTGTAATACTAGCCGGTGTTTTCCCACATTATCATGGTGACTAATGGTGTTTCTGTTGTTCTTTTAGGTTGTAAGAGTCCTAATGCAGTGCTGTGCTGTCTGTTCATAACCTCTGAACGCAAGTCTTCTGCTGATCATGGTAAAGTGGACTCATTACTAACCAAACATCTTTATATTGTTGCTCATTTTGAATTTATAAGATGATAAACAGTGATAAAAGACTAAGTGCATGTACTCAAGTGCTGTACTTAACCACAAAGTTGAGGTTTTTGTATTTGACTTGTATATTTTCTTTTCATGACACTTTCTATTTTATTTCAGAGGGAAATATTGTACTTTTTTATTTCATTACATTTATGTGGCAGCTTTAGTTACGTTACAAAACATATGAAAAGTTTATAAATTAAACTACCCAACAGATTATACAAGTACAGTATCGATTAATCGACTTTACAGAAAATCCTTTGGCAACTATTCTGATAAATTATAAGACAGTTTAAGTAGTTTTTCATGTAAAAACATTTCATTGTTCAAGCCACACAGATATAAAGATTTGCTGCTTTTCCTTTTTACTCATTTTAATGTATTTTTAATAATGTTGGTTGGACGAAACGGGCATTGTGAAGGTGTCACTTTACTTTTACAAACCAAACAATCAATCGATTAATGGAGAAAATAATCAGCAGAATAATCCATAATGAAAATAAGCTTATAATTAGCTTGTAAAATGTTAAGATTTTCTGTTTTTCTTTGTCATATATGACTTTAAGTTTAACTATTTTTACACTAATGCTCAACGATAAGTGGATAATGAAAATAAATGTCAGTTTTAGCCCTAAAATCTACGGCTGACGAAATGAGTGCTGGAGTTTATTAATTCAGTCTTGTACATGGTGACTTTTGGCGTCGTGTAGCGGTTGTTTAGGATGTGAAATGCCGAAGATGTTTGAGCTGTACGTGCATAAAGGGGACATGAACTTTACTGCAGGGGTCCGGGTTTGTTTAGTGTTGAAACCCAGTTTATCAGTTGGAATGCTTGCAGAGCTGCTGCACATACTTACCTTTGTTCTCACAGCCAGAAAGAAACACAGAAACCAAGAAGATTAGATAGAATTTGTCGATAGTAGTTCAGGATTTTTTGTTATATTTGTCAGACCTCATTGCATCATGCCACCTCTCGTCTCGTTGCGTTCAGACACTGCAGATGGGGATCCTGGTTCTGGCTCTGTTTCTGGGCCTCAGCACAGCGCTGGTCTGTCCTGATGGAGGCATGTGTGAGGACAAAGACACCTGCTGCAAGAACACCGGGGGAGGATACAGCTGCTGTCCACTACCACATGTGAGTTTCCGTTCTGCTGCGTGTCTGACACAGGACTCAAGTATTTAAATTAAACTATTACTGTGCTTGGTGCTGGTGCAGTAAAGTTCAAGCACACTGTAACACACTGGAGTTAATGTTGAGATCTTTAGTAAGTAAAAGTAGGATTAACACGTAAGTAAAAGTCAAATCAGTGTATGCAGCATTTTAATGTTGTAGCAGGTCTAGGTGGAGATAGTCTTGACCACTTTATACTGTTGGGTAGTTTAATCTATAACATTGTATAAAAGTATAGTATAAAATCTGCATCTGCAAAGTATTTTGTAACTAAAGCTTTCAAATAAATGTAGCGCAGTAAAAAGTACAAAATGACCCTCCTGAAATGTAAAGAAGTAGAAGTATAAAGTATTATAAAATGTGAACCGTCAAGTAAAATAAAAGTACCTTCAAACTGTACTGAAGTACAGCACTTGAGTACATTTACTTAGTTATTTTCCACCACTCCATTAAAAGAAGGAAAAGTCCAGCGAAGACAGCGAGGTAAATTGCGCGGTCTGAACTGTACGGTCTACTTTATCGTAGTACAATGATATATAAAATACAGTATAGATTATATACAATAAAAAGAATATTACAATCCATCTATGTATACGTGCAATCTTTCTATGAAAATATCAATATTTACATAGTGTGTGTAAATACTGAGTATGTCAGTGTACAATCATGTATGAGAGCGTGCAAAGACGGATTAAACTTCAGGTTAAAACTTTTTAAAAGGTTCTTCTTTTCAGCTTCTCAGAAACACGACTACTTAAGACAGAATGGCAGATGACAGCAGTTTTTTCTGCTCATGATGTGTGAGCAGCTCAAATTTCAACTTATTGATCTGCAGGCTGTCGGTTTGATGCTGCTCTGTGTTTGCCGTGTGTTTCGGTCAGT
This sequence comes from Lateolabrax maculatus, assembly GCA_031216445.1. Lineage (NCBI taxonomy): Eukaryota > Metazoa > Chordata > Actinopteri > Acropomatiformes > Lateolabracidae > Lateolabrax > Lateolabrax maculatus. The sequence continues at coordinate 2,456,472 of CM062200.1, read as the reverse complement.
CAGCCTTCACCATCTCTTGTTTGAATCCATCTGTAGGCTGAGTGCTGCTCGGACCACCTCCACTGCTGCTATGAGGGGACGGTTTGTGATCTCGTCCACGCCAAATGTGTTAATAAGACAGTTTCTCTTCCCTGGATGAGACGAGTTCCCTCCAAACAGGCCCTGATCATCCCTCAGGTATTTCTAAGGAAGGGACCTTGTGAAGCCAAAGACATGTTTTACTTTTCATGTCCTCCTCCTGTTTACTGTCTCTTCTGGTCTGTTTGTCGACCTTTGTTTATCCTTATCTCTCTTTACTGTTATCTAACACAAGGAGCACAAATAATAAGGTCTCTTTTATTGAAGTCAAGTGACTTTTAAACCTTAACACTTAGTGCAGAGTGCAGATTAAAGAGATGTGACACATGGGCATGGCAGTAAAGAACTTTAAAACAACATAAAGACGCAGCAGAAAACAAACATGTTGTTGCTGTTTCAGGTCCATTTGTTGTAGTTTTATATTTAAACATGTTAAAACACCATTGTACTGTAACTGAATACCAGATTAACATGAAAACTGGTATGATTAGTAATTGGCCCCGGAGGATGATGAAATCTGTTGATTCTTCAAAGGCGATCACAGCATAAATTCTTTTGATTTTAATGTGTCCTTTACTTCAGAGACCACCCTCAGGAAGGACTTTACAGTTTTACCCCATCATAAAAATAGCGAAATCACCAGTATGTTGTTTTTAGGGCTGTTTACTTGCTTGTTTTGTCCGACCAACCATCCAAAATCAAACAATATTCAGTTTGCCATCACATAAGACAAAGAAGAGCGGAAAATCCTTAAATTTGAGAGGCTGGACTGGGTAATCGTTGGCTTTTTGCTTAAAAAGTGACTTAAACAATAAATCTACTATCAACATTGTAAACTAGTTACATTTCTGTCAATCAGTTAATCATTTAATTGCCAGTTGATAGCTTTTGTTTGCAGTAAAATGAACATTGCGATCTTTAGGGACCCCAAGCTGGGCTCAACACTTTTAGTCTTGTTCATTTACTAAATACATTTTCATGAATAACACATCAGTGGAATGACTGGTAATTATATTTGTAGGAAAAAAAGCTAAAATCTAGGTTTTTCTTTTAAATTCCAGTGTTAGTGTTTCCTGCCATTGACATGTTGATTTCTGTTTTCTGTGCTGCTGTCATTGGTATGCGTGGGCTGTGATGTGTGATGCTTCCAGCTCGGCGAGGGAGTAAAGGCGGTCATTTGTCCGGACCAGGAGTCCGAGTGTCCGGATGAGACCACTTGCTGCCAGCTTCTTGACGGCTCCTGGGGCTGCTGTCCATTAGTGAAGGTGATATTAGTGAAGGAGCTCACCCTCGCACACATCCACACACAAACCCCGAGCACTTCACACCGAGTAACATATTACATGGTCTGCTGGTCAGCGTTTAATGCTGCCGGCTGCAGCTGAAGGTCGTATTGTCTAAGACTAATTATCTGACTATGGTAACATTTTTAGAGCAATTCATTTAAATTAAAATTGTTCCTGTGCAAACCGTATTAGGAAACTACTCCTAGACTCAAAATAGTTATTTTTCTTTTAGAGCCTAATCAATAAATTGACCACAATGATATATCAGCTGAAGCTTATTGGGTTATATCTTCGACTATAAAAAATGCAGTACAGAAATGCCAAAGATATATTTGAGGTAGTTTAGAAACCGTGTCGCCATGACATAATTTGTATTTTCAGCTGTCAAATGTCTTATTCAGTACATATATTGGTCACACATCTTTAAAGATCAAATTTTGCTATTAAGTTATCGAAAACATTTGTTTTTGTTATGTGTTCATGGAAAAAATATTTAAAAATCCAGTATCAGTCAGACTATAGTCATAGTAAAATGACCCAAAGGATATATTTCCTTCACTCGTCATTCTTATCCAGCGAATGATTTTGCTCTTTACACTACTTTAAGATCAAATGCAAGTCTGCCGACAAGATTTTCAGATCAATCTGTTCCATACCTGTACACACTAAGCATTTAATTTGATTGTAAAACAGGTCTATGTCCAAATTCGTGCAAAAAATATATGTTTTTACAAAAGTGTAATATCTGCTCATTCTGAATTATGGTTTGCTTGCCATACATTTGTAATCCTCTCCCACTGACAGCATTGAAGTTGAGCATCTGTACTTTTCCATTATCTGAAGGGAACTGTGTCCTTGACTGAAGCGCTTCCCGGCCGTCTGAAATGATTTTCTTCTCTCTGCAGGCGGTGTGTTGTGAGGATAAGCTCCACTGCTGCCCCGAGGGAACAAAGTGTGATATTGCTCACTCAAGGTGTATGTCTGCCTCACTGGAGTCCTTCCCTATGCTGCAGAAACTGCCTGCCAGAAGGAGGGAGAATAATCCAGGTGGGGAATTCCCTCATGTAAATAAATGCATTCAAACAAGCCAAACTCAGCTCTACTAAAGAAATCTTTTAATTGGCATAAAGAGTTTAAAAAACTCACTGAAATCACTCTACAGCTGTATGCTGACGATACTGTACTAATAACTGATGACCATGTTTCTTTCCACATGTTCCTGTAGCTTCTACGGTCACTTCAGTGACTTGTCCTGGTGGAAAAAGCAGCTGCCCAGATAGTTATACATGTTGCCTGCTAACCGGTGGAGACTACGGCTGCTGCCCCTACCCAGAGGTAGAAAAAATAAAATATAATAATAATAATAATAATAATATATATATATATATATATATATATATTAGACCTGAAACAATTTGACGATTCATTGGTTTGTTGATCGACAGAAAAATGTTGATAATATTTGTTTAAGTCATGCCAAATATTGACTGAACACACATTCAAACGAGTAAGGATCAAATTAAGTCATGTAACTGCAACACCAGACAATACTGGAAAAAAAACATCTTATTGGTGGATACTAAAACACTGGAGTGGAGCTCATGTACAGGCGTGTACCAGGGAGCTTTTGTATCACATCTCATTAATCTCAATTTGAAATGCACTTTGACAGCAGTGATATTTTATGTTGGATTGTTGCACACGGTTGTTTTCATTTCACAGCTGCACAAATGATGCTCCTGGGAGTATTTTAACTTGGGTTTTTTTGGATGCAGCAGTAGTGATATATTGATATTTTGTGTTTGCTGTTGTGGTTTGAGGGCTTTATTGGAATTAATTAAAGGTTCATCTTGTATGAGCGAAGCTATCAGAGTTTAAATCCCACGAGCAACAACAGCTCTAATACTGTATGTGCCTGGAAATACCTTTTTTTTTTTTTCATTCCTTGATTTAGTCTGTGTTTGATATCTGAATCATGTGCAGGCCATGTGCTGCAGCGACCATATCCACTGTTGCCCTAGCAACACAATATGTGACCTGGAGCATGGGGTCTGCAAGTCTGGTGAGACGCATGTGCCACTGCTGAAGAAGATCTCTGCTGTACCCAGTGACAGTAAGCAGCTACTACTGATAAATCTGATGTATTTTAGTTGATCATTTAAGATGAAACTGTTTATTCCAGTAAATTTATTTACATCGCGCCGCTTCTACAAAGTGTTAGCCTCGATAAAAATCTGTGTTCTGTCTTTTATTCCCGTCAGTCGAGTGTCCAGACAAGAAGTCAGCGTGTCCTGACCAGACCACATGCTGCCAAATGGCCAACAGCACATATGGCTGCTGTCCTATGCCCAGTGTGAGTAACCTGAACTGACTTGTTCAAAAGGAGAGACATTACTGCCCAAACTAAACCCACAAGACCCAGTTTGGTCAGAGCTCATAGAGTCCCAATCCCTCATTAATGTTGTTGGGTTATTTTGGGGAGTCTAGTGTAGGTTGTTTGATGTTGTTGTGGAAACCTGCCACGGTGTCACTGCAGCACTAAGTCAAGTATGTGGCTTCAGCTTTTCAGGTCAGTCTAGCATCATAAAAACACATCATTTTGAAACAAAAGTTCCATATTTTATAAAATACTTTTTAGTTGATCAAAGATAAAATAAAATAGCTTACTGTTTTTTTAATGTCTGATTCTTCTGCTGTTTTTGTCTTCTGGAGAGCCGCCGAAATACAAAGTCCAAGTCACATTAATGTGAAAGTTGCACATTAATGGAGACTAGTCATTAGAAAGTGGCAGCCAGTTTATACCAGGTTTTTTCCGCCCTTGTGCAGTAGATTATGGCTTCTTCATTTGCTCTACATTTGTTATAGGAATTATATGACACAAACCAATAAACTGTCCATTTGCTGAAGTGATGGTTCAGAGGAATCGATTACTTCTTACTGTTTATTGACTCCGATTAAGATGCTTTCCTCTCCTCCTCCAGGCCGTCTGTTGTTCAGATCACATCCACTGTTGTCCTGCAGGCACAGAGTGCGACCTGCTCCACAGCACCTGTGTGTTCGCCCACGGAGAGACCAACATGGCCGTCAAGATCCCCGCCGCTGTGAGGGGGCTGGTGGCCGCTCAGATCAAAGGTCAGAGAGGCTTAAAGCAGAGCTCGGGAAACAAACATACGTCTGGAGGCGAGACCTTCTTGATCTGAGATTTTAAACTGGTATTGAATCGTTGATGTTGACGTGATTGTATTTAAATATACCGGCTGCTACGATGACCTAATTTCCCTTCGGGGATGAATAAAGTAATCTATCTATCTATCTATCTATCTATCTATGTAATGTGGCGCAGGTGCTGTACACGATCTGATGCTTCATGGGGAAGTTTAAGGCCGTTTGTGTAGTTTTAAGAGGAAGTTACACTGAGATCATGACCTCAGAGCAATGAGTTGTACCTGATGGTTATTTTTTAATCCAGGTTTTACATTTTAATGACTTTGTGCAAAGATTGTAGTTTCTGGCCGCGATGCTGTTTGTTTCCTAATAAAAGGAAAAACATATATTAAGATCATTTTAATAACTTATCAATAATTAAGATTAAAATAAGCCGCAATTTAACAGGTAAAACAAAAGCTATAATAAAGCAATTTTAAGAAAATGCAATTCTAACATAATGTTTTTGTATGAAGAACTAGCTTTATTGATTATTCTGTAGATTATTCTTTGATTAATTGATTTTTTTTCTCTAAAATGTTAAGATAAATAGTTCCAACGCTCATAAAAGTATGCATGGAATAAAAAAAAGAAAAGATTTCTCCGGTTTCGCTGAATCAATTTTGATTAAAAACGTTTCATCACGAGTCCAACAATGTTACAGGAACTATTTTACTGATAATAATGTTCCTGTTTACGTTTCAGTCGGCGCTGTTCCCTGCAACGACTCCGCGGCGTGCGCTGACGGAGACACCTGCTGTAAATCGCCGGAGGGAGAATGGGCCTGTTGTCCGCTACCAAAGGTACCGACATGCTGATGGCGTTTAGAGTCACACAGACCGACTGTGTTTGACTCTCGGTCCAGCTGCACAGAACTACTTAACACATGACCTGATTCCTTGGATCGTGATTCATCTCCCGTCTGCAGAGTTCAGTGTTTTTAGCTGTCAGTGATCTCCACAAATGATGGACTGTCTAAGCAGCGACCATTAACCATTAATGTGGAGGAGGAGGAGGAGGAGGAGGAGGAAGAGGACTCTCAATTTTTTTGTTGCAGATTAGTCAAGATTGTGTATCTTTACCTCACTTTCTCCTCCCTGTAGGCCGTGTGTTGTGAGGACCACCTGCACTGCTGTCCCCACGGCACCGTTTGTAACCTGGCAGCCTCCACGTGTGACGACCCCACAGGCATTACCGTGATGCCCTGGCTCGCCAAAGTGCCCACCTTCCCCTTGCTGGCCGATAACAGCAAGTGTGACAAATCTACATCGTGTCCTGGAAAATCCACCTGCTGTAAGACGGAAAGTGGAGGCTGGGCCTGCTGTCCCCTGCCTCAGGTAATCTGCGACCGGAGAGATGACGCTGTTAATCTACGCCAGCGGCATTTTTTAAAGAAACACAGATATAAATATAACCCTAAACTATTCCAGCTTGTCCAACAAAGATATTAAAATAAATGAATGCCTCCCCCATCCCATCTTGCATACTTTTACGCATATGTAAATATGATTTTTATGTCACATTTATATTATCCCATCTCCATTTGTACTTGGTCATACAAAAACTAGTTGACTGCAATGCTCGTCGTGACTTTGTTTTTATGCTGCAACGTCTTGAACCAGGTTTGGATTTGAACTCTACGTTTAACCTACACTCGTTCATATAAAGGAAGTGAAGAAAATATTCAACAATATATAATTCAACAAACTGCATCCGGTAACACTAACTTTCTTTACCCTTCATAACTAAAAATAAGGTTCCATTTTAAACCAGTGCTTTCCAAGCTTTTATCACCTCAAATTACATGTAAAATAAAACTCATCACAGGCGAAAATATCAGTAAACAAAACGTTATAATAATATTTTTTAAAAAGCATGAAAAACAATGCAAATATTAGAGTATTTAACAGGGCTTGGTTTTGGGCTGCAAAGCTTTATGATGCAGTAAAAAGGTAACACACAGTCACTCTTATCAGTGTACATTCTGTTCCTGCCAGGCCGTGTGCTGCGAGGACCACCTCCACTGCTGCCCACACGGTACAGTCTGCAACCTGGAGGCTGAAACCTGCGACGACCCGTCAGGTTTCTTAGCTTCTCTCCCCTGGGTGGCGAAGGTGTCGGCCCTGACCTCAGAGGCGCAGGACGAGAAATGCGACACGCAGACGATGTGTCCAGGAGGCACCACCTGCTGTAAGAAGGGCTCCGGACAGTGGGCCTGCTGCCCCCTACCTCAGGTCAGTCACTGCAGGTCCGGTGACGCTGGTGTGTTTGGACGTACTGATGGCCGAGGGTGTGTTTGTTCTTGTAGAGTGTCAACTGTAATATAGTTATGAAGCGGGAGGAGTTATTACAGACTTCCAGGATGTGAAAGTATGGCTCATTTTCACGTAGACAATGTTAGAAAAACTTTGTTTAAAAAAGTCAAAGATACAAGAAGCCTGTGGACATAAAAACTGAAGGAGAGAAGTTAATAACAACTCCCAGCAAGCTGTATAGTTAGAAACATCCATCTTAAACTAAAGATTACGCTTAATAAAATCTACCAATAAAGTCTTAACCCTCAATAGAGTCTCAACAGTTTAACAGATTAAAATTATAAATTGTATTAATTTATTAATCTATTGTGACGATGGAGCGTTCTGAATTTGCTAAAGCTTTGATGCCATATTGTACAGACAATAATTATGAAAAACTATAAACATCCGTCTTTTAGTTGTAATTCTTCGTCGTTGATCAGACATTATTGACAGCATTGAATTCTCCCAGCTGGAGAAAATACCTACAGAAGTGTGTGCAGCCCAAGAGTCACTGCTTCAAAGTGAAATGCCACATTATAATCTGCATTAATGCAACTTTTGCACTTTTTCTATCTGGTTTCACTTGTTAACAAACTGCTTCAGCAGCACAAATGCTTCATGTTATAGTGTAAATATATAATTTAGGTGTAATTTCCTTTTTGCCTGGTGTGACTACAAGGCTATCACTGGAGTCATAATGTGTGAATGTTTCCAAGTTGGAATAATGCGAGTGTGTTTTTCCCAGTTTTTTCCCTGAATCATACTGCGTTCACACCTCTGACGGTGGCTGAGGTTCATGGTTTTCATTCTTATTTAGCCATCAACCTTTTCAAAGTGTGAGAAACAGAAACAGAGTTGAAATAGCTAAAACAGGACTTAACATAAACCTTTAGTGTCAGGAAGTTGCTGAGGAAATTTTAGAGGAAAACTGAGAAACGACCAGCGGCTTTTCCCACTTTGTAACTTTATCACATGCTGTGTTTTAAAGACGTTACTGTGTGATTACTGAATAACTGAATGATCATAACAGATGTTTCTCCGGACGAAAGAAGAGCAGGAATATTTCAGTGCTGCATTCTTTGACTTTTATGTCATCTTTTGGAAGTCACGAAGCATAAAATCTCTTCCATCTGTTGGACTGTAAATTTGACATTTGCAGGGATTTAAGGCGGCATTAAGGAGTTACTGAGTCTTGTTTTTTCCAGGCCGTGTGCTGTAACGATCACGAGCACTGCTGCCCCAAAGGCTACAAATGCAATGTGGCTGAACAGACTTGTGACAAACCCGGTCAGCTCAGCCTGCCCTGGCTGCAGAAGATACCGGCCCTGCAGAAGGATCAGCCCAGAGCGGCTGTTACCGGTCCAGCTCGGCCGGCCAGGAACATGTGTGACGCCCAGACCAGCTGCCCCAAGGACACGACCTGCTGCTTCATGGACAAGACCCACAAATGGGGCTGCTGCCCTCTGCCAGAGGTAAGTGATCATTAAAACAGCCCCGCACGCTAACAAAGATAATTACATGTGAGTTTTTGAGAATGTGGCTGTTCCTCAGGCGGTCTGCTGCAAGGATGGAAACCACTGCTGCCCCAGCGGTCACACCTGCGAAGCTCACCGGTCCTCCTGCTCAAAGGGCCCCCACGTTATTCCCTGGTTCAACAAAGTGGGCGCCGTGACCGAGCCGGGCGCCGTGACAGACGTCAAGTGTGACGACAAAAGCAGCTGCGCTTCAGGAACGACCTGCTGTAAACTGCAGACGGGAGAGTGGGGCTGCTGCCCGCTGGTCAAGGTTGGTTCATCGCCGACTTCACTTTTATGTTGAGCTATTAATCTGGTGGAAGATCGTGTGTTTTAGTAACTGAGAGAAGTAAAAAATGCACGAGTGAACACATATTTTAGAAAGTCCTGTCTGATTAGCCAGGAGGCCTTTTAATCCATTTAAAAAGTCTTAAGGCATTTCTTATTTAAAATGAATAATAATGACCTGAACTACAGGTCTTATTATTGGATCAGATATTTACAAAATCATGCAGCTTGGTTGTTTGTTTGTTTGTCATGGACGTACAAGACACCAAATATACCAGAAAAGAACCGAAAGTCTTAAAAAAAATATTATATTCAAAAAAAAATCTTTTAACTAAAAAGTATTTTCCTTAAATCATCATTGAATAAGCAATAACATAAAAAATGGGCTTCAGTCTCACTGAAATCACACAAACAAACAAATCCTTTGCTCTTCATCATTAAACCGGCCAGTTTCTATAGTCGTAATGTAACTGTAGACACAGATCTTTGACTTTAAGTTAAGTTCTGCTTCACATACAGGTAAGGTATTTTTTTATTAGACGATAAGTGTTTTTACATCCACCTGTTTTTATGCACATTAAAAAAACCTGAGTGGAAATACTTGAAATATCACAAAAACATTTTTACGCTTCGCTGAAATGGGAAAGTTGAAGTGCCCATAAAATGCAAATGGAAACAGATGCACATGAGGAATGTGACCGAAGAGATGAAAACATCAGATCTGTGTGCAGCGATGAAGGGACAGTAACCTTCTTCACTTTAATACAGGAAACTAACATAAACGTTGCGTCCTCTTCTGCTGCTGTCATGGATTAATGCCACTCGACTGGAGAGTTAGCGCCACCAACTGTTTATCTCGAACCGCCCACTCCTAATATTCACATGTTCGGATAAAATTTGCACTTCATCTGGATACAAACCTGCCTGTAATATGTTTGTAGTTTAGGTTGTAGGTATGTATGTACATATTTATATGTAACCTGTTTTGGATAAATTAAATGTGGATGAATCATAGAAAATAAATATTTTCCCAACTTAAATCAGGGAGTTCACATAAAACGTCCCATTCAAAGACCTTTCTAGTGACCCACAGTTCTTATAGAATATTATAAAAGTTCCCCTCACTTGGTTTTTAATGTGTTTAGTCCATTTTACAACCTTTTCCGAGCGCAGAATGACTTCCGGTGCTCTTCTCCTGTGTCTCCTGAAATGCTGAAATCTTCGTGCGTCTCCTCTCCAGGCGGTTTGCTGTGCCGACCACGAGCACTGCTGTCCTCAGGGCTACACCTGCAACATGCAGACCGGAACGTGCGAGAAGAAGAGCGGCGGCGCGCTCGCCCTCCCTCAGAGCGAAGTGGCGCTGCCCGAGCCGAGGGGCGGCGAGGACGTACCGTGTGACGCCACGGGGGGGTTTCACTGCCCCGAGAGAGACACCTGCTGCAAGATCTCCACCTCAGAGTGGGCCTGCTGCCCCTCACCCAAGGTGCGTTCACACTCTCACACGAAACTTCATGTTTGATCGTCTTCTTGTAGGAAATATTGATTTGATTAATTTGAATTTGGATAATGTGTCACATTCAAAGCGAAGGATCCAAAGCAACCCTGTTTTCTACCTTGTTGAACATGCCATGTCCCATTTAGCATTTTCTTTTGTTCCATTATTCTTTCACACGTCAGAGCAGTGTGTTGCATTATCATTTTAATTGATTATATAATGAAAATGGAAATGAGTCATGAGTTAAACCAACTTTAAATGATCAGTTATTCAGCACTTTGACTTTTAGACTTTTAGTTACAGCTGTAGAATCTAATTTTACAATAATACAGGACTATTTTTACTCTTACAAAAGCTTGTGACTGCATCATCAAATATCCTACGTATTATACAAATTAATTAGTGCGTTGACGTGTTCCTAAGTAACCAGGTTTCATTTGGATTTCTGCAGTAATGTAACTGGACTATTTGTAATCAGATTTTTACATGAGAGCATGTGTCTGACAGACTTCAGACAGTGGCAGGGTGAAAGGAAACATCATCAAACGTCTTAATTTAAAAATCAATCCTAAATCTGAAACTAACACTAAGTTGTTTCCACACACACACAAGTCAGAAAGCAGGATGTTGTTAGCTGGAACTTAGAAAGTTCGACTCTTGTGTTTTCTTTGAAATTTAGATCACCGGCTATAACAGAACTGTTTGGACAGCCGACTGACGGGACATAATAAATAATTAATAAATCGTGTTAATTAATTAGCTGTTACAGCAGAAACCTGCAGGTTTGGGGAGCAAACCTTTGACTGGAAGGTGTGAAGCTCAAAGAAATAAGAGCTGCAGTTTGATCCCCTCATGATGTCCTTTGTGTTGGCTGCAGGCTGTCTGCTGCTCGGACTCAAAGCACTGCTGTCCTGCAGGATACTCATGTGACCTGACGGCCGGAGGCTGCGTCCTGCAGACCCAGCTGACCTGGGACACTTTGCTTGGAGACAGAAAGAAAGACTTTGTCCGACATGGACTTTAAACCCACAAAAAGTGATCTGATCTTCTTCAACCAGGGTCCATAACGTCCATCTACAGCTCGTGTTGTCTGTGCACAATGAGGGCTTTTTCCCCCCCTTGCTTACTGTTTGTTATGCACAGAAGTGCACCCACCAAGTTTCTGTCCTCCTGAGTGTTTCTGCTGGTAGGTGTGGAGGAGACTTGGTGCAAGACAGGACAAACATGCACGCTGCAGACGTTATAATGAAGTAGAAACACTTTGATAGGAAGGAATTTATTTAGTTTTTTCAACATATGGTACTTTGAAGTGAAAGAACAGTGTGCAGGAAGCTTTTAATGTTTTGCACCAGGCAGAAAGTATATTACCATCATCATCATCATTATCATCATCATCATCATCATCACACTAACGTCCTGGAAATCAGTGACAAAGAAGGAGCACACAGGTTTGCAGTGTGTCTCTTAAAGGATAACACTGGTATTCTGTATATATTTCTTATTGTCAACAAATCCCATGAAAACATCAAAACCAACCGAGTGTTCGTCCGTCTCTGAACGCTTCCTGACTGGTCTGTGGCAGCTCCAAGACCTTTGGCTCCTACCGAAGAAGAATAATGGGTCAAACACTTATCGTTCTATCTTTTTTAATTCATTGGCCCTTGCCCCATCAGTACAAACACATGGGAAGGTGAAGTTCATCTTCCCAAACACACAAATAAGCCTCAATATCAAGTCGGAAAAGTTTTCTTACACTAAAAAAAAATATATCCGTATATATATGTAAAATTAATCTTTAAATTCATAGTTTTTCATGGGATTTATTGACAATAAGAGAAATGTAGAACATCACTGCTGTTCCATTTCTCTATTAAAAAGAGAAACAAATGTACTTGCCGCCTTATTGTGGGCAACATTTGATAAGATTAACTCACATTTGACCGAAGGTTATTTTCCTCTTTATATCCCCATTTGTCGAGGAAGCAGCTTTTCCTGAAGATCTGCTGGTTTCTGGGGGCACTTTCATGTAGTCGTGGATTTTTACTTCTTTATTTTGTCTGTGATTTATGATAAACAGTGAAGGTGAATTCACGTAAAACATTAAAACGTTATAAAATAGTTTCTTACGACATGGATGCATCTTTTTTTTGCTTTAAATTTAGTTAAAGCACAGCGAACAATGACCGGCCGTACAAACAGCTCGTGCCTTCTATAACTCCTCCGTAAGAGAAGCTGGCCGGTCAGGAAACTTCAGGCCGTCACTGGGAAACATTTTCTTCTGTGTTTCGGACAGTTGGGTGTAGATTTCTCTAAACACAGTCAGGAAATGAGAGCCAAGTACATCTTGATGTCATGAGGAAACAAATCCAAAAATAAAAATGAATAAGAGTTTGTGTCTGTGGAGCTTTTTAACTACACAGATGAACTGTATGTTTTTGTGCTTAAACAGCAGTAACACTCCAGTTTCCAGTCATTGTCATTGCAGCAGCTCCACATACACGTCGTCATGGAGTCTTTGTGTTTCAGTTTCTAGCTTTTCCAGCAGAATGAGCTCTTAAAATTGTAGAACTACGCCCCTTTTAAATCTGTAATTAGGTTTTTTTTAGGTCTGGAGGAAACTGTAATTTTATTAAATCCACTTTTTATGAACAAAGATTGGACCCATCCTGAAATAAATTGTCTAAGCGTGCGCTCACCATCCACATCATGTTGTCACTGCTCCTTTTTAGACGCTTGTCTTGGTTCATTAATGTGTTTCAGCCTTTCAAGGAGGATTATTTGACGGGGGGGCGGGGGGGCCAGGAGTGAAATAAAGTTCTTCTAAATATCAGTTGGGTGGATGTGATAATTAAATTCAGTGAGGTCATCCTTGAAGTTTATCAGTTGGCAGGATGTGCTGACACACACACTTCCTCTGGCCTTTTCCTTTCATATCCTCTTACCCCCACCCCCGCCTCCCTCCTCCCGTCATCAGAAAGTTGTTATGACGACCCGGGTGAATACAAGACAGGCGGGTGGAGACACATCCGTTTGGGGGGGGGGTTGTGTCTCACTTTGTAGTGGCCAGTGCTGCCGGGATACATCTGCCCTCTGCTGGTCAGAAAACAGACGTGACGGCGGCTCTGAAAACAAAGGGCAACACATGCTGCTTCAGCTCTAAATGAGGTCAGGGACTCTCTGCTGTGGGGCCCCGAGGATCCACAGGACCGTCACTTTAACACAGACGGCTGTCTTTGTCTCAGTTTAAACTAATGTGAGGAATCAATTCAATTTAAAATACTGTATTCATCCCTTAAGCTGCAATTTGAGACAAATACACAATTAATTCATCATTTATGTGTTAAAATTTGTCTCAGTGAAATGTTAAAGTTTGACATTTTGGGAGATAATGTGAATTTTCTTCAAATAATTAAATAATTCATTTTAGTTTACATTAGTTTTTTTTTTCATTTTGCATTCGTTTAGAAGGAGGAAACTGAAATGTTGTGTGACATCTTCATATATTCACATATGCATTAGAAATGTTCATAATTTACATTCACAGTGACACTGAGGGAAATACAGAAGTAAACGATGTGAATGATACAGAAAACAAATCTCCCTTCTGTCTTTCTGATCTTTGTTTAAATTAGTTTATAAAAGAAATGTTAAAACAAACATTATTTGCAGTAAAGAGTTTACGGGTTGAATTTATGAGAAACCTGCTAATAAGTCAGTATTAAGTTTTTTAAGTTCTTTGTAGTTTTAGTGATTACATGAATGTGAGACGTCAGTGCTGAAATACATTTTGGTCACTTTCTTTGTAAAACTTCAGTGTATCAGCAAAGTATAAATGTTCAGTTGATGGACACCAGTGGGTCTTTATTAGAAGCTTCCACCACACAACAAATAAGACTGAAGAAGATCGATGCCGCTCTCATGTCTTTCTGTTAAATATAAGGTTTACAGCCTGCAGCCAATTAGCTTAGCTTAGCATAAAGACTGGAAACGGGGGGAAACAGCTAGCCTGGTTCTGTCCGAAGGAACTAAATGTTTGAACTAAGAAAAGAGCTTTTGGTTTGGCTTGCACAGCTTTGAAGCTTATCAAAGATCCTCAGCAGCACTTATTAATCCATCTGATCAACTCTAATTGATGGTTTCTGTGAGTAACGAGGTCCGGAGAAGCTTCTCGGTTCTATGTTTAGCAGACTTGACCCGCCAACAGCCGAGAGGACAAGTGACAAAAAGTCACTGACGCCTGAGCAAACCTTCTCCTCCGCCTCACTATTGGTCCGACACTGATCCCATTCAGATGTTGCCAGGGAGAGGGACCCCCCCCACCCTAAAACACACACACACACACACACACACACACACACACACACACACACGCTGCTTTACACTCCCTCCTCTGGTATTTTGTTAATTCCCAGAGGAATGTATAGATTCTAGTCATCTTTTTTTAGGACAGCAAATGTGTCGGTGGAGAGGAAGCTGAACTGAAATGAAAAGCAGCAGAACATTTAGCCGCTGTCGGTGTCTTTGTTCTTCCTTATACGTGTCAGTCAACGTATATTCATTGATTTAAATCAAATCTACAGACAAAACTTCATTTATAGTTCAGACTCTTGGACAAACATAACATTCACTCTTGGAAGTCTTGATTGATGATTTGTGAACCATTGTTGATGTATGTACCACTAACACATCTATTAATGACATGTACAAATTAACACTTTAACACTTTAACACTACAACTTAACTTAATACAACTTAATACTTTACTATTAATAATATATATCATACTAATAGTATTATAGTCCAAAAACTACATGTGCCTTTATGTTTGTTTTACCTCATACAACATAAAAAAAAATGTATACAATACATCTGAAAATGTGATTTGTTTAAATTTAAAGTACATTTCAACCATGTGTAAAGGAAGTACAACAAAGTGAATTTATTCATAACTCAGGTCAAGTAAAATGCCATGTCGGGCTATTAAAATAAGTGAATATCTGTACGTGCCGTTGGCCAATCAAGTGGCTATCAGACTTGTCACACGTAAAAATGGTGTAAATGGCGAAAATGGTGAAAATGTTGGTGTGTAAAGACAAAATTTATGAGCTTAAGATCACTGAAATACAAATTAAACATGACAATTAACTAGAGTCTTTTTCGTTGTTTGATAACTGCTTATAATATAACAACTTGTATAGGGGCAAGAAAAACTTAGGCAAGTAGATTTCTGACCCATTTACCCGACCGGACAAGTGAGAAAACCCATTAACGCTGAACCCTGCACTGGTTTAGAAATATTTAATTTATAACTTCATGGTTTAAATGGGAGAACTTGTTGTTTTATTTGTTTAAAGTTGCAATAAATTTAACATTCAAGAAAGTAGAAGAGCTCGACAGATAAGGTCCAAGTGTCACCGAGGGCACGGACAGTATCCATCCAGAGTCTTTGGAGGCTGCTGTGTGTGGGTGGTGTGGGTGGTGGGGGTGGGGAGGGTGGAGGTTTGGGGGCTGGGGGGGAGACTGAGGTGTAAGAGCTCATACACTCGGTTGACCAATCACCAGAGCCTGCGGGGGCAGAAAGCCGGTAGGTTACACTTGGACACACATGACACAGAAGGAAACAGAGAGTCGGAGGGTCGGGAAGGAGCTTTTTCTTCTCTTTCTGCAGGATCGCTGGAGCCAGATCTCACCTGAACCCGAGACAGGAAACCAGCCTCTGATCCCCCCCCACCCCACCCCTCCTGAGGTAAGGTGCATCGGTCGGTGCAGAGTTTCACTCAGCTGGAACTTTAAACCACAGTCTGACTTTGTGTTGCCGGTGTTGTAACTCTCAGGTCACAGAGGGAAGAGGGAAGCGTCGCTGACAGGAAGTGGGGTTGGCGGTGCACCATGGGAAGAGTTTGTCTTTGTTTGGGAGATGGGATTCGTGTTTAAGATGTAGATCTTGCCCAAGAAGATTGATAGTCCTGAGAAGGGTGTCACTTTAAGTAAAGTATTGATATATTAAATTAACAATAGTTTGGTCATTTCTGGCTCTGTAAAGTTCACAATTACAAAGTTTTCCTCACATCATCAGACAAAAGCGCTTCAGATATGATATCTCACCCAGCCTCGGGCTCTGTGCGAGGGCTTCAGGACAAGCGCTGCCTTCCTGTGTGGGCAGAGTGTGTGTTTTGATCCCCCCAGTATTCGCTGTCAACATGGCGAGCGTTGAGGAAGAGAGACTTGGACAGCTGGCCGGCCTCAGTGGAAGGCATGCGGCTGCTCCTCTGCGTGCCAAATCCCTGCGTGCTATTTATACTCACCTTGCCAGGCTCACCGCTGGTGTCTGTTCATTCACGCCCGGCCATGGCAAATGCCACCACATGAGAGTGATTGCCAGTTACAAATGTGCTGCTTCGACTGTTGTTGATTTGACGTGGGGGTTTCTATTCTGCGGTCTGGGTGTGTTGCACGTTTACACACAGCAACAGTGTTGTTACGGTCAATTGTCCAAAATAAACACATTAATATCATATTATGAATACAAAATACAGTCTATCACCATAAGTAGAAGTGGATGTTTCTGGGTGATTCTGTACATGTTTTTTAGCCACGTTAGCATCGGTCAAATATCTCGACAATTATTGGATGGATATTCACGGTCACCAGAGGATGAACCCTAATGACTTTGGTGATCCACTGATTTTTCATCCAGCGCCACCATGAGGTTAAAATGTGTGCAAAGTATCCAGTGAAATATCTCAACATCTGCTGGATGGTTTGGCACCAACTTATGTGCAGACATTTGTGGTTCCAAGGTGGTGAGCTCAAAGCACCGCTGTGCCTGAGGCTGCATCAACCATCCAAAATCCAGATACATGAAATAATGAAAATGACAACCTACAGTATGTTATTGAACAATTTATCACCATCACACATCCTCAAACACAGTAAAAATGCTTGTACAAATGAATGAATACATTTTGTCCTGCAACATTCTTTGTCTTTTTCAGGAGGATTATACTCCTGATTCCCACAAAGCAGCATGAGTGCATCTACTGATGTGTCTCCATGCTTCTGCATGTGTGTTCATCCTCTTTTCCAGTTCTCACAACGTAGATGCACACCGACAGTGACAGAGAAATGGCCATACCGCGGATGTTTGACTCCAACACACCGTTCACCATCGTGGCCGGAGGATCCGAGCTCTCTTTTCTTGGCAAAGAGGACAACAGCCAGGGGTGTGAGGAGGAAAAGGACTCGCTGGTCCAGGCCATCGCCCCCCATCTGAGTCGGGTGATGCAGCAAGGCACCGCCAAACATGTGGTGACGGAGGGGCACGAAGCGCGCGAGGAGGATCCCTGCGTCTCCATCGTCGCTCAGGCAGAGAGTAAGAGCGTGGGTCTACAGTATGGGGATCAATGACTGTAGCACGGGAATGACCCCAAATGTCATATGCAACATATTGCACAGTGTGAGCAGTCAGTGGGAGAAGTTGCCCACATTTAAACAATGATAAACATACCCAGGTGGGTAAGAGTGAAGAGATGCCACTCAGTTGCATTGTGGGTCATGTAGGGTCCAGGGTTTTTGGAGCTTAACTTATTCTAGAGGCTAAAAGTCAGGATCAGCTTCTGGTGCTTCAGTTTATAGAAAATATGTTTATTCACTAGTGTTGGATGATTCAGCTCAAATATAAAGCCAGCTGAGGGTTAGCCTAGCTTAGCACAAAGACTGGAAACAGGGGGAAACAGCTAGCCTGGCTCTGTGCAGCACCTCTAAAGCTCAGCAATGAACACGTTATATCCTGTTTAATCCGTACAAAAACAGAAGCATAAAAACAATCTTTCTTGTCCACGAGTCTCCGCTTGTTGTCTCACAACTGCTCAGAGTCAAGAGATAGTCCGACACATAACCCCCGTAAAATGATGGATTGTTATTATTTTGTACGGATGAAACAAACGAGATATGCCGTGTTTACTAGTGAGCTTCAGAGGCTCTGGTAGGATGATTTTTTAACGGACAGACTTGAGAGTGGCATCAATCCTCCTGTCCAACCCTCCTCCAGACAGCTAATAAGTGCATACTTTCTCTTCACCCCTCTTCGTCGTAGGTGGCTGGATGTATTTCGGTTTCTATAACCAGTTTAACAACTCCTAATTGTTAACATCTCTCTGTCCCAGGAGAAGACTTTCAGGAGTTCAGCCCGAGCAACACACAGTGCCCTTACTCGAGAGCTCAGCTGCTCAAAAAGCACAGGTACGTCACAATATCCAAACGAAATACTACGGCTGTAAGAAAACCATTTTAAAGGCTGAAGACAACACAGACTGTACCAGTTTTTACACTTATGTCATTAGAATAATTGGAAAAAAGCTATAATGACATTAAAAAAATGTGCACATAGGGGCTTTAAGTTGTCTGGAAGGTTAATTTCAGCCTTAAACCTGTGGAGCTTCAGTTGGGATACTGAACATGACATATGTCCTCTCATTTGCAGGTTGTTCAGCAAGGAAACCTCCCTCATGAGTGACACAGAGGACGAGGACTTCGACGTGGACGCCAAACTCCCGCACTACCACCTCCAGAGGAAACAACGCAGGAAAACCAGAAGACTGAGCCAGGAGGGAGGGGAAGAACCTCCGATCATCCGGGGCCTCTGGGTGCAGGAGATTGATTGGCTGAAATCAGCAGACGGGGAGATGACGTCCCACGCCGAGATCATACCGCCTCCTCCTCAGTTTACCGACTCAGCCTCGCACTCCTGCGTATGTGCAGATGTGTGCGAGGACGGATCAGGAGACGCCGACGACACGTCCAGCGCTGACGACAGAGGAGGCTCAGACTCTGATTGTGGCCTGGAGCAGGACTCTGAATCCATCTGCACTCATGAAAGTGAGTCAGACTCGTCCTGCGGTGTAGAGGACGACATACAAGTACCAGATAGTTTTGGAGTAGAAGCCAGAACATCAAATTCAACCTTTGACCTGATGCATGTGTCCAGCTCTGACTCTAAAGGGTGTGTGCAAAGCCTGCTGGGAATGTCAGACTCCACCTACACCCGCAGCACTGTGAATTCACCTCAGTGCACCTTCGTTTTTGATGACATGAGTGATATTGACACAGTTTTGGACATCCTAAGAGGCAGAGTGACACAGATGCCAAAGCTGTCTGTTTCGCCTTTCTTGATAAAACAGACTCTGAATGACTGGAAGACCAGCAAACCTGTCAACGAAGGACTCATATTTCACCATGTAAGACATTTACATCCAGTTTATTTACCCTTCTTTTTGTTTGGGTCGGATATTAATATGCCTTAAACACATTATAAGCTACAGACACCAAACACTGCTCTGAATGAGTGACACTTCCATAAATTGCTTTGGGGACTCACAAGAGACAAATTAAAATAAGAAACTGCGAGTTTTAGCCCCTTATATGAGTCAAATAAATGTAGTGGGGTAAAAAGTTTCCCTCTAAAATTTAGACAATGACATAAAATATAAATATAATAAGCATAAACATAAAATTTACAAATCTCCTTTATACATGTCTTCAAAAAATGAACCTTTTACTTTGAAATGAACCTTTTTAGCCACTTGGGGCCAGCAAAACAAGCTGAAAATACATTATCTGACATATTATAACCTTTTAAAGTTGTTATGGTGTATTTGTCAGTAAATCGTTTCCTATTTAAACATCCGGCAGACACAGAGAAACATTAGCATTCATGTAACAACAAGAAATTATGTCTATTTAAAACTAATTTATAAACGTTTTGAAGGAAACAAAATGTTAATGTGCCTGGATTATATTTATATTAAGCCTCAAACTAACCACAGATGTGAATCTGATCTCTGGAGTCCAGGTCCTGGGCTTGCCTGTTTCTCATTGATGCTTTCATTGTGTACGTTTGTGTCCTGAAGCAACTTGAGCCCACCGGTTCGCAGTACAGGGAGGGAGAGGAGTACTGCATTCTTCAGCACATACAGAACGGCTCATACGGTGATGTATTCTGCGTTCGGGACAATAGGACTGGATTCGAATGTGCTGCCAAGAGGGTAAGCCAAGAAAGAGTGAGTCACGTTTTAAAATCCAGATATGCACCACCCAAAGTTTGTGTAAACCATGCTCTCCTCCTGAGCGCTGAACCGATGATTGTGTTAGAAGTTATTGATCTGTTACTCAGCGTGTTGTTGTCCACTGATCTCAGATTCCACTGAGTCACTTCAGCAGCGAGGAGGTGAGCACGTGGAGCGCTCTGGACTGCCCTCGGGTCGTGGAGCTCTTCGGGGCCGTGAGGGAGGAGCTCAACATTGTGCTCTTCATGGACTTGAAGCCAGGTAAACTCTCTTCACCATCAACAATATACAACAATAATTACAATATCAAAAAATAACACAAATACTTTACATTACTCAAGTACTACACTTTAGTATAAATTGAAGTACTTGTACTTTACTTGAGTCTTTTCTTTTCACGCTTCTTTCTTTTTCTATATTTATCTGACAGCTTTATAGATTTTTACACACAAAACATCTGAAGGGCTTATAAAATATGATGTTTTGTTATCAGTTAAACTACCCAACAGTTTGTACATGTACAGCTGAAACAACTAGTTGATTAATCAATTAGACGATTGACAGAAAATTAATCTGCAATTATTTTGATAATCATTTAAGTAATTTTTAATGTAAAAACATTTATGCTTCCAGTTTCTCAAATTTGAAGATTTGCTGCTTTTCCTTTAAAAAAATTTAAAATATATATTTTTAATAATCTTGAGGTTTGGACTGTTGGTTGGACACAACGCGACAATACCAAACCAAACCAAACAATCAATGGATTAATGGAGAAAATAATCAGCAGATTAATCCAGAATGAAAATAATAATTAGTTGCAGTCCGATACAAAATAGTTAAAAATTAGTTCCAACAGTAAAATCCTGCTTTTACATGAATGATGAGGACTAATAATCTAATGATAGAATATATAATAGTACAACAGGCACAGGGGACATTGTACTGCCCCGAGTACTTTTACTTTTAATACTTTAACTACATCTTCCTGATTATAATTACATACATTTACTTTAATAACATTTTGTTTGTATTTTTACAGTGTGGTATTAGTACTAAGTAAAGTATCTGAATACTTTAATATAAATTAAAGATGTGTCCACACCTCTTCAGCGTGTTTGGCCCAGCTTCTGAAAGAGATGAACGCCCTGCCCGAGGACTTGGCCCTGCACTACCTCCATCAGTCACTGGGGGCGCTGGAACACCTGCACCACAGAAAGGTCCTTCACTTGGATGTCAAAGGTGTGTTCTTGTTTTGGACAACATGATATGTCGGGTGTTTGTTTTCACTTGTTCTAGGCGACAGATTAGTGGACAGACTTTACGGATCTTAACAACTTAGCATAATTTGTTGAGTTGCCAGATACACGACTTGTGTTAATACTAATGTTGCTAATGCTGTCCGCTGGACAAGTTCACCATATCGACTTGTTCTGCTGCCCCCAAGTGGCCAAAAAAAACCATTAATGCAGCTTTAATAACCGTTTTTTGAATATTTGCATTATATACTTACACATCTTTGTACTTCCTCTTCAGTAAATGTCAGAGGGATTTATTGTATATTTTATTCCACTGCATTTATCTGACAGCTATAATTACTAGGTAAGTCATCCAGTTTAATAATCCTTCTTGTCATCTAGTGGTGACTGACAACATGCTTTTTTTCCACGCCCTGTGCAGCAGTGATGTATCGTGGCACAAAAGGCCCACGCTGCATCACAGTTGGATGTGGTCACGAGTACAACAGGCCGCACCCACATAAGTTGGGTGTAGTCAGGCAAACCTTTTGAATCATAGAGGCAGCTATGTTGTAGTTTCTCTTTAAATACAAATATATAATACATTTATAAAATATGATGCATCTCCATAGACTGAACTTCTCAACAGGATATAAAGCCATTAAAATAATCATCAACATTCAATAATAATAATCTGACATTATTATATATAAATAATAGAACATTCAGCATAATGAGTACTTTTAGTTATGTACTTAGTTATGGGCTTTTATTTGTAATGCCGTACATTGGTGTAGTGCCAATTTGACTTCTAATGGATCATTTAAAAGGATCTTTACTTTTAGAACAGGCTTGTATTTTCTGTTTTGAACCACTTTTTTAGATTGATTTTGTTTTTAGATCTTGTTCAGACCTCACAGGGTCCCATCTCTCCCTGCCATGATGGTAGGTTTGATATTATCAGTACTTACGGGGGGGCAGTAAAGCCTCTAGCTGCTGGTTCTGCTGTCAGATAGCATCCCCAGTGTTGGGACCTAATCCCAAACTGACATCTCACCCCTAAACCCCTCAGTAATCCCTGCTGAGAGGATTGAGTAGGAAGGGGCTCGCTCAAATTAGGCCCCTCCATTGTTGTCTGAGCTCACTGTGGCGAGCATGAGGTTCACTCAGCCAACAAACATCAGATGAACCAGTCTCATCACATCAGATCTTCACAGAGAGGTGGAAAAAATGTGTTTATGCTTTATTTTTGAAGACGTTACCTTGTGCTACCCTCATGTTCAGTTTCTGCAGAGGCGTCGGCCCCCTGTGTACCCATCAGTCTGACAGCCTCTGACAGCCCCCCGATTTCACAGTCAACTGTTTCATAATGAGCACCAAATGAAAACAAGCTGTCTCACTAAATCCTATGTGTTGATTTTATTCCAGTTGACAATGTGCTGCTGTCTGCAGACTGCAGAGACACATTCCTCTGTGACTTTGGTCTCTCAGAGACATTAGATGACAATGGATGGAGCACCAAGGCATTCAGGGGTGAGTCAAGTCTAAAAACTCAGCAACGAAAATCATTCACTTGATATTTATTGATCACATTACTGGATTTGGTTACACAAATTAATTTTAAATAAATACAAAAGAAGAGAAAAAGGTACTTACACCTTTTATAAATTCACATTTATCAAATTTCCCCTTTTAATTCTTTTTACTGTATATTTGCTACCTGGATGTTCCCCCACACTGACAGAGCACAAGAAATTACCTCTGGATTTACTATATAAAATTTGCTGAGCAGCAGCCATTGTGGCCACAAGGGACAATTTCAGGATATAAATCATAAGTGCAACATAGAGAAACACCTGGTTTGCAATGCAGGTATTTCTGTTTACAGCCACACTTGCAACTCTGTAAGGCTGAACTTACAGCTAAATGCTTACATGCTCACAGTGAAAATGTTAACCTTATATAAATATATCGAGTTATATCGCTATTGTCGTATATATTATCCGATATGAAAACTTGATTTTTACAGTCCATAATGCAGAAAGAGATGTTAAGGGTAATGTTTATTATTTAGCAATTTATTTTTATTTGTTCTTTATTTAAATGGTCATCAATTGACTGATACTGACCATACAGTACTAATGTTTATTTAGGTATTTATTTTATTTATATTTATTCTTCATTTTCTCAGTGTTAATTTCTAAAATTGGTTGACAGTGTATAATAATGTGAAATATTCTTTAATAGTTAAGTTATTTGTTTTAAAAAGTAGCCTTCTGAGTACCTTTGCATAGTCATGTCGGTGCACAATCCACATAGAAAAGGTCTATTTTAATTCCAGATCAAAATTTATCTATATCTGCCACCATATTGGTAATCAGTGAATTTTTCCCTTAAAATCAATATCGGTCTCATATCGGTCGGACTCTAGTTAAGATGCTGATGTTTAGCAGGGAATGTTTCCCATGTTTTTATTTAAGCATGTGGATTAAATGGATTTAAAAAAAACATGTAACAACAAACACAACAACAAGTCTGTCTGTATCCCCAGAAAAGTGTCAGAATGTATTTAAACAACAGGAGCTCGATCATGGGGAAAAGATGGTAATTAAGATGTAAAAGGAAATTAATTCACTGTTTGTCAATGTAGGAGCTGCCTTCCCCGGCACAGAGACCCACATGGCCCCCGAGGTGGCAGGAGGGGATCAACTCTGTGCCAAGGCGGATGTGTGGAGCAGCTGTTGTATGCTACTGCACATGCTCAACGGGTGCCACCCATGGATCCGCTACTACTCCCACCCACTGTGTCTCCAGGTCAGTCTTACTCATCGATTTTGGAAAGTGTGATATTTTCACCACGATGCGTATTTTTCATACATTTTTGTCATTTGTTGGTCAGATTGTCAACGAGCCTCCGCCTCTTTGGGAGGTGCCGTCCAACTGCAACAATTTCACAGCCAAAGTGTTCAGGGCCGGACTCCAGAAAGACCCGGACAGACGAGCATCGGCAAAGGAGCTCAGGAGGAAGACCACCAAGGCCCTCAGAGCAGGTCGATGTGTTTCGTATTCGAGAGTCGACTTTGTAGGCATTTTTATATTAATAATGATAATACAGCACATTTCTAAACAAAGGTTACATGCTTTACAATACAAGAACAAATAACAATATCAAGCAAGAACAAAATAACATAAATTGCTTTACATAGAACTCACAAGATTTAAACCATACAACCTGAACAGGACACCACAACAGTGCAATAAATACAAAATACATAAAAACATTTGAATGAAAACAAGAGGACACAGACTCAGCGAAGGTTACCTGAAGGTTCATGTGGACTTAACTTAGTCCAGTGATGCAGATAGGTGCCTGGTCATGCAATGCTTTAAAAGTTAGCAGGAAAAATGTTCAAATCAATTCTAAAATGGACAGGCAGCCAATGTAGAGAGGCTAGAAAGAAGCTTTTGATAAAAAGTGCAAGATTCGACAAAATAAAAGCATGTATAAGAGTTTCAGCGTCTTTACAACGAAGCATATAGGTAGGTGGAAACTTAGTTGATAAAAACAAGACTGTAAGAGATCAGGAACATGGTGATTAAACTGGGATTAAATGTTACACTAAATTCTGAGCAACAAAACCTGGTCAGAATTATACTGAGGGCCAATAATGAGAATGTCCGTCTTATCCGGATTTAATTTGAGTTTTTGACGTAAACTAGACATTTGAGTGCAGCATGCCAAGGTCCGTGGGCTTTAATGTAAAGTATAGCGGCGTGTCGTCAGCATAAAAATGAAAATAATTTAGGACCCAGGATTGACCCTTGAGGCACTCCAAACCTGGGTTTGCCCATTGAAGAGACGTGATTGTCTGTAGAAACACAGAACTGTCTTTTTTTCAGGTAGCAAAACAGTGTGTCAACCAGAAACCTTTGATCTCAAGTACCGCACTGTTGTTGTTACATTATCTGCATCACTGAGGACTATATATATATTTGCTCCACAGTTGGGGGTCTGAGTCCCTGGTCCGTCAAAAGTGCCTGTGAGAAGCTGTATCATGGAAAGAACCAGAGTGAAGACACCCCCTGCTCTTTGTCACCCGGGATCCACATCACCTCAACTAAACCACCCGCCTCAGCACCCACGATGTACTGGGTGAGCCCCTGGAGAACTACAGCAGTGGACGAGGACAACAATGACTGGAAAGATGGTGACTCAGATCAAGACTCTGAAATGGAGGCAGATTCCTTAACTAGGGAATGGGAGTGCCAGCCAAAATCCCTGCAGGATGATGCAGATGAAAAAGACTGGGACACCTGGTCTGATTCAGAAGTCGATATATACATGGGAGAGGAGGAACATATTCGGGAAAAGTGGCTGAAAACTGACAGGGACTATGAGGGGGATTGGGAGGAGGAAGGAGATGAAGAGGTGGAAGAGGAAGAAGAAGAGTGGGACTCATCCATTTCTACAGAGTATCTCCATGCTCTCCGAGGCCTCTTCCCTTTGCTGCAAAAAGGCCAGCAGCCAAATGACAATTCATGGGGATCAGAACCAGAGCTGGAATACCTCAGAGACGGTGAGTCAGAAAACTCTGAGTCATGAGGACAGCTCAGCAGGAGTAGTACACTCTTGTTTACTCATTTGTTGACTGGATACATGTCCCGAATCATTTTATTCATCTGCTGCAACTGTTTTATTAGGATACTGTATCTCACAAACTGATATGTTAGCTGTGGCTGAGTGTTGAATGAGCTATTGGTTGCTGTATTCATTTCCTTCTGTCCATACTGGCCGTTCCAAGCATGCTGTGCATTACTATGCGTATATCCGGGTTGGAGGTGAGTTGCTGCCATAAGCGAAGGAGTTAAAGTATCTCGGGATCTTGTTCACAAGTGAGGGTAAAATGGAGCGTCAGGCGTCAGTGGTTATGCAGGTGTTGTACTGGACTGTTGTGGTGAAGAGGGAGCTGAGCTGGAAGGCAAAGCTTTCGATTTACCATTCGATCTACGTTCCAACCCTTTGTAGTAAATGCACTCACAATGTTTGGTACTAACAGAAACTGCTGATATGTCGTCTCTCACTAGATGTGGCTTTAGGCACCACAGTCCAGACCCCATCCCCTGAACCTCGAGATGACCCTCCGTCCTGTTTCAGCTGCTCGGACACATCGCAGATTGATGCCTCAGACAAGGTGTGTATCTGTAGATGCAGGTGTGTGGACTGTACATGTGGAATTACTCATTTTTGTACATTACAAAAAATGATCTCCTTTTTGAAGGACTCGGACCATTCGTCTGATGATCTGAGCTCTGGGGTCTTTTCCTCCTGCAACAGTCACACAGACGGACACTTGGAGTGGTTGGCCTCAGCAAATCAGCCCTCCTCGTACTGTTTCGAAGGTAAAGTGGCAGGACTGTATCACCGTGACTTTACGCTGGTTGGTTTCTGTTTTCATTTGTTGTTTACTGCTCTGACGCTCCAGGTGTTGACATCTGGATTGAGAACGTACAGGGCGAGTGTCTGAGGATTCGTGAACGCCGGCAGGTCAAAGTGGGCCATGTTGCAATAGGAATTAGTGATCAGGTAAGAGACCTTGATTGATGTTGAAACTGCTTGTTTGAATGTTCACGATGCTTTTCAGGCATCCCCCCAGGAAATAAGCCACAAAGATCCTGACGCATTTTATCTTGTGATCAATTCAAATTGTAGATGATGACTCAGATTTTATATTAAGATTATCAGTTTATTTAATCAAAGTATGTTTTTTATCATGTTAGCAGGTTTGGCTGTCCACCTCTGCCTTTGTAAATGTAACGTTCACTGCCAGCTTTTCAACACTTGATGCAACAGACACATTTGAGTGAGTATATGAATGATCTCCTCCATCACCCAGATCTCAGGGAAAGCCTTCACCTTGGAGACCCTGGACAGGAAGATGGTGTCCTTTGAACAGGAGATCAAAGAGTCTTGTCTGTGGCTGCGCTGTGTTCCCGCTCCTGACAGATGTCAGCGCTGGAGGTGGAGAGTCAGAGACGGCAAGCTCGAACTTCGAGAATGAAACATTTTTGTTATTTTGTTGTTGTTTGCACTAATTTAGGCATTGATTGTTCTAAAGCCATGTGGACATGAACCTGTAGATGTGCTGCTGAAATGATTTTCCTGGATCAAAGTGGGGTAGCCAGTCTTCAGTTTATTTTATTTTTTTAATCTTGCATCAGTTTCTGTTTGTTTCCTCTGTGATCTGGAAACTGGAGTTTGCCATGTTGTTTGGTGCCTTTTAAGGTTTAAAATGAGTGAAGCTGCTTAAAAGACTGAATAAGTGTCATAATACAATATGAGCCTTGAAGACCTTCATACTTGAACGTTAGTGACATTTTATATCTTAATAAAAAATGACCTCCTGGGCAAAGAAGCTGCTCTGTTCTGCCTCCTCTGCTTGTTTTCCAATCATTGCCTCCTTCATTAATTGTGTCCTCCGGCTTCAGACCACGTAGGAGGAGAGTGGAGCAGACCAACCAATTTATCACTACACAAAAGCTGATGAAAATGCCTCTTATTCTACCACAGATTAGCATTTATTTAAACATTTACAGCACTCATAAAGAAACTAGGCTTGCCCTTACAAAGAAAGCTCATGTGACTGTTTCATGTGATCAAACCACGTGTGGATTTTGAGAAATTTATTACATAATCACATGTGGGTTGTGGACATTTTCATTGAGATTTTGAAATGATTATGAATTATTACAATTCAGATGTCATGTGTGGGAGTTTGGGTTTTTATCAGGAAACTGGAGGGTGGTTAAATTTATTTTATAGGCTGATTCCATGATTTTGTTTTTCTCTCTATATTTAAATTCTACCACCTTTGGGCCACTGAATATGTAAATAGATAATTCTGTACTTCTTAATTTTATTCTTAGCAGTGTGGTGAAACCTTCATGGTGGGAAATAATACAGAAAATACATTTGACCAGTTGGCAACAGCCCTGTGGCTCACTTAGGTTTCATGTTTGAGGAATGTAGGGTCACTCAAGCACCTCCTCCTTTAGCAAATATTTAAACATGGCCCACCAGCTTGTAGCAAGCCCAACAGCAAATGTTGTCCTCTTATTCACTTATCTTACAACATCTCAACTAGTATTCATCTAACGCATAATCTAATAGTGCACAGTGGCTAGGCGTGGGGTCTGGTTGACTTTCAGCAGGTGTACAGTAGCTCAAGGAAAATTATAGAAAACCAAGGAAAAAATTGTTCATTTTATCTATGCATTGTTGCAGCCTCCACTCTCCTGGCTGCAGGGATTTGCTCCTATTCAGCCACATGAGCATTAGTGAGGTCCAGCACTGATGTCCAGTTCATCTCAGAGGGGCTGGACGGGGCTGAGGTCCAGTTTAACAACCAAACTGGGAAAACCGGTTCTTTATGGAGGTGGCTTTGTGCACTGGGGGGTTACTGTCATGTTGAAATAGTCCAGCTGTTGCCATAAAGCTGGAAGCTCACTATTGTCTAGTGTATTATTGATCCATGAAACCACAGCCATAGAAACATCTGTCCACTTACATTTGACAGCTGGATTTATACTCACATGCCACCATTACAACCAGAGACAACACACAGAGTCCAGCTAGCCAGCCTTTCTCATCCACTTTGTTTTCCACAGTCTGTGGCTGAAACTTGAATAAACTCGTGCGCGCTTCACTTCCTCGACATTTTGTGACCTGCGCGCGCACACACACACACACACACACACACACACACACACACACACACACACACACACGCACACACACACAGGGGCGTGCGGGGCGCTCTGATTGGCCCGCGGCACGGCGGAGGCGGGTCATCGGCCGCACCATTCCCCGCTGCGATTGGCGCGGGCTTGATAGTGGGAAGTGCCCGTGCGCCGGTGTCTCCCTGGTTGCGCAAGACGCCATTTTGGAGTGACAGTGAAAGATAACGACGAGAACGAGAAGCTGTCTTTCTAAAAAAAAAGGTAAAAGAAAAAACCCGCACAAACGCGTCGTTTTCTCCCGCAAACCTTCCGCATGGCGCGAGCCGCCCGTCGCTGCGCGCGAGCCGCCCGCGTTCTTCGGCCGTTGGCGTGACGTCACGGTGTTCTCGCTTAACTGTGACGCGGCATTTAGCTAACGGCTAGCCGACGTTAGCCTGCTCGCCGAAGCGGTTCCTGTTACGAGCAGATCGGGGAAAAAGAAAAGCAGCAGCCGACGCGGAGTTTAGGAAGGTAGTGGACTTATATTTCACCGACGGGGACGGGAGGGGGTCGGTGTTGGACGTGTCGGTAGACGCGGCGCCGTGTTTTTGTGAAGCCGCGGGGCTCTTTCGACGGTTAACGGTCGACAACACGAGCTACCAGGCTAACTAGCCGAAGCATCCGCCCTTCGCGAGGCGAGTAATCTGCTCCGGGTGGCCCGACCGCGGCTGATCACACGCCGAAACTAATCAATAATTCCCCCCACGGACACGTTATCGCCTTTATTTTACACCCGAGCCGCGCGGACACGGAGGTAACGGGTCGCCGGATTGTCGGCCTTCGTCGCTGAGGTCGAGGTGTTGTGACGGCTCACGCACCCGAGTAACATTAACCCGGCCGCCGCCAGCGCGCCGGGACAGTCCGCCGGCTGGAGCAGGCCTCTCTTATCTGGCGATCAGGTGCCTTCTCCCTTTATCCGGGTTCACCGTGTAGCTGCGTCTGGATGTAGGATTTATTTATTTCTAGCAGCGGAATTGGTGATATATCTGTATAAATGACGCGATGTGTTGTGGCGTTGATGCGGGTAAATGTTGGGTAATGGTTGACGTTGTTGACGGTTTGGGCCGGCTGGTAACGTACAGCCATAAACCGTAACGTTTAACCATTAGCTTGAGTAAACATTTCACTTGTCACCACCGTGTTACATTCACGTGTCCTCCTTTGGTTCCGCAAAAATCAGCCTTTTACTCGACCTCATTCACTGCTGTCACCGGCCTGTTTTTATCCATTCATTTGCACCATTATGACCTGTCCAACAATGATATTCACCACCAGTATCTCACTGGCTGGTGGTGCAGTTTTGTTTCCTCCTTTTTTCTTTTGGCTTATTCCACCGTGAAACTGAAACACTACAGACGTTTTTCTCCTAACCTTGTTTCCTTCTCTACTTTGCCAGCTTCGTCACCATGGGGAATGTATTTACGAACATATTCAAGGGCCTGTTTGGCAAAAAAGAGATGAGGATTCTAATGGTCGGGCTCGATGCTGCTGGAAAAACAACCATCCTATATAAACTCAAACTTGGAGAGATAGTCACCACCATTCCCACCATTGGTATGGATATCTACGTATTAAACATTTTGTCCACTTGTATTTTTTTTGGTGTGTTTTACCTATTGTACAACTTGTTGTGTGTACAGCGGGCTGGGTATCTATGTTTGCCTTCTCAATACTAGTATTGTATTATATACTACTATTGCCAATATAATATCCAAGTTTTGGACTGATACCAAAACTACAGTTTGCGATACATTATTTTGAAAAATTTGTGTTTTTCATTTAACAGAAGTCAAAGTTCTTGTATGTCAAATTTTGTCTAAATATCCTCAGCTGTTATATAATTCTGTCTAAATGAAATACAGTCATTCAGGAACTGGCTAATCCAAAAAATTAAGTACACAAGATTGGGAATCTGACCAGAGATTTGATGCCAGCTTTCATCTTAACTAATGGACACATTAAAAAGTGTTGAGGTTTGATACCCGGTCGTGTTGTGTTCGCTTATCTTAAACACACACTGAACTGGAGGTTTAAATGAACATAATTTAAATTAAATTTGTATTTATGGAAATGTTAAACTAGATGTAGCGTTGGATATTAAGCTTTGTAATGTATGACAGGCCGACTGTCAGCATTCAAAACTTCAATTGCACAAAAAAAAAATTTCATTCATTCAGTGACTCACCCGTGTTTCTTCTCCTTTCTGCAGGTTTTAATGTTGAAACTGTAGAATACAAGAACATCAGCTTCACAGTGTGGGATGTGGGCGGTCAGGACAAAATCAGGCCGCTGTGGCGCCACTACTTCCAGAACACTCAAGGTGAGGGGGACTTTATCTCAGCTGGCAGCACTGTCACTGAACATTACTGCCTATAGGTGGCCTCAGTGGTGCATAAAAGATGATCTTTAAACTAGTCAACCAATGACTCATATATCATTGTTCAATCCTCTATGGGCTTATTGTGTGACTCCTACTATTTCCTAAATTTGAATTCATCTGAGTATGTGGCAGCACTGTAGGGTAATACTACCTGGTCTTTTCTCCTAATGATGCAGGTAAATTCTCAATTGAACTGGTATTTTGTCCTAGTTTTAAAATGAGTTGCTGCCTGCAGAAATCTTTTGTGATTTCAGCCGATTGAGCAGCTCCATACAGACACATTTCGGTTCTGCTTTAGCTCATCTCGTTATCCTTCCCTGCACCAGACCGACATCGAGCTCCGGCAAACATCACGACTTACACACTGAGCATCCAAGTGTGAAATTGAACGTGTGAATCTGTGTGGTAATGACAGTTAGATACAGGATCATTAACCAAAAAAGGCCCAGGAGTATTCCAGAAACAGTATGTCTTACTTCAGAATATATTGGTGTTTTTTTTTCGGCACATAAAGACCGAATGCTTGATCCAGAATATTCATGCAGGCGCTTTCCTGGAAAATATCACAGCCTCTACCCCCAGGATTCCCAGCCCCCGTAACAAGTCAGTTAACTTCAGGCCTCTAAAAATCATTCAAACAAAACAATCTGAGGAGGGAAAATCACTCTTTGGTTGAACTGCTAGTGAACATCCGTACTAAAGCCATAATAACCTGTGATGTGGGTTCACGAGTACACACAGCCTTGTTTTAAGGGCCAAAAAGGTTGAGACCCACTGCTCTACCATGAAAAAAATACTGCCTAAATGTCGCCATGAAAAACCCTTGAAAGCATACAAAACTACCTGAAGATGTCAGGGTACTTCCTCTTGTTTCTGTCAGCTGGATTCACCAAACACTATGTGGCTCTCATTTTAAGGGTTGACCTTTCCATAAGGCACAAAGTCTTCTGACTTTGAACAGTTCAGAATAAGTGAAATGCTTTTGTATTCTCTGGCAGGAATTCACAGCGAGTTAAAACCTTTAAAACACAATAGTGTCACACTGTTTGGTTAATCTGATACCAAGTGAAAAAATGAGAAAAACACCTTTTATTAGACCTCCTGCTTTCTGTGAGTATTGATGCCTTTTGTTTTTGTGATATTTTGCTCACAGCAGAGGGTCTGTAATTTAACAGACAGCGAGTCAGTGGTGCAGCAACCCAAGCAAGTGCCAACTCCTTTACAGGCTAGTGTTGTCTGTGTGACATCTTCGTCCATAACAGTAACTTGTGTGTGTTCAGTAGGCTGCCGCATTAATCAGGAAGCGTACGTACACTGGATAGACTGAACGTCCTCATGGCTCACTTGTCTTCAGCCCAGAGTCCCTTTTCTCTTCTTTTTCTCGTTTCACGTTTAGTTTCTCTCTTCACTTTAGTCAAATATCAGCACAGAATCTCACAAGAAAGAAAACCGCAGGTTCCCTGCCAATCACTTCCATCAGCTTTTCAAAGACGAAACTCGTGCTGAGTCCTGAGCAACATGCAGGTTTTAAAACAGGAACATTTCCTCGTAGTTTAACTCTGTGTTTTACTGTGAGTCTCTCTGTAAAAGCATAAAGCTTCTGCCTTCCCAAACTGCATTCACATAATTCATAGGAGCAACTCTCAAATTAAACGGCACTAACTAATACACCCAGCTGCATTTATAGTTGTCAGATACAATGATTCAAGTGTTTCTCAGCGTTTGGTTTGATAAAATGTTGTGACACATTCGGCAGTTCACGTTTTAATATCCAGTTAATCAGGATAATCCTCAAATGTTTTGGAGTTATGAGTTTAGATAACGGCCGTGTAAGAAGCACAGAGTTTGGGGCTGCGTTCATCTGTCACATACAATGAATATTAGGCTTTGGCTTTTGTCGGGTCAAAGAGACTTGTTAAGCAGTCGGAACAATTTGTACAGAATTAATTATCGATGTAACACAGTCACAGCTTTTGATCTGGGAGAAAAGAAAATGCTTTCGAACCCGAAGAACATTTCTGTGATGTATACAATAATGATGATAATGTGGATATATGTCAAAACCATGGTCCTTTTATTGGTGATAACGGAGACTGTATTTTGTGTGCAGGGCTTATCTTTGTGGTCGACAGCAACGACAGGGAGCGAGTGAACGAGGCGAGGGAGGAGTTGGCCAGGATGCTCGCTGAGGACGAGCTCAGAGAGGCCGTGCTGCTCGTTTTTGCAAACAAACAGGTGAGGTCGTTTCTCTGTTCTCTTTAAAATGTTTTTTTCAGCTGTAACACAGAGATTGAGAACTTGTGTGCTTTT
The DNA here is from genome assembly GCA_031216445.1 of Lateolabrax maculatus. Classification (NCBI taxonomy): domain Eukaryota; kingdom Metazoa; phylum Chordata; class Actinopteri; order Acropomatiformes; family Lateolabracidae; genus Lateolabrax; species Lateolabrax maculatus. The sequence continues at coordinate 2,422,545 of CM062200.1, read as the reverse complement.
GATCATGCATAAATGTGGAGTATCGAACCTGCATGGTGACAGACTGTCTCCTTCTCTCTCAGGATCTGCCCAACGCTATGAATGCTGCAGAGATCACAGACAAGCTGGGCTTGCACGCCCTCCGCCAGCGCAACTGGTACATCCAGGCCACCTGCGCCACCAGCGGGGACGGCCTGTACGAGGGCCTGGACTGGCTCTCCAACCAGCTGAAGAACCAGAAATGATCCATTCCACCAGTTTTGATTTTTGTTTGTTGTTTATTTTTTCTGTTTCAACACAGCGGCAGCACCGGACCCAGGCCCCTTCGCTCCCATCTAACCCAGTTTTCAGCCCCAGCTCTTTCTTTCAAGAACTTCCTTCATTCCCCCCCCTCCCGCTTTCTCCCCTCTCCCCCGTCCCTCGTCAGTACTCTTGGGGCTCTAGCCTGTGCTGCTTGTGTGTGTGTGTGTGTGTGTGGGCGTGCATGTGTGCGTGTGTGTGTGTGTACCTTGTGTGTTCAGCGAGTGTGTGCGGGTGTGAAGGCGTCTCTGTGTATGTTGGCTGGGATTGGGAGTAACCCTGGCGTGCCTTTTACACACCTCCTGTGGAATCAGCAGTCTGGTTTTCAAGCCCCTTTCTCCATCCACCAAACTCAGCCTCTGCCCCACTCAGCCTACCCCCTCCCCTCCCCCCCCACTCCAAGTCTTGCACGGCCCCCTCCCCCCACCCCCCCACCCTTACTCTCCAGAGGAAGCATGGTTTTCATACGGCAAAGAAAGAGCAAGGGTGCAAGCTCTCCTCCCCCTCCCTGTAGTATATATCTATGTTAACTAGAAATGTTCACCTGATGTAGACTGAATGCTAAATGTTCATTTTAACCTCTTTTTTGATTTTGAAACCTCAAACCCACCAGTAAGAGATTCAGTAAATTGCATCTTAACCTGTATCAGGTCGAAGCAAATCAAAAAACAAGAAAAAGGAAAAAAAAAACAACAAAAAAATGCCCATCCTCGATCATTCTGGTGTCATTTGAAAATCATGCTGTTTGTTTTATTATTATTATTATTATTATTATTATATTGGAATATAACAGATTATTCTTAGCAATGGTTCTCCAGTGAACACTACCTTCCCCCCTCCCCACTAAGAGAGACCGTGAAGCACAAGGCAAGCCAACAATCTAAAAACTTAGATCTACTCTAAAATCAGAATCTGCGAATATATGCAATTCTTGTCATTTTAAACAGTTTGCCAGCTGGTGTTTAATTCCCCCGGATTGAATTGGATTCACAAGACGACCTTCAGACGATTTAATGCTCCTCAAACAAACAATGTTGGGCTTTTCACCAACTTCAGCCGGTTAACTGAGACGGGTGTCCTGATACATTCACAAGCTTCACATGTTATTCCTTTAAGAGATGTTACATGTGGGTTATTTTTTTTTTTTCCTTTTCTCTGTAACTAGTTTTAGCATTTCTATTTGTACTCTGACTGCTGAACCAAATGCATTTGAGCAGTATGACAAATCCTGTATATGAGCATAGTGCATCCTCGAGGGCCTGAACTGCGTATGATTTTTGACTGAAGAGGTTTTCCTCCCCAGCGGTTGGCAGTTTTACTTGTGAGACCTGAAAGCATCCGGCTGTCTAATTTTCCTGGTTGGGATGAAGGATTGGCACCAAATATGAAGGCTCTTTAACTGTGAACGGTCCAGACATGAAGAAGGGGGAAACCGAGTTTCAAATGTCTGGCGTTGACGGGCTACTACTACACATCACGCCGCCGCGCATTTCATGACTGTAAAGACCAACACAAGCACTCTGTCGGCAGCTCGTCCGCGGGCTGGAAGGACTTGGTGGTAGACCTGTTGAGGGGAATGGGTTTGCAGTTAACGGGTCGTGAGATTCAGCAGGTCGTGTCAGTGTGGAACCATGGGGGTCAAGCTGGCACTTATGTCAAGACTGATTGTAAATCTGTAAGTTCCCCTGTAAACTGTTTCTGTGGGGATTTCCTGAACACATTAATAAACATGATTTGATCCAACAGTTTGGGCTTTTGAGCCAGACTTTTCTTTGAATACTTGTTTGTTTTTACATTTAATTTGTCAAATACTTTGATTTATGACCAAAAACCTGCTAAACTAATGAGTCAGTTTACAGTTTACAGATGTAAAACACCAAAGAACAAAACAGAATTGAGAAGCAAATCAAAGTATTGCCCTATACATTTTGCGAAAGTAAAACTAAAATTTTATCATCAAAATATACGTATATAAGCTTTTATAGTTTAAATAAAAACTTTTTTAAGTCCACTGCTGTTTGGACAATCAGTAAACCACTGAAGTCACTTTGAGTCTGGGAACAGCAGTAGAATGATTCTTCTAACACAATGAAAAGAAAGAAAGAGGCTTTACAAGTTAATTGTGATGATTTCCTGTGATTTAATCCTGTCAGTGGTGATAAAGTTTTACCTCCAGCTCAGGAGACTCAGTGGTTCATGGAATAATTTCCTCAGGAAGTTTCACAGGTGTGTAAAGATTGAAAGCTGACTGGTCAGAGCGGGTTCATCCATCACATCCAACACCAGGTGGAGACAAGCATCTGTTCACAGACAGCAGACACTGAACAGACTCAGCCGTCTTTATAACTCATATATTTTAATCACTGTTTTGTATCATGAAAATAGGCTTTTTAAATGTATTTGCTGGTGCGTATATAAAACAGATCAAAAGCTTCTGTTCAAAGTTTAATCGACTCATGTTAAAGTAATTAATACTGTGTTTTTCACTCCACTACATTAACAAACACCTGCAGGTACTATTGACTTTTCAAATTAAGATTTGACATTAAAAAAACTTATAAAATACAACACACAAAAAAGTTCCACCGAACAGACATTTACATTCCTGCATCCAAAAGAACAAAAGATTTAAGAAAAATGTATATTATATTATTAGATTATAATTATTCATGCATTAATGTTCATCACTTTAATATTAACATCGTTTACTTTATCAACTTCTAATAGATCACAAATGAGCATAAAATGGAAATAATCAAGTAAAGTAAAAGTGCCTCAGTTAACACATTAATATTAAAAAAGGAAAAGTGCATGAACCCGGAAGCAGCCTGGGGGGGGGGGGGGGGGGGGTGCACACCTGACGCACAGACTCCGCCCGGCCGCCCCGCACCGCCCCGCAGCGCTCAGATCATGTCGGCATCCCGCACACTTCGTCTGTCTTAAAGAAAACAAAAGAAAACAGAAATCTGAGCGTCGCACGATGGCTGCCAGCTGAAAACCTGCCGACGGAACCACGCTACGTTCACAGGTACGTTTTCTACTCTCGGAGACACTAACACGCAGGTCCAAACAGGTGCAGGCTGCGGTTTAACCGCGAATATCCCGCTCAGGTAAACAGGTGGCGTCGGCCGAACTCAGCCGAATCCGTCTTCGTCTTACTGTCAACTTAATAAAAGTGTGTTTTAGTCGACAGAGCTTCAGTGAGGGCGGGTGAGTCATTATTTCCAGTTTCAGTATGAGGGTTTGGCGCTGTGGCTGCACCTGTGTTCGGTTAGATCCGGGGCTTCCAGCAGCGGCAGCGGTGAGTTTGTTCAGCTGGTCGTCACCACGTTGTGTTCGCAGACAGAAGAGACAGCAGGTAGCGCAGGAATCACAGGAATCTCACATGTCTTCATGCGAGCTTCAGGGGTTTAAGGTGGACTTGTGAAACAGTTGTTTCAGGTGTAATATGAAGTCTCAGGTGGAGCCTTTTCATTGGCCTGCTTCTTACTGAAGAGTGGGACTGCAGTGTTGGTTGATTTATAACTTGTTTTTTTTTAATATAAATCTGATCAGTTTATTTTAAAGAGTCAGATTACTTTAACTTTAACTTTAACTCAATGATGATCAACAGAAAATGTATTTTCAACAATTCTGATGATTTATTTATCCTTTTTAATAAAGCAAAAATGCCAAATATTCGCTCACACCAGCTTCTAGATTGTGATTTGGATTTTCTTTGTTTTATGTGACCGTAAACTGAATATTACTGTTGGTATGAATAAGATAAAAATATATTTGAAGACGTAATCTCGTGTTTAAAAAAGCTCGTAACGGATCATTTATTACTATTCCCGCCAGAAATCAGTGCTGATAACTGTTCATCATAAAATACAGCTGCAACATGGTGGAACGAAGCCTTGAAGGTGTGTGAATACTAGTCCTGGAATAGTTAACAGAGAATTTATTGGCAGACTTCTGATAATCGACTAATTGTTTGAGTCCTTCAGCTTCTCGATCGTGATGTTTTATATCATCGTAAATTGATTATTTTTGGATTTTGAACTGTTGGTTGGCATTTTATTAGAGATTAAAGTCTCGAGGGAAACAGGTTGCAGGGTGAACTGTGCTGCTGTTTGTGCTCAAGTGCACTGATGTTGGCGTCATGGCAACTCGTTTCTCCTTTATACACATCTGCAGCTGTTCACACTCTTCCTCCTCACATGCTGCCTCCTCTCCTCGTTGCCTCCTCTCCTCGCTCTCCTCGGGAAACGGCCCTGAATATTTGGTTTATTGGTTTTGGACTAATCTGGTTAAATTAATCATTTACCTGGAGTTTCAGCCTCAGAGGAGATTCAGTTTAATTTAGGAGCAAACATTAAACCCACGTTTACCACTGAGCTGTGCACCAAGGACATGAAAGGCCAGTTTGTATTCATATCTATGTATATAAAGTGTATTAGGCATCACTTTCAGTATCGATCTTCAGTGGTGGTGATGTTTTTAGGCCTGCAGCTGATTATCTGCAGCAGGTATTTGTGTTGGCGCTTCCTCGGTGGAATTACACACGAGAGCCGGCTGCTCGTGATAATGACTTAGATGATTAAACAACAACACATTAACACACAATGCTACGAGAAAAACAACGCACTTTAGTCATACTTTCATTACTCAAAATAGACTGTCGTGGCACAGAGCCAGGTACAAATACAAAACCTGAATTTCCGTACACACACACACACACACACACACACACACACACACACACACGATTGTGTTTATTTGGTACCTGGTGACGTTCAACATATCCAACACCTCGCACACATGTGGTGAACAAGGTCAACATAAAATGAGCCTTTATTGATTGATTCAGGTGCACAAGCTCAGACATAAGTACAGATAAATAGAAAAAAGTGAAGAATCAATAATTAAAAGCAATGAAATAAAAAGAGCAGTTAAACTCCGTTACAAGGCAAGTATGACATACTAGCAGTAGCCTACAGCAGAATAATATGTAATATAATATGTTTAAGAAATGATAATTAGTGTTTGTCTTTGTATTAATACAGAAATATATTATAGTATATAATGAAATAAAATAAAATTAGTATAAGATGTACAATATAAGGGGAAATGTAGCAATATAACACTCTATATAGTATTGTTCAGTAAAATACTCTTGTTACTTTATAAATTACCTGATAATTATTATGTTTATTAGAATCATCATAGACAAGTTTCTTTGCAGATCAATTATCGATTAATTGATTTATTCTTAAAGTACCAGCCCTGAAGGTTTAGGATGTGGAACTGGTTTTATTTAGAGCTTAATTTGCCCACAGTTTAATAATAAATCTGTTCTCTCACATATTGCGGTGCTCTTTTAGAAGTCCCGAAAATAAAGAACACCCGAGGGAAATCAGCTTCCAGCTGCTTTGTATCCCATAAAGGGAATGAATCTTGGAGTTTAGTTTCCACCTGCTGAACGTGATGTTTTCCTGGTTATCATTCATTTGAACCTCCCTCGGCTCTCAGTGAGTCTCTGTACAAATAGAGGTCAGTCATAGTTTGCATGTGGATTTCACTAGAGAGGGACAGGTGAGCTGCAACAGTGAGCGTCAGCGTCGAGAGCAGCCTGGTGGGTGGAGGCTGACGGTGTGAATCCTTCCCTCAGGTAACATGATGGAGGTGGCAGGCCCCTGGACAGAAGTGTTCGAGGGCTCGGAGAGGAGCGAGGCGTCCGCAGGCAGAGCGGACGCCTTGTTGGGGAGCTCCACTCTGACTCTGGCTCCTCTGATAGCCGACTCTCCGTCCATACGCCGCTCCCAGCCCATCCTCATCTCCTCAAACAGGTACGGGATCGTGTCACATGAACACAGATACCATGACGCACTCATGGTGGACATGAGTCAACAGACTTCTTAAGGAGGCGCTGGATATTGACTCAAGTCAGTGACTCAACTTCAGGCCATAAGTCACCTGATGTTGAAAGAAGTGACTAGTTTCTGTTAAGGTGACTGTAATACCAGATACTCCCCGCCTTGAAGACACAGGTAATAAAACTGATTGCAGAGTGGGCTGGGAGTGTGTGTTCTGCTGTTAGAGACGACGGGTAGACTTGTGGTTTTGTTTCACTTCCTTGTTGATGAGACAAAGAAGTCAATGTTTTCGTGAGGCAGCGAAGTCATTACTCGATATTAATTACACATTATTATATACAAACTATGAGCAGGACTTTCCTCCTAATAGATCCCGGCTGGTTTTTCTGACCATACTGATACTACTGATTAAGGATAATGCTGAAATTATCTGTCTACAAATCCCATAAAAAGACCAAATATAATAAATGCAATAATCAATATTTTTAAACGAACAATGGATGTGTAATGTCTCAGGAGTTGCTCGTAGTAACGAACCTGCAGAGAAATATCACCGGACTCTGCAGCTCCCCTCAGCTCTGCAGATCATTTTAGGTCCTTTCAGCTCATTGTTTTGGCTTTACAGCCCCAACTTCACTGTTTTGGTTCATTCTCACAGCTGATGAACGCAGTGGAGCATTTGAGTTGGTGGAGACCAAAATATGAGTTTAAAAGAGAGTGAATATTGGATTTAATAGGCTAGGTTGGCAGAACACAGCACCAGAATGTCACATTATTCTTTTATAGAATATTACTTATAATATATAAATTGATTGTGTGATAAGATGATTTTGGTTTCTTCTTAAATGAATTTGGCTGCTTCTGACCTTGTTTTCTGTTCTTTTGTTCGTCTTTCTTTCCAGGACGAAAGGTGTGGAGTCTTTCTCCTCCTCTGTCCCGTCCATACCAAACCCCTTTCCAGAGCTGTGCAGCCCCTCCAAGTCTCGGGTGCTCAATAGTTCATTTCCACTGCAGTCAAGTGACAAACATGTAAGTTCAAAGCTGCTTTAATAGTCTACAGCATCTGAAAAGATAAACTGGTAATGATACAGACTTCAGGTGCCTGGTTACTGTGTTTTGTAGCTGTAAGGTTTGTTCTTTGGTTTGAGTGTTTTGTTTATTCTGTAAACCAAACTGACCTTACTTCATGTTGCCTCCATTTTGGAAGCAGTGTTACCCACATGATTTACCTGCTCCAGTACCTGTGAAAGATTACATCAAGATTCTAGATTAACATTTGGATCCACATTTAAAGGGATAAGTCTGGCATTATTCTGTATTTTTCTTACAGTCATAAAATCCCACGAAAAGACCAAAATCACAACAATGAATTAATCCTACTAACAATTATTGTCTGGGAAGTTAAATGTGTATTAATCTGCCGCTGAAAATAGTCCCCAGCACCTGTTGATTAAAGCTACAGTGACCAGCTGCTTAGGGGAAAAGACTGAGCCTTTTTCAAAAACGAAACTATACATTTGTGAACTGTTTATATATAAAATAAGATTAACATCTTCAGAAGGAACAGTGGGCTGGAGGCTGAGAGCCACAGACACACAAACTCTTTGTTGGTTTTGGTTTCATAGTAAAAACATAGAAGTAAGAAGTATTTGTTTGGACTGTTAATCCCATCACACCTGCCTGATCTGCAGGGTCTGACAGGTGACAAGTGGAGCCTTTAAATGTGTCTTAACTTGTTCGTGGTAGGGCAGGTTAATGTCAGCTACGATCGTGACTGACAACAACGCTGCGTTGCCATGCCTGCGCTGCCTTATTTTGACTCACAAACACCAGCCAGAATAAACATGTCTGTAATTACCGCAGCATGTCGCCGTGCCTCGCTCGCCACTGGGTGTTTCACGCACACACACACACACACACACACACACACACAGCTGGCCTACAGCTGATTGTTTTTGGTTGGTTGTTGTAATTTCGACCACATCTGGCCAGCTGTGGGGCTCGTCCAACCTTGAATCATCGGTATTCAGTGGGAGCACATGAGAACTGCAGGGAGAACGTCTAAGTCACCTTTCTACGGGCGGTTTTGTGTGTCTTAAGAAATGAAAACTTAAGATATCCAATGTTATACTACATGGCCAAAAGTATGTGGACACCCCTAACCACATACTTTGAATTCACGGTGGGGTGAAAGCCACTTAAATCTGAATTATTTTTATAATCCCACACACTATAGTTATACTATAAAATATGGACACAATAATTTTAAAGCTATAGCCAATATTATGTCAACATACTTATGTATAATTTCTGTCTGGGGCTGTTTTTATGCTTTGGGATAGACTGAAGGGAAATCTTAAACCCCCTGAAAATGTCCCTTCAAATCAAGAAAGTATTTCTCTATAACACTAAATATTCATGAATAAATAAGAAACAATAAAAGTTAGAAAAAAAACATCCTTAGTAATTATTTGATCTGATTTGGTTTAAAGTGACCAAACAAATAACCAACCAGGGCTGCAACAAATGATTATTTTCATCATCAATTAATCATTTTGTACTTAAAATGTTCTGTTAAAATGTCCCACAGCCAAAGGTGATCTATTTATTTTGATAGTTTTTGAAATTTTGACCTTTTTTGCTTAAAAAAATAGCCTGTTCATGTAGGACCACATCCATCATAGTAAGAAGCTGATGGAGAAAATATTTTTCTGGGCCTTTAATGCTACTGTGTAAAATGTTTTTGAATATTTGATGTAATCTCAATTGTTGTCACGCATTGTGAGCTTTACATCCAGCGCACAGAAACTGAATTTGTTCAGTTTCTGTACGTTGGATGTAAAGCTCACAATGCTTTGTTTCTCTTTTACTCACAGAAACTGAATTTGTTCAGTTTCTGTGAGTTAAAGAGAAACATATTTTCCTCCACCTCCCCTTGGACCGGATATTAAAACTGCGAGGTTTCCACTGACAGAATGTCCCTCCCTCGTACGCCTCCCTGGTTTATCCTGAGCCATTATTTGTCCTGACTGACGCCGGCACTCGCCCAACCAGTCAGGACTTGTTGATTGACAGCCGCAGGTTTCTGGTCGGGCAGGTTTGTTCTCTTTTGTTTTGACACCTCGTCTGGATCCAGCGGCACGCTCTGAGAAACTCCATGACCCTTGAATAACCTGCACCCAGTTCCGTCCACACGGCCGGCTGCTTCTCCAATCTGATCCTTTCGTGAACAGATTCAGAAAGATTGGAGTAGATGTGTTCTGTATTTTAGATCTTTCTTTCTTTACCAGGCGGCTCATAACATGCAGAATAAGATGTGCAACCTGAGTTGTAAACACACTAATCCAAATTCACCTTAAGAGTAAAAGTAAAGTCAAGTTCAAGAAGAACCGACTTGCTCCAGTGTCAGTCTAAAATTAGGAAGGATGTGAAGGGACGTCTCTTTCAGTGTCATGGCCTATTAAATGCAGAAGGACTGTCTGCCGTTGCAGCACAGTTGACAGCTTCTTGGCCTCACATTTCGGCCTCTTGTCTTAAAACGTACCCATGTTGATGCAATGCCAGAACCTGTTGTGAAAAGTCTGTTGTGTATTCAGTTACTCGACCTCAGATTAAACCTGTTTCGTTCAACTCTTGGGGGGAATGAGAAAAGTGTCACACCAGTGAATCACCTGTTCATTTTACCAGAGTGGTGGATGTATTTAAGTACTGGAGTATTTCTATTTTATGCTACTTTATATTTATACTCTGCTACAAAGTTTACTCTTTACTCCACTACATTTATTTAGGTATACTTAGTGGTTACTTTGCAGATTAAGATATTACATACAAAACCTATGACCACTTTATGGAATATAATGAATCGTTATGTATGTATGAAAAACACAGTTTTTCAGTCTTGATTTGTAGACACATTTTTGATTCCTCTGACTACTTTGTAGGCAACTTGAATCCAGCGTGCCACTGGTGGACTTTGCCACTGATAATAAAAACTACTAGATAGAGAGATAATTACTGAATATAAATACATAAAAAGGCATAAATTGGATCAAAATGAAGATTTTTTGATACATGAAAATGTGAAGGGTTATAACTAACAGTATTTTTACAATGTGGTTTTGCTATTTTTGCTTAAGTAAAGCTTCTGAATATTTCCTCCACCCATCAGTTGATAAAGGTGTATGGGGAGGACAGCCACAGCAGGTCGGTGTGGGTTTCTCGCGGAGCTACAGCCAGAGAGGTTTGTCACTTGCTGGTCCAGACGGCTCACTGCAGCGATGAGGAAAACTGGGCTCTCCTTGAGCTCCATCCCACCCTGGGCCTGGGTAAGACTGATGAGATGAACAGAAATGTAACCATAACTAAAAGGTACAAAATGGCATATAAACGTTGAAATGTCTCCCGTCTGCTCAGAGAGATGTCTGGAGGACCACGAGGTTGTGCTGGAGGTTCAGGCGACCTGGTCTCTCAAAGGTGACACGAGGCTCGTTTTCTGCAAAAACTACGCCAAGTACGAGTTCTTCAGGAAACCAATGGTACGCAGCCTGCAGTGGGTCTATCGATCAACCTGTAACAATTCAAATACCATTAGATAAGAAGAAACAGAATAAATATCCATCCCTTGCTTTTACATAACAGAACACCTGAAGCAGTAAAAAAGGAGGATTTTCCTGCTCTTTCGTAGACATGTTGATACAGTAGATGTTGACAAGGCCTGACGTAATGTGGTTAGTGAATCTGAATGATTGGCAGGTTGCGTGCTGGTGCAGACGTGCAGACTTAATGCCTCAGGTATCTCATTACATCAGATCTGGTCTGTCGCCTGTGCTGTTAAACAAAGGTGACAGATCATATTGAAAACTGGTTTTGATGAACCTCCCACTGGTGTCTCTGTTAAGTATGCCCACACTGCCTCCACACGGCACGAAAGTGAATTTGATCACGGATTTATTACATTAAACTGAAACTGGGCCTCACTTCCACCGTGTGTAATGTGAGCAATGCAACTGCCTCATGCAAACAGGATACAAAAATACAGTCATTTAGGGCTGCAGTTTAAGATTATGTTTCTAGATTAAAAAAAGGAAAAAAGGCCCATTGCAACCTCCCAGAGCTCGAGATATTTCTCACGCCCATTTTCATATGCAAACAAAAACACCAGCAGGATCTCTGTCTCCATCTGAGTACATCTGAAAATTGGACACCTGTTGGTTTTGTGCACATGTGGCTGACTTTGCATGACTGATAATTTACTTAAGGTTTTGACTGAACAATTCATTTATTATATTGCCTCTAATGCATCTTTAACAAAGGAGCATGACTCCTGAAAGGTGTGTTTCACCTGCATATTCAAAATGATCCAGACTGACTGCAGCAGAAGCAATGAGCCCTTTCCTGTCCAGAGGATTTTAATGACCACCTTCTCCTTCCTCTCTCAGCTCTTCTTCCCTGAGTCCATGATCTCCGACAGTGCTGATGTCAGCAAGGGGATGACGTCTTCAGAGCTCATACAGGTAAAGAAATCACACTGATTCACGAACATACGAGCAGCACTGGAATTCATCGATAGACCTTAAAGCTTAAAGTGACGTTTTGTTAGATTTAATCAAAGTAACAGACGAACACAGGCTGAAAATGCAAAGGTGTGTAAGAACAGCAGAATATGGGTTTAGTTTTATCAGATTTTCTGTGAATCTTACCTAGAACATAATTTTTTTTTTTTGTTTAGTCAATTCACAATTTGCTGCGGCTTGAGTGTAGTTTACAACAAACAAGGCGATAATCACAACTCAGGAAATGAAAGGAAAAATTAGGAGAAAATGCAAATTAGCTGCTGATGATGTCCCACAGCCCATAAATAAGCAAGTTAAAAATAGATGGTTAAAGATCAGCATAAAGTTTGAATAACTGTTTTTAAAAACTGATTTCCACCTTTTTTTGTAATATTCTAAATAAACTCATACATTCACTAATTATTTTGTGTAAAAAAGAAGCTAAACGTAATGATCCCCATGTGTTCCTCAGAACCTGCTGAGGTCTGGGACGTGTCCGGAGATCCAGGGTTTCCTGCACGTGAAAGAACCCAGTCGTAAAGCCTGGAAGAAGGTCTACTATTTCCTCCGACGCTCTGGACTCTACTGCTCCACCAAAGGCTCCTCCAAGGTCAGCGAGTCCAGTCAAACAGTTACACAACGTATTTTCACTCCGTGTTCTTTAAACTTGTGTTTGATAAATCTTTGCACATGTTTGTGTGTTTTTGGGGACCAGGAGCCTCGGCACCTGCAGTATGTGGCTGATCTGGACGATTTGAACGTGTACACTGTGGTGAACAGCCGAAAACTGTACGGAGCACCTGCAGACTTCACCTTCTGTATCAAGGTAACCACTTCCTGTGGGCTTCGCCGCAAGACAGAGGATTAGGTGAAAAATGTCCTCGAAGCAGACAGGACATTGTGTGGGGAACAACAACTGTTTGACCTGAGTCAATATTGTTCACACTCAGCAGCAGGAGACAGAGCTGTGATATGTCTGAGTCTCCAGGTTCTGCACAGCTGAAACTCAGACTTTCTATAACTTGTGTGTAAATAACATACAGTAATTAACACACACTGGAAATAACAATAGAAAATCTCATTGGACACATTGTTTGTTTTTGGTCTTTTCATGGGATTCGCTGACAATAAGAATATAACCAGACTCCTCCTTTAATCTTTAACTATGCAGAAGTTACATTTTGAAATGGACTAACACTTTAACAACAATGCTGACATTAAAACTAAATCTCAAAGACGAGCTATGGTAACTCGCCGTGTGTTTGTACAGCCCTCCAGAAATCCCGTCCGAACTCAGGACCTGAAGATCTTGTGTGCTGAGAACGAACAGACACGAACGTGTTGGACATCGGCTTTCAGATTGTTCAAGGTTCATAAAATAATCCTCTTTCTTTTTCTTTCTGTCGTTCACTAATCAGTATTTGGCAAATATAACTGATGCCATTCTCTAAATCTTTGGAGAATATCTTCTTTGTCGTCTTTTCCAAGTATAGGCAGTAAAATCACTGAATAATGTATTTTGTGTGTGTGTGTTTTTATGTTTGTGTGTGGTCAGTATGGGAAGCAGCTTCAGTGTAACTACCAGTTGTCCCAGTCGGCCCCGCGCAGCCTGGAGCGAACCAAACTCACAGATGGCAAAGTGAGATCATCAGAAATGGCACATGATTCAACGTAGAGGAGTCTGGGAAATCATCTTGTGGCGTCACCTCACGTCTGCGCCGTTACACATGCTGTTTGTTTAACTGTGTGTGTGTGTGTGTGTGTGTGTGTGTGCGTGTGCGTGTGCGCGCAGTCAAAGTCGGAGGCGAGCCTGGTGGCCATGGACTTCTCCGGGAAGGCCGGCGGACGGGTCATCCAGAACCCGACGGAGGCCCAGAGCGCAGAGAGGGAGGAGGGACAGGCCTGGAGGGTGAGGACGAGGGAGGGACGGGGGAGGAAGGTGGAGTGATGGAGGCAGTAACCCTGCACACAGCTCACAGAGCGACACGATTCCTGAATGTTGTTTCAAACTTTCACTGTGGATGACAGAGTTTGAGTCTTCAGCTAAACCCGTGCTACAGCCAGATAATGATTCTTTTATTCATTATTTCGCTGATTCAGTTACACGTTATGCAACGCATGGTGACGTAACGTTCAAGGCCGCTGCAGCGTCCTAAACATCTCGCCCCATCGCCCACCACATTCAGGAGCACACGTCACAATTCTTTAATTACCAAATTTAGAGGTTTGTTTGTTTGTGTTACATGTTTTTGTTAAATCCAGTATCACAGTCCGTACAGCATATAAACAGTACGACACAAACAACTTTATTAGTCCCACTAGGGGAAATTTGTTTGGAGCAACAAAATACAGTAACAAACACACAATAATACAAGTGAGATAAATGTGGAATAGAATCTATAAATAATATTGATAAATAACCTTCACAAACTCAATAAAAGGATCAGATAAAACATTCACTAACAAGGACAATAAATAAACAAAAAATAGCTCAGATAAGGATTATTCCTTTACAAGGAAACAATGGAAGAAATCTTTAACAGTATGTTAAAAAATAAACCTCAGTCGATCACTGCCATTAAATATTGATATCTGCATCAAAAACAATGTTTTTATACACAATAAAAAACCTACAGAAATGAGATGCATGTGGTAATAAACCAGAATGAATCTTTCAGTGGTGTGAAAAGCCTCGACATGTCTGATATCGTGACCTTTTCCTCTTGTCTCCCCGATGCAGAGGAGAGAGGCCCTGAGGTGCAGTCTGCCCAACTTGAACTCGGGCGCGAGACCTTCCTGTAAGTCCTCACGAGAGGAAGACGTGTTTCTGAACCAGTCCTCACCGTGTGCTCGGCCCGCTCACGTCCTCACGCTCGCGTCTTCTGTGTGTTCTGTTTGCAGCCATCCACAAGTCCCAGCCGTGGTTTCACGGCGGCGTGTCCAGAAAGGAGGCGCAGAGGCTGATAGAAAAGCAGGGCCTGGTGGACGGGTGAGTGTGTGAGAAAACCTGCATAAAGTTTGATTTGAACGTTTCAAAAAACTGTAAGAAAGAAGTGAGCTGACCAGACGTCTGCAGCTCCTCTCTGCTGCAGGCTGCGTTGTCCACTGACAGCATAACACACCTGAATCTCTGGACAAACTGTCAGTGGTTAAGTTGCATTGTGGGTAATGTAGGCACTAGGTTTGACAAGAAAGTGTGGAATAAAAAGGCGATTTCTTCCGATCTTTTCCTAACCCCAGCTCTATTTTAAAGGTGTCTTAATTGCCAAACCCTAACCACACTTAAAGCACAGTTTCTTAAATACAACCTTTACCTTTTACCTTTACTCTTGACCCGACTGCAGATGCCACGTGCAGATATTCTGGAAAGTGAGACTTGAAAAACACAATGTCGGCATTGGGGATAAAAAACATTTCTGTGGTTTTGCAAAGCTAAAAGTTGACAGTCATGAGAGAAGCCTGGTGAAATCCTCAGGACGCGCCTCAGTCCTCTTTATTCTCCAAAAAAACAGCTTTTTAATCACATTAGTTCCCCGGACTAATGTCCAGCTACTGAAACCTCACGTTCGCCTTGTGTTAGTGTGTGTTGCACTTCAGAGCTTTGGCGACCGACAGCAGCCTGCGTCAACATCACTGTTGGTAATGGAAACACAAAATACACATCCCAGCTTGATATTGTGACAAAACGTGACTGGTTCGAGGACGTGTCTCTGCTGGCTTTTTTTACGTTTTCTTTTTTTGTGCCATGATTCACCAGGCGTTCATCGCCCGATCTGACGCTTCAACACTGACATCAAACAGTCTGACACAGATTGTGACCAAGACTGTAACAGACCCACGTCACGCTGTGCAATGAACCTGCAAAACGGCTGTTATCTCACAGTGTGTAGCAGCCTGAAGAATGCATGTGTGGCTTTTTAAAGTCCTGAAAGGTTCCTAAAAACCCAAGTTGAGTTAAATATTTAACAATATCAGAATCGGGTTTATTGCCAAGTAAGTTTTCACATACGAGGAATTTTCTGTGGTTTTTGGTGCGTAACAATAAACATAGAGAAACAAGAAAAGTAGAAGTAAGTAAGTAGTACAATGTCAAGAAACATAAACAAAAATATAAAATAGGAATAGAAATTTTTACAACATGAAAATAAAGAATAGAATATGTGCAATATATCTGTTTTTAAAATGAAAAAGCTGTACAGATTGTGCAGGAATGTGCAAAGGTTATGACATCTGAATTATTTCTGTGTGTGTGTGTGTGTGTAGGATGTTCCTCATCCGTGAGAGCCAGCAACATGCCCAGTGCTTCGTCCTCTCGCTGTGTTACAAACTGAAGACCAAACATTACCTGGTAATCCCTGTGAGTTCCCTTTTTAATCCCTCAAAGAAAACCTCCTCCTCCTTCTTCTTCCTTTCGGGGAACGTTTTCCTGAGCGTCCTAACTGTGGCTGTCCTCGTCTCCGCAGTGCGAAGAGGACGGCAGGAAGTACTTCACCATGGACGACGGCCTGACGCTCTTCATAGACCTCCTGCAGCTGGTGGAGTTCCACCAAATCAACAGGGGCATCCTTCCAGTCTGCCTCAAACACCCCTGCGTCTGTGTAGCACTATGAATCCCCTCTAATGTAACCTCTCCCCCGGCCCAGGATCAGCCACACAGACCTTTAGTTCAAGTCTAAAGTGTGAACCCCGGTCTTAGTCTTCACATTGTATTGATATCTATTAATCATAGTTGATAAAGAGCAATTACAGGACTGGATTCTGTTCCTGACGGTGCAAAGGTGTGTAGTCTGTGTGATAATGTTATCAGGGCTGTAAGACGTGGACTCCTGGGAGGTGAAGCATATTGTCCGCCCCCGTTTAATTATTTCGACTACATGTGCGGCTCCAGACAGTGGTTGGTTTTTACTTTTAATTAATGAGCTGCCGTCCCCGCGGCGATGGCTTAATTATCCGCCTCAGACGATCTTTTAGTGCTTTTGGGAGCGGAGCCCCCCCCCCCCCCTCCCCGTTAACCTGCCACTTGTGATTCAGACCCACGCAGCCACGCTGGGCAGCAGGACGACATGTCTGGTTGTGGCTTTCACCAGATTTCACAGGAGAACTGAGGCGTTGCGGCCACCAGAGGGCACCCTGAGTCAGACGCTCAGAGGAGGAACCCTCAGGGTGTTTCAGCCGAGTTATGGAAGAACTGAACACACGTGTTGTGATATTAATAGTGAAGAGAATCGTGATATTGTAAACAGGAAAACACCCCAGATTGCAATCATGTAGCATGTAAATTCTCACTCATGACTGTTTGTTTTGTACATTAACTTAGCATATATTAATTAGAACAAACTTTAAGGTAAGAACTCTTTCATTGCTATATTTGCACAGTGATGGTGAAGGGAAACTTCTTCAAATATTTAACATTAATACGTTTTATGAAGGTGCATGAAAACCTGCTGTAGATAGTTTGAGCGTGAGAATTCATTTTTGACCGAAAAAAGAAAAGTTTTTATATTTGCACTCACTGAGAAAGCTGCTGAGGAAGACAGTAACATGTGGTTAAAGCTCTGGAAAAAGCTAGTAATTGGACCTGAAGTTAGACGCTTTATGTTACAGGTCTGTTATCTCTGTAAAATGCTGTTTCCTGGTGATTTCAAACTAATTATAGACAAAATCATTGTATTTTTAGACAAATATACTTTTCAGCATATAGAATAAAGTCTCCAGTTATGAATAGATAATGAAAAGGCATTTATATTCCTATTTTAATACCAAATTACGTAGTTATTTTCAGGTAACTTCTTGGAGATTATTGGGAAATCACACACCTGTGAAATAAACCGTTTCTGACCTTTTTGTTATTGGCGGTTGTGTAAAAGGGTTTTCTTTTACTTTTAATATTTGCACTTATTGTTTGCATTTTATCATGAAGATGCAGCGCTAAAATATAATCATATATACAAATATTGTCATTAATATTTAAGTCCAAGGTTTACTGTTTTCCCACATTTAAAAAGAAAATCAAGTTTTGTTAGTTTTATAAATTTTGAATATTTTGTGCCCTTTTCAGACTTGTTTTATATGTTGAATAAATAATTTCATATTAAACACAGATTTTACTAAATATAAACTGTTATCTGTGTGAACTTTAAACAGACATGAAATATTAAAGTAAAAACTGCAGAAGAAGTATTCACATCCTTAAAGTAAAAGCAGCAGGACAATATAAAGATGCTCCATTACAAATAAACTGCTTTCAAAACCAAGAAGTAATCAGCAAAACAAAGAAAGAAAGAAAGATATTATTTTATGTATGTATTATAATATTGGATTATTCTTACAGTTTTATTATTAACATGGAAGCAGCATTTTAATGTTGCGTTTGCTGTAGTGGAAATGCTACGTTGCTGAAATGTAGTGAAGTAGAAATGTAAAGTGACACAACTACCCTAAAACTATACTTAGGTACATTACTTGAGTAAATGTACTGAATTACATTTTTTCACTGTGGAGAAATACACATTATTTAAACAAATTCAAGGTACTTTACTTGATTATTTCCATGTTATTCATCTCAACTCCACCACACCTCAGAGGTAAATATTCTCCTGTTCCTCATCTACGTCTGTCTGACAGCTTTAGTTACTTTACAGATTACAGTTTCTACCCTCTTCCTGTTCAGTTAAAACCATGTACCTCCAAATTGGGTGATTTTGAATGTGATTGTTCATGATGAAGTGAAGGATGAAGAGTTCCTTTATGTGCTGAGAAAATTCTCCTCCTTCTGAAGCTCAATAGACTGTTTCAAACCCTCTGGGATCAGCTGGAAAAAGCCTCGTCACAAAGGAAACAGGCTGTTTTTCTCATGGCAACGCTACAAATTTAGTTTACATCTACAGCAGCAAAATGCAACAGACGCATGAATGCAGCAGGAATATTAATCCAGAAACATCAGAGATAATAAATCACTGACAGGAACTCTTGACTGCAGCAGGAGGAGTTTTAATGGTACATTTAGTTGATAATACTCATATACTTTTACTTCAGTAAGGTTTTGGGTACAGTCACAGTGTGGTATTAGTACTTCTACTTAAAGGATCTGAATACTTCCTCCACCACTGCTCTGACTGATTATAAAACCATTATCAACCCAAAACTAGACCAACAAAAAAAATAAAAGCCTGGCCGGGGTCCTGGCAGACCCATTGGTGGAGCCGCATGAAAGGCGGCCTGGAGGTTTTTGTGGAGTCCTGGCAGCCGGCTCAGATCCCGGATCCTCTGCTGGAGGCTGCGAGCTGCTTCAGAGGCTAAAGAGCTGATTTATCCACTGACCTACTCTGTGTGTGAGTGTGTGTGAGTGTGAGTGTGAGTGTGTGTGTGTGTGTGTGCAACCCTTCCTCTCCGTCGCAGCCGTCTCTGTGGAGGGGTTGTCATGGCAACACATTTTTTTTGGCCTACATGGCCAGGTAACTTAAAGGGTAAAAAAAAAAAAAAAAGGGGTCAGGAAGGATTGAAAGAGAGCTCATGAATGTGATCTCTGATTTCATTGATCAGCAGCGGAGAGAATGATTGATCATACGACCTTCCTCCACTCAGAGTGACGGATATTCAACTGTTCTTTTCTGTAACACTCTGTTAAAGAGTCAAATACTTTTAATTTACCGTAATATGTAGGAGTAATATACTTAATTCTCTGATGATCAGTGGTGGTTTATATATGGTATGATGAATATATAATATAAATAACAGTTTTGAGGCACTTTCTCATGTCGCTTTGTATTTCTGCTCCACTTCATCTCAGAGGGAAATATTACAGATTATATGACAGCTTCAATTACTTTACAAATTAAGATTTTTGCGCACAAAACAGATGAAATGCAAAACTGAAATTATATTAGTCAATTAATCCATTGAATTGATGGAAGATTAATTACCAGTTTAAATAATCAGCATTTAGTTTTATACAAAACAGTTCAAAATGAACTCCAACAGTAAAATCCTGCTTCCCTTCCTTCCCATGAATAATAGAAACATATATATATATATATAAGTACAACAGGCACAGGGGACATTTTAATGCACAGGGTACTTTTACTTTTAATACTTTAAGCACATTTTCCTGATTATACTCACATACATAATTAACATTTTTTACTTGTAACAGAGTAATTTTTTTGTGTTTTTACTGTGTGGCATTAGTACTTTTACTTAAGTAAAAGATCTGAATACTCAGAATTCGGGGGTTTAATGACATGACAGGGAGTTTACGTTACATGTATATGGCACATTTTGAGTTTTTAAGGCTAATTCTGATAATTTTTTAGACTAAATGTCTTAGAGTCTGACTGTATTCAGGAAAAAAAATCAATAAATACCAGAATCACACTACCTGCCAGTAGAAAGCTTTGAAACAAACTTTATACCCAAATGTACGGAGATAACTTTAATAAACTAAAGTTTATTGTAAAATCTAAATTCTTCATTTATAAGATGAGACATCTCAAAAGAGATCTTATATCTGTACAAACAAAATAAATGAATAAATAAAGGATATGACATGCATGAGATATTTATCTGAATAAAAACAAATAAACTATTATTTTTTGCATTTTAGTTTCATTTTTATATATTTCTACAATATCAATAGTTAAATCCTGTTTCTGTTTCTCATTATACTGTTTAATAACTGTCCCATACTTTAACTTCTGTGAGAATAAAAACAAAAAAACTTTATTGATCAGTTTGAGTTGAGTCCCCGCCCGCCTGAACCGCCCCGCGACTCAAACCGAGCAGCCCCGCGGCAGGTGAGCCAAGGTTCAGGTGTGTGGGTGGAAAAAAGCGACTGTTCGGCCTGAAAATGCGGAGGTTTGTTTGGTTTGTTTCTAACTAACTGATGTTTAATTAAGATTATAAACTTTGTTTCTAACTGATGTTTAAGATAATATACTTTGTGTTTGTTTGGTTTGTTTCTAACTAACTGCTGTTTAGTTAAGCTGATGTCTGGAGAAACAAACCCTCTGTTTGGTTTAAAGACACGATTAAACTGTTAAAGGATCTTTTTCTTCTGGTTAGATTTCCTGTTCAGGTGTGAACCGTCACCTTGTTTCCTTCAGACTCTGGATTATGTGCAGGTGATTACTACATTATGTAGTTTGCTCTTCATCAGCCAGGTGAGGTGACGGGAGTTCACTCACCTTTCTCCCAGTGCATGCTGGGACAGCGGCAGGTGTAGAGAATGAGAAGCATTTGTTGTTTTCAGGTGTGTGGCCACCTTCATCCAACCAAACTGGATCTAACTACGTCCATGTCGAGCCTTTGGCAGATGAATTTGGCCGCTTGTGGAGTTTTCTTTGGACCAAAATGGGCGATCACTGTTGGTGTTTAGATGCACAGAGCGTTCAGTCATCAGCCAATAACTTGAGTTTAAACCTTAAGAGAAAAACGTAACAATCCTATGAACGCATAAAAGCAAAAATAAAAGTCCACACATGTATCTAACTACAGGTGAATTATTGTGATTGTATTTGATTTTTAAAACAAACAAAGTGTGATTAACTTTGTTGTGTAGAAATATTAAAGTCATTTTTCATCCTTGAGATTATTTTCCAGGCGAAAATGCTGGAAAATTAGAGTGCTGGATTTTAGCAGAGAAGCAGCTGAAGGACAATATGTGCAATATTTCTGTTTCACTACTGAGGCAAACATGTTAGATATTAGACGTTTCTGAGGAAGAATGAAAGTCAGCTTTGAAAGGAGTTTTTTTTCCCCCCAATGACAGAAACAAGCAGTAATTTGCAGGAAAGGAGTGTTAATCCATGGAGAAGAAATGCAAATAACTAGTATGGATCCAAAGTTGTTGTTATATATTTCTAAAAACAACTTGTAATTTCTTCAATAGGAGAATAACTTTAGAACTTGTTAAATAATATAAACAAAGTCTTTTGGACCAATTAATTTATAATAAAAGGCTTGATTTCTCTTCTTTCTGGTTTCAGCAGCAGAAACTGAAAGTGTCTTTTATGTTTCGCTCATCCTGGTTATGTTATTGATTATTCATGACAGTTTGGCAGAGCCAGCTCAGTAGGGCATTTTTCAATATTTACGGGTCACTAAGTCAAGTCTCCTCGGCTTCTTGGCCTCGAGTCAAGTCGAGTCTTCTGGCGTTTGAGTCTTAAAATCAGTCGAGTGTCAAAGCCGACGAGTGCAAAGTGCTCGTCTCCCTGCATTACATTTTAAACTGATGTCCGGCAGAGTCATTCAGAGAATTAGAACATTTAAAAACAACATAAAGTAGTGTTTTCTGACCCACTTTTGGCACGATCATTCACATTCAGGCAAAGATCAAAGTGTCTGTCTAGCAGATTGTTATGAAGCCTAAAAATAGAACCGTCCAATTAAAACCAAACCAATGACAAACAGGAGTTTTGAGCCGTTTAGCAGCCGACTGACGGAAAACAGCAGCTAATGAAGAGACAGTCTGGGCCTCAGTCGACTCTTTCATCCTCTAAGAAACAAAGGATGTGAGGACAGACTTGCCCAATACAATATGTGAACAGATTGATGCGATGATATGAGTTTTAAAGCTTTATTGACGAGGGCTTTGTAATGCAGTCTGGCTTCATATTGTTCTTCAGCAGGAGATCAAGGCTTTTGATGCTGTTGTTCAGGTAATTAAACCTTCCAAAAGGTGTGGTTGTAATTACTACGAAGCATACTTTAACATGCTTTTCTTTCATGTGCTCTCCCCTCTGTTCAGAGATGCTTTACGTCCATTTACAAACCTGGTCGGGGTCCTTTTTCATCCTTAATTCCTTCTTTTCACCACCAAATGTCTGCATCTCCTTCTACTGCAGGACTATGTGAGAAATATTACCACTGTAGCCAACTTATCACCTACAATTATGTCTGAATCCATTCGGGACATTAATTTAAGACCAACGACCCAACTCGTACTCGTTATTAAATAGGCTCAGAGCCGGCTGCCGGTGCAGGCAGTATAGGTGAGGGGCGTACGACGGCTGTGGGACATGAATAAATTATAGAAGCAAATAAAAAACAACACTGATGTGTGCTGATCGCCAGAGCAAAAGAGCCTCCTGTTTCCAATGGGTCTTATTCATTTAATTAACAGACCTTCCTGGAACAGGAAACATTTACTTGTTGGTTACTGTGTTTCTACTCTCTATACATTTAGTTATTTTGATAAATAAGCAACATTATTACTGATGTTGTTTCTTCTATTCACCTCTCATGCGATTAAGAGAAATATATATTATTCACGCCCGCTGATGATCTACAGTACAGATCAGCACGTCACATGTAAAGACTTAGGTTTTACCTTTTAACATACATACACAGTATTTCTGTGTATTAAAAGACAGACCCTACGTCTGTCGGGTCGGGCTGTTCTCATGTAGTCTGAACTCACATTTCGGTGTTTTTGATCATCTATGATGTGAAAAGATCAGATTTCCGCATGGAGCAGTTAAAAGTGTGCATCTTTGTCATGGTTTGTTGTCGGGTTGTAGCTGGTAGTTTAGGATCTTCAGCTGCATTCAAAACCGGAGCTGAAAGCATCGGAGGAAGGAGTACACATACGTTGCCTTGTCCTCCATTCCCATCGCCCTTCTGTATTAACTGTCAGTTAGTTTTGTAGTTTTTGAGACTCTTATCCCGGGTGCTCTGTGCACAACGATGCAGCCAACAAAAAGTGCATTGATTTGACTGACAAAATGAGGTTGGACTCGACTGATGATTCAACTCATCAACGTTTAGGCGGCCTACTTTATTGATACCCAGAGGGGAAATTTTCATGTTACAGCAATACAAGAAACAGTGTAAAGAGGTACGGTAGGAAACCGATGAAGAACTTTTTGAACTATTAATATACTAAATTAAGGAAATGATATTCAAAATGTCTTTTTATGAAAGTATAATATGGAAATACCTTCAGTTAACCTGTGATAATATGCCTGTAATTGGACTCCTACATGATTCATTTTTGCCCTAATTTGACACCAGAGTGAATAAGTGACCTTATCTGGGACAAGTTAACAGGTGCCCCCTTTTTATATATTCGTCCCGACCCTCAGAGAGTCCGTGCACATCTCTGCTGTCTCCTAACTTGAACCGGTGTCCCTCTTCCTAACATCTGGCAATTTTCAGGGACACCACATCAGTCTTTTTGAAGTCTTCCCCCCTCTTGTCTGTGTGTAATTGCTGCTGCTCTGTGTGAAGCATGTTGTGTTTCAGTACGTGTCTGCAACATCGGCTGCATCCCGATTCATTATTCAGCTCCCGTGGTCAGACGTAGCATGAGAGCAGCTGCTCCTGCTGTCACCGGTCAACCAGGAATCCATGAATCTGTAATTATCCTGTCATCTCTGTTCGTCTCCCTGCCTTTCCCCCCCTCTTTTTTCTGTTCTTGCTCTGTATTTATGTCTTCATCTGTCTGTCTCTCCTGCTTTGTCTGTCATTCACACAGCCTGTCAGCCTGTCCACCTGTCACCTCTCTGTCTCCTGTCCTCCTTTTTCTTACTTGGACTGAGTTTTTTTTACAGACATCTTCTCCTGCTCTCCTTCTTCCACAGGAATATTTCACATGAATATAGACATTTAGATCCAGTTTATGAGTGTAGAACGTAAAAAAAACTGATGTTAAGTCAGGTGGATATCGAGTAAACTGTCGTCATGCATTCATCTTTTTCCCTGCTCTCATTCCCTTCACCCACCCCACATCTCCCCCTAATTACGTCCCCTCTCTCCACCTCTTCAGGGTGTGATTTGTCTCTCGCTGAGCTGTGACTTAGTGTGTTAATTACCTCACCACCTATAGAAAGGTGCCGAGGATGTCCCCGCACAAACGATGCTCGATGAGATTCCAGGAGACAGAAACCAAGGCTGAGCATACATCATACTGATATATTTTTCTATTACCCACCTGTGGCATTCAGTGTGTGTGTGTGTGTGTGTGTGTGTGTGTGTGTGTGTGTGTGGAGCAAAGTGAGGTCGAGTCCCTCAAGGGCAAAGAGAAAACACTCTAGAGCATTACAGCATGGGAGCGTCCGCGGTCTCAAGGCCCCACAAGCTTTATCTTTAATTTATCGCTATGTTTTATTTACCAGCCAGTCAATTCAGGCCACCAAGCAACAAACAAGCCTCCGTATTGACTCGTGTACAGCGTCCCGTCCGCTCTACTCGTTTGTCTGTATGCAGAGCTGGACTCAGGTCTGTTTATCCTTCATTTGTTCTACCAGGATCATTTGTTGAGATCCGGATCTCTCTCTCTTTTTCTTCTCTTCGATCGTGTTTTGTGGTGGCCAAACAGTTCCTTACTCCCCTCCCCGGAGATGCTATCGGGTGTCATAGTGTGCATGACATACAGCCCCTCTGACCCTGAACACACACACACACACACACACACACACACACTCACACACACACACTCACACTCTCTCACTCATTCACTCATTTCATCTCATTAATTCATGGCCTTCAACTCAGGATTGAATTACAGCCAACGCTAGTGCAGAATTTACTTTGACAATATCCTTTGCACACACACACACACAGTCAGATCAGCTGTGTCTGCAGTGTTTCATCACACATGCATATACTGCACCGCTCATGATATGCTACCAGGGTTTTCTGTGCCACACTCTGCTTGCTTGTATTCATAATTCATGGCAACCATTCATTTGTCTGCTGAAAGTGTCAGAAACATCTGCATTTGTGTTTTTTTTTTGTTTTTTGGGATTCCTTTTCATCCTTCGATCAATTGCTTCCTCTCCTCTGCTGCACAGGGAGAAGTGTCAAGCCCACATAGGGATATTGAATTACTGACACTGGTATTCCCACAGACACATGCGAGCACATGATTAAAATCCAATGCGTGTAATGACTGTGCTGAGATCAGAGGCAGTTGGAAATGGGTGCAGGGCCCTTTAACAGAGACCGAACGGGGGGGGGCTGTGCATCCATAAAACATGAGTTTACTCAGCGGCCGTGCTAAGACATGGCTGGGAGCGCCTCTGCATCACAGACGGAGCATCCCCGTCCTGCCAGACGCTTCACACACACGCTGACACAGCTCCGCCAGAAGCCCAGGCATGGACGACGCGCAGGGACGAAAGGGATAAAGACCAGAGCGAGGGGAAGTCTGCAGGCGAGAGGAAACAACAGTAGAGGAAGAGTGAATGGGTGGGGGAAAAAAGAAGGCATAAAAGAGAGAAAGTGACGGCGCGGTAGAGGACAGTAAACAGGTGCATCGCGGCGGAGAATGGGCAATTCCTCCTTCCCAGGCATGTCTCCTCTCTCTCCGTCCATTCTGTAGTTGCAGGTATTTCTAACTTGAGTGCCCTTCTCTGACGCGCTGGGGGTGCTGGGAAACTACTGCTGTTTACCTCCCGCTGTCCCTCGCTTCTTCAGTGCGATGCTGTCTGTCCATGCCTGCGTGTTTCTGAGAGATGCATTTGACAGCACTTTACAGGGTTAAAGTGCATATTTAGTACTGCAGTGTGTGAATATAATATGAAATCTGGGACACAGTTGAAGCATCTTCTAAGTTGTTTTTTTTTAATTTGGTTTGATTTGAGATGAAGCCTCTGATTGAGTTACTGTATCCTGTTAGAATAATCAGTTTCAAGTGCTACAGCCCATTTGAAATGCATTAGAAGTGTCTTTGAAATGCATTGCAGTGCAGATATTGACGGGAGCGTGAGTGTCTGCTGGTGTCGGTTGCATCTGGCAGCAGCATTTGTTTACTGCCTGTGCGGATGGGAGACTGTTGATGTTCTGGCTGTGTGTGGTTGGCATCTGGGGCAACATGAAAGAGGGCTATTGATGGATTTACAGAGGCTGCGGCTGGTCAGAGAGATGGAAAGAGTGATGCAGACAATGCTGCTAGTTTGAAGGCGATTCACTGGATGTTAATGCAGTGGTTTTAAAAACAGAGAAGCAATGATCTCCACTTCATGAGCATTTGAAGCCTCAGAGCCAGCTGCAATGACAAAAAACTAATTTGCATCGAACATATGTTGAACTAAAAATGGGCATCAGTCTTATTTTTCAGATATTAAAGTGGGTGAAACGTTTAGGAGGGTTTGTTCCTTCTTTAAAATCTGTATCATGACATTTGAATCAAAGAGCCAAGCATCAGTTTTTCTGAAAGGTAAACGTCTGACTAGGGATTGATGATAAATAAAATATAGTTTAATGAATAAAACATCCCCCTTTAGTGTCTTATATTTAATGAGTGTGACTTCTGTCCCACGTCAGCTGAACGGTTTCTTGGGGAAAAACTTGTTTAATGCAACTATTCACATCACAGATTATGAGACCGTCGGGACTCAAGTTTATGTAACCGGATATCATCTATGTTACTTTTTGACTGAAAATTCAACTTTTTTTGTGTGCAAATGTGTTTGTGGTCAAGTGGTTTAAGTCACATGTTAAAGTGTTTTTTTTCACTTGTCCGGTCGGGCAGAAATCTATTCACCCGAAGTCAATTTTTACTAAACACCAATACAAACTGTTTTATTTATTAGTGATTATCAAACAACACAGACTAAAGTTAATTCTCAGTCAGTGCGCTGCTGTCGGCGGGCGCCCTCAGCCTCGCTTATACCCATAAGGTTGTTTAACAACACTCATCACTTTTTAAAAGCTATTTTCTGATTTCTCACATACTTTAAATGATCTGCATCCTGCATCCTCTTTCCATTCGTCTATATTTTCAGACACAATAATGTGAATACAATTCGTACAAGAAGAGTAAGGAGATGCAGTTTGTGTTTATCAGCCACCATCTTTGTTTTGATTAGCAAACAGAGTTACAACTTGGGGGAAACGGGTAAAAAGATAATGTTTCCTTTGAGGATTCTGGAAATGCCGTCACCACGGCGTGTCGTTAAACAACCTTCTGGGTTTTTCAAGGATCACCAGGCTTCTCACTTATTATCTCTGTGATTTGAATGAAATGATAATACATGAGAGGCACAAACTGGTGCTACTGCAGACTCAGCCGACTGTAGGCTGGCAGAGTGTAAAATGGAGGTCTTCTCTATCTTTAATCAGTATTGATTTACATGATACCTTCCCCTCGTCACCCTCCAACACACTCGCACTGCAAAAATCTGTGTCAGAGCAAGAAAAGACGCGAGTCGCTTGAACATCTCGGGAGATGGGATTGTAAAAAATACCAGCTGCCTTAAAATTCAATGTGGTTGGATATGAGGCCTGTCACATTCTGCATGCTGTCTCGCTCGGAAATCGCTGAGAGGATTAAATCTGAACAGAGCGTTTGGAAACACAGACTGTGGAGTTGCCCTTGAACATCGCAAACTTATCTCTTTGTGCTGCCTGACTGTGTGAGTCGTGTCACCTCGATGACATGCCAGAGCCCTCCCCAACCCCCCAGGAGGGTTTGAGAGGGGGCCGGGTGGCGGCGGTGGCGGCGGTGGGTAGCAGATCAAGCGTGTTGGAATCACAAGTGACTGGGGAGCAAAAGAGAAGGAGAAGAGACAGCGTAGAGGATCTGTCAGAGAGCCGAGGTGCGGCAGCCAAACTGCAGTTTTCCCACGTCAGCCTGATCAAACTTGTTGACGTCTGGAAGGAGATGGAAGAGAGACGGAGAAAGGGAGGAAGAGATGAAGGGCAGAGGGAGGAAGCTGCAGAGCAGAGGGCGTCGACATCAGAGGGCTGATTGATGCGGTTGCCGCGGAGCCACCAGGTGAGGGTGAGCAGACTATAATATTGACTCAGGGACGTCTTTTCTCCCAGGAGCTGCTTTGCACTCTGACATCTAGAGACTCTGATGCTTTCCCATCCTTGATGTTGCTTTCTTTGACTTCTTTTATGAGTCAAGACAACATTTTTTGAGAAAATTGGTTTCTGGCACTGAGGTGGCAGATACCCAAACGCAGCTTTCGACACCAGAGGCTTCATCCTTTTGGGAGAATGTGTATTAAAGTGGCGAAGCTTAAACCGACAAAAGACTTCATCATATTACAAAGTTTCATCTCTGCTGCTCGAACCCTTTCTGACACATGAAGCTACTCAACCTGCTGACACTTTATCATCCTGATGGTTCCCTGGATCCTTTTCTCCCCACAGTGAGGCTATAGGTTATTTTCACGATTGATTATCTATCTATTTATCATCTATTTATTTGTTTTATTTATTCTACAATGAATTGATTAATCAATTAGACCGAATAACTGTTTCAGTACAGATTCTTCCAGATTTGGCTCTTATAATCGCCAGTGGTGAAGCAGTATTCAGATCTTTTACTTTAGTAAAAGTAGGAAAACTACAGTTTAAAAATACTGTTACAAATAAAGTCCTGCATTCAAAATCTTAAGTAAAAGTACAAAGTCATGCCATCAGAATATACTTATTTTAGTAAAAGTACTCCTTATGTGGAATGGCCCCTCACAGAGGAATTAATCAGTGGATTCTATAATTGGTGATGCATTAATGTGTGCAACACTTCAATGTTGCAGCTGGTAAAGGTGAAGCTAGTTTTAATTACTTTATATAACTTATGCTATAAGCGTTAAGCTTTATGACTTAACTTATAATAATAATCATCATCATTGGACGTCAATCAAACTGCGACTCTAGAATATCAATTAAACTTCACATAACGAAAGCAAAAGGTTTCAAAGATCACAAACTGTGGCCTTTTCATGTGTTTGCAGCTGTGAGCGGCGCCTCCATTTTCCAGTGTGGAGTCGGGACTCAGCTTGTGTCTCACGATGTCTTCATAAAGTATAGATTCTCCTGGTTTGAAGGGGGCGTGTAACGGCTCCCGCAGCGACTGCCTTTTGAGCGGCGTGCAGGCGGAGAGCTGCACCTGTGGAGCTGGCTGAGATTCAGTTTGTTGTTCAAGGACACTTCCTCCAGTTGAGCAGCAGCAGCTCTGCGCTCTCTTCATCCCTGCAGCCTGTTGGAAAATACTGCTCAGTGTGACCACATGGAAACTGGTTTCATTGATATAAAATGAGATTTACTGATTATTGTTGGACAGTGTTGTCAAAGAGGACTTTAATAGGCACTTTGTCGCTGCAAAAAAAGTATATAAAAGTGTATAATTAAACAACTTTGGCCTTCCCTATCACAGAAGCAGTGAAGCGTTGGAGACACATCGTTATTAACAATAAATTTCAGTTAATTTGGCTCTGTCGGCTCTATAAAGCTGACCCAGGATAATCTTGGCAGCCTGTCTGCGGATGTTGTTTAATTTATTCAGCGAGGCCTCTGGAACTAAGAACGCTGATCAAAAGCTCCACTGAAAGGTGGTTTGAGATGTTTCGCCAGTAAGTTGGATGTCATAATCAGGAGTCGCTCGCCCCCGCGGTCGACTACATTTATAATAAAAATGCTCTTTTGGCATTTTTTGCAAGTTGTGTTTGGTAAAAAGTAGAATCTCCCCACATCTTTCCCTCCAGTTTAAAACGTTACCGACTTCACCTGCTTTGGCCCCCAGCTGCGTCTGATTTACCTGTCCTGAGACTGCTAATGTAGGTAGGACGAACGTGGCTTGAAAAAGCTTCCAACTCATGTTTCCTCTAACGTGCCACCATCTTTTACCTCACAGTCATATTTCTTCTGGCAGATTCAGGCATTATACCAAATAAACAGACTGACAACACAGATAAACGTGAGGACTTTGAGAAAAGAATAGAGGATAATTTACATGCTTGCACAGGGAGATTTTTCTTATTTAAAAAAACAACAGGCATCTTTAAAGGGAAATCTGTCTGTATGAAGCTAAATGATAAGCAATAGGCTTGGAGGAAAATATAATTTTTCTTTAAAAAAACGAAGCAGCCCTTTTTATGCTTTTGTCATCAGTATTCTTGTATTCCAGCCTCCACAAGCTCTGTACAAGTGGAAGAAAAATAAAGGGAATAAGCAAAGACGAGCTTCTGCTGGAAGGGACACCGGTTGCTTTTTTGTAATAAATCGACTAAATAGTGCGTCACACTTTCCTCAGCATCACCGTTACCATTCTTCTTCTCCCACAGTGACAGTTGCTGGACATAAAGTGCTGATAATGACCTCGGGTCTGCTAATGTGGGCAGTGTTCTCATTTAAACTCCTCTGCACCAGCGAGACAACATATTTATCACAATTTTCACACCAATTGTACACTTTTTCTAATGACCAGCACACACACGAGTCCTTATCACCGGCCAATAGCTACATAATTGATTCCTGCAGTGGCCTTTGACTCTGAGCTGCAGGAGTGGGTTTACTGACGGAGCAGATGCAGCTTTCTGATGCTTCTCCACTTGTGTGTGTCTGTTTGAGTGTGTTCGCTTCATTGTTGATCTTAGAGGAGGCGTCTTTTGGCCGTTGAGGTTTTAAATGTGATTTTATTGCATTTCTACTTTATTAGACAAAGGGATGGGCGATTGGTGTGAATTCTAACATCACAGGTACGATTAAAAGATGAGACGCAGCGGGCGCCGGCTGCATCACGTGGCGTTGTTATTGATGGCATGTTGATGCTGGGAAATAGGACAGTGGAGTATCACGATGACACGTGTCGTGATAAATTCACAATTGAACCGGTTGACACCGATTGATTTAATTGGTGAATTGGTACCCGATCGCAATTATGGGGAAAGATTTTACTGCTCAAATAATTGTATCTTTCATTGTGATGATTCTGAGGTAAACCAAGAAAATCCATGAATACAAACAAACAACAAACTCCACTCCCCCAGTTTGTAATGCAGGCTCTGTGTTAAAATAATGTGATAGCCCCGCAGACATCACCAGCATTTTTTGTCCGACTTGGCAAAGCCCCTCCAGAGAATATTCTTTATATACTATACAACTGTTTTCACAGGCTGAGTGGGACTCACTCACTCAGCAAATTGACTTTGACATGTAAAATTGGTGAAGTGCCCCTTTAAGTCCCACCAGGGCCTTGTCACATTAGTACAACCTATAGACGGTCCTCACAGCACACTCCTTTACTTGTCTAACACAGGTGTGACTGAGGGCTTCATCGTATTTAGCTGTGCTGTCGGCACGTACGTGCTGGCTCTCTGGCACAGCTTACTAAAGGTAATGGAGCCGTTGGTAATTTTATTAGTTACACCTCTGCTTCTCCTGCTTTATTAGGTCAGAATGTCTGCTGTGAATAAAGGTCTATTAACAGAGGAGAATACTCTCAGGTTAGAGCACTGGAATGAAGATATCCATTATTTTCACGTGATTCTGTTTTGTATTAAAGCTCATAAATCTGGTCTGCAGTTACCAGCGAATTTGTCAAATCACAGAAGGTCTGCAGGAATTCCCTCTTAAAGATTCCTCTGAAGCAGGTCCACGGTCCCAGTGTGTGTGTGTGTGTGTGTGTGTGTGTGTGTGTGTGTGTGTGTGCTTGTTGAGTGGGTACATTTGAGAGCTTTATTAAACACATGGATGTATTTTTGAGAGTCTCTGGGTGATTTTTTTTATATTTTGTTGTGCTTCATAAAAGTATGGACTGCTTTTTACCACAGAAGACAGACCTCAAATGGCCTTTGTTGTAGCTTTTAAGATAGAATATAAAAGGCATTACGAATTGCCATGGGGGTTTGGATAGTGTGTGTGTGTGTGTGTGTGTGTGTGTGTGTGTGTGTGAGGAGGTTACTCCAAGGTCTTCCTGCTGCTATCACACATATTCTGGCATTTCTAGTGCAGTAGGAAATACATTCAGGGTCTAATTTGACAACTTTCCCTGAAAGACTGAACCACAGATATTCATCTCCAGATATTCTGCTGTAACGTTTTGTCCTTGATAAGGGATTGCTATTTCAGTGACATCTCTGGTAGAGAACAACCTATCAGATAGCATTACTGTCACACATCAGGGCACAAAGAGCAGAGAGGAATCTGCTTCCAGTGCAGGTAAAAAGCGTATTCCTGTGACAGGAGAGAGGCTGTAAGATGAAGAGACTATCTCTCTGTGTGTGGTTCTGTTTGTTTGTTTGTTTGTGTATTTGTTTATGATGTTGTGCACCGAGAGATTCATCATGCCTGCAGATTTATTGGTGTAAGATTGGTTTGTGCTGCAGGCACAGCACCACACATTGTTTCACATATTTCCCATTTGCTATAATTTGTGCATGCTGTATGCGTAGCCAGAACAGACATCGCTAGGGATATCATGTCTTATTTGCTCAAATTACAGGATTATATGAATGGATGGGGACTCACACTCACACTCATCACATACAAATTGACTTTAGACGTGACATTGAGTCTAGATTTGTGACCCAGGACCAATAAGTTTCTATAAAGCACCTCCACCGGAGCTGAACGGTGTTGGATCAGTCCAACGTGTTCAGGGGGTTTGTGATTTGTAAAAACATAACGAAGCGTAGAAGAGTAATTTAATACCAGGCTGAAAGTGTTCCACTGCCCTCCCTTGATGAAAGTTTCTGGTTCACCTCCACTGGTCTGTACCTGTAGTATGCTTTGTTACACCTGTAACCACACCCCACCAGTGATGTCACGGTGTAGTGGCCACGTACACCCACTGATCCCGCTGGTCTGTGGGTCCACTGCGAAGGGCTGACTGAAAGATCAACAACTACCGGATGGATTGCTGTGTAATTTGGTGCATCCATGGTGCCCGGAGGATAAGTTTTAATGACTCTGATGAAGCTGATTACTATTAGTGAAAAAAACATCCAATGTAGCATCACAGTTGTATTAAAAACAGACTGTCTAGGTGAGAATGACAAATTTAATCTATGTGATAACCAAGCACTGCATCAAAACACAGCTGCTAGCCACAACCTTAAGTTTTGGCTGGTTTTGTAATTTGAGAGCATGACTTTTAAAAAAACCTGTTTTGGGTGATTGGATCGGTTAGTGCTTGGCCTCATGAAAGTACAGGTGTAAATGCATATTCAATTCATATTGAGATAAAATCTGGATCTTCATTCATTGTTTGAGTCCCTGAAAGTTGTTAAAATAATTTTATCACTTCAAAGTTTGACTGTAGATATAAAAATACACCTCCACTTCCTGCACACACCGAGCGTCTGCCTGCCTGCATCGTGTGTGTGTGTGTGTGTGTGTGTGTGTGAGCTGGTTGTGTTTTCCACATGTGCTGCTCCATTATCTCCCCCCGCTCTCTGTTACATCGTATCTGGCACGACAGCTTTGACAGGTGTCCTCTGAAAGCAAACATAACAAACGCTGCTCGACCGCCTGTTGATGACTAAATTACAGCGAACAACATTTAACAAGCTACTCGTTTGCTGATTACACAGAATGGTCCTCCTGAAACCCCCCGATCAGACACTCAAATGAAAAGCTTCTGTCTAGTGGAATAATGGGGAAATGAGGAGAGAGGGGAGAGAGAGACAGGGGGGAGAAAGATAAGGAGGAGGATGTTACTGTATTATTATAGTTGGCATGGGTTTCATAACACTTAATACAGATATATATTAAATAAAATAATCAGCAGCTATTTTGATAATTAAGTTGTTTTTCCTCAGTAAGAGCTTCTCACATGTGAGGATTTGCTGCTTTTCTTTGTCATTATGTCAAAGTTAACCAAATATCTTTGAGTTTTGTGCTGTTGGTGTTGATTATTTCACATTTCTCTTTAGGAAACTGTGATGGCCATTTTTCACTGTTTTCTGACATTTTATAGACCAAATGAAAAATCGATGAATCAAGAAAATATCCAGCAGATGAATTGATGTTGAAAATAATAGTTTGCTGCAGCCCTTGTAGATTGAGAGTGAAAATCTATTTAGATAAATAAATTATACAAAATTAAACCGAAATCTTAAATCTTGTCAGTGGAAATTGTTATTACATCAATTATGTGCATTCATTTGCATCCCAGATGTTGTAGCAGATAGTAACGCTCGATGTAATCAATGTGAGGACCAGTGATGTGATCAGTGATGCCGACCACAGTCGCCACCACAGCCTTGACTTGGGTTTGTGCTGGTTTAGTAACTGGGCAGTGATTCGAGTGTGTGAGGTTGTAACTCTGGGAGAGAAGCAGATAATAACGCTGCAGTTTATTGCTGTTGTTTCTCTGAGCGCCTCACTGCTTGTTCCAGGGGATGAGTTTCACTGCTAGTGTGAGACTTTATGAGATGGTGAGGCTTCAGGTAATAAACCGAGTCTGTGGTGCTTCATCTCGTTGTCGGCCGAGTTCACAACATACGTTACCGATCTTTGGCCTGTCGGACTTTAAGGAGGCACAGTACAGTTAGTTTGTTCATCCAAAAACCTTCTTTACTTTGTAGGTCGAGTTGTTGCTCATCTTACAAAAGAAACTTCGGTTAAATGATTATCTCGTTCTATTATCAGAATTTGATCCATTAGGTCAATTAAAAATGTAGATTTTCATGCTATTCACTACTCTCTGTATAACAGACACTTAAAATGCATCACATTGCATTGTGGGATTGTTAGCAGAAGTGTACTAGAGCTGCTACTCATTTTTCTTGATTAATCAATTAATTGTTTGGTGTATAAAATGTCAGAAAATAGTGAAAAATGCTCCTCACAACACCCCAAAAACTCAAGCTAAAGCCTTCAAATGTCCGGCCAACAGTCCAAAACCCAAAGATCTTCATTTTCCTGTCACATACAGAGAATCTTTGCCATTTACTGTCGATTAACTTATTTATTAATCGTCTAATTGTATCAGGTTGGAAGCTACTTTTCACTTTAATTTGAGAGATTTTTAGAGGCCATTGAGCATTTTATGTTTAATAAAATGGTGGACAGTAAATGTACTCGATGCACATTGTTTTGGATCAACAGTGACAGAAAAAGTCCTTTTGATTTAAGATTTTGAACATGTTAAAGAGAGAACTCTTGATTTATGGACGACTGGAGTGAATATTGACGTGACGACATAAATCATCTCGTGTTTGTGGCGTTGAGAGAAGCGGAAGCAGATTTTAGAGGAAGATGCATCTGGAAACACTGAGTGCGTGACAGAAAAGATGCCTATAAGCAAGCGCGATATAATCAGCAAACTGTTTTTATTTTGGGTCGTACTTTTGTCTCTTTCACTCGTCTTGCTTCATGTCTTTGCACACACACGCACACGCACACACACACACACACACACACACACACACACACAGGCTGTAGGATCTCATCTCTGCAGCTCTCGCCTTCCTCAGCAGCCTTGGCGAATGATTTTCATTGGGATGACAAGTGTGCCTCTCCCTCCATATTTCTGCCACCCGGGCCCCTAGCCTGAATCTAAAGGCAGCCTGCGATAAAATAATTTTTTTGCCTCTCCCCTCCTTCCATCTCAGTCTACCCAATCTGATTTTAGCTGTGCTGAAAGTAGCATTTTCTTCCTATCACAACATCTCTAATGCTCACTTTCCTTCCTCTCTCTTCCCTCTTCATCTCTCTTCATTCCCCTCCGTCCAGTAGGCAGAAAATGGGTCCAGTTGCAGTTGCAGGGGCTATTATCTGTTGGAGCTATCTATCTTGATAATTGACTCGTGGGGGTAAATGTGACGGTGATCGGTGCGATGCTAATACATTCTGCCAATTTGACACGCTCATAATCCGCCGGGCTCGCGTTTCCACCCCGCAGCCATCGCGGGGAGGCGAGAGGTTTGACATGTTGGAGCACTGTAGCATCATGGATACACACAGTAGGCCGAGCGCGTGGGTGGGGAGAAACACTCGGTCTAAATTAGGAATCGGGATCGTTTGAGTGGGCATGGATGAAGATGAAATTGGTCTAAACATGCACAGACTCGCCTTATAGAAACAGACATGTACAGATGGATATAGCTGTCACAATGTGGATATGTGAGCCCAGCTGGAGGAAATAAACTCATCTTAACATCGCAACCAATTTGTTCGGTGTGCTGCTGATTGCTCTGGCAGCAGTGAATTGCAGTGAAAGTGAATGACATGAATAGGTGCCATGCTGCATATCCGGAGCAAAAGTAGTAATGAGATGACGTCTTAGACTAATTCCACCTGGAATGATGTCCTCATTTGGCATCAGTAACAAATACACATCCTGGTGTATTTATACGTTTTGAGATATTTTTACAGTGGAGATGTCTCTTGGAAAATGTGATTTTTTTATAGACCAAACAACTGATTGAGGAAATATTTGACACGTGAAAATAATGGTCAGTTGCAGCTGTGGTGACTCTGAATAATCCTCACTGTCCAGCAGATTAATTACAGAATATTTCTTCCGTAGAAAATAGTTCAGTAAAAACTTCAGTGTCACTGTTTAATTTACACCCATATGGGATTGTTGAACATCTTTCTCCATTAATCTGCTGCTGTAACAGCCTCCACGCTCCTGGTTTCATTTTCTGTGGATCCACTGATTGTTAACCAAACCAAAAGTATGTAAATGGGAGCGTCTGCATACTTTTGGTAATATTGTGCATCTCAAAGGCTTAGCAGATAAAACCAGAACTATCGGCATAGCTGTGGAACAATGTCTTTTTGGGTGAATAGTTTAAATACGTTATAAGGTAACAAGCTTGTTATGAAAGCTTTAATATCAGAAGTTTATTATTATACAGCGTAGGCAACTGTAGACAGTCGAGTTCTTTCTGAGTGATTCAGTCTCCTCAAACATGCAGCCTGTTTTCATGTGATGCCAGACATTTCCAGATGGGATAAAGGATACTGAGTCACTAACAACATTTGCATAGTTTATCTCAAAGTGCTGCCAGAAACGAGTACACGAAACTTCAAATGCAGCTGAAGCTTCTGCACAAACAAGCCCGACTCCAAACACTGTCAGCGGCGAAACGACACAGAGGTATTATCACGTCCTAAGTGCTTGTATAAACAATAAACATGCGTGTCACACTAGCGCAGCTGGAGTGGCGGTCTAATCACACGGAGGAGTCACTGCGACAGAAGCGAGCCAGACGCCGTAGCGTTGTAAAGACGTTAGTGCAGGGGGAAAAAAGCGCGATAGAGTTGTAGCAGTCATTAAGGGCAAGAGTGCTCTCTGCAATTCTGGCTTATCTACTGCAAGGTGGAGGCATGGGGAGGGTAATTCTGCTCGGGGCTCATGTGCAGAGCCGAGATACAGAACAAGAGGGAAGTGGAGGGAGTGAGGGAGAGATAGAGCTGGTTCATTTGCAGCTCGTCCCCGTAGACTGTGGAAGGGATTATACTCACACACAGAGAGAGAGAGAGAGAGAGAGAGAGAGAGAGGGAGGGAGAGAGAGAGAGAGAGAGAGAGAGAGAGAGCGGGGGAGAGAGAGAGAGGGAGATGCACAGGCTCTGTCTTAGCACACACTGAGTACTCTGCCTCCAATCTTCTCCACTGCACTGTGCACTCTCCCCGTCTCCTTTAACAGCACTCTCTCTTTCCTCCCTCACACACACACACACACACACACACACACACACACACACACACGTGCAGACACAAACACACCAGTGCCATGTAGAGTCTCGGCCAGAGGGGGACACCAACCTGCACAGGACCGCGAGCCAGGTACGCTCCATTCATTCGTTCGTTTCTGCTCGCCCTGCCACATTATGCACCAGCAGATTTTTTTTATTTTTAATTTTTTGGAGGGGGGGTTGTCGCTGTAGTGATCCACCACTCACTCTCTGCAGAAGACTCTTGCAGGCTGCATGCAGCAGGATTATCCGGCTTCTTTGCATAGCCCCAAGAGAACCAAAAAAAAAAAAAAGATAGCAGAGAGGGAGAGGAGCCAGAGAGGAAATGGAGGGGGGGGAAATGAAAGGACAGAAGAGAAAAAGCCAAACTGAGCTGTGTTTTGTCATGTTGGGCAGGGAAAGTATGCGGCGGGCAGCCAGCTAACCCGGGCTGACCTTCAGGTGGACGGGAGTGCACCTATTCAACAGTATGTGGGGCTCTGTCCACACAGACCTCCTTATCCAAACCTGTGCTTAAAAGGCACATTTAGCCCCCCCCCCCGCCCTCTCCAGGGCCATGTTAATAATCATACCTTCTCAACATGCTCGAGAGACTTGCTGCAATTGGTAAAAATGCAAATGGATATCAAGCTGCTGATTCCTTCTCGCAAAATGAAATTTGTATTTGTCAGCGAATCAGCGTGCGGGGGGGGAGCAGTATGTTCTCTGGTGGTGACACATGCTTTCAGTGCACTTTCAGCCTCCATCTGAGAGAATAGTGTTTTGTTTAGTGTTTTTTTTTAGGTGTGTCAAGTTTGTACACCAAACCCTGAGAGAGCAACACCACTGACTCCCAATCAATTTCAAGCTTTTTGAAGTGGATGTACCACTCTGTTTTTTTTTCTTCTTTCTGGAGGATCTAGTGACTCAGAATCTGGGGCTTCAGAATTCACTTTGATGCTGGTTGGATATCAGTTTGTACATCTCGAGACTGCAGGGGCCTTCCTCTTTCTGGAATATGTTGGAATGAAGTTGTGCTGGCCCGGAGAGAGACAGCAAAGCAACTCCGTTTTGAAGCTTTAATCTGAGTCATTGCTGACGTTTTCCTTCAGATTTCTTTGATCCGGCACTTACCAAACAGTCAGGACTGTCTGACAAATAGCTTCAAGATAAGAAACAAACCCCAGTGTCCTGATGGAGCCTTTAAAACAACTGCAATATTATTCTGTGTTAGGTGTTTATTATGTAAGTCTCAAAATTAAATCACCGCCCTAGTTACCATCATGCCCAAAAATCTGTTGTGTAATTGTCTTTTCAAAACTGTCAAATGTCTTAATAATGCATTAATTTGTATTGGCTGCACACCATACTAAAGTTTATTCCAGATCCGAGCATTGTTTTGTTGATAAATCATAAAAACCTGCAGTAAACCCCTCCAGTAGCTAAGAAACTACCTTTTTAAATGAAGCGTTAATTCGATACGTATTGTTTCTTCAGAGTTACAGCCGTGATCTCGACTCTTTCATGGTAATATGTTTAAGAATCACTTTAATGGGACATAACCAACATACTACATGCCATCATAGGCACTGAATACGTTTATTTCCTCTCTGGGCTGCTGGAAATATGAATCTACGGTTTATAAAGTTCACAGACTGTAGAGATCGTCATGTTATTAAATCATTTTAGGTTAATCAGTTTAACGGATCACCAAACTACCACCAACCAAGTCAAATCGGTACCTGAGAAAAAAAATCACATACGATCATGCAGAACCTGAGTCTGTATTTTTCTTATTGCCAATAAATCTCATGAAAAGACCGAAACTAACAACCAATTGATCCGACTAAGTATCGACTGGGTATATCCAAAGCCTGATATGTTGTTCAACATCATGTTCCTTCATCACCATGAACACACACACTGAAGTTTATTTTGACTCACACACATCGTCCTGCTGCTGTAAAAACTCTCCAGAGCTTCAAATGTGGATTGGTTAGGGAGGTCGTAAAGCATTGACAGACGGACTAACACATTTCAGGGGATATGTTGACATTATGAAATATTTGAAATAACACCAGCCTTGTCCTTTTAAAATATAGGATTGAAAACATGTTTAGCTTTCAATGCCGTAACCCCACCGTATGATTTCCCTGCGGGCGCTCACAATTACCCGAGCTCCAAGCACCCACGTAAATCTGCGCCTTTGCATACAGCGCAGCAATCACTGCAAAATCACCTAATATACTGAGCTTACAGTCTGTATGTGCATTCAACAGCATTGTAAACTCTGCAGCTGTTTGAGTAGAAGGAGTTAGTAACAGGTAGTGTTTCTGTTGCTTGTTTTATCGTTTATACGTCATGGCGAGAAGCAGAGAGGATGTGCGAGGGGAGGGAGAAAAAGGAAGACGTGTGACACCCAGAGTGCTGCAAGAACATGACCCGCCGAGCCACCGGGGCACGGCCTCCTGTTGGCCGTATTGTGATATTTGTTTGCCCCCCCCCCCCAGAGGGAGGCTGACCTACAACAGACAGTAGTATCAGCTCTGGCTCGGAGCCCGCTGAGCTGTCAGCCTCACATGCCAGGGGCTAAGAGGAGACGGGGGACATGAACAGTACGGAGGAGATCAGGGATAACGAGCGGAGACGGAGGTAGACTGCAGTCTGTCTGAGTCTGCCTCCATTAGTGATGCTGGAAGGAGCTGAAGAGGCACTGAACTGAATCGTTCTGTGGGTTTGAGATGGCGAAGCGAGCACAGTTTAGACTTTACAATCATATATGAAACGGGAAAGTTTTAAGCAGATTTAAGGAAGTTGTTGTGCTGGATTCACGGTGACATTGCACATCCGTGGGGGTCACGGTGCCCACGTTTAATTGGACTCCTCTGCGTTACATGTAAGTTGACAGATGAAAGAGTTTTTGAAATGCCAGGTAGAAGAACATTCCCGGTATTGTCGAAATGAGTTTTTGGGATATCAGGGCTCATGGTTATTTATGGATTTGTGTATTATTTGTATAAGCAGTTGGCACTCGTGGTGGTGGGATTTCATTATCAGAAAGGGAACTTTTAAGCTTTGAAATTCTGAAATATGCATATATACAGTCAGACAGGCAGGCGCTTCTGCAGAAACACACACAGACAGACGCACAGTCCTTTGAAACTGCCTCCTCAGCTGAGCGGATTTCCCTCCTGCTTCACTTTTCCTCAGAGCACATCAGTCTTGTTAATTGCCTGGCCCACTCCATTTTTCCCATACCAGTTGACTTATGACCATTGATGTAACATGCTGCCAGTTAGGAAGAGGCTAATGTGCAAATCATGTTAGCACACCATCTGCAGGCAGAGCATATTTTTAGACAGTATGCTGGGAAAGGACCAGTTTCAGGAAATTATTTTGATTAAAAGCACCATCTGCTTATAAACTACTGATTTCTACCCCGAGTAAACCGTACACCAGCTGTTCGACTTAGGATGAATGAAAAAAGAAATATATTTACATATTTTTATTATTATTATTATTATTATTATTTTTAAAGCAGACAGGCTGTCAGATACCCCATCTTTCAAATCCTGATAAATAAGTGTGTGTTTTGGTATTGTGATTCAGTTTCTACCACAGCTGTAGTCAAGACCATTTAAAAGAGAACTGCACCTATTTAGCATTGCACTCCTTTAACATTATTGGTCTCACATTACTTTTTATTATGTTATTCATTATGTTTTCCCATTTGTTCCATTCTCGTGAACACGATATCTCTGGAACGCCTCGAGGGGATTTTCTCAAAGTTGGCACAAACTTGGACTCAGTTCACACAAATGTCTAATCGGATCAAATGATGAAGTGATGACATTATTTACATTTAGCATTTGGTCGAATACGGACTTGGTGACACTAATCTTGAAACTGTGGGGATTGTTAACATTCGTCTTCCTTGTCAGAACCTGGCGCCTGCATTACCCATGATGCAACTCTACCACCGACAGTTCGGTCGGAGATTCGGACGTGCAACTTTTTTCAAATATACAGCAGAACTTGTCATGCCCTGTAAGCACATTTTCATATGTACAATTGATGCATTTCCCCTTTTTAATTCAAATCGTAGAAGAGTCAAAGTTTGAGAAGTTTTGAGACCAAGTGAAGGCTGAGACCGTTGACACACTGCTGCTCCTAATGAGAGTCAGCTGTGACACTCGGTACAGTGCTTTGGATTTAGAAAGGTTTGACATGTAATTGGTGCAGGAAAGACTGCAGATTTGCCCAAATGTTGCTTTCATTGCTGAAGTTGTGATTGCAACACGTTTGTTCCTAAAAATAGAGATTACAACAAATGTAAAATGAGGATGCCTGGTGGTCACATGGCAAACAGGCTGAGATAATAAAGAGACCAGACTCGAGGGCTACAGCTGCTTATAAAACCTCTCCCTGTTTGTCCTGCCTCAGATTTAGTGGAAAGAAAATTCCCTTTGCAACCTAAACTGCTGCTATAATTGTTTTCCAGTCTTTCCACAAACACGTGTAGAGCTACTGAATTCTTGGAGTATATTCTACAACATTTCACAATTAGTGCTCTCAGCAGCAAAGTTACATAGCACCAATGCCACAACACTTATTTTCCTATAATTGTGTCTGTTTGACACGTGGCTGTAACTTCAATCTGCGTACAGTGTCACTGGGCATTTGTTATTGGGTATATACTGTATATAATGTGGGAAATTTGTACTTCTTTAACCTAGATGAGTATAAATACATACCAAATTACATTAGTGGATTGTTTAATTTGAAGCCTCTCTGGATCAAATCAATATATTACCTCCTGAAACCTTCCTACAGGAAGACGACTTTTAAGTTGACACGTCATGCTGTGTCTGAAAAGAGAACCTGAAGGATATTTTCTCCTCTCTACCTAAATACTTTAAACAATTGTTATATTTCATTTCATCTTTGTTCACACAGCAATTTGGCTCCGTCACTGATATTTATTCACAAAGATGCTGATGTTCTGCCCCAGTATTTATTTTATAAATGAATCATGCTCGTCAGATTTCAAAGACTCAGAGTTGCCCTAGTTGCGGCTCAAATGTTTTGTGTTGCATATATTAATACTGAAGAGTTTCCTTTATAAAATTAGATTTCCACACTTTGAGAAGAGTGACAGTCTGAGAAAGTGATTGTATGTCATGGAGAAATTTCCCTCCTTGACTGTTGTACACATTTGGATCGCCTGCCATGAAACTTTACACACAAATATTTACGACACAGTACAGTCAGCAGTATTGCAAGTACTTGTTTTCCCTGCTTTTGTGACACAGCACAAAGCAGAGCCAGCAGTCATCCAGCTGGCTGCCTCCCAGAGCCCAGTGTGAGACACTGATTAGTGGCCACTAATAGATCTCGATCCCTGACTCATCCTGTCCCACTGTTCACTCAATGATACCAATTACTCACCTTCAGGACGTGTCCTGGGCCCACACAAGCCAAAAATATCACTTTCTAATTACCAGAACTTCCTCTCTGAGTTGATATTGATGCCCGGCCCCGGACCAGGATTTGTCCCGTCATCGGCCGAGAGGTGAGGGAAGGTTACGCCTGAGTGTTGCTGTAGGTGCGGCAATTTAGTGGTGTACCGATGGAAAAGAGGCGCGTGTATTAGCTGTTCAGTCTTCGGGGGCTGAATTCAATCATGCGCCTGTGATGGAACGTGGATGCTTCATAACCTCGAGCCGCATACCTGCACTCACCGCCGCCCCTCTTCCCTCTGACATCCTAATCATGCAGCCTCTCATCCCAGTTTAATGGCACCGGGGAAGGACCACATCCTGAGTGTTGGTAAATTGATGCATCGAGTGTCCCAGAGCTTGATACTTGGACCAGGAAGAGCTGATACGAGTGTGAAGTTTTTTTTTTTTTAAAGTAGCAGGCAGGGCTCAAATTCACTGAGCATGCAGTATAGATCCAGTACAAGACAGTGTGAGGATCAGAGTGGAGGGTAAAGTGAAAGAAGATTGAGTCTCAGCTGTCCCCACTTCTCATCATGAAAGCGTGTCTCAGACTGTCCTAGATTATCATTCTCTTTGAAGATGGATCATCATATTTAAGATCTACCCCCAGTGATGTTGGGGAAATCTGCAGAGCGGTTTGTTCTCAAAGTAACGAGTGACCTGGCTCGAACAAATGTTCAGAGATGACACCCAAAAGAAAGCGTCGTCATACGCATGAGGGTAATGTTGATACAGTGATAAATGTCAGTGCTTACTGACCGTGTAACAGCATCAGCGGTAGATAAATGTCACATGCAGGATGCATCACGTGGGATTATTTGTTCCATAGATGTACCTTTTTTTTTCTTTATTAAAGCCATCATTCCTCATTTCATCAGTCCTCTGCATTTATAAGCAGACACACTCAGAAAAACTTGAACAAACAGCTTCCTGTTTTCTGCTGAGACTGGTTGACTGTAACCACAGAGTGGATCGTGATGTGCATGCCTGCAGCAGGTCGACAGAGTGATGGGCTCTCCTCGTCTTCGCTGGAAAGGCACGGAGGCTGGTGGTGTTTTGGCAGTCAATAAAACACCCACAGCTAAGCCGAAATTGACAACGAACACGGCAAAGCTGCAGGTCGAGCCTTTAAGAGAGAGTTGGTGTGTAGGTACCGAATACCAAAGAAGCTGCAGTTCTTAGATGTTAACAGTATAAAAAGCCTCTAAAAACTATAAAAATGAAAAACTCAAAATGATAAATTCACAATCTGATTCTGCTCATTGAGCCACATTTGTGCCTAACTGTTGAAATACTGACTAGTATTGTTTGGTTTGATCTGTGACGACTGATAAACAGAAGTTTGCTAATCAAAAAATGTTGTTGAGTTGGGATGACGTTGTTGGCTGATCTCC
This sequence comes from Lateolabrax maculatus, assembly GCA_031216445.1. Lineage (NCBI taxonomy): Eukaryota > Metazoa > Chordata > Actinopteri > Acropomatiformes > Lateolabracidae > Lateolabrax > Lateolabrax maculatus. The sequence continues at coordinate 2,377,600 of CM062200.1, read as the reverse complement.
ATCATTCCCTGTCCTCCCGTTCACATTTTTGCATGCATGTTTTCTTTGGCCTGGAGGAGTAAAATATCTCTGGAAGTTTTGTATTGACCGCCTGAAATTTGGTACAGACAGTCAAAATGTCACTGTGTGCAATACTTTTGTTTTATGACCAAATACCTGCAAAACCAGTAACATCCCCATCAGCCTCAACTGTGCTCTGTGTTTATTGATCATTGGTAAATCTCAGCACGCTAACAAGCTCAACCCTGGCGGAGTTACCCTTTAAATGCTCCCTGTTTTATCCTTGAATTCAGATTTAAGTTGTGTTTAGTGATGTGATCTGACGTGGCTTGTATACTGTCATTTCTTCTTGTACGTTTGTAGCTGCTCTGTTACCAAAGACTGCCGGTGTTTGAACTGAATTCAACAAAAAATAAGTTACCAGCCTTTTCTGTTCTCCCTCCTTTACACCTCCCAGCTTTGCTCTCACTTTGTTTTTGTTGTTAGTAGCTTTTAAAGATTAGAAACTCCAATGACCAGGTGCATGTGTGAGCCCTCATTGAGTCATGCACTCCTATAGAAACATAAATATCTTTCTAAGACACCCAAGCTTGCTTTCACACCATTCTGTCATCTCAGTCACTCCCTTGTGATCCATGTTAACGCTGCATGTATGTCAGCGCCAAGCATCGGCTTTTAACCACAGGCAAGTTGAATATGTTTGCCATAATTAGCTCTCTATTGAAATTCATTTGGTGTGACGTAGAGAGATGCAGTGGTTGTTGTACACTTTATGCTTTGTGGGGGGGGGGTTCAGTGGCGTGGGAGGAGAGAGGAAGAGCGACGCTGATGTAGACAAAGAGGGCAGAGAGATGAACCGGGCAGGTTTCAGCAGCAGAGCAGAGGACATTAAGTTTCCATGGTGCCGTGATGTTTATCTTGAGGTTAACCAGTTTGTCTGGGAAGCACACACACACACACACACACACACACACACAGGCTGAAATCTTATCAAATATACTTAATAAGCTTCCAACGTTTGTAAGCAACTGAAGTTTAAAAATAACTCCAACTCAAAAGACTCTGTTGATGCCTTTTGAATCTGCTTTTTTTTGTTTGCTGAGAAAGTGGAAAAGCTACAGTGTTTAGTGGCAGTTTGAATGATTATCACAACCTGAAAAAGAGACGAGCAGCATAAGATATATAATGTTATTAAATATGTACCTGACGCACTGAAATAACAGGTACTGCAGGTGCTGATTCAGAACTATTAAATTGATATTAAGCTTAAATTATTCTTCCTGAAAGTTTCCGACCAGAACTGGCTCCTCTTATCCTTCTACACATGGAATCGTATCGTGTAATATTTATATATCGTGATATAGTTTCTGGAAAATCAGCTGCGAAACTGTTAATGGATAACACAACAATAATCGATTCATGTTTCCATTAGAAATGTGAAAGACTCGCTCGTTTCAGCTTCTATATTGTAAGGATTCCTTGTCCAATGATTGATCAGCTAATCGAGAAATCAATCTGCAGATTAATTGATGATGATGCAGCCCTACAGTGCATCACATCATGGCATTGTTATAAGTTCACACGTAGAAGTGGCTATTTGAACCTTCACGTACATGTAGACACACATGGGTCCAATTATCAGAATGTGTTATTATGAATAATTTGTCGTGTTATCCGAGTTTGTCTTTTTCCAGACCTCTCGCCCCTCGATCTGTGCTTATCACAGGATCAGTCAGAGCCAACGTTGCCCGAGGCTTTACAGAAACAACGTGTTGAGGGTCAAGTGTCCTTCAGGCCTGTTTACGCCGTCGGCTGAAGATTGACGAGTAGTTTATGCTCTTGAGCCGGACAAAGCGGGCCTTGGTGAGCCGACCTGCCTCTCGTATTGGAAGATATTTTAGAAAGTCACTCTGGTATTTTGAGACACCCCATAACTTTTTTATCAATCTTCCAGCTGTAAATTAATTATGAAGCACTCTCAGAAGTGAAAATTGAAGTAGAGGTCAAAGACATCAGTACAGGACATTTTAAAGTTGTTAAATCAGAGTACAGCGTGGCACATACTTTCTTCTCCAACAGCAGGAATACTTCTACTAATGTAATGTACATTTTAATTATAAATCTGTGCTTAAAGACTGTAAGTGGTAAAATAGTAAGTCTGCTACATGTATGAGAGGCTAATGTACATGTTACCTAAAGGGAAGGCCCAGATTGTAGGTTCGACATACGATGCAATCATCACCTCTTTTTAAGTGTAGCTGCATGCTGGTTCTCTGTGATCCTGAACGCCTCCCTGCTGGCAACAGTTTGGAGAAATTTTGTATTCAGCAAAGGCAGACCTTGTTCCAAATATAGCCCACTCGGCGTTCAGATCTTGTTTGGGTTTTATTTTAATTTTCAAGTGCCCTGGAGAGCTGGATATTATAATTTGTGGATGGAGGAGCACCAATTTTTTTTTTTCTCCTTCACTCATTCCTGCCACAGTGCCTCCCTTCGTAATTAATGATCTGATGGAAAGAAAGAGAGAAAGACAGAGTTAGAAATGAACTCGGCTGCAGCCGGTGGAAGGATGCCACCGGCTGCAAACTTGCAATATGATTCAGGTTATGAAAAAGTGAATACATGAATAAAGTCAGTGGTCAAAGGAGGACAGGAGAGAAGAAGTCTTTGGGAAAATGCTTTTCACCATTTAAGACAGAAATATATTAACAGTATTAATAAGGAAAAGTATAAGAATATTGCAGTTGTGGGTGACATGTAAAGCCTGATTGATCCTGAAGTTTTTGAGACGGATACCAATGTCACTATATGAGAGTTTAAAACAAAGAATATCATAAGTGCATTTTTTAGTCTAAGCACAATAACATTAAAAACATTTTTGATAAAAATCCCTTACATTTTTCCTATATTTTGTCCTAAAAGCTTGGTGGCGTACAGACTACAGACCGTTGGCATAAATTAATTGTGCTGCAAAATGCCTTTTAACTCTTAAATAGTGACATGTTACAGGATAATGTCAAACACAATTAGGCTGCAGCGGATGATGCGGTGATTGTTTTTTTTAATTATTGATGAACCATCCAGTGTATAAAATATCATCAAATAATAAGTTCCTATTGCCCAACATGATGTTTTCAAATTGATCCTGTGGTCAGTCCAAAACCAAAAGATATTTAGTTTATAATATGATTTACAAAATTATATAAAACACCAAAAGGCAGAGCAGCCAATACATGACCTAAAGGATTAATTATCAAAATAGTTGATAATGTTTCTGTTATTTTAAATGAGTGATTAATAACATTGTCTCAGCACTAAATATTGTATATTCACATGCATTTATCATAGCAGTCCTGCAGCAGATCATGTGTTATAACAGTACAGCTTCTGTCTCATGGTTAATTAAAACACCACTATAGACAGGACACTATATATATATACATGTACCGTATATACGGCCATCAGCAGGTGGACGCCTGCGGGCTCCTGCAGGCACACCTCAACAAACCACAGCTTCCAAATAAAACACTGGAAATGAATGAAGTAAATTTGAGTGAGGCGCGTACAGACAAGTACAAATGATTAGACCTCAGCCCGATGAAACTATAAAACTAACAAATGGCCTCTGTCAGACCCTGGCTGTCAGCGGCCAAGGTTCTACTACCAACACATACACCCTCATGCACTTACAGCCTTGTAATGAGAAATGTTTGGACGTGGCCTTGAGCAGCATTTTGGAATGTGTCCCGGACAGCTGAAATATGGTATCAGTGGCACAATGACAATCACTCACTTGGTTTTTAGTCTCCCCTCAACTATGATGAACACAGAATAATGAATCATGTGGAGAGGCCAGCATGGCACCTTTTTTAGAAAGTGTGTGTGTGTGTGTGTGTCTGAGAGGGACAAACACACACATTTTATTGTGTGTTGGAAATATTAACACCTAGAACCAGTAAAGTACAAATAGATTTTATGTAAAAATGAAAGATTTGGGTACAGGTTTTGGTATAAGTTATAAAAAAGATAATTGAGCCTGAGTTAAGGCTCAGTTGTTAACACCTGAATGTAGCCCAACACAAGTATGTTAATATTATTCCTCGTGGGCTTCAACACATGTTTGCAGCACAGTATTAATGTATGAAAGTGCCCGCATGCATGTGAGTGAAGCTAAAATATGACATCTTCCCGATGGCGACAACATCACAGTTAAATATTCAACAATGTGAGTAAAGTGAGAGAGTTTAAAGGGGCAGTTCATCAGCTGGGCTGGTTGCACTGTTGGCTGTTAGCAGACCTATAATAGCAGAGGTGGTGCCAGGAGCAAGCTGGGAGGAGGTGGCAGCCCATTAACTACCACCAGGAGCAGTAATGACATGGTAGAGTTAAGAAAATACAGAGCGCAGTAGCTGGTTTTACACATGGGTGAGTAATGTCCTGATGGAAGTAATATGTTCTGGTCTGGGCTTTATGTGTGCAGTTTGTGCCTGTAGTTGAATACACAGAATAGATTAGAAACTACAGGCCAGAATTTGAAAGAATGAATTGGAGAGAACTAAATATTCAACACTGAAATTAAAAAAAAGGGCAACATGTTGCTATTATTTTGAAAAGTGAGCTTGGGAGCAAAGGTCGGCCATCTAAATCTGTGATCAAAAGAACGTAACAACATTTTAATACGTCGATCATAATCCGCCATTAAACCAACAGTGTCTTTATACGAGAGTCAGACAAGGAGTCGCATTACAGAAAAACCTGAGACAGATGACGCTTCGTTTCACGGGTTCTTAAATTTCTAATAATTTCCTAGAAAGTTTCCTGGAAAGAGTGATGTAATCACAGTAATTACAGGTCAAATAGAGACCTTGTGGAGTTGGTACATTTCCAGTCAAATGTGTCTGAAGACAAGCATTCAATTAAACAAACATGATGAATAAAGTAGCCAGTAAATGAATGATGAAAAATATTTGCTCAGGTTTCAGTGGATCAATTCTGCTGATTCAAAAACAGCTGCTAATGAACTCTACACGACTACTTCTACTCATTACTTGTCTTTGTCTCAATTAGTAGAACCAAATTACATAAGAAATTATTAGGAAATAACAGACCCGTTAAATATAAGTCTTGCCAACAAATACATCGTCAATAATAGATAAAAGACATAAAATGAGCCGAACATGACAATAGAAATATCTGGAAACTACCTTATAACAAGCTTATATCTTATTACATATCATATAGGACATTCAGTAGTTCAAAAATCTAAAATAATATATATATGTTAAGCAATATATCAGGTGTATTAATGAAGATGAATACTAACATTTGTGAAAACAGAATATCTGTAAGAATAGAAGAGTAATAATTCATCCAATCCCAGTGAGCAAGACGTCCCCAGGCAGTAAGTGAGCACTGGTTGTACTGGGCAGCTCTCAGCTGTGATTATATGAATATTAATGACACATTTCTGAGGAAATGTCTGCTGTGGTTGAATCGAGTTAAAATGTAGGACAGACGTCCTGCATCATCACTGTAACACAGTTGTTTCTAAGAAGACCTGTGCAGTAAATTCCAGCAGGTATTGCAGCAGATGACCAGCAGTGCTCCTCACGGTAAAATATAGCATCTCGTTGCCCCACATACATACTCACCCCCCCCCACATGTTGGGGGTTTGCTCGAGGCTTCACATAAATTAAAGTGACAAGCCCCTGTCTAGATGTTCCCTCGTCTCTCCCAGTCCCCCTCTGTTTTATAACACTGTTTTTCCCCGACCATGGATACACACCGGCATGCCGCTCTGCTCCTGTTGGAAGATTTACATCTGGGACCAACTCAAACACTTTCTACCAGACAATTTACAGCTACAAATGCCGCTGTCGTTAGGCTGAATCCCCGGAGGAGCAACGTTTCAGGTTCACGAGGAGTGATTGAGAATGACTCTGGTATTCTTGCCGCAATGTTTTTGAAATTACAAGGAACTAAGCTTAATGAAACTGTCTTTATCAAGGGTGCACTTGCCGAGGATTTGCTCCAGTCGCTTTTAAAAATCCCACAACTCCTGATTTCATTGTATCCGCCCTTACATCTGAAGTCAAACCTACGCATTTGCTTTCTCGCTACATAATTCAATATATCAGTGGCAGTAACAGATACTGTTTACCCCGTGTGCTGTTATCATATGCTGGCTTTGATACCTTTGCAGTAAAAATATAATATACTGCAACTTCTACCTTGTGGGGAATCAGTGGCTGTAGTGTGGAGCTGAGTTTCAAGCTGCGTCATAGTTTAAGTGCAAGATAATGAAGTTTAAGGTCTTGCTGCAGTGCACCTTTTGTTGCAGGCGAATAAGAAGACCTTATAGCCCAGATCAATAACGTATAGAGACTCTGTCTGCCTCTCTCTCACTCTACAGGTTTTATCATTTATAGTTTGCATCTAAAAAAACAAACTACAGAAACAGGAAGTAAGACGTTTGTTGTATGTAGTCAGAGCAAAGCGCCTGGAAAGTTGATGTTCACCTCCTATTTAAATTTTAGTATCACTGCATCTCCTGAATAGGTTCCACCACTTAATATATTCTACATACTTTACATTTGCCTTTGACCTCATGTTGTTTGTTACATTTCCGTGTTTCTCTCTTAATTTCCGGTTGCTGTTTATAGTAAATACAGTCAACGTTAGAAAATATGAAATCTTACAAAGCATATTTAAGCGAGTACTGTTTTATATTATTATATATTTATATTTATTTACTTCACGTTGCTTTCCGTATTTCTTTCTCTGTCTATTTTAAAATTGTGCAAAATAAACCTAACTCACTCTAATGTTTAACTGTAACTGATCACCTTCAGTCGGCGGTGCTTTAAGTGTCTGGTCACAAGAGGGCACTAAACCTGTCCCCATACAAGAAGACGTCATTCCCATTTATATCACTTCTCCTCGACTGATTTTGACACACACGTGAGACAGTTCTGCTGTCGTATAATAGCAGGAGACGTTGCTGCGCAACAGTTTTTTTTTCTTGCCTCCAGGTTCCCAGGACAGTTGCAGTTGTAGGAATAGACAGATGTTGCAGCTGTTTTCACAAAGGGTACATTGCTTGGGGTGTGTTTGTGTTTTTGTGGTCTTTTCTTGTGTGTGTGTTTGTGTATAGAACAATAGGACTGTGTCTTTGTGTTAAGGGAGAAACAGTTTTTCTTCTAGACATTAATACACTGTGCAGGTTGCTCAAGGACAAAACCAACACATGGATGTTACTGCTGGAGCGTTTTTAGCCCTCACGTTAACACCGTCACTGCTACTCACTTGACATGCCTGAAGGTCTAACCTGTTAACTACTAATACAGTGTGATTTTAGCACCAAACATCTCACTTACTGACAGTGTAATTAGCAATTTAAAGCACCACAACACATCTGCTTATCCATGCTTTTGCCTGTTAACTATTTACCACATGTGTGTTTTAGATTTTACACCTTTTCAGGCAGCCGTCGCTTCTATTTATTTCAGAAAGCTTTGAAAATGAACTTGCAGAGACTTGAAATCTACTGATGAGGGAACAAACCTTGGCCTTGACTTTTTCATTTAAGTTGTCGTGAGGTACAGCAGCTGTAAGCAGAAACTAATATCTGCAAACAGATCCGATCTGTGTATCGAGTGCTGTAGGCGAGGGACCAAGAGTTTTATATCGGAAGCGTCTGGTTGCTGAAATGTCATCTGGACCTAAAATACAGACAAAAAGCAAGTTGCTAATCGAACTGTAAATTTGCAGTGCGACGATCGCCGATGGGTTCAGAGATTGAGCAGAAACTATTTTCACTGCTTAGGGGTGCATTCAAGGTAGCTCCAACATGTTCAAAAGGGCCTAAAAGCACCTGTCTGGTCACAAAATCCAATCCAGACGAAACATACGTGGTTTTCAAACTGTCTTTATCTGCATTATATTCTAGAGAAAACATAACTATGACGAAAAAAAAAGACAATTTCTTGTCCTGATGTCCTAAATGTTTTGTTGTAAATATTGTCCAGTGTTGTGATGTGCTGGTCCTCCTGTAACTGTCACATTTCCTCCATGGGGAAGTTTTCTCTTCTTCTATTATTTTCTAGTCAGTGGCATTTTAATGAAATTTGTATAATGTTGTCATTACTGTATGTTCCATCCACACTTAAAAAGAACCCCCAATAATAACGAATTATGTATTTTTGTTATTTCAATTTTGTTTTTGCAATGATTGATTTGTTTAAAACTGAGCTTCAGATTCATTCTTGACTTTGAAAACAGCAATTTACAAAACTGCTTCCATGCAGTCTCCCTTCATGGTTCATTTAGATGTTCTGGAGCTTTCAGTCATATCACATGTTCTTCATCAATGGATGGAGTCACTGAATTGCAGATGTTCAAATGCCCCTAACGACTTCTTTTCCTTGTTCGCTTAAAAGTTGATGTTCAAAGTTTGTTCTTGACCAATGAGCCACTTGCTACCTGAAAGAATATTTTGCATTTATAGACCATCAGAAACATGATATGAGGCCGTCACCAAAATCATTTTTAGTTGTCTCACTGCTCACTCCTTCTCCCCTCCCCTCTCTTGTCTCTTTACCTCCACCCCCCCGTCCCTACACCCCCACTCTGACCCCCCTGCTGCAGGTCGAGAGAAGAGAAAGGGTCCCATGATCTCTGCCGGTGATGCCGAGTTCCCGCGGGATTACCACACCCTGGCAGCCGGCGGCGGCCGCGGGGCCCGGCGCTTCCCCGACAACACCAACGGGGGGTTCACGTCGTCCTCGCTGGACCGCCGGCACAACTCGGTGGCCGCCAAGAGCCTGGAGGCCCTGAACAGCATTCACAAGGCGGACATCGAGCGCCAGCGGGACGCCCTTATGGATCTCCAGAAAAACAAATACTCCAACAGCCCCGGCAGCATGTCGCAGGGCTCCGCTGCTCCTGGACGACAGGTAGCTCCTCGCACACGTCTTCCACCTAATTAGCTGACATCAACAAACAAAATAACAAACAATGCTTTGCCAGGGAAACATGGGTATTATTATAACTGCATCAGTGGTGGTCTTGTCACTAAAATCCTCATTAATATTACATATAGTGAGCAAGATCTCACACACTGAAGGTTGGATTATTCTGCCATTTCCTGCAAGCCTCCTGAAGGGCCAGTAGACATACTTTACCATTCCATAATCATGCATATTATTGTTTATCGTGGAAGCAGTTTATTTCACAGAAAGTCAGGAAATACAATACACAAATATATACATTTTATATGTAAAGGTGAAAAAGGTTTTCCTAATTCAAAAATGTATAATGTGGTGTGAGCCTGCAGGATACAGAACAGTACATCATATAAACTGTTAACATGAGAAATACAGATGCTAAAACAAACAAAGTACAGAGAGTACACAGAAAAACAGGTACAGAACAGGGTCATACTTAGGGTGCTTTCACCTGTTTGATTTCGGTTAACCTGTGTGCGGACCAAACAACCGAACTGAAACCGCTTGAAAACGGTGACGTTTGTGGTGTGAAATCAAAGGAATCAACCACCGGATTTTATGACGTCAAATCGATGATTTCAGAAGCTAAACTACCAATAACTCTATCTGCTGATCGTGAAATCTGTTCAGGAAGCGACCTCATAATTCATCTGTATAAGCCATATATATATATTTATGCAAGTCATTCGGTAACCATGGTAACAGGTATGCACGTCCGCGCAGGTATTTTCCCTGATTAATGGGTCAAAAGCTGTTAAAACTGCTGTGCTTGTATCTACTCTGAGTACTTTGTCAGTTCATTAAGTCACAGTTAAAATCCCCGAATCATCATTACATTTATTTCTTTATTTCTTTATTTCTTTATTTATTCCGGTGTTTCTTGGTTAAGATACAAGCTTATCTGTGCCTAAACAGCAGAGCTCCTGACTTTACTGTATCCCAATGTACATCAGTCTTGTGATTTTAAAATAAACTATACCTTGACAGAGAATTATATTCATATTGCACACTCCTACTCATGGAGCAGAAGATACACATTAATTCATTTGAAAATACAAGTGCTCGGGTGGGAAGCAGCAATGAAATGTTGTGATGTTTTAGAGTGTAAGGGTGTAATCTTGTCATGTCCTTGAATATATTTGCATAAAGGTAGCTGATGAAAACAAAGACGTTTAGAGTAAAGTTAGGGCCAAGAACACTACAAAAAAAAAACTTCTTAACATTGTGAAATAAGACATTTTTGAAAATGTTGTCTATTGAAGAAATTGTATAAATACATAATCCAAAACTCTCTTGGATTGTAATGCAGATCCCGATCGAGATTTCTCAAATCTAAAGGAGAGTGCAGCCTTGGGGGATATGAGCTCTCTGAGTGCTTTCTGTTTCCACATGTGAACATTTTCTTCCTGGGAGATAATAAGAGCACATTGGTGGGCTTGGAAACCCACACAAGCGCAGTGTGTGGCGAGCTGCCTCTGGGGATTTAGACACACGCCGTGGAGGCATTTTTACGACCGGCTCGCTGGGTCAGCGGCCACTTTTTAAGTGGTCATCATCTGAAAGAGTCAGCAATAGAATACGGAGAAAAGGATTTAAGTGAGACGATGAGAAAATGTCAGAATGTGAAATGTTAAACTCACCGCTCCATCAAACCTCTTACCTCTCAGTCTCCCTGCTCCCTTCGTCCTCCCTTTCATTCTGCCATCAATCACCACATGATCCGACGCAACACCTGTGACAGATGGTCGGCACACAGCAGCCTGCTTCAGCTATTCTCCGTAGTTCAACATTTGGGGAAATGTATTTGCTTTCTTTTCCAGACAGAGATGATCTCATGTCTGTGTGTGGCTGTAAGAACTGGCCGTAATGTCGACATCCGAATGCTGCGCAGCATCTCTGTTAAATCTGTTTAAACCCGGTATAGTGTGTTAATCATGGAGCTGGACGTGTTGAGTGTAGCTCAGCATAAAGACTGGACGCAGGGCCGACTGTCCTCGAAGGTTCACTTTACATGTTGTATCTGATTTGTTTCATCTGTACACGAAAATATAAAAACATAATTTTGGGATTTACATGTGTTACATGTTGTAACCAGTTCTTGATGAACAACTGTTCATCGTTCTGCCCTGTACCTCTGTGTGATAACTATTCTTTCGCACACATTTGACACTTTCTCTTTAGTTTTTCAGTCTGTTGGTAGCTGTTGTCTGGGTGGGGATGTTATTTTACCTCAACCAATCAACAACTGACGTATCTGTTGATTTTAATTTCGACATGGACGCAGTAGCTGGGAGCAGCTGACTTCATGTTTTTTACGTTTGATAAGAGTTATGTCCCCTTTAAGAATGGTTTTCTGTTCAATTGACTTGCAACAACACTTACAGCTGCATTAATCTTGTTATTTGCCTCCAATTACGAGGATTTTAGCTCTGATATTTTTCCAGCCAGGAAGAAGTCTGCTAACACGATGGCACCACAGCGTCCCTTCGGGGAGAGCACTGACGTCGGCTCATTCATCAGCTGTATGACTACCAGCTGATTAGTGATGTCCAATCGTATTCATGCAGGTGTAGCGTGCGGACACCCTCAGGCTCACGTCTACGATGTTTGCTGCCGCTGCTGCCTCCTCCTCGGTGTTTGTATTATTTAATGTTCATCCGTGTGCCTGTAACCATACAACCATTTGTTATAAAGTGTGTTGTTTTTACATGTTAGTGTTCCTGAGCTGTAGAGGTGAAGTAGTCGTGTTTCTTTACTCAAAGAGAGAGCCAGGCCAGCCTCCTGTCCTTCTGCTAAACTAACTACACCCTAACCACTAAAACGCACAAATGGTGAACTATTCCTTTAAGCGCTCTCTCTCTATCCCTTCTTGTTCCTCCCTCCGTCAGCTTCTGTCCATCACGTCTCAGCCTCACTTGTCCAACTCCTCCGTCCTCTCCACCCACTCTCTGCTCTTTCACGTGTTGTGTCTATTTACCCAAACCAAACTGTGTATCTCCCCATGGAATAAAAAGGTGGACTGAGACTAAACTGAGGGAGGCAGAGGGGGAGAGATGGAGAACAGGTGGAGTCTGCTGTCGTCATGGCAACCCGCCGTTTCCCATATAAGGCAACGGAGTGATATCATATGGTTGACAATGCCTGGGCTTTGGAGGGGAGGCACACACTGTACTGAGTGAGACAGCAGCAGGAGAGAGAACGAGCGACAAGAGGAGACAGTGAAGGAAGGAGGGAGGGTTTTTATCGTTTGTGTCAGCAGGGACGAGGGGCGAGAGAGAGTGACGGACACAGAGAGGGAGGGAGGGAGAGAGAGAGAGAGAGAGAGGGAGAGGGCAGGACAGGAGGAGGGGCAGGAAGAGATGCTAACTGCCTCTTAGGCGCTACTACGGGTACCAGCAAGGCAGATCCTCAGGGCGCGGGAAAGACACAGAGCCGCAGTGAAAAGAAAAAAAAAAACATGGAGAGGGGGGAGGAGGAAGAGGGAGGCGTGTGGAGCGGGAGGATGCGCCTGGCGGCCGACGCGCTCATTAAGTAGCAACGGTAACTCTCTAACCCCGTCCTTGCATCCCTCAGCTGAGGCGTTTCGGAATTCCTCCGTGGCGCTGCCATGACTGTGTGACGCTTCTGTTGCTGCATGATTGATGATGGAGCGGTGATGGAGTGGCGTGCGGTGCAGGAGCGTACATGTGTCTGATGTGTATGTGGAGGCATGCGTGTGCGTAGTACAAGTGATGTAAAGACAGGTAGAGCCGGTGAGCATGCGGGTCATCTTCTGCTGTGTGTGTGTTTGTGTGTGTGTGTGTGTGTGTGTGTGTGTGTCTGTCTTCAGGGGAGGGTCCATCAGCTCCTGAAGCAGGCAGGTGTTAGCCAGGTGTGTCTGTGCTGCCGCAGTGATGACTGTTCATGTATGAATGTGAGTGCATGTGTGCAGAAGAAGAAAAGCAAGAAAATGTGTGTGTGTGTAAGCACATGTTTTGGTGCGTTGGTGTGTGTTTGGGCTGGGGGGGGGGGGGGGGGGGTGGGAGGTAAAAAAGAGGGTGGGTACAAAAATGGCTACTTGGCATGCAGGTCAGGCTTGCATGTCTCTCTGCTCATCCCTCTCTTGCTGTGTCTTCCTTTTCTGTCTCTCTGCCCTCGTCTCTCTAAGCCCTGTCTGTCTCTGTGCATATGAGCGCCTTGGGATTTCAGCTCAAGTGATTGAGAAATATTGCAGGCAGTAATCACTGAGTCACGGCGCATGGGGGGCCTGTTTGTGTTAGATGAGACAGGTTTTATGTTCCAAAAAATGTCCGCTTGTTGGTGCATTAAATTATTTGTGGAGTGACTTGGCGGCAGGTTTTGCCATTCCAATTTAAGGTGAATAAGCCAGGCGAGTGGGTGATTACACAGCGCACGGCTCTGTGTGAACGGTGGGTAAGAGATAAAACACGATGGGTGCTTGACTTCACAATTATCAGCTGTTTGCTGCTGTCACAGTAATTCTGACGAGCACCTGTGAGAAGTGTGATGATATTAATGCTTATTTCCCAGTTGTCAACTTGCAATTATGAAGCCACCAAATGAAAGTGCTTCAAAGTTGAACACATGAAGCCAGAGGTTGTTGGATATATAACTTTAGAAATGATCCTTGACAGCGTTAATTGTGCTGTTGCAAGTATAAGGCAAAAAGAGAACTGGTGAGGGGTGCATGTACGGTAAGTAGGACATTTATTGATTACATGGAGAAGAAATCGATCAGCCAAGATGAAGAGTTCAGTCACAACACCACAAAATGGAAACTTGTGCATTAAAATCATTTCCAGGGTTGGACAGGATGATGTTAATGTATTCATGAATTCATGTGAGTTCAAACATACAGAATCCTTTCTAACATGGTGACTTTCAAATTGAAGACGTTACAACATTAAATTATTACTATTACATAGAATAGAATCCAATTTTATTGTCCACCAAGGTGGATAACTGTATGGAGCCTCTCTGGCAGTTTTAAACCATAAAACCTACTGTACACATACAGCATATATAACATCGTCCTCAGAGTCCACTGGCTTACTGTTGTTGTTGTTGTTGTTGTTGTTGTTGTTGTGACTGTCTGGGAGCTAACGTCCTGTATAGAGCAGATAATAAGTTAATTTGTTTTAGTTCAGCTCCAAAGCACAGTCACTTGTATGTCCCATCACTCTTATACAAAAGGGCAGCAAAGGCCATGCCATCTGCATATTTGTCTGAACCATAATTTATATAATCTTGAATAAATATCAATATTCAACATTTTTGAGGCTTAATTTCTGAAAGGGAAAAAGATCTTTCCATTCTGATTCTTACTTTAAGCGTATTAAAGTTCATCCATGTGGACATGTTTTAAGTTTAGAAAAACATGGATGAGTTGTTTGACCTTCTCAAAAACATTATCTCAGACACATTTCAAGCTGCTGCTATACGTCCTTAGTTGCATAGATTCACTAAACCGATGTTAGACACTTTACTAACGACCATGTTATTCTGCAAAATATGAGAGAAGAGGAATGTAAGGACAGAAAGGCCAAACAAATATATAATTTGGGAGAATGCAGAATCTGGCTGTGTAGACTTTAAATGTTTGATTAAATGGGAAAACAGAAGCTTAATTGTTTTGTTTGGTTGCAGTGCAACTGCAGCAGACTGAGGCCGGGCGGCATCAGATCAGGTTGCGCTGTTTTGGTCACCGTGCTTGGACGGAGGCCTACAAACCACACAGAGCTCTGAAATCTGGGTCACAGCAGCCCACAGGCCTATTTGGTCTTTCTTTCTCAAACCCTGTTTGTTCTTTCCGGCTTCCTTCACTCCATATTCAAGAGATAAAGTGAGATGGATTTCAGAAAGTTGCAAGTAAGATTTCAGGAGAGAGCAGAGAAAATATTTGGAATCCACACAGCTCCCAGAACAGCTGCTCACACATGAATTAAGTTCCTCCTACACCTTCGTTTAATTATTAAGGGACTTTGTTTTATCTAAAAGCTCTCACAGCATATGTGATGGAGACTCACAGTCAACATTAACACACCTGTGCTCTGAATCTCAGAAGTTGTATGTGAGTATTTGAATTAATGCAGCGATGCACCACAGTCAAATCAGTCACTTCCACTAAAATCTTTGCTAATGGTTTGTTGTGACAGGTATTTGTAGATTTGTAGACGTCTCTGTTGTAGACAAGGCAACCAAAGAGGTGCTGAGAGTGAAAAGGTGGCTCACAAAATATTAAACACAATCCACTGTGAATATGTTAGGAAGTGCTGAGAGGTGGTTGAGCTGGGAGTTAGAACGGGTGGATTTCACTTGATAAATGCTTTTGTTTGGCATAGAAAAGTGTTGAAGAGGTTGTCTGAAGCTTTCCACAGAGAGAAAGTTTAATTATTCTGATCTGTAATTGTGCTGAGTCAGGGTCAGAGGTTTATTTCTAATAATGTACTCTCGAGTTGTAATCATCGCCCACAACTAAAGAAGGGGGAGAACTTAAACTCTCCTTTCATTCGTCTGTTCTGTCAAACCGTGTAAAATGATGCTTCTCATTTCTCTGCTGCAACATTTCCTGAAGTCCCTGATCCGCCATGACTTCTCCTAACTGTAGAAACTCATCGCTGTCAAACGTTACCATGTATAGAAGCGACGTTTTTGGAACAAATACTACAAGAGCAGCCCGTTCCAAACATCCCATTCCCACCCAGGAGCTAATTCTGTGCTGTCATGTGTGATTAATTGATGGTTTCAGATTACTGTTGCCTCTTCTTTTGAGGCAGAGAACTTAAATAAATAAAGACTGTCATTTCCTTCGTTAATACCAAGGTAGCTTTGTTATTTAGCTTTGCAGCTCTTGAACTAGATATTGAAATTATTGGACCTGCAATAATAATATTTACAGCTGATGATAATGAACCTTTAACTAGACAATCAGTAAGTTAATGTCAGTTGTCATGGTGACTGTATATTATATTCAGTCTCAGCTTTATTAACGTTGATAACTGAACTGAATCTGTGATTACTTTTAGTTTTTTTTTTATTGGAAAACAAAACTGTTGAACAATCGGCAATCACACATCTCTGCCACAGTATCACAATTCTCTACATTTGTTATTTTAGTCATAGAAACATTTGTTGGATGGATTGCAACATCTCTATGGACGCTATTCTGTAAAATATGAAAATAGAGGACATCAGTCCCCCTCTCAGGAGGAACTGTATTAACTTTTTATCCAGTGCCATCATCAGGAATTTAGACTTCTAGAAAACTGAAAACATCTTGCAATAATAATTAAACTGTTCACAGCTTTTAAAGATGTTCTGCTAAATAACAAAACATATTGGACTAAAAACCTTGGTAGGGTTGCAGCGATATATACTGGTCTCACAGTATACCGCAGTATGAACATTGACCATTCATTTTTTTTAATCTACGTTATTGAATTCTACAGTATGAGTGCTATAGAAAAGATTGGAACTGATAATAATTGTGTAATACCGCAAAGCCTTGATCTTTTCGGAGACAGTTATCCGTGAAAATCTCAGACCGTTGCAACCCTACTGCTTGGCAGAGGAAACTAAACTGAGCTATTTTACAGTATAAAACAGCTGTATTTGCCACACAACATCACTATCCGTTCTGTCCTTTAAACCTTTTTCTTCCTCACTGGTGTCAGATCTCAAAAAAGACTCTGAATGCAAATGACCTTGTGTTTAAATTTCAACACATCAGTTCAAGATAAGAGCGGACACCATTCAGGTAATAGTCTCGGCTTTACACAAGATACCTTTCATTCAGGAGAAAATGACTCTTGAGTGGGTTGAACCTGAAAGTGTAGTCAAAAGTGAGTGGGCATCAATCAGCTCCACTCTGTGGGAAGGATTTCCACCTGATGTTTGAACCTGGCTGCAGGGATTTTTTTCCTCCTTCAGCCACGAGAGAATTAGCGAGGTCCAGCACCGATGTGGGGTGATGAGGTCTGGCTCGCAGTCTGAGTTCCAGTTCAGGACATTGCCATGTTCAAACGGGAGAGCGTCGTCCACAAACTACTGTCACAAAAAATCATTGTGCTGGATGCTGCTGCATTAAGATTTCCCTCCATTGACATTCTCATAAGCATCACTCTCCCCTATCGTTTACCCTTGGGCCATAATCAATAATTAATAGTTTCTGGAAATGAGGGAATGCGTGAAAAGGGCTTCAGGATTTATGCGGAGGCTGATCAGCTCTCCACTGTGTGATGGTTTGAGTAACGTTTGGTAAAAACCACAGTGACCAGCTGTTTTTTTTCGTTTATTTAGCCTTTTTTTTGTTTTGTTGTGTCTTCAGTTGAATTTTGGACTGAGAGCTGCAGCTGTCTCTAAGAGGGCGGGAAAGTCAGAAAGTGCTGAGGGACGATCTAACATTGCTGGTCACAAATATATAGAATATATATAAACTATTGTTATCTGATCCTGTAATGTGGGTACTTGGCAACTGAGGAATTAGAGCAGAAAAATGACCGAGATCGCATGAAGTTCAGCCTGGGAACCGAGCAGATCTGTGAGCTCATGTTTTATTTGCTGTGGCAGATACGTCCGACCCCCCCTCCGGTTCAGACAGATTTCCACCAGAACTGGAAGGTGGCGAGCCAATCACAACCACTTCTCTAATATGGGGCGGGTTTAATTCAATACCTGACAGAGAGGGGCGCCATCAGGCATCTTTGTAAACAACCAAGATGGCAAAGAACAAAGAACTGCACTTGAACGTTATGTTGATAAGAAATATGTGTGCTGTACTTCTGTCAGGACTAACGTACGACAGGACGGCGTTTGGACTTAACTGTGATTGGTGTTGTGAGGGAAAGTGGCAGTCAATTGAAACCAACTAAACCCTGCAAAACAGTCCCAGAACAGAAGTTCATGGACGGGGCTGTCCATATACTTTTGGCCATAAAGTACATTAGCGGGTGAACATATGAATTATTGGGCATCAACAGAACGTCACAGATCTACACACACGCGCAGCCTGAGCCGCTATATCTTAAAGAATCAGAAGGACGTTGACCCGAATGTTGGCTTGTTCCCAGATAAAGTGAAACTGGCAGCTTCTTAATCCAGTGTCGGTGCGTTGTTTTAATCCTGCTCCTGGGTCCACGCCAGCCGACTCTGCATCGAGGGAGAGTGAGGGTAGATTTTAGGAGCTGCCTGGGCCTACATCATTAGTGTGTGTGAAGTCACTGTAAACATTTGATTAATTGCTGAGAAGCAATTACAAGCAATTAAAGTCCTATTATGATGGCAGTGAAGGACAACATAAATTAATCTGGCTATCATCACAATAATTAGCCCATCATTTTCTCACCAAGCCTAATGTATAAAAAATAGGCCATTTATTGGTTTGTTTGCTTAAGCTTTACAACAATTCGTGGTCTTTTTAATCAAAGCTCTGTGGACATTTTTGGAGCCCGCTGCACTCGCTGCATAACAAATAATAACCTTTTAAACTTTATTAGTCACACTTTGTGGTATCAGTCACATATCTTCACATGTGAACAGAGTGACAAAGCATTTTCTCCCAGTCTTTCCTCTCAGTTCTGGTTCTATCCAGCCATTTCTTTTATGCTTGCTCTTTCTTTTTTAGAGTAGTGTTCTGCAGCTTCACACATGAGAAAATGTCTCACACTCAATCCTTTTTCTCCTCTTTTACCCTCCCTGTCCCTTTTCTGTCTCCTTTGTTTTCCCCCCCCCCCCACCCCCCCTTAGCAACAACCAAACTACTGGAGCTTCAAGGTCAGTGCCAATATTGTGTTTGTGTTTCAGCGTAAATCTGTCCCTCTGTGTGGATTTGTCTCTTAATAGGATAACTTTCCATTGTGTCTTTGCATGCCTGCTTGCCTTTTCTCCATTGCATTTAGTGTTGGTCACATGTTGGCACCACACTTTTGTTTTTAACTCTTTTAATTCCGTCTTGGACTGCTTGCTGTGACATTTCTGACTCAGCCAGTAAACACAATTATTGTCCAGACATGGAGATTGATCGGTGGCAGGCAGGAAAAAACCCTTGTTTAGTCTCATAAGTGCTGTGTTTGACTAAAGGAACTGAATGCTGTTACTCATAACTTTCTAGTGATTGCAGCTACTCATGTTATGGTTATTGTAATGGGCCCATTTCCTGCAAGAAACGGCAAAATTGTCCTTGTGTAAAGCACAATGTGTGGTTTGGTTTAGCCAGAAGGCAGCTGGTTAGATCTTAGGTTTCTGCTTCCACAATGCTCTGTGTATTAAGGCACTACACAGAGCCTGTCATAGCCTATTTCCAGACCCGTGGATTGCTGCCCACACCTGTAATGTTCACAGTGATTCAAATAGGTCTGTCTCTTTTGCTCATTGACTGCTGTGTCCTCGGTTGTAAATAAACACAAAGCAAATCAGAGCTTTGTAGGTGGGATTTATAATGGGACCAGACAATAGCAACAGAAACATGGCCACAAAAACAATGGCAAGCTTGGATGAGATCGATGCGGCTGTACAGGTTGTTGCTGTTAAGTGCTCCTTACAGACACCACTGCAATACAGCAACATCCCCCTTCCCGAACTGAAATGATGTCAAAACTGGAGAATTAATTGAAAGAAAATGTCAAATAAGTGCGTTTTCAGGCCAAGTCTGGCAGGTTTTTGGCCATGGTTGTTTGGTTGGTTTTTCCATCAGTCCACCACTTTGGTCCAGAGGGAAGATCTCAATATTCATTGGATGGTTTGCCATGGACTTTCGCACAGACATTCATTGTCCCCAAAGGATAAATCCTAATGACTTCAGCAATTCCCTGACCGTTCTTTTAGCTCCACCAACCGGTCAAAGTTTTTACTTATAAATATCAGAAATATCAGGAAAATGGTGATTTATTGGCACCACACTTTGCACAGATATTCATGGTTCCCAGAGGATGAACCCTAATGACTTCCTTGATCCTCTGATGTTTCTTTTAGCACAAGCATTTGTGGTTTTGAGTGAAATATATCGTCAACTATTAGATGGATTGCCATGAAATTTGTTCCACACATTCATGTCCCCCTCAGGATGAATTTTGATAACTTGAGACTTTTCATGATGCATCATCATTGATTCGTGCCCCAGAATGCTGCATGAGTTTGCTGTGCAGCCTGCACATTTTTTTAAATCACAATTCAAGCTCAGCGTAGGTGTAAAGTTACACTTAATGTGCCTCACTCGCAAGTTTGACTGCTTTCAGCCCTCGGGGCAGTTACACCTGGGTTATTATTCGATTAGCTGAAGGAGAGCTTCTGAGCAGTCCCGAGTGTAGTAATGGAGACAGCTGTGAAAGTGCTGTGTGTGTCAGTGGTGAAAGATTATCCATGGCCTCTTATTTCTTAAGGTAATATTAATGTAATCTGTACTGTATTACACCGTTTACTTTACCTAGTGACAGAAAATGTGAGAGATGGGATTAGTTGGCATGAAGCAAAAATCAGCAGCCAAATTTAAGCCCACGCTGTTAAAAACACATGGTTTGCCTCCAGGATTTTTTGAACCACTCGGTTGCTTCTGAAAGTGTGCCCACATTGATTGCTACCATCAAAATGAAACCTCATTTTCAGTTGGAGTCAGACATTTTACCAAGCTCTGGCAAGGTTGGGATGTAAATAGTGTGAAATGTGAAATGCACAAGTTAAAATGAAAATGGAGCCATCGGCGGTCATCAGTCGCTGGCATCTTCATGCTTTCTCCCTTATTAGTTTGGAGCTGCGCTGTAAAACTACCAGCTGGTTTCAAGTTTCCAAACTGGGGAACTTGACTCCCATTAGTTCACACCAAGCATGTTTGGACCAGATTAATCAAAAGTCCAGAGTGTTTGTTCCTTCACTTGTGCTTCTTGGGCATGTGAGAATAATTCCATTAAAAGTTGTTTTCATGGACTCGTTATTTTAACCAACACTGCTGGAACAAGTGGAGTCAGTCATTCAGGGGAAGCTGCAGTGTGGTTTATTAAAAGTGAGAACATAACCCTACCAATTACTTTATGTTTGCTGTGCGATTGTTGCTATATCTGGTAAAA
This sequence comes from Lateolabrax maculatus, assembly GCA_031216445.1. Lineage (NCBI taxonomy): Eukaryota > Metazoa > Chordata > Actinopteri > Acropomatiformes > Lateolabracidae > Lateolabrax > Lateolabrax maculatus. The sequence goes on along the minus strand of CM062200.1, from coordinate 2,356,538 downwards.
GCATAATGAGCATCTGAATTCATGTGATTATGTTTAGTCAGTTCAAGTACAAAAAAGAAGAAAAAAAATACCATCAGTGGTATCTACAGTAGCCATGCAGAAAGATTTGGATTAATATGCTCAGGTTTTCTCAGATTTTGTGGGAAGAAATAGTTCCTACAGAAATGGTTGGCCGCCACAGACCCTCCATTCACCTCCATTGTATTGGGGTAGAGGTTGAAATCAGAGTTCAATATGTCTAAAACTAGATAACACTAGAGGGAAGAGAGAAAAAATGGGTTTTGGTAATTTGGGAGAGTCAACCCTTTAAATTCCAAAGCTAACAAAATAAAAATAAATTAACAAAATAAAGATTTTTATTGGTTTGGTCAAGAAAAAAACAAAACGTGTGATTTCGACCTAAAATTCAAATGTCAGTGTTTCCTCTCAGCTTGACAAATTAATGCTGTACTCTGTAAAGAGCAACACAAGGCTGTAATGTATTATTAGTTCCACCTCAGACCTGAATACATTATACTCAATGAACAGACCCTTTTGACCCTTACTTGGATGTAGCCTGGAGGAGATTGTACTGTTGTGCATATGCTAACCTAAGCACTTACTGCAGCTTACAGCATCTTAACCATAAAATCACTTGATATTCTGAAAGGCTCTTTGCATACCTATTGCTGATCCAGCGAATATAAACACGGCTGAAGGATTTTCTGAAATGGAACAAAAGCTGCGGCTTTAGAATTAAATGATTTATAAATTATTTATAGATATTTTACAGTATGTACTATCAAAATGTTAAAGGTTAAGGCTGATATTGTGTGTTTTTATTATTGTCAACAAATCCCATGAAAAGATCAGAACCAGCAATGAATTGATCCTATTAACTGGTATTGTCTTGTGTCGCATTTAAAAACACATCACTGTTGCACTGGGTGACATGTTCCTGTACGTTTTAGTTAAATGTCCTCCAGATGCTACATGATTATAAAAAAACTTGAGTTATTCTTCAGGAAGGGAACTGATTTGTAGCAGACTTGGGAGAAGAAGGCAGAATATTTTGGTGTCTTGTAAACACTTGAAGGGTTAGGCACTTTGTGTGCATGACATGAAAATTAAAATATAAATCCATTAATATCATTACTTTTCTATGTAAGGCACCTCTATTAACAAGGTTAAGAGTGCTTCACAAATGCAAAAAAACAGCATTTAAACAACCACTCAAGTGTAGCATGTATGAGTAAAACATCTGATAACAAAACCAAGAAATTAATAAAAATACATCAATGAAATAATTAATGAATACATTGAATCCATATAAAAGCACAATTTAAAAAGAAAAGCTTTTGCATTAGTAGGTTTTTTTAAAAGTTATTAAGAAGCATTTGCAGCGTACAAAATGTGCATTAATCCGCGGCTGAAAATAGTCCTCCCCAACTAATGCACTGTTCCCTCGTTTTGAGTAACGTTTGCTTGAACATGCAGTGCCCAGCTGCCCATTTTAAAAATAAAACCTTATATTTGTGACTTGTTTTTAAAGATTTACATATTTTGTAGCAACTAATAGGCTTGAGGCTTTCATATGCATAATCTCTCCATATTATCAGCTTGTGCCGTGTGTTCCTGTTGTCATGTACAGCAGCAGCAGCTCACTCAGTACATTCCCCTCGTCCGTTTAGCTCGTGACAAACACACATGCTGGCTTTCTTCTCCATCTCCCCCTATTTGTCGCTGGTCTGCAGCTCATTCAGGATTGGTTATCGCCCCCCTTTCCTCTCAGGGAGTCGGGGAAAGTCTCGTCTCCTCTTCTGATGCAATAGAAACCCCTGCAGCAGTGCACTGCTGTGCTCATGTGTGCGAGGGTGTATACGTGTTTAATAGTCCCCCACTGCTCTCCTTTGATGTTTCATTGGTTTGCCAGCTCACCAAATGCACACACAAGCATGGGTGATACTCCCACTGCAGAAACACAGAGATTACCAAACAATTACGCTACATATGATGCAAGCACACACACATTTTCATGGACTTGCAGTGGGTCATGCAATTATGGATGAAGTGGGCATATATTATGCACACATTTCACGACTCCCTCTCATATGTTCCCCCACATCCTCAAACAAACCAGGCAGAGGGGATCGTCGGCTCGTCCACAGGGGGTGAACATGGACTCAAACACCAGCCTGCGACTGCTGCTGCCACTGACACTGTCAGAAACACAATGGAGCAGAGTGCTGCATAATTCTCTCCTTTTCACTGCTCCCAGCCTCACTTATACAAATATTAATGCTCCATTTTGTTCTTGTCTTCCTGTCTGGAGTGGCCAGAGTAATCACAGCCTATTGTCTTCTCTCTTCGCCTCAGTGTTGAACTCGGAGGAATGTGCCACACTGTGGGCTTAGACAGGGAAAGGGGATCCTATTGAAGCTGTCACCAGTATTCCAATTATTCATCAGTAGTCTTCATTTCCGAGGGAATTATTGTGAAGCCTATTGCTTGCGGGGATTTTTCTCCTGCTTGTTAAAGCAACCATAGAAACGAAACAGAGGAAATAGTTAATTAAAAATAAATCACTCCTGTAACCTCAGAACATTTTTTAATGCCGTCATAGTACATTCCTCATTACCATGATATTACCGTCCTGCAGCCAGGGCAAGAGTTGTGATGTCCTGGAAAAAAAAAAGTGACTGGGTCATTAGTGAAAACATTTTTGGGGACAAGTTGACCTTTTTTCTACAATTTGTGTGAGGTAAATGTAAATAATAATGGTAGCACAGCTATCGTGCATATTTTATTATCTTCCAAAAGTTTTTGGACACATTAGAGGAAAGTGTTGAGTAGGTGTTTCCCATGACGACAGTGGAGTGACAACTTGGAGACGTTGGCAGGAGACCCGCTGTCATTCACCGTGGTTCATTACTGAATATGAAATATCTTATAAATGTTTTTTTCTTTCTTTTTCAACTAGTCCACGTAGTTCACTACCACTGGCATATGAAACTGTCATCAGTCCAGGTCTAAAACTCGCTGCAGCCGGTGAGGTCAGTGAGCCACGCTGTTGCAACACACACTCACCGGAGCAACAGATAAGCCGCTGATGATACAAATGCTCCCGTCTGAGGAACGGTTGGTGAAAAACTGCACTGAAATTTAATTTTGCTCTTTAAAAAAAAACAAAAAAAAACATGTTTTGTGATTTTAAAGATAAACATCTTCAGTAGGAAGCAGAGTGCCACAGAGAAGTGGCGAAGAGAGACAGACTGAGGACCGGTTTTGGTCTTTTCGTAGGAATTGTTGACAGTAACAAAAATACTGAATATCTCCAAACCTTATCTTTAAATTACCGTCCAGACAGCTGGTACCAAATATTCATGCCCACTGGAAAAACACCAATTCAGGAAAATAAGCAAAATGTAAATTTCTTTATCACAGTGGAAGCAAAGTCTAAGTAGTAAGTTTGTGGATCATCAATCATACAAATTATTTATCGTTATCTTTTATGTCTAAGAAGCTTGAGAACAATCAGATGAATCCTTTTGATAAAATGAGGAATTTTTTTGGTTCTTTTTTTTTTGGATCATGTGTATTTGCATCAAAGTTTTTCAGTGACCTTCCAAACTACACTGTAAATAAAATTTAAAATTATAAACGTGATTCTAAATCTTAAACGAGATGGTAAGATAACAAAAAAAAAATCCGAAAACGTCCACGAAAAACTTTTTTTTTTTTTTTTGGTTCGAAGGATTTCTGTCACCTCCAGGACCCGGGAAGCTTTTTGCAAGGCGCTCATCTGTGTTTTACGTGTCTCATATATAGAACAGGGCATTCTCTATACAGAGGCATTCCCAGACTACCCCTGCCATATTTGTCCCAGTGAGCTAGATCAACCCTAACCCTTTCAGACAAATGCTTTTGTTGCCCTCGTGCTGTTTGGCTGTTGATATGATGCTCGGTGGAAAATCGCTATTCCCCAATCTGACTCAGAGAATAGCGGGAGTGTTTTCCACCGCTAAAAGGCTTAGGAGCCCGGCTGCTGCAGTGTTCCCCGACCGGCTTGCCGACTGGCACTGTGCTGAGGCACGTGGCCAGAATCACTTACTGACACTTCACTGCCATCTGCCAAGACTGCAAGGTTTGCTTACATTAGTAAGGCTGAACTTGATAGAAAGCAATAACAGGATGAGGAGTTCCCGCTAGATTTTATGTGAAAGACAATTATCTTTCACTGTAGACTGTATATCTGAAGTAGCGTACAGACAAAACAGGAATGAAGGCTGTACTTACGCCGTAGACTCGGATGACTGTGTGGCTCACAAAGGAGTTTTTTTTTATTTTTAGAAATACAGTAAAAATCAGGAGGTGGCTGTATGCAGACGTCAAGGTCAAACCCAGACTTCCCCAGATGTCATTGCACAGTGTATAAAAACCTCTGATCGAACCCTGACTCAGCAGTTCAGCGGGGAATATCTGGGCAGGGAAGTGAACAAGAGGTTCCCTCCTCTCACTTAAAAACAAGTGCCCTTGAGCAAGGCAATTAACCCCCAGCTGCTCCCCGTGGAGCTGCTCTGTGGGAACTGGATCAAGGACAGTATCGGGTGTGTGCGCTCCTCGCCTCCTTCACCTGCTGCTCCTCCCTCGGGGCTGTAGCTTTAAAGCTGTCGCCTCACTCACCGATGGTTGCGTTGCAGATTCACACGATGTGACGCACAGTATGACGAGCACGGCATGTCTGTTGACTATTAGGGATTCAGATGCTCTTTCAATTTTAAGTCTCACTGGAAAGGAATGCCTCGGCATGCAGCAGTAATGCCCATGAAATCTCCGAGTTCGGGGGCAGCTGTGCGTAGGGGGGGCACGTTACAGCTGTGCACAGCTGCCTCATCAATCAAGACCTTGTGTTTTAGCTGGTGGGAAACCTGGGGAGTTACAACACTCTGCAAAGGACACGTCTGCTGTTTAAGAAGTTCAGGTTTAAGGGTTAAAAGCAACAGAAAGAGCTGTGGATTCATATGAATACAAGCCTCTGAAAAGGTTTTCTATCTCAGTGTCAAGGAGAGGAGCTAATGAAGCTAAAGAGTAAATGATGAAGCTCTTCTGATGCTTAACAAGATGCTGGAAGTCGAGGTAAGAGTCAACTGTACATAATGGAGGATTTTTAGTTAAATCTACAGCATCTCTTTAAAGGCGTCTGCTGCTGCTCTCTGAGGGGTTATTCATGTGGATATTTCTTATAAATGAATCTTGCTTAATGTTTATCACCCTGTTTGACCTGGTAGTAGCATGTGGCATTGCCTGTTAAGATTTTTGTCATTATCGCCTCATTCTATTGATTGCTTATTTGATTAACCTTTGTGTTTCTGTGACATTGATTTAACGTCCCTCGTGTTTGGGCTCCCAACGACTCAACTCTTTGTGTAAAATTAATAATAATAATTTTCAAAGAGTTTTTCTCTCTTCTTCTGATCTTATTTAAGCCTAAAAAGTAGAAAAGTATTGAAGTTGTAACATTTCACTTTGCCACAAACTGGACTTGCAGAAATGGCCATAAAGCAGTGTTGTTACACCAAATAATGAAATATTTAATCTCTCATATGTTTCATGTATTCATTCTTTTGCCAAAAAGTCATTAGCGATCCTACACAGTGTTGTTACTTATATTGTTACTATTTGGGGTCAGTCAGGGTCCAGAAAGGTCCACATTCCTGATAGACGTCTTATAAACAAACTGTTGAAGTATAAAACTCCAATAACAGAAATCCAAACAGACTTATTTTGGGATATTGGAGGGTAGTGCTGTGTTAAAAGTGCACCAGTCACAGATGAACTGTAGAGCAGAAAGTCTGTTGTATGTTTGCACTGCTGTGGCACAGACAACCGGATCGCTTCCTATTCAACCATCTGTCTGCTTATCAACTCCTTGATCATAACAGAATATAGTAACTAAGGCCACCACAAGAAAACGTGTTACTTATTTAGATTATCAAACGGACAGATGATCCTGCTACTGTCCAAAGTAAGAAACAACGGTAACCGTACACTGTGCAATCAACATTTACTTCATAATGATACATTAAAGCAAAAAAACAATCTATTTCCACTTTTAAGTATGTTGTTTTTCAGCCCTGAACATTAGGGTTAAATCAGTTAATCCTGTAGTTTACAAAATGTCAGAAAATAGGTGTGAAATGCCCGTCACAGTTTCTCCGAGCCCGAGGAGACAAAGTGCTGGTTTTGTTCCACCAACAGTGCAAAACCCAAAGATATCCAGTTCTCGATGATATGAAACGGAGAGAAACTGCAACCAGAGAATTTCTGACTTAATCGTTGATCAAATCTGTTTGTTATTCATTAATAATTATTCCACAATTCATTTCACACTGGTTCCATTTTTCACATTTAATTGCCTCCACATAATGTGCCCACACTCCAGTAGCTGCCTCTCAGTCATGAAACTCAGCCAGATGTTAGAAGCTGTTCAACGTGTTCTGTAACAATAATGAAGCTTACCTGATACAGTGAAGTAATAATGTACTTACAAACCAGGTTTTTTTTTCTCGGTCTCCCATTAAAAATGATTGGGCAGCTTTGTTGCTGTTGTGATTACCAACAGTGCTGCAGCGGCTCTGCCAAACTGGATTATACAGCATTCAGTGCTCACTGTGTTTGTGCTAGGAAGAGGCTGGTTTGCAGCCAGCTGTTTGTTAATTGTTATGGAAAAAACACATAAATGACTAGTTGAGTAAAACCTCAGGATGTTAGACTAGATGATGTTAATTTACATTATATCAAATTACACACACACAAAATAAAACATCCAAGCTCTGTGATTAAATCTTGTAATTATAGTCTGTGGTGATGAGATGAAAATAAAATAAATTTAATGCTTATTTCAGGATATTTTAGATCCTGAAATTTTACTTTTTAAGCCGTCATAAAATAATTATATTGCATTTTCAACACCATCTGGGTTTGGTGTCACAGTGCTGTGATTTAGTGAGATGGGTGGCTGCTGTGCACTCAGACGTATTTTAAAAAAACATGAACCCACACTACAGGTGCCCCTCACGAACCAGCTTCAGGCTCTGCTGTAAATTGCAGGAAAAGACTTGTGGCAGAAGAATATAACAGTGACAAATGGACTTCCTACATAACAGCTCATTAATGGAAACTTGACACTTCTATTCTTGCATGGATCACAGTCAGACAGGAAGGCGGAACAAGTCAAATTACACACCTCTTTTCGTTGTCTTCCTCCAGTGATCACAATTAAATTTCAAGCTGTAGAAAACCTTGTGATGTAGATTTTTTTTAAATAAGAAATCTTGCATGACTGTTCTGCCCTCATGAAATTCATGAAATCTCTCATGCAAGAAAATATAAATAGACATTTTCCTGACTGTGTGTACGTGGCACTTCAGATTTCTTCAGATGGTTCAGGCTGTCCATTAAACGGTAAGATGGCTGAATGAGTGGGACTGTACACACACGCCGGAGATATTAAAGTCAAACACAGATGGGTTGGATATGAGCTTCTAGACATTTAAGTAATATATGTTGAAGTACTGATGTAAGGTGATGAATTAATCCATTTTATAGGCGTTATGGCTGTCTCTTTAAAAAATAAATAATAGAGTTCAAACAGATTTGCGCACATTTCCTTCAAATGTATTCAAACAACCCACATCGCTTATCCTGAACTACTTTGTAGAATTAGTTTTCCTCCGCTGCCTCTCTGAGTGACGAGCTGACTCGACTGTTGCTTTCTCTCATTTCTTCTCAGGTGTATTTTTATTTAATTTTTGACATGATTTCCATTCAGCATGGCTCACTACTACTCTCCGTTTTGTGTTAACCAAGATAACAGCAACAGCCTAGTTTACTGAAGGTGCCAGAGCGTGCAATGGCTCAGACAGACGTCACTTTTCAATTCAAAAACATAATTACACATTGGATATGTAATTTTTTCCAACGTTCAGATGGTAGTTTGAATTCTGATTGAATAGCTACACCAACAATATGCATTTGTTGGCATTCTTTACAGTACAATTGTTGCATCACAAATGTAGTTTACAATGATCATGGTGGCAGATTCAAAGTAAGATGTCTGATTAGCACTAACTTTGCAATTCCAGCTGATATTTCTTTTTTTATTGTTTTCTGGCTGAAAATAAAAGTCCAAACTGACGTCAGAGATGTTCAGTTTACAATCATGTCTGACAAAGAAAAAGCATCAAATTCTCACGTTTAAGAAGCTGAAACCTGTAAATCTTTGACTAAAACGATTATTCTGTAATTAAATAGTTTCAGATTAACTTTCTGTCGATTCATTAATCGACTAATTATTGAAGCTGTGAACAATATGTTTCACTTAAACAAGTGAGAAACACAGCATTTCCTGTCAACTTATAACAACTTTACCAACAACACATTTCTCACAATGCTATGTGATAAAATAATCACCTCTTCTGGGATAATAGTGATATTATAATGGAGAGAGTGTTCTCAGTAAACTCCCTCTGATGTATCGCTCAGTATTCACACAGCACTATTTCCTTCAGGACTTACACATGATTATTTTGCGTTTGATGCTATGTTTATACATCAAAATTCATTTTTCATCAGTCAAATAAAACACAAGAAGACTGCGGTGGAGAAGAGCACACTTTCTGCTGCTAATCTGTTCGATGTAAATGTAAAACTTTTATCCTTTAATCCTCTGTGAGATCAGTTTTTTGTGGTTGATCCTCTAGCAGTGAAAACAGTACTTATCAGAACAGAAGTCAGTCTTTTATCATTTTATTTCCTTGATTCAACATCATCAAACCTCTCAGACATTTTCTCATGTTTATGGCTCTCTTGAGACCGTGTCATTGCACAGATCAATTTCATTTACTCTTCAGTCACCAAAATGCATCACATATTCGCGCACACGTGCCATGAAATGTATGAATTAAATCATCGTACCAGTGCGACTGTGGCGATCCTCGTCAACCATCTCCTGTATTGACTCATCACCGAGACTGAAGACAACTGCAGCGAGCGTCTTATGAATGATCGGCGGAAGAGCGAGATGGGGAGGAGGTCCACGGAGAGATCCTGCGGGAAGGTTTATTGACCGTTACCGTGGAAAATAAAACATCGGTGTCAGCCAAGCTTGCTACTTTCTTTTTCACCTGAAGCAAAGGTCCTCTGCAACAAATGTAAGAGAAAATGGAAACTAGTTAGAGGAAAAAGTTAGAGAATGTATCGCTTCATAAATCTTTGAGTCCCTCTCCTCTTTTCTTCTGTTTGTTATTCTCTTCTTTCTCCATGTTTCATGTCTCCTGTGCATAAAAGCTCTGGCATGCTTTTTCTAACCTCTATCTGCTCTCTTCTTCTCTTCACAGTTCACCAAACACAAACTTTATAATTCCCAGTTGCCGCATCCCTTTTCTCCTCAGTAGCTCGATGCTTGTGCGGTTGAAGGCAGAAGGTGTGCGGCGGCGGCGGCGGCGGCTGCCTGGCTGACGAACACACTCGGAGACCGTAAATCTCCAAACATATGAGAGGCAGCACACATAATCTGTCAGCCTGTTCGCAGTGTTAAGAGATGCGCGTGGGTGCTTGTGTACGGTTTCAGCATTTTAAGGACTCAAATGCTATAAACATTAATAATGTTGAAGGAGCAAAGCCCGAAGAGATAATTTGGCGCAACAGATTGCATGTGTGCATTTCATCCTTCGTGTTAATGTCGTTTGACATGATTGTTAGTGTTTCCTGCGTGTTTGCGTACATGCCTGCCTGCTCTCGGCGTGTCGGAGCCTCAAGAATTCAAACGGCAGGACTAAGCAAAGACCACAGATGCATAAGGCAATCTGAGCTGGCTTCACAAAGCACTGTGGGAGCTCATTACTGTATTCTTTGGGCTGGAAAATGTCTGTCAGTGAGGATTCATTAAAAGCCAACATGCTACAGCAGCTCCTGGTAGGGCTGTAATGAGAGGTCCTTCGCAATTTGGGCTCCCCAGTGCTTCAAATTGGACAGGTGAAGTATCTGTGGTAATCTGCGGTACAGATAGAGGCCGCTCAGATCGAGTTTGGCTTTTTGTCGGGGTCATTAGCATTACAATGCTTGCTGAAGCTCGGTGTCGTCTGCTCGGGGCCAGAGAACTTTCTAGTAGCTGCAGAATAACATCCATTCATTTTATCTTTCTTCAGAAACATTTCACTTGGAAACTGCTGCCGCCTGCCCATTTTTTAGTTTGTATTTTTTTATCATGGTTTCTACACGCTCCACTCTCCTCTCTGAAAATGTAATTGAAGCATTGTTCAATAGTTTTGCTCCATCATTAATGTGGGTGGACTGTTGTGAGGGCAGCCTTGGCGTAGTTTGGCTCTAATGCTGGTTGGAGTCGGTTCGTTTGACCTGTCTGGCCTGGCTGCTCCGTCTGACGGGCTCTAATTTTATCTTCAGGATTCAGCTTCCGTTCTGTGTTGAGCCTCTCTTGGTAGAGGAAGATGTAAAGGCTGCTTTGTCTGAGGTAAACTGTTTATTTTGTCTGCGCCTGTGTACTAAAAGCTTTCTTTTTCAGTCGCTGTTTTGTTTCTTTGCATTGATTTCCCCGGGGCCATTTTGTTTGCCTTTGTATGTGTGTTCTACATTTTTTGGTGTCAACTCATTGATTAGTGTATCTCCATCACAGCAGAAATAAATGTCTCAGCATCATCTCTTCTTTTTCTTTCTTTGTCAGTGCACTTTTTTTTCCCTTCCTAACTTCTTATCTTGCGTCTCGCAGACTCGCACACCACGTGTGACACGACTCAGCCCGACACAGCCGGCTCTCGCTGACCAGGCCAGCAGGGTATCCTTCGCGTCAGCTGAAAATCTGGAGACCATGTCGGAGCCTGATATCCCCATCGGCTTTAACCGGATGAACCGGCTCCGCCAGAGCCTGCCGCTGGCCCGCTCATCCAGCCAGGCCAAGCTGCGGGCGCCAGGTCTGTCCACCTGTTACACACCGGCTACAGGAAAATCTGAAGCTTAGCAAGAATAGTTTTTAGTTTGGTCTCTAAAATTGACTGTATGTGCACATTTTCTGGGCTTGAAAATATATTTTTTCAGGATGATGTAACACGACACGACATGATGTGACACGCAGTCTAACTCACCTGCAGAGAAGCCGCTCCCCATGAAGCGTTTACAACAGCCAACATGTCACGTCGTTTTACACATTTTATCTGGCAGACTCACATTTTTAGTGCCTCTACTGTCGTCTAACGTGACGGCGGCGGGGGAAGTGGTGGCAGCGTTCGACACCGCTCTGTTTCCATCAGTTAGGTTTACAGTTAGATCGCCTTGAGGTGAGGCCGACTTTGTAAAAGTCATCCTGCCTCGTTGTTTCCCTGCGTTGCTTTGAGGCAAATGATTCCACTGATAACATTCAGCTGATGATTCAATTCAACCCCATTCAGGGGGCAGCTCAAGTTAATGTACCCTCATTTTCACTGTCTTATATTGCTTTGATTGGCAAGCTGAGAGCCAATCACACACCGGACGAGCCCATGCATGTAAACTATTAATCTTAGTTGATGTCTTTGACAAGCAGCAGCAAACAGGACAAATTAGTTGTGACTGTAAATCACAAACCTCTTACAGGGAATCACTTATTTGAGTTAACTGAAGGCATCAAGTGTTAGTAAACCTGATATAGCCCTCTGAGTGTCAAGTCAATATGCCTATAGGATCGCTGAGTACAAACAGAGCTGTCTCAGGCTTCCTGTGAGCTTGCCAAGCTACCTGTCATCTTTGATTAATGGCTTTGGCAAGAAGCAAAATAATCTTCTCCTTAAAAGTCTCTATCTCACATATGAGGAGGAGGACGATGCATTTGCAGGAGTTAGAAAAGGTACACGTGTTGAGAATTTCACATTTTTCTGAAACACAGTTCTGAAACTACCAGATGGGTGTTTGCTACAGTAATAATATATTAGTTTACAATACTACAAACTTGAGTCCGTTAATAACAATTTATAGCTGAATGCATCATGTAACCATACAAAAAGCTAAAAATAGCTGTATAACACGTCTGTCACTGAATCAATTTGTGCTTTCTTATCTTAATATTACCTGACACACTAGTGAGAATCTGCACTTTGCTATTGCAGCTTCCATTGGGAGGAGAGGATGATAATTATGTGTCATTTCGTGCGACTTCATTTGTTCAGGCGGCACAGAGGACAAATTAATGTTCCAGGCTACCTTAGGAATAATGTTGGTTAGCCGAAGTTACAAGGAATTTTTCATTTTTTCATTTTATATGCTGAAGCATCAACATTTTGATAAATCTATGCAACTCCTTTTCATTTTATGGAGACATGTGGCCGCATGTGAGGCTCCAAATAGCATCTGAAAAAGTAACAAAACACAGAATTCACTATTTAAGTCAGTAAATTATATGTAAAGTAATTTTTCAATCAATTGATCTGATCTCAGTCTGTGTTTAGTGCTATAGCAGTTATTTGCCTTTTTCCAGAGAAAATCTAAAAATATGTGAAAAATCATGTACTCGATGCCCCTGAACTACAAGGCAACGTCACAGTCTTCCGCCCTCACGCGTCCCCCACATGTAAATACAGAAACGTCAGCTGTCAGCGGTGTGGAAAGTAACGAGACATCGAGAGCGTGCAACCGAGAGTAGTAGCAGTGAGTGTGGACATTAAAACCAGAGTGATGTATGTAATTCTGTCTGTGAACTCTCATTCAGCATCAACACATCTGAAATGCGTTAGTGTAGAGAGTCATGGGAAAGAGGCTGCAGCTGTGAGGGGGGTGGGGGTGCTGTTGTGTGTGTCTTGGTTTAAATGCATTGTTTTGACTATGTGGGGGGGGCGGGGGGGTGTTCAAGCTAAAATGGGTGTTTAGTCAATTCTTCTACACTCAGTTGGCACAAAAACAACAAACTAATATTTTGAGTTGAAAATTGTCCTTCCACTCTCTTCATTGCCCCCCCCCCCCCCCCTTCAACCATCGTGGACCTCCCTCATTGCTCCTCCCCGTCCATAAATGCAGGGATCTTGTTCCTCCAGCTTGGGGAGGAGACCCGCAGGGTGCACCTGACCCACGAACTAACCAGCCTGGATACTCTGAGGGCCCTCATTGTGCACATGTTCCCTCAGAGACTCACCATGGCCATGCTCAGGTATGCCTGGATTACACCAAACTGACAAGTATGTGTGTGTCAATATATGTATGTACCCAAGTTATTGAACAGTCTCATTGATTGGTCCAGGACCGTGTCAGCGCTACATTGCAAGTTTTATCAATCAGTCACGAGGTGAGCGGTGAAAGTGAAACACTGCAGTTTTATCCTCAGACACAGATAAAGAAATAATAACTTTTGTAAACAGATGGGAAATGAAAGCAGGAAACAAACAGATACAAATCAATACAGCCAAAGGAGGTGTGAAATAACAACTTTCAGGCCACAAGTTGATGTGCATGAAATCTAATCTTCAGTCAAAGCTTAAAAATCATGTTCAAATGACAAGTTAAACTCCATTTCTCAGAACCAATCAGCTGTAACGATTTAGCCTCTGGGGCCGAGGGGCGAAATATTTTAGGGTTTCCGGTGTAGCCAGCAAATATCCATATGCATACTAATGCATATTTTTTAAAACCTAATTAAGATCTACATCATCGTCCTTTAGAAAATAAACTATAATGATGTTATAGCTATTTAACACATTTTTACATCTTTTGACAGAGGTTAATGGCATTTTGGACATATTTGTAGTATATTCTGCAGATAAATAGAGGAAATGTAAATGTCGTCTTTCTGTTGGTTAACATGTTGACCTAATAAGTACACAAGTCAAAACAAAACACCAGAGATTTTTTAAAAATGAAAAACCTCAGACCTGATGTTGCTGTGTGGTATTTCTTTATGTACACTTTCTTTGTAATTGAGTCAAAAATTCAATAGGCATTTTCATCAGTGGTTAATTATCGACGTGTAGTGCTCAAATTGTTAGTGTCAGCAGGGCCCTTAACTCCCAACTCACTGAATATTACACTTCTGATGAATTCAATATGAGACTGCGTCCAGTCGATTCTCTCATTACGGGCGCCTCATGCAGTTAAAGATCTTCCAGTCCCCCTCCTAGTCTGTAAATGAATGTACATCACTGATTGTTAGCAGGTAATAGGAGCTGAAATTGTCTTTGCATGGACAATTTATCAGTGTTTTGATTTTGTTTTCATGACTACTGGTGTCCAGGTCTCCCAGCACAGCTCTGCTGATCAAAGATGAGACCCGTAACGTCTTCTATGAGCTGGAGGATCCACGGGACGTTCAGGACCGCTGCGTAATTAAGATTTACTGCAAAGAGCCCATCTACGGCACCTACCCCGGACACCACAACCCACACCTGGCCAACGGAGACCTGAGGGTAAGTGTGTGTGCTCTTGTTCGTGTACGTATTTTGTGTCATTTAATACATGGTGTTCCCCTGATTTTAAGAACTACAAGAATTTTCAGTGATGTAGAAAATTCCAATCAGTTTCTAACAGAAGAGACTTTTCACAGCATTTGTGAGTGAGACAAACACTTGTCTCTTTCTGGAAGTGGCAGCCAACCAGATCATCCCACCAATAATAACATTTTGTAATTCCCCTTGGAAGTTGTTATTTATCCGCCCCCACGCCAGCATCCATCTCCCACAGAACGCTGCTATTATTTCTTTGGGTTTACAAACACTACTTTGCATTACATAATGTGTCCAAGCACAAGTCGGTCTGCTGCCTGAGAGGGTACGAGTGTGAGTCATGTGACCTTACTCCAGCACTACTGTTCTTGGACCAGTGCCAGTCCTCCACATCCCCGGTGCTGACTAGGCGGGATGCCGACAGACTTTAAAACAGCGTGAACACTTATCGGTTCGTCTGAGGACGGGGTCATGGATGCAGGGTGTGCTTGTTGTAGTAGAAGTATTGGTAAATGGTAAATGGACGGCACTTAAATTGTAATTACTCCTGTCACCCATGTGCACACACACACACTTTTTTTTTGTCAGCGAATACAAAATACAGTTACTATGCCCCCCAGTACAATAGACGCCAATATTGACGCCAATATTGACGTCTTACGATGCTCATAATCAATGCATTTCTTCCTGAGCTCTTTGTGTCACCAAAGAGGATAAATACACACATCAAGGTTCAGGGAAGTGCTGCACGACTTGCTGTCGGTCTCGGGCAGTTTTATTTCCCCATGTGGGTCTGTGTGGTGCTGATGATGCAGGACGACGTCGGTCTGTTTGACGTCATGCTCAGCGTGAAGAACCCTGAGAGAGTTTTTCGGAGGAGGTTGGGAAGATAAAGGCCAACTTTGACCTTTGACCTACTGGTCATAGTCTGACTGTATTTCAGGTGTGATACCCCGACCTGTTGGTTGGTCCACGCCGCTGTGATCAACATAAAAATGGTCCACAACTGTACCCAATAGGTTGGGTACGCCTGACTTATCAATCAATCAATCAACTAGTTGTTTTAGCACAGCATTAGTGGCAAGTGGATGCAGGTTGTAGCAGAAATGTTTTGAAATGTAAGAGCTATTAAATGTCGTTGAAGAAGTGCTTTTTATCCTCCTCTTCCTCCTCCTTTTCTTCGTAGTGTTCCCACTACCTGTAACAAACTGCTGTTCAGTAGCTGAGCTCTTATTGATGAGCCACAATGGGATTTATCTTAATTCATCAGTCAGCTGCTGGCAAAATGAATGTGGCGTCAGCCTGATTAGCATGATTACTAATGCTGAACGCATTTGGTTACAGCTGGAGCAAAATAAACCTTTGCCAGTAGATAGACCGAGGGCCTAATGCCGCTCAGTTCTGCAGTGTTGGTGTTTTCTGTACTAGACCTTGCATTTTGTTGCCGTCTAATTACGCTGTGATTATGGAAATTAGAAAGTGGTAATTTAAAGTGTTAGAGAATGCTGCTTTTATAGAATAAAATAAATTATGAAGTAGATAAATGACATAACAGAAAAGCAGACATATGCAGAGCGCACTCTGTAAGAAATGAGTCTGCATGTTAAACAGTTGGGATGAAGTGAGTGCCGTCGACAGCGTCGCATTTGTCACATTTGTCGTTTTTTGTTGCCGTCAATCAAACACCATTTCTGTTTACACGCCTGTGTGTGTGTGTGTGTGTGTGTGTGTGTGTGTGTGTGCGCATGCGATTGCCTTTCTGCATGTCGGCGTGCATTAATCGCCGCTGCCCTCTAATGTTGTGGAGGTCAGCTGTTCGTCTCTCTCATGGGATCGGTCGCTGTCTTCACGGCTCTGAAGCCTTCCTACCGTTTTACAGCCTTATCAAACCAGCAGGCTTACCTTGAGTTTTATGTGTGTGTGTGGGGTACACTGCTGCCAAGGTGAGCGGCTAGGACGTGTGTGTGTGTGTGTGTGTGTGTGTGGGAGCTTATTGAACCCCAGCCGTCAGAGCCAAGATTATCCTCTGATTGCAGACCACAAAAGCATGACCAGGATTACTGAAGTCCATCCAAGCCTGGGACTGGGGTTACAGAATGTGGTTAGGGAAGAGATTGATTGGCTGATCTTCCTCAGCGGGAGACGGGCCAATTTTTGAACGCTGCCGCAGGACGAACCTCGCAGGGGGCGTACCTGCCATAGATGCCTTGTGACTTCAGGGGGTCTTAGAGGTGGGATGAAATGTCTGTGTGTCTTCAGCACGGTCAAAGGATGGTGTCGATACGAAGCTGTTGCTAAGATACAAGATGGAAGATGATGGCACTAGAGTCATTAGTCTGCTGTGAGGCTGTCCACAGGGTGTTGTTGAAAGAGGCCTAAGGGTTATTATGTAGAAATATTGGTTTTTCAATTCGTATCGTCTCCAGAAGATGGCTTTGTGCGTCACAAGCAATTAGAGTGTTGTCTTCTTTTGTGTTTCCTTGCTGTATCTATTACTCTGGGCTGGTAGCCTCCCATCCAGGGCTTTCACTCTGCCGCCGCTCTCCTTTCTGCTCCGCTTTGTTTTCGCCTTTTTCCCTCTGACATTTGGGATTGATGCCAAAAGATAATCCCTTCATGCTCAGTCTGTCAATAAACAATCAAGTGCAACTTAAAATGCACTTAAGGGGGCAATTTGGAGACTTTCCTGTCAGTCTTGAAACAGCATCTATGAATTGATGTGAAATGTGACAGTGAACCGCACCGGTTCATCGAGACATAAAGATTTCTTTAAGTTTCCAGGTCATTTCTGGTTTTTTCAGAGAGCTGAAAATGAAAGCGACCCTCCATGTTCAATGTCATGAGGTCCTTTATTTACTAGGACTAAAAGCAGGACTTGAGAGTTATTTATAAAGCTTCCTGCACTTTCAGCAAAGAGGAGGATGGCTGAGGATAGAGCATGACATCGCTGTTTTAACACACTCTCTGCTGCAAAGTATTAATCATGTTTGGTAGTTTCTCTCATTTTGAAATATATGATAATGGTGACATTCAAAATACAGCAAATAGCAACGTTTTTTATGTGTAGGCTTCATGTGTATTTGCAAATAATGAAGCCGACTAAGCTATCTAGGTTTCAGTATATATGGAAATAAACTGAAGCCAAAATGAATTAATGGCTTAAATCTCATAATGATATTTACCAATAATCCATTTGCATTAGGCTTTAAACACTGGCAAGCTAATCATACGTCTTGTAAAAAGATAATTTGACTCAGCTGCGTGTTATATCCTAGTCAGCTCCATCCAATCACTTGTTTAACAGCACCTATAATAGCACCACATCTTGTTTGTATTGTGAAATTATCTGCACACAGCAATGATGTTACAAACCCTCTGTGAGGCTGTGGACGATTAAACCATTAAAAACTGTCCGATTTCCTGTTTAACTACACTTCCTGGCAACACATGTGGCCCCATGGGTAGGGGAAATGAGTTATCTAGTTGGTATCTAGATAAATAGGAGCTGTTAGAGCAATCAAAGTTTGATTTATAACGGCCGAAATTCTTGGCTGTAACAGACCCAAATCATCACGCGTTGTTGTTGTTGCAAAGCTCCCTGCAAAAATAGTCTTTTAATAAACTCACGGTCATCAATCAACATCAGAATGTGAAAATAAAGAGAGGAATCATTTTCTAAGTTAAGATAGTTAGGCCTAAAAATATTATTTTTTTTGTCCAGTTCAGACTGAGTTCCTACTCGAGGACACTTGATGATTGCGGGCCCAGTTGTGTATCTGTTGTTCCTTTATTTATTCACAGAGGGAGATGGTGTATGCACCTCAGGACTCTTCACCCAACCGCCGCCTCAGCAACCCCCCCATGTCTTCCCAGCATTCATCTTCCTCCGCCTCCCCTCCACAAGGCTCACCGTCCCGCGCCCGCCTCCTCTACAGCGGTGGCAGGCCGTCTTCCTACGCCGGGCCACCCCACCACACCCACTCCCTGCCGCACCCCCACCCGCACCCTCACTCCCAGTCCCACCACTCCTCTCCCCACCAGCAACCACAGCTCCACCAGCCCCACCACACCCAGCCGGCCTTCTGTGCCTCCTCCAGCGCCATCCTGGAGCGCAGGGACGTGAAGCCCGACGACGAGGTGGGGGGATCCAGGAGCATGGTGCTTCTGCGGGGAGACGAACGTGGGGGAGGGGGGATCTACGCGGACCCCTACTCTCTGGGCCCAGACACAAGTCGGCTGAGCCTCGCAGGAGGTCCTCACTCCCCTCTCCCAGCCAGAGCCGACCCCTATGGCTCCTTATACCGCCGTGGAGGTGGAGGAGGGGGGGGAGGAGGAGGAGGCGCTGGATCGATGCGATCGCTCACCTCCTACACAGCAGCCGCTTTACAAGGAGAGCTGATGGAAAGCGGCGCTCTCTACAGACCAGGAGGTCCGCTTTACAACGACGCCTACGCTGCGTCGATGTTGGCCATGGGGCTGCGGGTGCCACCACCCTCCTCCCCGCAGAAGATACCCGACATGAGGGATTGCTACGCGGGCACCATGCCCGGTCGGGGCTCCCCTGGGAGGCAGAGCTTGCGAAGGGACTCGGTGTCCTCCTCTGTGTTCGGGGACAGTCCCAAAGCTCGGGGCCAGGGCTCGGGGCTGGGTCTCACCTCAGAGCAGCTCTGCTTGATGGCCGGTCCTGGAGGGGAGGGGGGGAGCGGCGGAGGCTTCGGCTCACCTCTGATGGGCAATGAAACAGAGACCAGGTGGGACATATTTGTATACCGTAGTAACAATGTATACAGTACTGTATATTTATTACATATATATTACATATTAGCTACTGTAGTAGTACATAACATACCAAAGTGAAAATAGCTCATCAAGCTGGCATGATAAGGTTAGTTAACTACCAGTTGGCAAGTGATTTACTGTAACTCGGCCATTAACTTGGACACTAAGTTCACTCACAGTTCGTATATTTGTGCCATCGACCTCCTGCTTCGCAACTGGCTGCAGACCTTCTTTTTTTTGTTTTTTTGCAGATTCTACATATAAGCCACGTAGAATTACTATAATTTAGCCTGATTTTCCAGTTCTGGTCGATGTTAAAAACTGTTATTAACATCAGTGAGTATTCATGAACTGTTTTATCAATGCAACCATCAAACTTGAAGCGGGGATGAAAATTATACCAATACCACAAAAAGAGAATATTAGTGGAGCACTGGGAGAGTTTTAAAGGATTCATTAAATATATTATATTTATAGTATTATTAATGAACTGTGTGTAAGTACATTGATAGTAACTTCAAACCGTCAAATTCCTTGTATCTCTACACACACTTGGCCATTACAGCTGATTCTGAATCATGTAAAAAAACACAAGAAATCTGTTACAGTGGTTCTGTGTTTGCTGTGTGAATCCAGGGAGCGTATGGAGGCCATGGAGAAGCAGATAGCCAGTTTGACCGGGCTGCTGCAGAGAGTCCTTAGCAGAGCGCCTGAGGCAGAAAGCCCGTGAGA
This sequence comes from Lateolabrax maculatus, assembly GCA_031216445.1. Lineage (NCBI taxonomy): Eukaryota > Metazoa > Chordata > Actinopteri > Acropomatiformes > Lateolabracidae > Lateolabrax > Lateolabrax maculatus. The sequence goes on along the minus strand of CM062200.1, from coordinate 2,336,574 downwards.
CACACACACACACACACACACACACTGTAAATACTGTATGAAAACACACTCCATTTATATACATGTTTGCCTCGACACACGTGAAGGCAGCGTTCAAAAACCACCATATATACTTTAGGCTGTGCAATATGACCAAAATCCTGATTGTATCGGTCATTTCATATCCCGACTATGATAATTATAAATAGTTTATATAAAGTCATCACATGTAAAGGCCCATTTCTTATTACATTTTTAATTATATACTTAACGAATAAAAGGTACTTAGTCATTTTTGATTCATTTCTACCTTTTATTTAGCTTTCAATAAAGCATGTAACAAAATCTAAAATATTATTGTATAAAATATAAAAAGGTAAAAAGTAAAAGGCAGGGCTGCCAAATCTCACGCCTTCACCGGCAGACTCACAGAATTGACACACTCACACGCTGTCCTGGTGGACTGGCCATCTGGTACACCGGTGGCCGCCGCATCTGTGGTCCGGTGGACCGTCCAAAAAATATTAAAGTTTTAACGGTCCGTCTGTCTCAGTAGCGGCCCGCTCTGTGTGACTAGAACAGCATTCATGCCATATATACTGCCCCTAAAACTAGCCGAATATGGTATAATACATCAGTCAGTGAGATGGGAAAAATATTATCCGAAATCTTAATTTACTGCCCACTACAGTTGATCATGTACAGTGAGCGTCTGGTTTCAGACTTCACACACACCAGGAAGTATAGTCTGAATAAGGCTGCGAGCAGCACGTATATTTCCCACATTTTCCACCATATATCAATAGCTTCTCAGTAGCTAAGTCGATAGTGTGTTCTGGCTGTAAGTACTTTAACACTTGCCTCTTCCAGGGAGAAGATTGAGTCAGCCAGCGACTGCTCAGGAACTGACAGTAAGTGCTCACAAAAAAAAAGACAAACTACTTCCTATCACTGCCTGTCACTGCTCCTCACTGCTGCCTGTTTGATAGCCACATAAATTGGCTCTTCTTTCCTCCTGCTGCTATTTCATTTTCTCTGCATAATTCTTAAAGTGCCTCATATGTGATCGTAATGGCTGACTCTGCGAGCTTCTTCGTATTATGTGTGCCGGCTTTTGCTGCTGTGTAACTGGTGCCCATGCTTCTTGTTTTAGCTGGACGAACTAAAAAAAAGAAAGGTAGCTATGTGTCCCTGAAGTGTCTGGTACCTGTTCCCTCGTCTGTTCCCTCGTCTGTTCTTTATCCTTCATTTGGGTCCTCATGATCTTCCAAAAAAAGTGTGTGTGTGTCGTCCTGTAGGACTTACCTCCCTCTCAGCTGGTGTCCTCCATTTTCATGGTTTCTGTCTCTTCTGAGTGAGAAATCATTTGAGTTGCATTGAATCTAAACCAAAACCTTGTTGTTTTTTTCAAGGTTTTCCTCTTTTTTTAGTTATTGTTGGTAGCCGGTCATGTTCAAAAAGTCCAGTGTGCTTTTGAAAAGGTAAAAAACAAAACAAAAACTATTTGCTGTGTGCAGAACTCTTCAATAATGGAATATAAAACAGCTTCAGCCACTGATGAAACTGCACGTTTTGAAAGCTGAATAAGGTCAAAATGAATTGATTTCTTTTGATAAATTGTTCAGTTTGAGCTGCTGTTTCCAAAAGGAAGAGATTTTGTGATTTAAATGAATGTTCTCTTGTTATCTGATTGTGCATTAGCATTGGAAATATTTGATCTCATGTTAAATTATAGATAAGGCTGGATACTTTTAATCTGAAACTTAAAATGGTTTTTCTTTGGAGTAAATTTGTTTGTTGAACATTCATTTCTACTATATTTTCACAGATTTTTCTTTCAGATATTTATCTGTCTGTCAGCCAGAATGATGATTTTAGTCAAGTGAAGTTAAACTTGCCTGTGTGGGTCTTTGTGCTCACAGTTAAAATCAGGACATTCCTCTTATTCCCTTAAACCGGTGAGGCAGCAGAAAGTCACAACGACTGTCGAGTTTCAGAGATGCTGCCCACTGTGCTTGTCAGACGCTCCTCCAAAGCTGTAAATTATGGTTAAAAATGGCCAAAAAACCCCACAGTGGCTTCAGATCTCCTGGTCAGAGTTTCTAGGACACGCTGCAGCTAAAAGTACCTCGTCTGCAGAGTGTCGGCTCTGAGAAAGGGCTTTCAGCAGACAAGTTGGTCTGATGGTGACACAGGAATCCTGCTCTTCAGTCACTTTAGGTGACGAAAGTGGCCTTAAAATGCAACTCTTCAACCTGTTATCGATTGATTGTTTCGCAGTTGTTTTCCCTTTGTCTCGTTCTGCATGAAGCGTGCGACTCAACACCCTGAGTACTGTCAGAGCATAGCATTCATTTTCATTTCAAAGGATTATCTGAGTTGGAAACAGTCATACATTTGGGCTGTCTGGGGACTCTTCTATAATGAGATACTTGATTTAGTGGAAACGCTGTTTTTCACTACCGACCCTGTCCGTCCCCGAAACCCTCCCATGCTGTTTATCATTGTCAAGTCTACGTAAGACTGTAATCTCCACCCTTGACCTACAGCTCAGATAGAACTTGTCCTGATTTGCTGCTGCCAAATCCTGCAACAACCAATATTCTGCATCCAGTCGGTCAAATTGTTTTTCCACTGGAGGACATTTGAGGTCATGAATTGGCTCCTAAAGAGTCAATGTTTCCTGGAAATGTTCTTCAACATTTCCCCCAAGCATTCATTTAAAACCTTTTGATTTGCTAACAGTGTTTTTGGGACAACTTCTATCAGTTCCGCTGTGCTCGAAATGAAACTCCCAAAAACAAAGGTAAGAGAACTGAATTTTAAATGCTGCTTTTTGTTGGGCAGCTTTGACGCCGTCTGCTCCCTTGGCCCTGATGCCTCCTCCACCCTCGGGGGCCCACCAGCCGGTGACAGTGTCCCGTCTGCAGATGCAGCTCCATCTACAAGGCCTGCAGCAGAACACCAACGCTCTGCGCAAACAACTGTCGCAGCTACGCAACATGCAGGTGTGTGTGTGTGTGTGTCATAGCTGTGAATGAAAAAGGTCCAAAGCAGCAGCTTAATTTGTGTATTTGTGGCTGTAATTGGTGCTTAAACTAATACAGTCTAATATAACAGTCCTGCAATAAATCCTCCCTTTTTGAAGGTTAAAATGTTCCATTTTTGTTACAGAGAGGTGTTTGTAATATTTTGTCCACTCTGTTTATATCAGTGAGGGTAAACTAAATAACAGTAACATCTCTCTGTATAACACAAAACAATTCAACAGCAACTCCATCCTCCAAAACGACCATATCACACCCATTTTAACCTCTTTACTGTGGCTCCCCGTCTCTTTTAGAATCGATTTTTAAGATTTTATTATTTGTTTACAAGACTCTGAAAGGTTTAGCACTTCTGTACTTACACTCCCAGCCGCTGCCTTCAGGTCACTGAACACTACAGCGTTAATGTACCAACAGGAACGTTAAAGTAGTATTTTCTTATTATGGACCAACCTGCCCGTAAATATGTGACATTCTGCAAATTCCTTCAAGAAATATCTTAAGACTTGTCTTTGTAATCAGTAGTTTCTTATTTTATTGAAATATTTTATTATTCTCTTTGTTTTATTATATTTTAAGTAGTTTGTGACTTTTTAATCTGTTTTTTAAACATTTTTAATACAACTTTATGTAAAGCACTTTGAGCTGCATCTTATATATGAAAGGTTCTGTACAAATTAAGTTTTCATTATTATTCTTATTGTAATAGTTTTTATAGTTATTATTATTATTATTATTATTATTATAGATTTAAACAAAAACTGAACACCATAACCTTAATAAAAGTAGAAATCCTAGCAGAACTGTTGTGTTATGGCACATTAGTTTCAACAAGGTGTACCTAATAAACTGGTAACGATCTTACAGTGAAAACTGTGTAAAATGTGATTGACTGGCAGGAAAAATTAACCGAGTTTCTTGGTGTCCCAGCTGGAGAACCAGGACTCAGTCTTGTCCCTGCTGAGGCAGACGGAGGCCGAGCTGAGCCTCATGATGCTGGACGCCATGCGCACGCAGGAGGACCCGCTCCAGAGACAGCGCCTCCTGGTGGAGGAGGAGAGACTCAAGTACCTCAACCAGGAGGAGCTGCTCATCCAGCAGCTGCAGTGAGTCCAGAGCACAGTTGATTCATGCCACAAGCAGGATAAGTGAAGGGTCATTTGTTCGGGTTGCTCCGATGTAGAGGAACACACGGGGACAGAAGGACCTCACACGGGGACGAGGTCAAGTTCTCAAAGGCATCTTGTTCCTGATTTAAATCAACATTGTGCCAGTTTTCACCTATTTTATTTAGGCGAAGTTCGTGTACATATTAATGTTTAACATTTGAGAAATTTTCTTTTTAAACAAAAGAGATTTTGTAGAAAAACCGTTGATGTTTCTCACAGTAAGGTATTGAAAAAATATTTTTTCATAATCAGTACCAGAGATTCAGGTATCAACAGTAGAATTTAAAAATGTCAAATGATCCTCAGCTCGAATTATTCCTGATTTACATTATGTGACATTATGTCATCATGTGCAGTCAAGTATTCAAAAAGGATCTTTGGCAACCGGACAACAGATCGGACACACAAGGTTTCATTGGCTGAATTGTTCTTTCTTTTTTGTTTTCTTAGAACTTCTAGATGTGTCAGCTGATCATGTTGACCCTGTAAACAAAACAGTGTCCTCAGGACCTTCAATTCCCAAAATGCACTGTAGTGCCAGCTATTCCTAGATTTCAGCTACTTGCTATTACCTAGTGTTTTGACACAAATTCTGTTTACGTTAGTCCTGAAAATTTCCAAAGAAAGGCAGTGGCTCCATGGATCCATGCCACATGGTGACAATTAGACATTTATTTAAACAAGAATGTCAAATATTCAAAGTTCAAGGTTCATTTATTTGTATTTTCCGACACAGGGTTGAAGAAAGAAATGAAAGTTGTAGCCCCTTCATGCTGCACAAAACATATATACAGATAATTGCATTTAGAATAAAATGAAAGCAATATATGCAGTGTTTATATAAATATATACATGTACACCCAGGAAATATTTCTGTAGTGAATTTTTATGATATATTATTTATGATCATATTGAATTATTTGGGTAATGGTCGCCTGAAGGAGACAGATTTAAGGTTAAACACCACATGTAGTATTGAGTGTTATGAGTCTGCGACCTGGTCCTCCACAGTGACCTGGAGAAGTCGGTGGAGGAGCTGCAGAGGAACTCGTCAGTCAACCACGGCCTGGTGACGGAGCAGGACGTGGAGCAGAAGAGCAAAGAGCTGAGGATGCTGGGAGAGACGCTCACTGAGCTCAAAAGTAAGCCCTGTTCTGACCTCCTGTATGTGCAGTGTGATTTACTTTGGCTTTTCTGGTGTTTTCTTTAGTCATTTTGTGTGTTTGCTCACCGGTTCCTACGCTTCCCTCTAAGCTGCAGCCACTTAGCTGCTCTCCCTGTCTGTCTCGGTGCTTTTACCCTTAAATCGCAACACATTTTAGGGAAGCTGCTTTCCAAAGGTCAAACTGCTGCCTGGCTTTCCAACCGTGCTGCTTCACCACTGCTTTATTATACATAAGCATGTTTCCTCCTTTAAAGTCTGGTGATATTCTATATTTTTCTTATTGTCACAACCTTTTTTGTGTGTGTGTGTATCAGAGCCTCTCTGCCAAAAATTCTGTTACGCTGGGTGACGTTCCTTCATCACCATGAACACACTGTAGTTTATTTTGACTCAGTCCCACACACACCGTCCTGCTGCCACTCACTGGAGCACCAAATGTGGATTAATCCGCCACTGAAAATAGTCCCTAAGAAATGGACAATTTCCTCCTGTTTGAGTGACGTTTGGTAAAAACTACAGTGAGCAGCTGTTTTAGGGAATTACTGAGCCTTTGTTAAAAATGAAACCATATATCTGTGGGCTGTTTTTAAAGATTCACGTCTTCAGGAGGAACCAATACTGTACTTAAATCATTCAAATGGTCTAAAACTGTAAAAAATACCAAGAAGAAATGTTCCACTCATGAATCTACCAGAGTGCAGTACTGTGGTGGTAGTTTGGGTCATAGATTAAGTACAAGTGTTGCTAAAATACTACGTGTATGTCATGATTTATGTTATACAAAGTCACATGAATATTTATGAATCTTCTCGGACTTTAATTGATATTCATGAAGTTTCAGGTTTAGCCTCCTGTCCTGCTACTCTGACCCGTGTACTCCCTCTCAACATCTTGAATATTAATCAGTGACTCCCAAGCTCTGGGGGGGGGGCTCATTATAATAATATGTAGACTGTTAATTAGCATTTCCACCTAGTACTTCCTGTACAAATACAACGCCGTGCTTTGAGTCTGTATTTGAGTGGCAGTTTATCAGGACAGATAAAGATTTTAGATACTGGCTGTGTGTCGTCCACACACACACACACTCACAGATGAACACACACTTTGTTGTTGTTACTGCACATCCAGCATGCCCTTCCCTCTCATTTGGCCGACCTCCACTGAATCCTCCTTCTGGATATGACAGGAAAATCCAGTGGCTTCAAATAGCTGCGACAGAAACAGCATCCTGTCTTCCCTTCCTGTAATCTCCCCTCCCTCCCTCTTTACCTCCCTCCCTCCGCCTCCATTCTTCCACACATCGTTATCTCAACGCATCCTCTCTGACACGCTGCTTTCTCTCTCCATCCGTCTTTCTTTCCTTCCCTGTCGTTCTCCCCTCCTGATTCCCGTTTCTCTCTCCCCTCCCGTGCAGACCAGTTCCCCAGCCTGCAGAGTAAGATGCGGGTGGTGCTCAGGGTGGAGGTGGAGGCTGTTAAGTTCTTGAAAGAGGAGCCTCACCGCCTGGACGCCCTGCTGAAGCGCTGCAACACCATGACTGATGCGCTCAGCACGCTCCGCAGGTATACATACCAAACACTCCTAATAATGCCGCACTCTCTTATTAAACCAGGTCAGCTCACACGCCACATTTTCTCCCCCTGTTGACATTTTTCTTGTGGTTTTCTGTGAGCTTTGTACCAAAACTTACACTCGTAAGCACTGAATAAGAGGGCTGGGTGTTATTTAAATTGTTTAAACGAGTTTAGCCATACCTGAGATTCAGTACGATACTAAATTGGTTCCTTAAAATATAAGTATTTGCTTGCACAATAAAAGATTATTATAAAAGATGTGATTTGCACACAAAGGCATTCACATCTATACAAACACACTTTTACCTACATATACTCAGTTAAAGTACCAGTAATATGTTTTACTCAAGTAAAAGTAGCAATACTGCTCTGTAAAAATACTCGATTACAAGTCCTGCATTCAAGATTTTACTTGAGTAAAAGTACAATACATACTTGAAAAGGGTTTTTAGTAAAACTGAAATTCCGATAAATACTCGTTTCACTTGCCGAGATGCAGATCTTACGGAGATGAATATTTAACACATTTATAGCAGAAATCTTGCTCCTCTCCTGCTCGTATTTGTGTTTTACATGAGCGATGAAAAACGGTTCCTGACGTGTAAACGTAGAATGAAGTACTAAATAATCATGGTTAAGTCCTGAAGGGAAAAGATGGCGTCTGAACACTGAGAGACACATCAGAGGAGGTTTACTGACAGCAGCACTCTCTCCATCTCAGTGTTGCTAGCGCTGGTGCAGTTGGTAGTGAGATGTTCTGGTCAGAGCGACTTCATCAGACAGCATCCTACAAGAGATGATCATTTCATCAAAGCACGTTGTTACCAGAGAATCCTCCTCTGTGCCGTGTGATTCTCTGTTCTGCTGCCGATAACCCCACAGAGTTTCAGCACAGATAGTTTCAAAACTATATCAGAACGCTTGTTTTAACAGTTCTCATGTGTTAAATGTGTTTGAGGATGTTTCCAGTTTCCTTCATTCATGTGACTTTATTGTCCCAAGAGTGAATTTGTATCTATAAGTGATCTATAAGTCACACGACTGATTGATGAACTGTATGAAAGGAAACCTGATGAAGGCAAGTTAGCTGAAAATGTTTTGGTTTTACTAGAGAAAACTTTTAAAAATTTTAATGAGCACAGTTGACAATTTTCGAATTTCCTCTTTCGGCTCCAAACAGAAACATTATTGAAGTTTGATACCCAGCCCTGCTCAATATTCTTTCTTTCTTACTCGGTGTGAAATGTGAAGTGATTGACGATGACTGCGACCAAAACTGCAAAACAACAGAATGAAATCATGTTCTGCATGAACAGATGAGGCCAGTAAATAGTTGTAAAGATAAAATAAATCAAGTACTGTAAGACAGAAAATCTAAACTGTACAATCATATAATTTTAAATGTTGTATATTTTATATAATGTCTTTATAATGTAATTACCTGTAGATAAAGTTATTTTGTATAAGTATTGTTCATTTGACAGTCAGTCAAGAGGAAATAAATCAACGGTTTTTGATAATCTTTCAAGCAAAAATGCTAAATGTTATGATGTATTATAGATATTATAGTAATTCCAGCTTCTAAAACTTTGTTGATGACATTTTAAAAGGACTAAATGATCAAAACATGATGAATTGGTCATTAAAATAACGCCCTGGTGGTTGAGGGGTTTAAATTGTTGGTTCCAACTCTAATAAGTATTGTTAATTTGACGAAACATGATTTTTGTGGTACATTGAGTGTATTTTATCTTCTATTGATTGTAGTTTCCAGGATGCTTCCCTAACGCAGTCCAGGACCTTCATGGTGTCCTGTGTGTATTGTAGTTTCTTGTATCCCTCCTATATGTACAGACAAGTCACAGAAGGCGTGTGGAAGAGCCCCGAAGACCTCTCCGGCCAATCACAGAAGAGAGCGGAGGACGTGAGTCGCAGCTCCGACCTGGACATCCTCAACAGTCCTCCCCTCAGCCTCGCTGACCTGAGCACCAGCGCCGGCCTGGCCAACTGGATGCCCGTGTCCGCCGGCGACGCAGACGCCTCGGGGCCCGAGCAGGACATCCAGACTCCGATGACCTTCAGAAACCGGGTTCTCGACGAGCTGCCGAGTCGGCGTCCTGCCGATAAGTCTGTGTCGGCAGAAGTCAGACTGGTAATCATTGTATTTTTCTTCATTTTTAGATCATGCTGCTGTGCACACATTATTCTGATTATTATGTCAGGATTAGCCAGATGGCAAACGTCTATTTACATTTGAAATTGCATCTAAAGGTACTTAATTTTCGTATTGAGACCCCGTTCACACACCAGCAGCAGCAGGCGGTTGATAATTCCATTTATCCGTGTAAAATTAGAAAACACAGTGCATGAATGTGTCTTTATTATGTTTTTTCCAGCCTTCCCTTTTAGTAGTTTGCATGTTGCAGCTCTTCATTTGTCTGTATCTGTATATATGTCAGGCGGCAGAGCGGGACTGGGAGGAGAAGCGTGCCAGCTTGACCCAGTTCAGCGCCCAGGACATCAATCGCTTGTTGGAAGAGACCCAGGCCGAGCTGATGAAGGCCATCCCGGACCTCGACTTTGCTGCCAGGCACATCAACAAGCCGGCAGTGCCCCCCAAGCCCCAGATTACCATCCCTATAACCTCCACCACAGTTACTTCTCCAGCAGCTGGGACCACAGGGACCGCCACCTCAACCACCACACCCAGCGGGGACCAGCAGCCCGGCAAAGTGCAGCTGGCTGCCCAGAAGCTGAACAGCATGGAGGGGGCAGGTTCACATCGAGGCTCGGGTGGGTCGTCTGTTTTGTTTTTTTTCACCACCATCTGTGGTGCAAATTCTGTTTATTTACCTTGTTATAAAGTTGCGGTAAGAAGAACTTTACCGGGTGATTTACGTGTTCACAGTGGATCTCAGCGTGACCAGGTATCGAACAGAGAAACCCTCCAAGTCCCCGCCGCCGCCTCCGCCCCGCAGAAGCTTCCCATCGGCACACGGCCTCACCACCAACCGCACCGGAGAAGTCATCGTCACCACCAAGAATCTGAAGGTGAGGAGGATTTTTTTTTTTGTCTATTAGGTGCATTTCATTGTTAAATAGAGTGGCTGCTTATTTCTATACATTTTGATGATCAAAACTGGGATAAAGACTCGTAACAACCCGAGTCTCGTAGCAGCTAATCAGTTAAACAAAAGATATAATGATAAAGGAAGATCTCCACCCTGCTCCGAGACGATATTCTGGCTCCAGTGACGTCACACGTTGGTTTGTGGGCGGCTGATTTGAAGTGTCAATCATGCGGTGGCCCCGTCCTAAAGCATACGCTGCTTTATCGCTTATTTTACTATAAACAGGACCATAATTTACTAACTTAACCTCATGCTGTACTGAAGAGGACTTAAACCTAGCGACTGAGACCATAAACTCATTAGGAAAATGTTTCCAGAGGTAATAAATCAGGTGAGAAGTCGGGTCATTTTCTCATTGACTTCTATACAATCTGACTTCTTTCTGCAGCCAGTGGAGTCGCCCCCTGCTGGCTGTTAGAGAGGAAAAAAAGAACTGGATACTTTCAGTCTAGGTGTGTAAGAAACGCAGCTTCACCCTGAAACACAGTCCCAGTGGTCTGGTATGTAGGGATTCTGTGAGACAAGTGAGATTCTGATCCACGTATTAAGAAACCTGATTCCTGTTGGCTGGAGGCAGTTTCAGGTTTGTTTCTCAGGGAAGATCGAGCTGCTGCTGCTGCTGCTCTAAGGCCTCCCTGATCTTTTGTCTCCAGAAGAGTCTGAATTCTTCAAGGCTTTGGTTCAACAAGGTGCTGAAAGCCTTCCTCGTGGACTTTAGCCCTTTCTGATTGAACAATGTCAAGTAGTTCCTCATTAGATTAGATTTTCTGGCAGTTTGAGGTCTAAGAAATGTGCTTTATAACTGTCATCTGGCCAGAAGTATTCTGTTAAACACAGAGGAAACTCTAAATTGTGAATTTGTAGCTTAATAGGTGTTAATTATATACAGTATATTGTAGGAAGTATTCAGATCCTTACTCAGTCAAAATACTCTACTTCTAAAAGTATAATCAGTAAAATGTGCTTAAAGTATTAAAAATAAAAGATATAAAAGATGTTACGGTTATACTTTTATATATTCTATCATTAGATTATAATCATCATTATTAATGTAAAATCAGGATTTACTGAAGTGGAACTCATTTAAGTAATTAGTAAAGCTTTAGATAAATATATTGGAGTAAAAAGTACAATATTTCCCTCTGAAGTTTTTGGGGTTGTTGAGTGGATTTGTATATTGATATTCAGGTTAATTCTGTTTTTAAATCTTATTATTTATCCTATAATACTGTGTTTTGAGCGTTTTCTTTACGGCACATCATTGACTTCAGACTTTGCCCTTGGTGTTGTAGTTGCGTTCCCGTATATCTTTCTGCACATCACTGCTGCACTAAGCTCTTCTCATTATTTCTGGCTTGTCCGTCATCAACGAGTCAGTCCATTATCCTGTGACCTTTACAGTCAAAACACCCACAGGACTGCAAATCCCCGCAGGAGCATTGTTGGCAAACTAGAGAAAAAAAAGTACAACTCTACAATAAGGTCTAAGAGACCAAATCGCAATGGAAGTTCCTTTTAACATGCTTCTGTTGACATAAGGGCTGCAACTCATTCTTTTCATTATTGATTATATTTGTAATTATTAGATTTTTCTATAAAATGACAGAAAATAGTGAAAAAATACACATCAGTGACGTCTTCAGAAGTCTTTTTTTAGCCCTACTGACAGTCCACAACCCAAAGATATTCAGTTACTAAGAAAAATAACTCAAACATACAATTGATTAGTCCATGTGTTCCTATTTAAGTGATTAGTGTGTGTATTGAGTACAGGAAATGGGTTTTGATATATTTATTTGTCCATTTTAAGATGGAAGAAGACGGTGACATGCCGAAAACTCTGGTGAAGCTGAGGCGGACCCCGTCCGACACCCCTCGACCGGCCTCGACCCCGCCTGTGATCGCAGCGTCAGCCATTCAAGACGAGGACGACGAAGAGAAGATTATCGCGGAGCTGGAGGTGCGACAGTTTAGATTTATTCGCTACACACATTTATCATCGCTGATTTTGTGTCGCTGATTTCGGTGTGATAACATGTCTCTGCCGCACTCTTTCATACAACAACAACAACCACGGATCAAAGATATTTCAGAGAACGCCTGTAAAAGATTGTAATAAACGGTACAGCACCCCACCAAAGGACACCCCCACCCCTCCCCGCACCTTGGGGTCCCTGGGCAGAAAGGTAAATTAAAACAACAGCCCTCTCCGTCTGCCACACCTGTGGACTTCTGCTTCTACTGACCGTCCTTCACTGGCATCTTTTCCCTTTTTTATTCTCTACTCAAACCTTTATTAATATGCAAAACCTCTATGAAAATTAAAAAAAACTTATTTCACTGTTGTAAAAACTGGGTTTAACCATGTGTATCGTATCACTGTGTTATAGGATACAGTGTGGCTTCAGTTGTAGATGCTGTACTGAACTTCTCTTTCTAACCTTGTTAGTTCCTCCTCTGACTTCCAGCTTTCTCTGAACGTGCACCTAATATGTTCGTTGTTTGTTTGATCCTCTCAGTAAACGAGTGTTTCAGCAGTGTGAACATACAACCCTGCAATTGATGGTGTGATGTGCAGTGAGTCATTGATTGAAGCAGATGATGTGTCTGGTTATTTTTTTAATTTTTTTGCCTTGCAGGCTGTGAGCAGTGAGTACACTTCTTGACAGCTCTGGTGACATGTTTAGCTGAGTAAAGAGGTCTTGTTTTTGTTGGAATTATCGCACAACGGCGCTAAGCAGGTAGCTGTCAAAATAAAGGACGGCGAGGGGGAGGGAGGGGGAGGGGTGGAGGGAGGCGATTTCAGGTTCAGAGCTGCAGACAGAAATGTTTCTCTGAAAGAATCTATTTTCTCACATGAAGGTGTTTTGAAGTCAGATCCTGTTTTTTTATTCACTGAAGACATTTGGGGCGCTGCGCTGTGCCAACAGTGATTAATGTCAACAGAATGAAAGTCTAATATTGGTCATTAATTTATATTTTCAGTGCTGGTTACGAATTCATGAAAGGTTGAGAACCAAATCTGGACACTTGTGGGACTGTCATGTTTCTTTGCTTTTTATTTTATTTGCTTATTTGCACAGTAACAACAGGCTTATCTTGTGGAAAAATAACCACAGACGACAATCATGCGATCATCCGTGCAAATAAAAATTCAAAATAAATACATACTTACAGTTAACAATGAGGACTTGTAGTCTGTTACTATTCAAATATATTTTACCAAAAAAAAAGGAACAAACAACAAGGAAGCATGGGAACCACGTGTGTTTTTGTGTCCATGCTTGATTAATGACAGCTTCCTCGTCGTTTGGAGTGAACCATTGTTTTCTATTTTCTGGGGAAGATCTCCCCCTTATTCCTCTGGGAAAATGTTTTTCCATCACATATATACAGTAAACATACAATATAAACCCTTAACTATGTCCATCCATTGTTTAAGACCAGGAGGTTCCTTTTTATACCAGTTCTTAGTTATTTTTGCAGGCAACCAGAAGAACTTCTATTATCAATCCAAGATTCAATATCTTACTGTCCATTCAGGTTTTCACACAACCAGAAGATTAGGGAATAAGATATTTAACACGTTTTTAAAAATAATCAGAATTTGGACCTTTTAAATTCTGGAAAATAGTTGTAGTGTTTGGGTGTCCACATACTTTTGGCCATGTAGTGTATATTTATGGTATGTGTGATGATGTGAGATTGCAGGTTTTGTGCATCTCTCACTGTCAAACAAGTCAAACTCAACGACACTTCTGTTAATATCTATTTTCTCTCGGCTCCCACAGAACAGCAGCAACTCTCCGGGGCCGACGAAGGGCCCCACCGTCGCGGCCCGGCTCAAACACCTCCAGCAAGGCAGCCTAGAGAGGCCCAAAACCCGCAAGCAGAAAGAGGATTTCCCCAAAGTCCAGGGCCAGCAGCAGGTATTCCACTTCTAAAACCTCCACCTCTGATGCTTCGTCTGCTGTCACCTCTCAAAGGAAGTTCCCCCCTGCGACTTCTGCCAGATGAGAAACACTGTTTAGGCCCCACCAGCAGACAATACGAGATTACACACAAACCAGAGGGGGAACGATCTACAGAAACCTTGATTTGTACCAGTTCTTGATGTGTGTTTTGACATTTGAGTTACTGGATCTAACCTAGCTTGCATAGAGATCAAGTTTTTGTCGTACAAGTATGTTGATGTTTTGATTTCCTGAGGAAGGTCTTGGTGGTGCTTGTGACTGATTAAACTAGCTTTATTATAATAGTCGGATCTATTCAGACACATCCTCTGCATCCATTGTGCGACATAATCTTCAGTAATGCCACGGAATGATTTCATATCTCAAGGTCAAAGTGATGATATTTCACCATAAGCCAGCCATGTATTCTCTCACTGAATCCCCATCTCTCACTCTATATTCATCCAATAATTACCACATGCTGCTCTCTTTGTATAACCCATCCTTTAAATATCAAGGTTGCAGTTGCACAGTGTTTCAGGCCGTCGGCACGGCTGCTGTTGAACACCCTGAGAGGTCCGAGTTCCAGCCAAGTGGCCAATCCATAAAACTCCATCACTCAGTTGCCTTTTTCTTTTTCTTTTTTTTTTTTTTTTTTTTGTTTAGTTTTTTTTTGACAGCTCTTGATGCTACGACTTATTATGCAAGATGACAAGAGTGAAGCGCGAGGTTCAAGGTCGCTGCAGATGAGGTACTCAGTTTAATGTGCGCAATAAACATGTTTTATGGAAGCTAAAAGACAAAAGAGAACAAGTGGAGCATTGTGAAGGAAGACTGAGGGAAAACTAAATGTATCGAGTAAAAAGAAAAGCAACTGTTTGCCTACTTATGACATTTAATGCCACTGAATTTATAACATTGAAAACCATCTTTCTGAATTCATGTTGATTAAAAGTATATTTCAAGTTGTGCAATTTTAAGTACTTTAAATAGTACTGTACATCTAGTCGAGTCTAAAAAATCAAGTTCCTTTAAATTGTCTTAAAGAAATCGATGAAACGAACATTCAGAATGAAAAGTTCTCACTTGAACACCTACTACGAAGGATTATCAATCATAATCAATCTGAATGAAGTGATCAGACGTCCCATCAGGTTACATTCTGTCAATCAAATGAAGAGAAAATCCCCCAAAAAGCTTGTAAAAGTGTAACTCAAACCTCGTAAATTCCGATAGATGGTACTATTTCAATCCTTTAAATTCAGTGGTATATTAATGATATCAATTTCACAATCAGATGTTATAAAATTTTAATTATTTCCCTTCCAACCGCCCGTCCACACATACAGACTCAGACTCTCGAGGGACGACAGGAGGCCATTCACTGTGAATTAAATTCCTGTCGCTGAAAACCTCGACTCGCAACCTCCCAGTCGCCCGGCAGCGACGCGTGGGAGTTCAGAAAGGTTCAACTTTATGGAAATGTCCTCCTCGCACTCATTTTTCCTTCTGGAAATGGCAGCAACTACTTCAGCTCAACTATAAGTACACAATGGGGGGAAAAACTGTCAAAAGCTTCTCCATTTAATATGATAGAACTTCAACAAGCTAGTGGGGAAATAAATAAGAAAATGTGGCATGAAAACACAGAATATCGCTCAGGAAAAGGAAGAACTGAAACCAGCTTCAGGCCCACGAGAGGCCGGAGGGAGGCGGTGGGTTTTGGGTCTGTCTGTGTGGACCGGAGGTGGAACTCGGTACTCGGCCGATGAACTCTGAAGCCTTTTAGATGTGAAGCTCCACTCGTCTTATCTGCTCCTGCAGACCTGCTGAGTGGAGCAGCCTTGACCCATCCTTAGCCACGGTCCTCTTTAAAAAAATAAATAAAAAAGAGCTTTCAGAAAATACTGTGAGAGGAAATGATAACACATCCAGCCAGGGAGCGCCTCAGCTGCTCACACCAATCCACATTTCACCCAGAATCATCGTCTCTATTACTGCATTTGGGGCAGTTTCAGGACTTTGATTAATTCATGAAGTTACCCATTAAACATGCAGCGCCTCACTTATAAGTTTATTTACCGTTTATTTATTTTTAAAGCAGCTCATTCACAGGAGACATATTTAGAGACTTAAAGTTCATGAATCGGGTCATGACTTCCTGGAAAGGACGGCGTCTTTGACAATAGCTTCCATTAGCCGTAACAGCAATCAGCACATGGCTGACCTCCGGTTGACACGGCGACACCATCTGGGCGAGCGTGGCGCTTCCCTCCACAAAGACACCTCCAGGATTAATATTCAGGGCCGGTTGTGTCTGCCGCTGCTCTGAATATCAACTAATTTCCGTTATAGCTTTTTAAATATTTATCATCCAAAGAGCCCGAAAGCAAACAGTCAAATAACGTTTTTTTTATTTTTGTTTGTTTGTGTGTATAAATTCCACATTTACATAGTCGGGAGTGAGCTCATGACTTGAGATAATGTCATCAAACATGGTGTTAATATTGAACAGAAACGCATATTCTCTCACGTTCTCAACACAAGCTGTAGAGTTTCTCCTACTTTAACACAAAGATGATGTGAGTAATTATTCAGTTCAGCGTCAGTAGATATAAATGCATCTCTGTCACTTTAAACTGTACATACAGTGTTGTGGCTTGTGGGTCAAATGAAGCCTCGTGTGTAATAGAAAAGAATCATGATACAGTGAAACAGTCACATGGGAGACAGCAGTTACTTTACTCTCACTTTATTTTCTGTGTTGTGGGTGAAGGATGCAGTAAACATCAGCAGAAAGTGATGTAATGTGTGCGCTCGCCTCGGGGCAAACAAATGCATTTGGATTGTGAAATGTTTGTTAGCCGGCGGCTGTTAGACTCCAGCATCCACACACGAGAACCACCGGACCAAAAACTCCATATTTTATCTCAGACCTTCCACTTCTGCTGACCTGTGCAGGCATTTATTGCAACGCATCTACTGTTTATTTCTGAGTTTGATGGAAAAGTTTCTTGCTGTGCTGCGTTGAAAAATGGAGGCGGTGCACTTTGTAATTCCTTTTCAAGGCTGGGTGGTGCACCTGTCTGCCAGTCCTTTTGTTCCTGAGAGCACCGAGAGAGTCGCAGATGTACCGGTGTCCCCCCGAGGCACCGAGCAGCACCTTGTCACCGCAAACTGTTTTTCTTTTATTGTTGAACTTAAGCTGTTGTCAAGCTTGGATTTTTCCCCCTTGTACACCCTCTTCCAGCACACTTTACAGACAATATGAGCATTCAGAGGACATGAAAGGCTTTTTAAGTGTATTTTATTCAGCCAGCCTTTTTCTTCAGGCTTTACAGTCGGGTGTTAATCCTCACTAGTCTGCAAAGAATCCATCTCCATCCAAGCACTGTTGGCCAAAACTGTGATTTTCTTTCTTCTTTGATCTTGTCTTGCACGGAGGCATCATTGCCCCACAACTTATTTTTGTAGTTTTGGCATCATTTCTATCAGTAATAATAATATTGATCACACTAAATTAGTGATAGAGAAGCAAGCAGTCGCACGATCAGTTTGTACACAAATCAAACCAAACCAGTTAGCCAGAGTTATTTAGAAGATTGTCACCCCAAACTAATGCCACATCTCATTCCCCTTTAAATACATTAAAACATAATAACATACAAACAAAACATGATACAAGGGTTAGGGTTCAACAACGATCTAAAAGGCCCTAAAACTCTCTGTGCAGCTGATTCCACTACAAACGAGCCCTTTCACACCTTTACACCTACTCATGTGATCCATTGTTAATATAAAATATTGATTATTGCAGCTTTAATGAATCCAGGTAGCTGGAGCTGGATCTAGTTTTATTGTTTTATAGATGTCACATGTTCCCAGACATCAGCAGTGTTATTGTAACTGATAGAAGTGACGACCAAAGCTGCAGAAAGACGTCTCACGTTACGTCCTTTTAACTTTTCTCGAGGTTTTGACTTTGTATTTACCTCTGAAGGACACATCGAGGTCCATCCGTCATGTGAAGATGCTCTTGGCGAGTAATCGGAGGGGAACTCTCTGGTTCATTAGCAGCGGCAGCAGAAGGGGGACCTGGGGAGCCGGTTGTGGTTGTTTTTTCCAGTCGGTTTATTTATTCGGCACATAAAGGAGCCTCGGAGACTCCGGCGGCCGCTGCCGCCGTGGTGTTTAAAGAAAGATCAGGTCGGATAGAAGGAAATGTTTTCTTAGCAACACCCAAGAGCCTCGGCTAATAAAGAGCACACTCCTCCTCGCCTCCTCCTCCTCTCCTCCTCGCCTCCTACTCTCCTCCTCCTCTCCTCCTCGCTTCCTACTCTCCTCCTCCTCTCCTCCTCGCCTCCTACTCTCCTTCCCTCCTCGCCTCCTCCTCCTCCTCGCCTCCTCTTCCTCTCCTCACCTCCTCCTCCTCTCCTCCTCCCCACCTGCTCTTCCTCCAACTCCTCTCATGTCTCCTTTCCTTTTTCTCTTACCTCCCGTTGTTTCCTCTCTACATCTCCTCATCTCATCTCCTCTTTTTCCTATTTTTACGTCTACTCATCTTTCCTTATCTCCTCTCCTTGTTTCCTCTCCTCATCGCCCCGCTCCCTCCTCTCTCCCGACATATATTCCATCCCTCCGTCACCTCCCTCCATCGTTTCCTTCCTCCCTGCGTCACTCAGAGAGGAAGGAGAGCCGACGAAGGACAGATTTTTCAGTCCCAGAGCTCCGGCAGCCGAGCAGCTCAGCGACGTCACGCCGATGCACCAAAACCTGACGTCCCCGGCGGCCAATCAGGAGATGGAAGCACAGCAGGGGGGGGGGTGTTCGGCTTCAGTGTCTCTTAAGTCACTCAGAAACATTTCAGACACTCAGATGTGACATTTAAGAAACTTGAAATACATTTATCTGTTTGTAAATTTTGATTTTTGTCTTTTTTCTTTTTCCCCTCCCTTTCACTGCTTCTTGTTTCTTGTTTTGGGCTTTTTTCTTTTTTGCTCTTAAATCTTCCCTCTCCGCTTGCTTTTTTCGGGGCAGTGCTGAGATTTTGTCACCGACCGCCGCTTCTTGTGCCTCAGCAGAAACGCTGCTCATCCTTCTGGCCAATCATCCTCAGCTTCCCTTCGCTGCTTCTTCTCACATCATTTCGGTCTGTGAGCCAGTCTTTCTTTCCCTTCTCCCTCCCTCCTTCTCTCTCGCTTTGCTTTCTTCATTCTCTGTCTGCTTCTCAGGTCTCAGCTGGACTAATAACGCGAGGAGCGAGTACTCGGATCTTTCTGGTTTTGGACTCGATCCTAGCTCAGACCTTGAAGGCGTGAGATTTTGCCATCAACTAGAAGTCACCAAATTATCACATTAGGGAGCCAAATAGGATTCAAAACCCACCAATAATTAGTTGAAATGGTGACACTCCTCCCTCCATCACACTGTAGTTGTGTTTCGGCTCTGGACCTGCAGCGTGAAGCAGTGAGGGGGGGTTTTCACTTCTGACATCTGTGTTGCAAATCCATCCTCCACCATATCTAACAATCCAACACAATATCTCTGTCCCAGTTCCAAACTACACACCAACTCAAAGAGGTTTTAAGTCTGTGGTGGATGAGAGACAAAATGAATAAGTCAAAGAAGTCATTGTGCAAAATGGTTATGCAACAATCAGTATGTAAAAAATTAAAAGGCACTTCAAAGATTTAGTTTTGCACTTCCATGAAGTTGGGGGACTTGCAGGAGACAGGTTCATTGTTGTCATTTATCAGAGAGTTGATAGACGAGAGCTGACAGGAGATGAGGAAGGAGATCGATCAGGGACGCCGTGCACTGAAGAAATCCGGCCAAACTCCAACTGGGGACTTTGTGGTTACATTCTCAGGACCTTATTAGGTGTTTAAAAGCTTCAGGTACCACTGAGACAATGAAATACTGTCCAGGAAGTGCAGTCACAGTAACACACCTATGAGTCTAAAGGTTTATTGGAGGCCAAAACTTTGAAACAGCGGTTTTATGGCTTTCCAAAGTTGTCAAATCATCTTTGTTATTTTTTCTACCGTCACAACACTTGTGAGTTTAACAGCACAAAAAACCACCCTGTTCATGTTATAAAGTAAACCCCCCAGGAATGAACTCCTGCTCCTGACGTTACATCGTGTTGTGACAAATGTTGACGGGTTCAACTTTCTTCCTGGGTCTGTTTATTGCCGTGGTCCCCTGCGTCGGCCACACTTTGATGCTGTAAACTGATCGTAAAGTGCAAATTTGGCAGAGTTTCCCTTTAAAACAAATTGAAAAAATTAAAACAACAAATTTACTTTCTCTTGGTTAAGTTTTAATTTGTGTCACAGTTTGATTGACGTGTTTCGGTGCTTAAATCAAACGTACATTTATTTTTTTGCTTAAAAAATATCAAAAACATTGAACTGTCACAGTTAGTATGAAGTATGAAATTGGGACACAGCCAAAATGTTCCTTTTAAATTCTTTGCAACACATATGTTTTCAGAGTTTAACCCCTCTAAGACTGCTTTGTTTTAAACATTAAATCAAACCCTGGATGTAAAACTAAAACTGGCAACCACAGAACTGTGAAGAGTTTAGATTAAAAGTGTTTGGGGTGAAATGTTGAACTGTGTCTAAAAAGTTAAATAATCCTGCACACAGGCTCTGTGCTGCTTGACATTTAGCTGGATGGAAGAATTAATCTCACACCACGAGTGTGTATTTATACCACCGGCAGAAATTTAATTACAAACGGATGTGTGAGTACATAGTTAATACATTATGGAATGTATTGGTAGTCTCAGAAACTGCATTAAAAGATAGAAGAAGATAAACAGTTAAAGTATAACCTAAATCACTTCACAGATATATTGTATGTATATTAAATGACCATTTTAGTTTTTGTTTTGAAGAAATCGCTTTATTAACATGTAAAAAAGAAAAGTATCATCTATGTTTTATATAATCAAGCTTTTTTTGTATTTTTATACTTGAAAAGGATTCATAAGCATGTAACACATTTATTCTGTAAATTATTATTTTTCTGTGTTGAAGATTTTTTTATTTTTTTCTGCTAACCATAGAACAAACCATGACCACACTTTGTTGTAGGAGACCAGTCGGCAGTGGGAGAGTGGGAGGTACTCCGGGTGGTTGTGATGGACTGAACACAGTATATAGTACCACCACATTTATAAAAAAAGCACATATCCTCCTTCCTCTAAAACGATCACCTCACCGATAGGACGCCCCATTTTGTAGCTGTTTTCCTCTATTATAACCAACAGTGTATGTAAACAGTACACAGACTACAGTTTAAACTCTATTGATGGTTTATTGATGAATGTGTGATTGTTCAAACCATTTGTGGATGTTCAAAAATGTATATAAACCCAAATAATATATTACAGAATTGATTTTATGTGGAAATTTTTTTAGACGGGAAAAAAATAATAATCCAAAATGGCATGCATACTGTATACATTCCTGGAAAATCTGCACGCTGGGTCAACAGAGGTCTCATTTTCTTGTCAATAATTCTGTGTATACTTGTGAGTGTATGATAGAGTAAACTAAAATTGTACAGTAACATAGATTTTTGTATTATGTTCAAAATGGGTCGGTAAAGCCCCTTTTACTGTCTGAATAAAGAAAAAAATTATTAGAACTATTGAGAAAGATATTTGAATGATATTGTATATCAACTAAATACTGTTCCTCCAGTCTGAGAGTGATGCTTGCTGTGTGGGGTAAGTGTTGTTCGTGAATCGTGAAGAAGAATGATAATCTACTACAAAGTCAGTATAACTAAAGACCAACTTAACAGTGCAAAACACCACGCAACTTTGTGTATGGAAAGTAAAAGTTGCCGCTTCGTGTGAGAAAAATCAACCAAACAAAAGGTTGCTGCTTTTGTACGTTCCTGTTGTGTTTTTGTGACAATAAAGGTGACCCTCTTATACATGATGGTTGTTAAGTGTGAATCTGTGAATGGCCTGAAATGATTTTGTTGTAGGGCTGCAAGTAAGTATTTCTCAATTAATCTGCAGATTTTTCTTGATTAATTGATTAGTTGTTTGGTATAAATGCCTGTAATAATATATAACACCATCAAATGATTTGTCTTTGTCCACCAGTCCAAAATATTAAGTTTTATTTAATGTAAGACCAAGAAAAGTAGTGAATTCTCCCATTTGAGGGGCTGAAACTATCACATTTCTTTGGGAATTTTCGCTTGAAGAACAACAAACGATTGATTTTTTTTTCTTTCTTTTTCAGACAGCTGTTTGTGGTATTTGATCAGTTGTTTTTATGAAGACCTGCTCACACCAGCGTTTTAAAACGGTGTAATCTTGCAGCAAAATCAAGTCATTTCACTGGAATTGCCGTCATCAGTGGATTTCAACTTCGGTGAACTTCGACCTGTGAATTGGTGCCGGTGACCAATAGCAAACAGTCTCGACAGTGCTTCACATTTTTATTTTAGGTGATTTTAAGTATTTATTTAAGTAACAGTTAAATTCATTCAGATTAAGACTGAATTTGAACATTGGTGAATGCAACAAGTTCTCTTAAAAACCCTCATACGAGCCACTAAAGAACAAATCCCTTTTTATACGAGTTGTTGTTTTGTTGAATGAATTGTCCTCCACATGAAAGCATGTATGAGGTTATAATTGGCAGTCGAAATGAAAGAATCTTTCAGCCGCTGGCTTTGACACTTGAGAATGCAGCTTTGTAACCATCCTTAATAAATCATGAAGGCATCATCATTTATATACTGTGCAACGGTTTTAATCATGTCGACTTGGAAGCCCTCCCCGCGGACAAATAAATGTCACAGATTAGTTTAAACTTAGCAACGCCTAAAACTAACCAAATATGTGCTCAATTAGATTTGAGCTGTGCTGTGATGAGGTCGGACGGCGTTCACTTAGACTGGATAAAAGTTTAATGGTTCCCGAGGAGAAGCTGAGATGCTGCATTAGCAGAGAGGAGCAGGAGAAAGATAAGGTAGTGATTAGACACAAGTAAATGTAGGTTTTGGTTTTTGAAGCATAATGTGGAAGTCGACAGGCGGAGACAAATTAAAAGAAAAAACCTAAATAAATGAGTCCAGAAACAACAAATGCAGATGCTTCCATACAGGACACCAGGGCTCACTGGAGGGTTTGGCACGTATGGAAATGATGTGATGATGTTGCTGTAAACATTTGTTAAAAATGTGTTTAAAAAGGGAAATTGTCAAACAATTGTCTCCCCACTAAAAGTGAAAGTGCAGACCAAGCCCTGTTTAAAGGAATAGTTTGATGTTCTAGGAAATACACTTATTTGCTTTCTTTTCGAGAGTTACATGATAAGATAGAAAAATACACCGACCTGCACCTCTAAAGCTCAATAACTGACACCTTTTCTTTCATTTGCTTTAATGTGTTTACACACAGAAATGTGAGAACAAGAAGTTGTGGTTTCAGGGAGAGTTGTGTGCTGAAGCCAGTGACTTTGATCATTATGTGACTCAGATTAAAAACTACTGCACCTCCCTAATAAAAACACACAAGGAACTTTTAACTTTTCAACCATTTAGAACTCATTTCCTAGCACGTAGGGCAGCTTATATGGCATCCTGTTCTCTCCACTGGAAAGGCATCCTAGAGAGCACCTTATCGTGTTTTTTTTGCACACTGGGTCACTGAGTGTATTTATCATTGTGCCGTAGGGCCATCTAAGGGCCCCTCCGGGTCCACCAGTGCAAAGGTTTGTAGTAATAACATGTAATATAAGTAAAATGTAAATAATGTTGATGGATGGCCTGTGATCAGAGTGTTGCCACAGTGAGTGTAGTACAACCAGACCTCAGCACCTTACTAATAATCAGAGGCTTGGATCACTGTGGCACTGGACACTAATGAGTGTTAAAGTGCCCTTTCGTTTACCTTTGGGAAGATAAGCCGGAGGCTAAAAGTGATCCCTGACTGGATCGGCTCTTCAGAGGCCTGAGAGTCCGAGTTATTATGCAAACTGGACTTCAGTTTGACCTTCATCATCTCCTCTGCCAGGACGGGCCCTCTGGCTCATCTACATTTATTTCAGCAGTTTGTTTAACCAGCTTTAAAGATGCATTAATCAATACCAATATTCACTCTCCTCCTTATTTTATTCATTTTATTTTAACTTTCTCTTGCTGGATGAATACAGAATGCAATGCACACAATGACACACAAGTCTTTTTTAAAGTGTGTGCCCATGTTATCTGCAAGTGTCAGTTACTTTCTCTTCTTAAATCTGAGGTGCGTGTGGTTTATATCACATGACATGTATATCTGCTGAGTCATCTGTTTCCCATAACCCTAAACTGAAGAAAGTTAGTTTTAATAATAATGTTGGTGGGAGATATGACAAGATACACTCGGTAACCAGGTACACATAAACATTGAACTAAAGCAGTCTAAGACAACAGTCCTGCAATAAATCCTCCTTCCTGAAGGTTATAAAGTTCACTTTTCATTGAGGAGTTTCTGTTATTTATCCCCTCGTTGTTGTAAGTGGGCTGGACAAAATATGTTCACAAAAGTGTTCATTTATCTGTTGTGATAATAATGCAAACTGAGCAGTTGTACAGTTGTTTGATACGTCCTGTTTTTTCCTCTCGAGGCACCTGGAAGTGAAAGTTGGTGTTACGGTAACAGCTCCGCCCTCCTGCTCTCACGCCTCCACTTCTTTCTCCTTCGAACGCATCAGCCTGTTCAGATGATACTTCGCCTATACGTCTGTGTGAATCTACCATCTATCTGGAGAAACTGAGACCAAGGTGGTTGGTGTTTCATTCAAGGAAGTGGAACAGCCGACAGACTGTAAGTACAGATAAAACACTCTTGGTTCTCTTATGGATGTGGGAAGTAGTAGGTTTTTATAATTCCTAATTTTAGGGGGTTCTGCAGCCCCCTCAACACCCCATTAAATCAGGTGTAATAAAAACCCATCAGTTAAACTTCAATAAATCACTTAAAACTTGTATGTACTAGTATTTATGGTGGGAAAGGGTATAATATGTGTTATAATATGGAAACAACCTAATTAAACCCAATTAAGGTAAAGCAATACCGGTCAGAGCTTTTCTATCACACACAAACACATTGAGGCGTTTTAGACAGTGGGGGACATTAGGGGCCATTAGGGGACATGGTCACTCATTAAACAGACCTGAAGAGTTTAATGTAGACAGCTACAGATGAGAGTACACGAGGAAGCTACAGTTATTGCTGCTGTAAAGTGACACATAAAGGCCAACAGTACAACAAAAAGTGAGATTTGGTTACAGCTGTGGATGAACGGCTGCATCCTCACTGCGCTGCATTATTCTAAACTATGATAACCTGATCACGGGTCAATTACTGTTTATAACTATTAGATGAAAATAATCTTTGCCATTCAAATTCATTCAAAAACCATGAAAGTTTCTCTCAGCATCCCCGACTCTGGCTGACTTCCTGCATCCCTGTCACATTTTTTAAATTTTTCATTTTGTTCTTGGTATGTGAAAACTCGTTTAGGGAGCGGTAGAAATGTTTACTGCATCCGATGACTTTAGTTTACAACCTTCCCAAACTGGAAAAGCAACAGGAACAATGTAACATGTAAACAGTGACATAATCTGTATGGAGTCTCAAGTGTGCCATCACAATATTTTACAGGATTCAATTAAAATGCATGAATAAATTGATCAATAAAATTTGCATGTAGACAATGCATTAAAAAACAGTATATATCAAATAATATACAAACAACTATTATTAACTTTGACAGTTAATATTTTCTTTCTTTAAAATGGATTTGCAAAATTGATTTAAAAAAACTTTTTAGATTTATACTTTCATTCAACATGTAACATTCGCTCTGTGAAAATAACTTAATTGAAGTTTAAAATTGAATTTACTGCTCACACATTTAAAATAAAGTGATCATGAAATGGAAACTAAAATATTAAACCTGTGATTAATTGTAAATTCGTGACACGAGTAAATGCAAGAACTAAAAGTAACAAACAAAATCATTTTAAAAACTTTACTGAAAAACTAACCCGACTTTACACGACCTGCTCGGCACCAAACAGCAGACAGTTTGCATTTATTTACATTTTTGGCAAATATTTTACATAAGGGGTGTTGGATTTTAAATGCTCTTCTGTTTTTCAGAGAGAACCTCAACGACGAACACTCCTGGTTTTGTCGATCGTTCGATTTACGGATCTTAAACTACGTCCTGAACACTCAACTTTCATCAAGTAGACGACTTTGCCTCAGCATCGGGCAAATTATTCTGAAAGAAAAACACAAAAGAAAATGGAAAATTCAATTGATTTTGTTTCAATCGACCGAAGTGACGAACTCATAACAAGTTTGACGTCTTTCGTGCGACTCTACAGTCAACGTAGAGTTCGTCTTCAGAGAACTTCACAGACCTTCGCGCTTACGGCTGCTGGACTCGATGAAACGAACAAGGACGAGAATCAGATACTCCAAACTCTGTTCGCCATGTTCGGAGGCGGCCTTGGTGCAGCTTGTGGGGCCGTTGCTGGCGGACTGTGGGGGGCGTTTGGGGCAGTTGCCGCAGCAACTTACGCCAGGTTATGTGGCGACATTAACGCAGTCGGCGCAACTGTCGGCTTTGTAGGCAGCGTATTTGGTGGAGCGGTCGGGGGAGTGTTCGGCGGCGCTGTCGGCAGTACGGTCGGCGCTGCAGCTGAAGTGATGGGTAGTCCAGTTCCCCGAGTCGTCAGCGAAGTGGCGTGGTTCACCATCGGCTTTGTGACTGGTGGTGCGACCGGTGGTGTTTTTGGCGGGACGGTCGGTGTAGCAGGCGGTGGGTTTGGCGGTGCTTTTGGCGCCTTGTACTCCACGAGGTTCGCAGGTAGTTTAGTCAGAAGCATGGTTTGTTATTTTTTAGTTAGGAACAAAGAACCAAAAGAACAGAAGAATTCAAAGAAGGAAAATGTGATTCAAAAAGCTGGAGATTTCTGTGAAGCGATCAAACCGCTGGTGGAAGAGCTGAAAACAATCAAAACCATCAGCGACAACATGGCGTCCAGCGTCGTCGTGCACAGCGTAGCGAGTCAAACCGCCAAGACTCTGGCTTCTGTGACCACGATGGAGAAAAGCATCAGTGCCTCTCAGAGCGCCACAGACCTGCCTCAGTTCGTTTCCAGTGTTGAAGAAGCGGCGAGACAATGCAAGACAGTCACTGAGGAACTGGAGACGACCAGAGCAGAAGTGGACAAACTTCTGGTTTCACTGAGGACAAACTGAGAACTGGAAAAACAAGACCTGGACAAAACTCCAGATACCTTTGGAACTGCATTAAAACAGAGAATTATATAGAGGAATTATATTTAATTATATATATAATTATTATATATGGCCACTATGTCTCTATAATATATAATAGTATGTAATATTTGCTGTCTTCCTTTAATGAATGCCTGCTTAACTGCAATTTGTGGTAAATAATTCACAGCTGCTCAAAGAGCAGGTTCCAAATCCAAATAAAAAAAGATGAACAAAGTCTGTGTGTTTGCAATTATTTATCATGAATTAATCTGTAGGTTATTTTAGTTTTAAAGAAAATAGTGAAAAATGGCCGTTATAATGTGATGCTGACGTATTTAAGTGATCATTAACTAAACTATAATAAATGACAAACAACATAAAAACATTTGAGAAGCTGAAACCTTTAAGAAAAAGTATACAGACAAAAAAATACATTTGTAATAAATTACTGATAGATGTTAATCAATTCAAGGTACTTTTACAGTTCAGTTCCCTCTTTAATAACGTTATTATTCTACACTAGATGTGAGCAGCTGGAGAAAATATCGACTGATGAAGTAAAGACTCCGACTGTGTCGGGATGAATCGGGGTAATTGGCCACATGAGAGCAACTCTCAGGAGAAAAACTCAGAGGCTTTCTGTCTTTTATTGTTTTTTTTTCATCCTCGATCGATTAAAGATCTGCAGGGAGCAAAGGTCACGAGCAGAGGAAAACACTCTTATTTTCCTGCCACAATTTATAAACTCTAAACTCCCTGAAAGAGGAGAAGAACGTCCGCTGGGGTTTAAAAAGTGTCTCTCAGATCAGAAGCACTGGTTTCTTCCTGTCTGGGTCTCTGAGAAGAAGCCGGTACTCTTCTGCATCTGTTCGTCCGAAACCTAAAAATAACTTCAGTTCTCCAGCCTCTGCTGCCTTTTCACTTGAAGCAAAAAAGTAATTTTATTCTCTTTTCAACAAACTAACATCTGGCAAAACAGTATCAGACATTTTCTGTGCAAATTAACTCTTAAGTTGTTACAACAGATGGTCCTTTGAAATGGGAATCTAATTAAAACTGCAGCAAGTCTCATTTCAACGGACCAAAGAAAGGTTTGCACACATTTGTGATTCATTTAGTCCAAATCAGCAGGTGTGTTATGTTTTAATTACATAAAATCTAAATCTGAATTTTACACATACCAAAGGACAAAATGTAACAGGAGCACAAATCTGTGATTTTAAGAATTAAGTTGTAACATTATGAGAAAAATGACATAATATGAAAATAAGGAGACGTAAACTGTCGGTTCAAAAACACCAAACTCGGACCGGTCCGGTTTTCTCTCAAACAATTCGTCAAAAATGCTTCTTCCAAATTATTGGAGTCTTAATAACAGGAGACATCAGATGCAAACAGAATTTATTGAGTAAATGCAGTCCTGCTGATCCCAGGATCCGTTTTAACTCTTGACTCGTGTCTTTTATTCTCTGCAAAGAGAGACACAAGAGAAGACAAGACACTTTCTCAGAACCCGGGTTCAGTCCCCGAAAAAGTGACTGGATCTGTTCCAGCGGTGCAGTTTAATCAGGTCAGTTATCTGTCACCAATAGAGCGTTATCTCGAGACTCGGGGGGGGGTCTGTGTGTGTTGGATTGGTGGGTGTGTAGGTGTGGATTTGTTATTGTGAGCTGTAGGTGTGTGTGGGCAGCAACTATTCAGTAGTTGGGATGTGTTGGGATTCCTGTGTGTGTGTGTGTGTGTGTGTGTGTGTGTGTGTGTGCACCCTGATATCTCTTTGATTCACACAGAATAAACATGAGAACTTAAACTTCTGATATTATTCTGCTTGATTTTATCAGAACAAAACCCAAACCAATAAATATTTTAGATTATACTTAGGGAGTATTTGAACACTGTTGAGAATAAAGTCAACAGTAAAATGTCTCAAAATTTGAGGTAAAGTCAAAATAAAAACTAACACAAACTGCACTAAAAAGCAAAAAGACACCGAATCACAAACGGTATAAAATGCTTTTATTTGTTGAAATGCAGAAGCAAAGTAAAGGTTCCTCATTCTTACACTTCAGTATTAAAAATAATTTAAATATATTACAAATCTTCAGCCTAAATTTTCGAGACCAACTGAAGGACGGAGAGATGGACAGCGGCCATTAATATTCGATTTAAAATAAAACCAATTAAAAAATCATGTCGAGCATTTTTTAAGAAAACTATCACAATGAGCTGTGAGAGGTCGGTCTATCAGAGTTTCTTTTTAATGCCTTTGAAGAGTCACTTTCATATCCGAGCGGCATTAGTGAAGCGCTCACTCTTCCATGTAATCGTCTTAATGAGCTCACGTGACATCAAGTGCAGCGAATGTTCGCTCTCTTTAACATTCGATTATTCAAATCACACCACGACCCCACAATCAAACCAGTTTTTAACTCTACTTCGGCTCCAGTTTTTAACTCTTTCACCGTTTCTTCTCGGAAACATGCGTCTTCACCCCGTCTTTAACATGCGTGAGAGGGAAAAGCTGGTCGCCGCGGTGACAGGCGTGTCTGTTGTGCTTGTGTGAGCTTTTCAGAGGGAGATGTCTGAGGACACGTGCAGCTGTTGTCCCGGTTTCCACTTGGCGCTGTGGCGGCCGCCGTCCGTCCGTCTGTACGGCTGATTCCTTAAATCTGAGGAGGAGGAGAAAGAACCGACGCTCTGGTAACGTTTGTCAGTAGAGAAGATAAATACTTTGTTGTAGCTTGAAGAACAGTGAACCACGTCAGCTCCTTTAAAAGCTGCAGACAGTTTGAAATGATGCTGATGTCTCTGCAGGAAACTGTCTGTTGCTCACATGACTGATGTAAAAGGGGCATTAATGTGTGTCTGGGTACGTTTACATGACACAACCAGCACTCACATCTTGTGTTTTACAGAAAGTAATTTTCTGGCCAGAGCAGGTGGTGTCTTTGTGCCTGAAACAGAACATTTAAATCTAGAGTTTCATGTCAGAATATCAGAACAGCCCCTGTAATCAGCACTGATATGAGATTTCCATAAAAGATAAAGAAGTAAATATTCCTTTTGAGTGTGTTACAGTCTCAGAAATACAATGTCAGCAGAGTGAAGGAGGAACAGAGGATCGAGGGATTTTAAGACGTCACCTCGTCGCTGAAGACGGAGTCGCAGAAGAGACGAGACGAGCGTTTGGCAGAACGAGCCGTGAAGGGCACGGACTTCAGAGCTGGAGACACCAGAGAGAGAAGCAAGCACAAGTGAAGGTGAGAAAGACAGTAAAGAATTAAGGGAGAAAACGGGGAATCCTAAAAGAGAAAACAGGGTGAAATGTTCAGTGATGAAGACGTACGAGAGGAACTGCAGTTAGAATAAGAAAAGGAGTCGACAGATGGTTTAAAGCAGGTCAGAAAACAACATCTTGGGAAATAAACTCAAACTTATGTAGAGAAACTTTGGCTCCGTCCAAAGTGAAACTGTGCACCTCTAAAGCCCACTAGTTAACAATCTTAGTTTAATAGTTTTTTTTTTAATAGTTTAAAAATCAACCTGAAACTATAAAAGTGTGGAGTGGAAAGTAAAGAGACTCGCAGGTCTGTTTGTGCACCATTAAACAACAAGATACACGTTAATTATTGAGCTTCAGAGGTGTTGGTGTGTTTATTTCTTCAGTTGAACGTGAATAAGTACATCTCCCAAAGTGTTGAACTATTTCATTCAGAGACCCAGAGGAAAACTGACGGAGATGATACGGTGTGTGAATTGAACTCAGTTACAGTGTGTGTGTGTGTGTGTGTGTGTGTGTACCTGTGATGATGTCCTCGATGGCGCCGTCCTTCCCCTCCCTCACCAGAGGAGACACCTGCCTCTTCTTCAGCTCGGCTATCAGGTCCATCTGCGGCATTCTGGGCGTCACGCAAACCTGAAACGGCGAAACACGTCGACGTCTGAATCTGACGTTCCTCTGATCATCGTTAAAGGATCATTCCAGGTTTTTATGCAGTTGACAGCCCACAGATGTGCCTCAGAGAGCTTTACGGCCTGTACAGCGGGCGGCAGACTGTCCCTCGCTCCGGAGGTCGATAAAAACAACGTGCAGGGCAAGAAATACGAGCAGGTTGTAAACAAACCTCCATGTTAGGCAGCATGATTTGTTACAACCTCGGCCTGTGTGTGTGTGTGTGTGTGTGTGTGTGTGTGTACTAACACTCATATGCAAAACTTTATTGTGTGGTTCACCTTCTCTCATAGATCCAGCCTGCACTGAGCCACATTCAGCTTATTGTGCTAATTTCTTTTCACAGCCACTGTGTTTGCCCACACTGTGATTTTTCTTTGTTTTAAATAGAAATTGTTTCTTTAATGTGAGACTTGTAACCTGCCTCCTTTCATATTAAATGTACTTAAATGTTGTAAAAACAAGCTGCCCTTACAATAAATAACAGTATTGCCAATTCCTCCGAGAGGAAGTTGCAGGAATTTGGAAGAGAAAACGGTAGAATTATTAGCCAAACTGTCACTTTCTGGTTTTATCTTTAATAATATAAAGGTGAGTTTGTTTTCTGTCTGACTGCTCCGTGTTCCCAGAGCTCTGCAGTTATAACTGTTCCAAAAAACAAGAATGATCCTTTAATCTGAAGTACAAGTAAGTAAATCTATTTCTAAAGCACATTTAAAACACAGAAACAACAAACAACAAGAGACAAAATTCAGAATTATCGGCCTGACAACAGCCTGAAAGATTAGTGTCTCGATTATGTGCCTGGATTTAAAAACAGATATCTAACAGCAATATGGAGAAATGAGATGGGGGCTTTTAATCAATCGGCAGGGTCTGAGAGTGAATCCTGAAATGAACAAGGAGCCAAGAAGAGATGCAGGATTATTTACTGTTCCTGCTCAGCTTTACTCAGAGGAAACTGAAGCGTTACCTTGTTCCCGGTGACTTCAGCTTTGGGTGGAGTTGATGGAGCGTCACAGTTCAGGACGTGTTGCCTCTTCCTCTGCTCGTTCTCCTGCTCCGCTTGCTGGAAGATCAAAAGAAGAAAGTATGTCTACAGCATCTATTTATCTGCATCTGAAGGTCAGATGAAACTGGCTGATTTGGCTGCAGAGTTTACAGTTAAAGGCTGTTTGTTCTTTATCAGCGAAGCGGCTGCGAGCGAAGAAGACGAGCGTTATCTGACCTTGTAGGCTTTGATGAACCTGACAAACACGGGGAAGAAGACGGAGGGCGGAGTGGCTTTAGAGTTCTCTCCAAAGTACTCCACGGCCGAGTCGTACACATCCTGGAAGACAGAAGCAACAAGCGGCCTTTATCTCCTGACCTGAAATAAGTCAAAACACTTAAACCCATTGAACACTTTCCCTCGTGGGTTGAGGTTTGTTTGACCTGGGCGGTTTTCCCGTCAGCGATGAGCGAGCGGAGCAGCTCGGTGTTGCTGCTGAGGAACGTCTGCAGCACCGGGTTGTCTTTCTCCACGGAGAACTCCCTCCGGGCCGCCTCCGTGCCTCTCTCCAGAGCCCGCACGTCCTGCAGGATGCTGTCCAGAGAAACTAACAGAGAGAGAGTCAGGGTCACGCTTCAGTTTCACCTTCGTGTCACTGCTGATGGAGCCACACGGCTGGTTTAATGTCGTCACCTGCTGTTTTCTTTAGATTTACACTTAATAGTTCATCTTCTCAACAGATAAATGACAATAGTTTTTTGTATTATTGTTAGCAGCATTATTTATTTCTGTTATATATTCTATCATTAGATTATTATTCCTCATCACTCATGTAAAACAGTAGGTAATATAACAGGATGAAATGGTATTCTAGTGATTAGATTATAATGTATTCATGGTGATTTGGGGCTCACGCTGTGGCGTCAGGGTGACAGCACAGATAACCTGCACGAAGGCTAAATGATGAATAAAGTGATCTTCCTTCTGTCATAACTCCTCGTTAACATTTGACACTCTCATGTCTGCACGTGTGTGACTGAATTTACAATCCATATTTTATTAAAAGTCATCTCCAGTGTAGCAGTTATTTTATTACTCACTTATTATTTATTAGGACTTTTACGGTGTTTTTTTTTTCTTTCCACTATATATCTTTGTTTTGTGTCTAGGTAAAATCCTGTACAACTGGGCCAAACAAGAACTAAATAAATGTGTTTATAATAATATAGGATGAGATGTTACAGAACGTTCACACTATGATTACCACCATATTTTGCTTCTATCTTTGAATGGATTCTTGGCTCGTTTCTAATTCTTTAAAGTCCTACAAAAATGCATTCAGCAGATGTTTCCTTTGAATTATTTCAGTGAAATCTGCCAAGAGGAGCTGAATGCAGACGCAGCAGGGCGGGCTCTTTGCTGGGATCAGTCAGTACATACAGGTAGATGGTCTGCAGCAGGTATGTGAGGGTCAGGTGACGGAGGAGGGGAAACCCTCTGAGGCCGAAGCTACTTACCCAGCGCCGCCTTGTCCAGGAAGTGCAGCTCTGTGTAGAAGGACCGGACCTCCGGGTATTTCTCCTGGACGATGCTGACGATGAAGTGCAGCAGCGTCTGCCTGCGGTCTGTAGATTTGGTGTCTAACAGCTTGGGACGGTGAGCAGAAAACAATAAAAGAAAGACTAAGTGACATTTGTGTGGTTTGTAGCTGTCGTATTATAAAGAAAATACTGATCAATTGTAGAGTTTAAGGCCCTTTTTTACTCACCAGGTCTAAACTCTGCAGGCGGAAGCCGTACGCTGCCCCTCGTTTGCTGCTGTTCATGTAGTTTCCAAACGCTAAGATGATCTTTGCATCAGAAACAGAGTCAGAAACCGTCGTCAAACGAGCAACAGCCAAGTCATTTTGTAACGAGAGGCCACAAAATTACAAAGTAACAAATAGTTCTGTACAAAATACTGCTGCAGTGAAAAAATACTAAACTTCTCACAGAAGAAAAAGACAAAGTATTTTCTAATTATTCAACTAGGAAAAGTCTCAAGAAACGATGGACATTGTACGAAAAGTGTTGCCCATTAAATCATCATTTGAAGAGCAATAAAACATAAAATACATACAAAAAAGTTTTTTTTTCTTCAGGCAGGGCAGCAATGTGATTATTACTAAACTGACTTCTAAACTATATTAGTTTTTTTTTTCTGCATTCAGAGTTATTCAGCTTCAGCCTCTGCAGACTCTACACATTATAGAGTCCGAGGATTTAAACCACGGCTCTTATAAATGTGGAACGTGAATCTCACAGCAGCTGGTGTTCTTCTACACTTTATTCTTGTGAAAATAACGAGCGGTGCTGTACTCACCTCCAGGATTTTCTTCAGTTTGCTGGAAGACTTGATGGACATGGAGGCAGCGATGAGGGCGTTCAGTTGCTGTCAGACAGAGATCATTGTTTGTTTCTCAGTAGTTTACATTTAGCCTCGTCTGTCCTTGTCTTAAATAGCTTTAATCACAGATACACATTCTTTTCTGATGTACGGTGCGAGTTGGACTCACCGGCTGGATCAGCTGGACACTTTCGGGGAAATTGCCCATGAAGGTGAGGGTGCTGATGCGCTGGGAGAGCCGCGGGATCTTGCTGAAGCGCACCATGAAGCGGTCCTCCTCGCTGAGCTCGTCCAGGGGCCTGCCCTCGCACTCGTAGTTGTGAATGAGCTTCATTTCGTACTCCGTGGGGATGAAGCGCTCCAGGAGCTCCAGGAAGTCCAGGCTCAGGGCTCTCTGGTTGTACCTGCGGGGACGGCGGGGATTTAAACTCAGAGGGAAAATCTGAAATCTCACCCAGTACAGCAGATTGTAACAGATGATGCTGTTTTATAGACGGATTATTTAGAAGATTCTGTCCCATACGTCTCTATCGCACAGCAGATATCAGACGCAGCCATTCCCTCCTTGCGCAGGGTGATCGCCAGGTTTTTGGCCCTGTTGGGCTCCATTAGAGACACTTTACTGGGGGTCTTGTGGGCCAGTTTCTTCTTGAGGGTCCCCAGCTCCACAGGGGTGGACTGGGCCTTGGTCTTGAACTGCTCCTCAAACGCCGACATGTTAAGCTCCTGAGAAACGTCCAGAGAGGAAATGTTGATGAATTAATTTCATTTGTTAACAGCCAGAATGGAAAGATATTCAGAAGAGATGTCGTGCAGTCTGGCTTTAGCAACACCAGTTTACATATTAGTGTTAAAGAGGAACTTCATACCAAACCAGAAAACTGTTGGTGTTGAAAAAACACAGAAAATATTCTAGTTTCAGTAAAGAGACGGTATGTATAAATGCAGAGATGAACTAAGTGGATAAAGCAGAAGTGTCGTGGGAACAGGAACTGGTCAAACCTCTAAGATGTGCTCATCGTCCAGCTCGGTGAAGATGGTTCCTGCCACCTGGTTGGATTTGAGGGCCTGCCAGTTTAACAGTGGCAGGCGGTATTTGGTCTGAATGGGCTTCTTCTTTTTAAAACCTGAAGAAAGAAAGAAAGAAAATGTTCATCTTCTAAAATAGAAAATCTAAATTCTATTCTAAATTCATTTTTCAGACTTTTCTCTAATCTTTGCTTTTTTCTGTGTTTTATTGTAAAGTTTCACCTCTTTGGACACAAAAAAGTGTTTAAGTTTATTTATCTTCACTTCCCTGATTGAGGACTCACCTGAGCTCCCATCAGTCGCGCCCCCTGACGGCTGGATCGCACCCCCTCCAGGAGGCAGCAGGGGTGGAGGAGCCGCTGGAGGAGGAGGAGGAGGAGGAGGAGGAGTTCTAGTTGAACTTGGTGGAGGAAGAGGAGGAGGTGGAGGAGGAGGAGGAGGAGGAGGAGGAGGAGCCTGCACTGTCCCTGACTGCAGAGGACCCTCAGAGGGGGGAGGCTGAGGGTCTGAGGAGGGGGGGGCGGCCTCGTGGTCACAACCTGAATCTGCTTCGTCTGTAGCTGAAGAGGAACAACAACACTGTTATTTTTTACCTTTTGTTCATTCATAAAGTGAAAGTCATAAATGATTTATTCCCCAACAACTTCCTAATTATTTACCATGAAAGTTTCCTGGAAAGTAATTTGCTAAAATGACATAACGAGTGAATGTGGCCATTCATAAAGTTGGATTTACACCTTGAACAGTTTTAATATATTCGTCTTATTTTGAAATGATCATAGTCACAAAATGTTGTGCGAGCAGCCAGATACACTGCAGACATTATTATTTTACAGTTATTACATTTCCAAGCAAGCAAATTGGCTTTTTATTTCACATTCAACATGTGGCAGTAAAATGCCTTTTTCTAAACCTGAAATAAAGCTTGAAGAGAAGTGGAAAACTCTCCACTCTTCCTCGTCTCTCTATGAGCGGAGGTGTGAATGTGTTTGAGAGAGAACAACCGGACCCGTGGCCCTCAGGTAATCAGCGTTTGAAGCCTCTGCTGTAGCTGTTTCTCTTTACTTCTGTGAAAGCTGTAATATTCCAGTCTGGACGTGAGACAAGACGACAGCTCTGACCTTTCTGTGTCCCCTGCTGGACGACGGGGACCACCTGGACGTCCAGGTGTCCGGAGGAGGAGCGCTCCATCCGGACCAGCCCCCGCTCCACCAGAGCCTGGACCTGAGCCTGCAGCTCCCTGAGGTCCTGGGTGGACCGCTCCTGGTCTCGCTCCCTCTCTCGCTCCCTCTCACGGTCGAGCTCTCTCTCTCGCTCTCGCTGCTGCAGGAGAGCCACCTGGGAGCACGACTCACGCAGACTCTCCTGCGATACAGGAAACAGGAGGGGGGGGGGGCAGGTTTCAATGCATGCATGTTACTTTTCTGCACATACTGACATTATAACAGACTCGCTGTTGTGCTTTTCCCTTTAAAATATGAAAAGTAAAGAGGAGAACGGTGTACTCTACCTTTAGGAGCTCCACTTCTTTTGTGGTCTGAATGAGCTTCTTCTCCAGTTCTGAGACTTTCTCCATCGCCTCCCTCTCGCTCTCCTGAAGCCTGCAGCTCAACTGTGACACAAGCACAACTTTCCTTTATACTGCATCGTCTGTGAGCACGGCTGGACTGTATATATACATATATATATATATATATATATATATGTATATTCCTATATATATATGTTTGTCTACCTGCGTGTTGTGCTCCTGCAGCTCCTCCATGTGTTCCAGCAGAGCGCTCTTGGTGTCTGCGTCCTCCAGCAGCGCTCCCACGTCAAACACATTGTCCAGATAGGCCTGAATCTGCACCAGCAGCCTGTCGCTCTCCGTGAACTTCAACTTCTGCACACAAACAGACAATTCATACAAAGATAATCTCCATGTTGGGACTCATTCACATGTTACAAATGCAAAATTCAGCTTCCTCTGTGTGAAAAAAGTCAAAACTGCAGGATAATAAAAGATATTTGATTTAAGGGACTATATGACTATAAGGTCAAAGGTCAAACTCACCTCCAGGTAGTCATCCAGCCCATGGCGAGTGAACTCATACTGCAGGTGGACCCTGAAGTTCATGTTCTCCACTGAGTGGACCACGATGTTGATGAACTGCATGCAGGCCACCTGGTGGGCAGACAGAGTAAAGACACGACACCAGCGTGCAACTGCAGGTGAGATTATTATGATCGCAACGATTAAATCAGTCACAACAGGGTGAGCGGCCCAGCTGAGCAGGATCCAGCCGGGGCTACTTCTGACTGAGGAGAATAAACCCTGAACATTGAGTCTCTAAAAGTTTTTTTTTTTTCCATGTTGAGCTGCAGCCATTAGTTTATTATTCAACAGAAACTTAAACAACTGTTTTGATAATTCATTCATTTTTTTTGATTCTCAGCTTCTCAGCAAAGAACACACGTGTCCGTACACTTGTGGGTTAAAGCAAATTAACGAACCAACTTTAAAAAACATTCAGCTGAGTGCAGGCACTCTGCCCATTTTACATAACTGCACGCAATCTGTTTAATTAATAGGAAGACGGCCATATTGTTAATGGCTCTCTGTTCAAGCTTTCTATTAGAAGGACTAATTACTCCTATTATTTCTTTCTTCTGCAGCGGCCAGTATGAACAGGAGGAATGAATACAGCAACCAGTAACTCATTCAACATTCATATGGCGCATGAGTATTGCATTAAGATTTTTTTCATTGCACTCGCTGAAATCGGTGGAGTGCCCCTTTAATTGCTAGATTTCACTGGTGATTACCAGTATGAGTACTCCCAGTATCAGATGACCGGAACCAGTATCAGGTGGAGCCCACTGCTGGCTTCTCCCATCCAGTTATCAAGCTGCTCTCTGTGTGTACAGTCTCACTCCACATGCTGATTCTTATTATATCTGCACACTCGCTCACAGCTTTACCATGAAGTCGATGTTGCTGTCTTCTTTGTGGAAAAACTCCATGAGCCTCTCAAAGCGGCTCTTCTCTCCGCACACCTGAAAAACATCAAGTGGGAATGAACATCAGATCACAGCAGGCGCCTGGCAGAGAGGCACCACACATTATTTCTTTTCTTCCTTTTATTGTGCTTTGTGATTAATTGTTTACGCGTTAAATCTGGGTGAAGTCCTCCGAGACTTGCCTCTGATGACGGGCTGGATAAATACACTTTGCTGTACTTTTTGCATGTATGCCTTCTCTTTACAGTATCTACACACATGGGGGCAGTGTGCTCACACACATCTATCCATCCATCTATCCATCTATATATCCATCTATATATCCATCTATTTATCTATCCTTCTGCATGCAGTGTGTAGTTGTCTGTAAATATTTAATTAAACTGTGTGACAGAGGAGGGTAACTTGGCTGTTGTTTGTGGGGAATCTGCGGATGTGAATATAGTTCCAAGTTCAGGGACAAACACAAATAATGGCACTCGTAAACCCAGCGCTGGCTTTGCATTGTGCAGGATAATTGCTCTTCGTTCTGCAGGCAGACCATTACATAAACGAGGGAGAAAAAAGTGGCTAAATTATGATTGTGCAGCTCAGCAGATTCCCTGTCTCGTCCGTTAGATGTAATCCGTCCATGTTTGTGGTCTTTTGCTCAGCCTCCCCTCCTTTTTTTTTTTTTGCCCACTCATGTCCACTAAATAATGCAGCAGGCCAACCTGACAGCCTGCACCGCCCAAAACAATGCCCACGTTCTGCTGCCGAGGGACACATAAGCCAGCTGCTGGCTCGCCGCCCGCCCGCCCGCCTCCACTTCACGGCCACGAGCAATCCATCGCTCTCAGCCTCGGCCTCCGTCTCTCCCT
The DNA here is from genome assembly GCA_031216445.1 of Lateolabrax maculatus. Lineage (NCBI taxonomy): Eukaryota > Metazoa > Chordata > Actinopteri > Acropomatiformes > Lateolabracidae > Lateolabrax > Lateolabrax maculatus. The sequence goes on along the minus strand of CM062200.1, from coordinate 2,297,015 downwards.
CTGGCTCTCGCCCACACACGCCTCAGTGTTGCTGCGGTACCAAAACAAGCGCCACTCACTCACTGTGATACCCAAGTCGCCGCCGTGGAAACTGACGCCGCACTAATCAACCAGCTGATGTTGCCAGAGGATTCATTACTTACACATTGTTTAAACAAACGTTTTTAATTTGTCTATTGATTTTTTTCTTTTTTCTGGCGATGATGAATGTGTGTATCACAGCCTGATATTTCTTCTTCCTCTGAGCCACAGAGCTCCGTTGTTGTCCAGAAACTATTAAAAACACACGAATAAGCTTCGCTGTTGCTCTGGATGACACGTTCCTTCATCACCATGAACACACACACTGTCCTGCTGCTTGTGGATTAATCCGCCACTGAAAATAGTCCCTAACAAATGCACATTTCATCCTGTTTGAGTAATGTTTGATAAAAACTACAGTGGCCAGCTGTTTTAGGGATTTACTGACAGTAAAAAAATAAAAGTAAAATGATACATATATTTGTGACGTGTTTAAAGATCTACGTCTTCACCAATGGACAGACGCGGTGGGTGATGGTTAGAAAGTATCAACTTAAAAATTGTTCGTTTTGGTCTTTTCATGGGATTCAGAAAAATAAATTATAATTTTATCATATCACATGTTATTATTTGGTACAACACAATTAAGGTATAATACCTGTGAGGTCTTGTAGAAGTAGCTGAAATCAATATCATGATATTGATATAGGATTTAAATGATTGTTGATCTTTTCCTACTGTGACACGTCAACATGAAAAAGGGGCCTATTTAATGACAATAAGGCAAATTGTTCAGACTTCAAAAATGTAACACAAAAACCTCAATTACTTATTTTATTACATTTTAAATCATAATGTGCTTGGAATCAAACACATTATATGATAATATTGAATAATTATCCAGCTACTAATGTCCTCTAATTAAATTACTGCTACTACTGTTTGTTTCGGTTTCTGACTCATGTACTCCCCCGTACACACACTTAAAGTAATTAAAACAAAGAAAGTAGTAAGATTATCTTTAGTGAAAGCACTGAAGCAGCCATTCAATCTAATTAAACTGTAAATTATAATGGCAGCTCTGTGCTATTACAAGGAAATTACAATAGTGGCCAAGATCTGACTCCAAAAGCAACTGTTGCCGGCGGACGTTAACATCCTGACGCAGAGCTTGTTGCAGGGCAGGTTTCTAACATCCTTGACATTTACTAATAATAGAGGCTCCTGGTTCAGGTTTACGCTCCCTTCTGTCCGCGTTGTCGCGGCCGCAGGAGGCGATCTGTTGGCAACAGTTGCTGCTTCCTGAGGCGAAGATGAGAGAGGGCCGGGGAGAGGTCAGAGGCGACCCAACAAGTGTTTCACATATTTACACCTCTTCAGTCAGTTTCGTCTGGCGGTGGGACAACTGGGCAGAGCAGCTGACGGAGGGGGGCAGGGGGGCAGGTGGCTCTGGGGGTCCCCTTAACCTGCTTTTCATTGCATTAAAGGGGCGGCTGGTATGTGGGTGCTGTAACACTAATACCACTTCTATGTTAAGCATAAGAGCAGTTTAAAATAATGTCTGAATGTGGGTTGACTCGGCCCTGCTGCTGCTGGTGATTTAGGTCGTCTGGGAAACTAACAGAAGCATGAAGTGGAAATAGTGAACTTTGAGCACAATACGTGTGTGAATTCTTTGAACACAAACTGCTCTTATCACTTACAAGATGACAAAGTATTTAAAAGTATTCCTAGTTATACTTGTTTTAGCATCCTTCTTTAATTATATAGTTCCTGATTTAGAGCAAGAGTTTATTTGATCAAAAGCATCAGTTATGATTTAACTGACTAATTAAACCAAACACCTCAAACCCACAAACCCTGATTCAGATCAACGTGGGTGAATGTGCTTTAGTAGAAGTTTAAAAACCTCTTTGAAGTTGTCGAAGGCGGAGAGGATGATGTCATGGCCTCCTCTCACCAAACATACAGCCGCCAGCAGCTCCAGCACCAGCGCCTTGGTCCTGAGAAGCAGAGTTTATATGTGCATTTATTATCTCTTATTTATTTGTTATATTGTATTTATTAGATAGGACAGGCTGAAGGCAGATTACAGATTCATGCTCCATACCTCGGGTTTCTGTTGTTGAGGCTGAGTGTGATCTCGTTGACACAGCAGGGATGCTTCATCACCAGGTTGAACCCAGACTGACAACACACACACATAAACTACGTCACTCACATTCTTCTTTTTGTTATTTGACTCTTTCATTTAAAGTGTAATTTAACCTCATCGGGTGTTTAATACCTGAGGAAGTTAATGTCTGCCAGGAAAAGATTATTAAATGTTAGATATGAGCCACTGTGTCAAAATTGAATGTACTTGAATGAAAGCTGAAATAACAAAATATTAAGTTAAAATGTTGATCTTATAATAATAATAATGACTTAATATCTCATAATGATGATTAAGAAAGTCAAAACTTTGAATCTGTGTCATAATTTTTACTCAAACCCAGAATTTTGACTTCGTGTCTCATAACATTGACTTAGAAAGACACATTTTTATCTTAGTAACTCATAAATATGACACAGTGTCTCTTGGATATGACTTAATTTTGACTTACAAAGTTAAATGTTTGACTTTGTATATCTTAATTTTGATGGAGAAAGTCAAAATTGTGAATTTTTATGTTCTAAACTAAAAATATATATTTATGTCTTTGTTTCTCATAATATTGACTTTTTAAACTTCTTAATTCTAAATTATGACTTAACTTTGACTTAGAAAGTAATTGTTTTATCTTAGTATCACATAATTGTGACTTTTTACGCCTGGGCAATGAAACAATAGCGATAAGTACCGCGATGGATGCTTCATCAATTCACTTAAACGCATTAAATGCAAACCGCCAGGAAAAGCAGATAACAAAAAAACAAAGTTTGGTTGCACGAACAAAAACCCCTTTAATATTTTTATATTTTTTAATTCCCAACGCTTTATTCTTTTTTTTCTCCTCTTGGCAGAAATGGGCTTCCATACATGTGACAAACACATTAAAAGACAAAACAAAGATTTATTTTCTGAACTGAACTCTCTGAGTGTGAAGTTTTTGGGGGTTTGAAGTACCTGATAGTTCATGATGGCACGTAAACACATGATGCAGAGATGAACGTCGTCCGTCTGGCTCACAGCTCGAGAGTTCCTCAGGACTTTCCTGTTTTGGAGAGAGTTGAATCTGCCAGGTGAGAGACGCCGCGGTTACAGTCCTGTCGTCCCTACACCTGCACTAAAACACTCAAACTTCCTGTAGCAAAGTGGTGGCTGCCATGATTGGGAGCTATGAAATATATATCAGTCGTCATTTCCCTGATTATAATATGGCAAAAGTTGTAGGTCAATGAGGATAAAATTATCTTACTATTATTATTTAATCATAATTTAATTATGTTTATTATTTTATGTCCTATTATTTATTAATTACATTTGTATTTTTTATAATATATTTATAATTATGAGTTTCTTACACTGTGATCTAATGTATATTAGTATTTATCAGTGTCTTGATATATTGTAAAATTTATGTAAATGTGCTCGGTCAGCCTTGACAACTAAATCTTAGTCTCAGTGTGACGTATAATTTATATTTATGTTATATTTTATTTTATTTGTAAAACTTAAAAGACTGACATAAAGATAAATTAAATTCAATCTACTTATTTGAAGGTTACAAATAAAGTTACACATGTCAATATTGTTCGATTACATGACATTCTGCCAGAGAGAACTTCCTCTAGTGTGTCTGAAAAATATCTGTGTTTATGTGTGTGTGTGTGTGTTTATGTGTGTGTGTGTGTGTGTGTGTGTGTGTGTGTGTGTGTTTATGTGTGTGTGTGTGTGTGTGTGTTATATGAGCCAGTTCTCTGTTTGAGTGCTTTCTGTATTGATCCAACTGTATTTGGATATGAAACACAAACAGCCACACTCAGATCCAGAGCTGTCTGTCAGAAACGGCGTTTGTGTGCACCGAATCTAATCTGTGCAGCAGATGAAGGATTTCTGTGTGTGTGTGTGTGTGTGTGTGTGTGTGTGTTTGTGTGTAATTCTGTTTTTTTTGGGAGATATTGTACATAAAGTATTCAGCATGTGTACATGCAGTACTAATAAAAGTGCAAATCACAACATGTCAGCAGTAAATGTTCTATATTCACAGAATATTTTGGTACTTTTTTCTAATAAGGGTCGTTTTTAAAGCATTTACATAACAAAACTGGCCAAAAGTATGTGGACACCCTGTTTCATAGTTTGGGCTGGACCTCTTAGTTGCAGTGAAGGGAAATCTTAATGCAACAACACACAGTGATATTTTATACAATAAAGTTCTTCTAACTGTTCTTCCAACATGTGGTGGAAAGCCTCTCCCAGAAGAGCAGAGGCTGTTGTAGCAGCAGATTAGTGCCGATAGTTTTGGAAGGACACGTCTGGGACATCGACTCCCTCACATGAAACCAGTTCTCACTCATCACCACCATCACCGTCCCTACCTGGCTGTGAAGGCCTTGCTGGCCTTCGTGGCACTGTGACTAGGTGAGCTGCTGGCACTTCTGCTCAGATCCTCCGCCGACTTCTCTGTAGTTTTGCTTTTGTCTGCAGGCAGCGGGCCGTTGTCCAGAGTGTCTGCGTCATACCTGCGAGTCACAGAATCAGAGTTTACTCTCAAACACGTGGAGCCTGCGGTGGTATTCGTCAGATTGTTTGATACAGTGACGGGAAGTAGCCGTGTGGAGGAGATAAGACTGTTCCGGGAATGAAAACTAATGTATTTAGTTTAGTTTCTAGTTGATACCTACGTGGCGGCACTGTGGGCAAAGGACAGATAATCCACAAGAACATCTAAGCCTTGGTTTTCCTCGTTGAGGAACTCCTCAGCCCAGCTGCAGGGAGAGAAAAGAGTTAATACAATAGAATAGAACTTGGTGGCACAACAGTAACAAACTTCACTAACAATTTAAAATAAACACTGTTTTGTGAATATTGTGCATTGGACTGTCCACTGATTATGTCAAATTTTAAGTTTTATTTTGTACTTTTGTCAGAATTTGTCAGCTCAGCTTTCATTTGCGTGATACAATCAGCTTCTTAATGGTTTGAAAGCAACAAAGCCTTTTTTTTTTTCTTCTCCCAAATGGGAGTTGGAGTGAGACTCACCCTATGTAATTGGTCCTCAGGGAAATCTCCAACTCTCTGAGGATCTGAGTGGATTCCTGGACACGTCTCTTAAACTGACAGAAGACATGCAGGGAAGTTATCAGGTCAGTAAATGCTTAATTATTCAGAAAATGTAAAAGATGCCAAGGCAAATATTCCTGCCAGTGAAACAAACAAGAAATGCTATATGTTATATCTGATCTTCTGATTCCAATCAATCTCATTTATAAATGGATTAAATGAAGGGAGGGAAAATAACATCTTGGCAAACCTTCCAGCCAGGATGTAAATCTACACCCGGCTTCTTCACTGTGTCATCTAATGAAAAATATTTACAGCTACAGTTTTTTACTGGACAGTTTTACATCTGCAAAGTACCTTTTAAAAATGACTATAAAGATTTCAACAAAGATTGTAGTCTGAAATGAGGAATGTTTGCAACAGACTACAGACTGAAACCTGAAAGATTCGATTTATCTGTTTATGCTTTGATGTTTGGAAATGATGGATGTTTTACCAGATTATCAGATACTGTTTTACTGTACATCTAGATTGGGAAAAGAGAGTTTTTATCAGTTCTGGGCAGCAAAACCCACTCATAGAAAAACAGCTACTACAGGTCTGAAACTCCATCATGAACCTTTAACCTTGAATAGCTCTGATTCACTTTCTATTTGTCTGAACACGAAGGTTTAACTTCATCTCTTGCAAATATTTGCAGAAATATCAACAATTCAGAATAACATTTCAGTTTACAGTCAAAATGTTCAAAGTCTCTGCCACAAAAAGCTGAAGTATTTCATCAACTACATGTTCCAGGGATATGGCGATAAAAGTTTCTTTTCTTGTTTTCATAATTTTTTATTAAAACAGAAACTCAACTTTAAACTGAGTTTTGTACCTTTCGACTGACTCCTCCGTGATCCAGGTGACTCTTCAGCTTCTCCAGGTAGGCGGACGGTGGATTCTTCACTTGAAACCTCTCCTGAAGATGCACACACACACACACACACACACACATTATAATTGTATTTGATTGCTGTACAGCAGTGAGGCGGGGGGGCAGAGTTCAGCTGGGGTCTGATTTGATTGATTGGTTTGATTACACAGCGTCTCTGATATGATCGAGTCTACTGTGCTGCAGCAGTTACAGTTGCATCAGTTCCACTCACATCTTTTAATTAAAACCATCTATTCTGTCAGTTTTTTTAAACCTGTCGATCAAAGTGGAATTATTTGGCTTCAACTTCTGTGCAATTCTAATTATTTTCCAATTAAGAAACGCTGAGTGAGCCAAGGTTTGATGGTGACAGGTGTCGTCTGTCACTCTCCCATCATGACCCAGGTTGTTACGGACCTCCCTGTGGTTACTACGGTGACGTACAATATTAATGAGCTTCTGTGTACTTGTGTGTTTCTGAGGATTGGGGTGGTTTCTCATGTTTAGCCTTTATATTGATTGGCCTAAAACAGGGGCCATTAATTGGTTTATTTTTTGGATTCGGGGAAGAGTTCTGGGGAAAACGTAATGAAAACGTAGAAAGCAGACCCACCTGGTCACAGATCAGGTCCCACTTCTTCTCGTTGTCATACTGGCTGAGGATCTTCACCTTGTCTGGAGGAAGATTCATCGTGTTCTGAAAACAGAAAGAAAATCTGTTGAAGAATCTGAATCCATGTCTGTCGAACGGAGAATAATTACTCGCTTCATAACAGAAAATAATTAAGATAAGTGGTCAAGAAATGCTCCTTTAGCCTCCAGGCCTCTAACTGGCCTACAAAGCTAGAAAGTTAATGCCAACAGCCAAAGATAGAAGAGTAATGGCTCCTGCTTTAAGCAAAATTAAATGATATTAGTCAGAATACGCAAAGAATGTCTTTGTCCATGTAGACATCAGATAATGTATAACAGAAATATAACAAACCCGGCAACCTACAAAGCAGAAAAACTTATTCTGTTAATAACATCTGTTACAAACTATTCCCAAGACACACCCAAATAATAGTTAGTATCCCGTTTCTGCAGCCAAACCTACATTCTCATTATCTGTGGCAGGATTGGATCGGTGTCACGATAAACTCTCATGTTATCCTCAAACTAACCAGACCCAGTCCTGGATACAGTATGACAACAAACAGGGGACACTTCACCACCATGGGGCCCTCTTTAATAATGCATCAGGCTCCAGTGTGTCACTCAGAGGGACATGACGGTCCTCTTTGGTCACCAGTCCTGCACTGAGTCAGAGGTCTTTGTTTCGGCCTCGTGGAAGCAGAACTGCTCATTATCAGCGGTATGTTAATGTCTGTTGTCACTACACAATAACAAGCGTGTGTCACTAATGATGCACCGCGGCGTCACTCGGAAAGACGGATCAGGAACACGTCGCTGGATTGAAGTTGTAGAGACGTTGCTCTGGGTGCTTTATCTCTAAATGTAAAGAAACACAAGCTGATGCTGTGCTTTGATAAGAACGCACGCTTGCAAACCGATCAGCCTGAACTCTCGCTGTCAGCCGATGTGGTCAGAGACAACTTTGTTTGTGTGGACGATGACAAAACAGAAAAAGGACAAGTTTAGGTATTTATCACTAAGTTTCTGAGGAGTCCAGATGAAAGATCCTCACCACACACACACCACATTTCACACCCGTTACTGCTCTGGTGGTGTCCCATATAATAAACCAGCACCCAGACAGACACATCAGCTGTACTAATTATAACACACACACACACACACACACACACGAAACTGGGCTAGTCGACAGGAGACACCCACTCAAGGACGACAGCTATCTCCTCACTTTGTTTTTTGTGTGTGTAGATGCCACATTGTTCTCCTCATATCTTATCGGTTTCTCCTCCTCCTCCGCCCTCACACCTCCTGCTCTCGTCTCAGCTGCTGAAAAGTCCATCACGAGGTCAGGGAGAGTCGTCAACACTGACTCAGGCTGCCGAGGAATGTCCCGCACCGGTTACTTAGTGGTGATTTGCCTCTGGGCCTCAGAGCTTAGAGATAAACCCCAGCTGAACAACACACAGCCAGTTTTTCTAAGTTGAGTTTTGTTCTTTTATAACATGAAACAATCGACCGAGTATCGGTCACTTTAATATGATTGTTTTTAAAGAGGCAAAACACCTCAATCATTGTGCGTTTTTTGGACATACAGATACTCACGGTTTATTCATTCTTTTAAGGGAAATCTGCGGCCGTCTATATACTAAAACACATGGAAAGCTACTGTGCAGACATCATGCGTGCCATGCTGAGAAACAGGGCCACAGCCAGTTCCAAATAGCACATTGAATCAATAGTGTTGTGAGGCTGGATGTGAATCTGATAAATCAGGCGTGATGAATGGAGCTAGGGGTCAATACGTGCTGGTTATATTCGTCCTGATGGATCATTATTAAACAGTGCAAACTGAAAGAGAAAAACAACCCTGGTTTACTCTGGTACTTTTAGAAAAGAGGGTTTAAAGCTCCTGAAAACTAGTCCAAAAAAAATACCTTAAATATTATTTATTAAGAGTTTAAGACTCACAAACTCAACTAAGCTGCTTCTTCAGGACTCTGCAGTTGTGGTTTGATCAGATTTGATCGACAGTAACCGAAAGATTTTGATTTAAATCCTGATCGGACGACTGAAGTACGATGGTTACTGTCCAAACGTCTTCAATTTTCAGATTTTAATGAGTTGAATTTTCTTCTCTGGCTTTCTGGCGGCTGCGTGTCCTCACGTGTGAAGTGTGAAAGCATGTGGCCGTTCTTGTCGCACTCAAATTGGCTCTCTCTCCATGACAACCTGCACAATAATTGCCTCAGTGTTTTCTAGCCTTAGAAATGCCTCCAACTGCTTTAACTGTGCTGATTTAAGTGGCATTAAAAAGTTAAAATCAGTGACCTTTACACCGGCCATTAAGATACATGCTAAGTGACTGAACAGCAACCAGGCTGGAGGAAATTTGAACAACAGTGTGAAAATGTGATGCATCTGTAATCTGTGTAAAATAACATTGGAAACTGTGGTGAATTCAAGAATAGGAGGCTCAGCAGGAAGGCAATGACAGAAGTGGGACATTTGTGGGTCTCCGAATGATGCGTGGTGATGCATTCCTGAAGTCCTGAAGCTGCTGACTCTCTCAAAAACGATGGATCGATGGAGTTATGTTCACAGAAACAAGCTGCGTTTGCAGAAGTGGCTGAATAATTACTGCTAAATCTCCTTCCTTTTCCCCCGTTTCTCTCCTGTCTGATATAAGGAGGTTAGTCGTAGGTGTTACATACATTTCAAAATGCTGGGATATTTAGGAATATCATCCAACGAGTGAAACACGATCTTATTCAAAAGATGCAAATACACTATATGGACAAAAGTATACGGACACCTGGATACAAGAACCCAACACCTAATTCATTCCAACGACGGTTGCTCATTAGTTGCAACGATTGTGGCGGTTGTATGTAAAATATCTCAGTATTACATAATCATTACTATTATTATTATCAGTCCCGCTAAGGAATGGAAATAAAAGGGTGTTTTGGTTGAACAAACGCTTTATTATAATTTCACAAAATATTTCAAAATGAAAAATTAAAGCCTCACCTGCATTGTTTTAAGTTTCATCTCTGTCAGGCTTTAATTTTTCATTTTTTTCATAACACTAATTGGGTAGAATTCAATACCATAGATAAGCAAATGTACATGGTATGATAACCGTTAAGGATCACTGTGCAGGCCAGTCAAGTGGACTCGGGTGTCCACATACTTTTGGCCATGCAGTGTATTACAAGAGGTACTGATGTGTATGTCAGGCAACAATAGAAAGAATCATCTGGTGTAAATGTAATCTTGCTAAATCGTTCAGACTACGTTAACTTTCAGTTTGGCAAAGAAACCATTAAAACATCTCAACTTCTTAACCTCCTCAAAGTATAGAACTACTAACAAGTTAGGAAATGTTCTCGCTCTTTCTTTCTGCGTCTCAGTCTGTAAATAGAGTACACAAATCCACAGTAGTGCATTTACAATTCCACCCACTGCCGCATTCCCTGTTGGGAAATATGCAAAGTGTTATGCAAAACACTGAGGGGAAAAGTGCTGCACGTAAATTTGGATGTGACTGAAGTGTTTGAACACTGACATTTTGAGAGCCACACACTGTACTGTGCAGATTTCTGTTCGATATTCATTCTTTCAGTTTGAAAACACTGCAGTGGTATCAGACACAAGCAGCATAGAATATGAATAAAGCATCAAAAAAGCTGCTAAAAGAAGCTGCAAAGAAACCAGCACACACACACATGCCCACATGCAAATGTGAGCATGCAGTGTGCATACGCCAGCTCTCCAAACCCCACGAGGAAGCTCACACACACACTTTCCCTCCCTCTTGTCCCTCTGAGCCTCTGCAGAATGACACCAGAGACAGTTTGCAGGATCCCTTCACCTCTACCCCTCCACACACAGGCGGGGAGGCAGCCTGCAGCCGGCTGGTTTGTATGCAGACGGAGTATCTTCTCCACTTAGCGAAGGAGATTTGCCGTGCAGACTCAGCAGAAGATGGGGAGGGAGGGGGGCTGGGTTGGTGGGAGTGATCTATATTCGGTGGGATACAATGGTGATGTAGCAGAAAGCATCACCAGGGAATGTGTTCAGCACAGGGCGGGGAGGATTTTAGATGCAGCGTACAGTTAAACTGCTGCAGACTAACACATTAAAAGACTGCACGTACCTGCACATTCATACCAACACACACTGCTGCAGCCACACACACAAGTTCATTTATTACAAATCATTCCTCTGCAACACTGACACATTTACTTTGAGTACAGTATGGACATGCAAACATCTTTCTCCATGCAAAACAAGAGACAGAAGTAGAAGCATTATTTGTATTAGATGAGGAAATATTGTGTACAGTTTCATTTATGGAAAGAGACAATATAAATATGGCCTATTTGACTAATTGGGGGTTGATAAAATCTAATGTATCATGTGAACAGGCTGTGTTTCACACTAGAATCAGACCTGTCGAAGCATACGGTAGAAATGTTTTAGTTTTTTTGGCTTTTTTTTTTAATGGTTTCTTAATGCTACAATGACATTTGAGACAATAATGTTCTTCCAACTTTGTGGCAACAGTTTAGGGACGGTGATTTTCTGTTTCAACTTGACAACGAACACAAAGCCAGCTCCCAGTTTGGTTTTGGAAGAACTGACCTGAACCCCATCCAACACCTTTGGGATGAACTGGAACTGGAGCCAGACCTCATCACCCGACATCAATGTTGGACGTCACTGAAGCTCTTGTGTCTGAATGGGAGTAAGTCCCTGCAACCAGGCTCCAACAGTGTACTTCAGCTCCAGATAACAAATATATGCAAATAAATGCATATTGGTAATCAAGTGACTGAGTAAATCTCTAAAGCAGGATGCAGCCATGTAGCTCAAAGGGTCCCGGTGGAGTTTTCAACCTCCAGCGGTGTCTTGGAGATGTTTTTTGCCTGTGAATGGACACGCATGCACACGCACATTGGTGATGTGATACGGTCCTAACGATGTTTTCACACCTTTCCACTGATCAACACTGTGATAACACGCCAACATGTGCTGCAAAGCGCCAACAAAGGCAGAGAAGAAGAAGACTCTAAACATAGAAGTCAACAATGCTGGAAACTTAAAAAAGTCGTCTTTGCAAATGTTTTATGAGAAATGTATTCAGCACATTCATTACATATTGCAGTTTGTTATTTGGAGAGAATGGCTGAATAAAACTCGTCTAACTGGGAGATAAAGCAAAAAGTCAGTACATGTGTTCGGCGCCCAGTTGTGGATTATTGTAACTGTAAACCAGAAGTCTTAGTCTTGGAGAGCATGAATCTCTTTCAACGCTCAACTCGCGACGCACGTCCTCGTTGTGGCTGCTGGGACGTTTTTAAAGACCATTTCTGATATTTCAGACAAGTCAAACATTTCTTAAAGGGATGTGAGTTTGAACCTCAGTATTTCTATAAAACCTACTCCCTGATATCATTCACATCACCTCATTTTAAGGTGAATTAATTAAACATAATCTTAGGAGTCAAGTTTTTATTATTATGTCTAAAAACCAGTAGATCTGATTCAGCAGATTTAATGAGCTGATCTTTAGTCCCATCTTTCCACCAAGTGTCCAAGAAATCAGCTGAAATGGTTTGGACATATCCTGTCGACAGAAACAACAACATTAGCTCTCCAGCATGGGTGATTAGAGTTTTGGTTCTGTCCTAACACAGAGTGTTTTATGCTCACATGTATTGATTGAACTGTCTCAGTGGAAGGGAGCAGCATTTATCAGGGATTTAACTGATTGCCATTCACGTCCAGGAGGGTTAGAAGGAGGCTGTTTCTCCAAAGTATGCTCACTGACAATCAGCCTCGGGCCTGTTTGTGTATGTTTCCGTCAGATCACAGATCGGCCCAACATGATGTCACATATCCTCGGAGAGGAATGACGACAGGAATGCAGTTAATCATACAGCAATGTGCTGTGGCGACATACTGAACATTGCTGCGCTGTCAGACTCGAACTCTGCCTTGTTTTTTTGGTTTTTTTGACTGTCACTACGAAGGCATGCGCTCAGTTTGGCGCTGCCCATGTTGTAAACAGGAGACAACTACCAGCTCAGTGAAGGAAGTAATGAGGAGAAAATCAAGTTATAGGTGGAGGAATGCTGGTCGTTGAAGGATTTGACTTAATGGTTTTGTCATTGTGGATTTGAGTCGTGTGGAAGGCAATAAAAAAATATAAATATACTTTTTATTAGGGAGACCTGAAGGCCCCTCTTGATGAACAAAAGGCAGCAAGAGTGATTAACTAAGTGTCTCCAGTTACACCACATGGCCGAAAGTATGTGGACACCTCAAAAATACACCCATATGTGATTGTTGGCTATAAGAGGCTCCACTCTTCTGGCTGTGCAGGGAAAGATCAGAAAAGGAAGTCATTTTAGTTTGGTGGACTAATTGTTGGGATGCTGATTTTTGGCGATAAGGCCTGACTCACATTTTGAGTTCCAGTTCATCCCAAAGGTGTTGGAGGGGGGTTGAGGTCAGGGCTCAAGTTCTACCTCACCAAACTGGGAAAACCCTTTCTTCACGGCTGTGTGCATGGGGGGTTTAGATTTCTCTTTAATTGGGAGTTATTCTTTATAAACAAGGTATTTTAAGGAAAATTTTAAGCTGTGATGATGCAAAAGTAAATCTTAGTTTCACCGTTTTTTTAAATTGTAAACAGATCTGACTTCCCCCCGTCATTCTTCCTCCAGCAGACCACGCAGAGAGCCTAATGCCGTAAGCTCCAGCATAAAGGACCTCTTATGTATCTTTCCACAGTGGCATTGTGTACCTGGCACTGTGATAAGCTTGTCCAGAGGACGTGCACATTTCCAACATATTCCAAATTCTTTGTTTCTTTCTAATGTTTGCCTTGAACTCTTTTTCCTCTATGTGAAAGTTGACAAGTGCCCTAACCTGCTGCTGAAAGTTGACAACTCACCAGCACAGCACTGAAGCGTTGCTCCAGTTCCTCTTCAGGTGGCATCGGGAGTTTCGGCCCTGGATGTTTCTTCTGGGAGCCTGTGGAGCCCGGAGGGGCCGACACCGTCTTGCCCTCCTTCCCCTGGGGTACCTCCATGCTTCCTGCTGCATTTCCCATGGTTGTTTATCCGACAGATCCAAAAAAAAAGCACATACAAAAAAAGAAGAAAAAACCTGCTCCTGGAAACCTAAAAAGCAGAGCTAGAAGGTAGATAAGTAAAAAAGTATTTTGTATCTAGTTATTCAAAGTTAAGTTTGAGGATCTGGGAGGCTCTGGCCTGTGACCTTTTATTTCCATGATCCCAGTCTGTTGATTCATGTTGAAGAAGCATCATTTATCATCATTACTCGTCCAAACTCTCAAACGAGGAGAAAGCAGTGGGTTGAAATCCACCCCTGTCTCTGAATGAGATCCCGATGCATTATGAAACCCTAGAAAGAGGGAAGGGGATATCCTGAGGGTGACAGACAGAGTGACAGCTGAACGAGTGAAAGAGTAAAGGGGAGGAGGTAGAGTTCAGAGCTCTGCGCACAGGACGAGGCTGCAATACGAAGAAAAATTAAGATCAACAAGGTGAGGTGTCACTTCTGTGCTGCCTCTGCACAGGTGTGGAGAAAACTCTGGAGCAAACTACTCCTAAAGCTGCAGTGCCCTCAGGTAATGAGACTTTGCTGGGCTCGCAGGTGGTCTGTGGAAGCCCTCCATCTGCTGTTGGATGCTGGGAGTCTCCGGGCCTTTGATCTCCAAATCCAGAGAGAAAAAAGAGGAAAAGAGGGGAAGGCAGAGATCCGGCAGGCAGCCCACTCTGTCTATCCGACACAGGGACAGAGAGAGACAGAAGGCAGCAGAGGCATTAGGTGTAACAGCAGAGAGTGCAGAGAGAGCCGAGCCATCTGGGTCCTAGTGCCTCCACCTACAGGAAGGCACATACAGTGTGTCTTCAGGAATCTACAGAAACCTTCAGGCCATGTGTTCAGATGCTTATTCAGGCTTTTAAAAAGGTTGAATCTGGTGATTTTCTACAGTTTTCTTATTTTCAACAAATCCCCAAAACCAGTGATGAATGTATCATATGAACAAGTATTGTGTGTTTATTCAAAAACTATTAAAAACACATCAATGAGCCACACTGCTGCACTGGGTGACATGTTCCTTCATTACCATGAACACACACACACACACACACACACACACACACACACACACACACACACACACTGTAGTTTGTTTTGTAGTACTTTAAAAATACTCATTAGAGCACCGAATGTGTATTAATCAGTTGAAAATAGTTCTGAACAAATGCACCATTCACTCTGGGTGAGCAGCTGGGTAAGGAAATATTGAGAAACAGACTAACACATTGTTGGTTATTTTCATGGGATTTGGAGCCACAACAAGGAGCCTTATCCCTTTAAGTCATTCTGTAACACTATAATATGAAGCGTGTGTAGAAATAAGTGGAAATATCCTACCGTGAAATTAACTTAGACCACAAAATATTCTTCTCCAGGATGCACTGGTGTTGTTCTGATACTTTCTTGTGGTTGTTTCTTTTATATTTTTTTATAATGTTAACATGGTTTACACCTTTGCCACCTGACAGGAAGTTCCTTAGACAAGTCTCTGCGATAATACAACCGCCCTGAAATAGCATCCAGTTTTACAAAGTTCATAATGTTGAGTTTTTGGTGACTGGTGAATTTCATTATGTGTTTATTAATGAGGTCATAGTTCAAGGTGATTTGAGGTTGTTTTTTTTTAGGTTTTTTTGGGCCATTTGATACATGAGGTGGGCAGAATATTAGAAACACCTCTGAATGTAATGAAGTCTCCTACAACACCATCACTAACTATGACACTAGTAATAAACATATTACTGAATTTACACATTTTCCAACAATGTCACCAAAAACTGAACATTATGAGGTTTGTAAAGATGAACATTATGGCAGAGCTGTTGGATTGGATTGCATTAGATTATACAGGTGTACCTAATAAAGTGCTAAGAGTAAATAAGAGTATAAACACCTGAACAGCGTCTGTTGTTTGGACCTAATTATTTGATCACGTGAAGTTATTTTATATATGTGCATTGTGATAGTATAAGTTAATAAACTAACATTATCATTCTTGTTATCAGTCTTTGACTCAGCACATAAAGTACAGAATATACGTTTTTATTTAAATAAGCTCTGTACATCATCCAGCTGGAGTTCAGCAGTAAACGAAAGCAGAAGTGGGTGCAGACGGTGTTCTGCTTTTCCAAACAAACAGGTTAGAAACAGCCTAACGCTGGCAGCTCACATACCCAGATCCCTCCCCGATCAAAGCCTCATTCATACCCACATGTTGCATCATCAGAAACTCACAGCAAATCACAGCTGTAACGTGGCCGCTAAAGAGGATCACACACTTAATCTGAATCATAAGACTCTGTTTGTACGCAAGCTGTTGGCTACAGAACGGCTGAGTGTTAATAAATAATGATACTGATACTGGATGTCTGGCCACACCTGGTCACTATGATGCAGGGCCTCACATTCAGAGGAGGAAGTCTGTCCGTTACAGCAAGGCAGAATTTACATAGATGTGAAGGGGGGTTCTGTGTTGTGGGCTTTCTAACAGAAAACGGGACAAACTGAACATTTACCACTTTTTCTGAGACACGTTTGGTGCAAAACTACAGCACAGCACCACAAGACGAGAAAATGCTGGAAGAAAAAAGATCAAAACACCAAAGCTTTCAGTCACAAAGACCTTCAACAGAGGCCTTTATATTGTCACATACTGCAGATGATGTGAGCCAACTCCATGACTAACTGCAAAAACCAAAAGGTAAGAAGATTAATCAATCAATAGGAAACTAACTTTGATTATTGATTAATCATTTTACAAGGAAGAAATCGGAATATTACCATGTTTTAGCTTCTCAGTTGTGAAGATTTGCTGCTTTTCTTTATCTTCTGTGATATTAAACTGACTATTTATACAATATAAATATGTAATAGTCAGATAACCAGACTCAATTGTCAATTCTTGTTTTCACAGAACAAATAAGCAAGTAAATGTAGATGTCACCACTGTCACAACTGTAAATGACTAAAACATATCTGGTAATAAATATTTGTTGAACATTAGAGATGTTCAACAAACCAAACTGTATAACAGAGCAGTGACAGATGGCGCTATCTAGTGGTCAAAACTTCACATTACAACTTCTGGTTTCATTTAAAAACTAGAGATTAAATGTGGAGGATTAAATTGTGATAGTTTTCCACACTAACAAGAGGACTTTTCTGTTCTTGGTTAAGTCATTCAAAAAATAAATATAAATATAAATATGTAAACATTTTGTTAAATTGAAATAATTGCAAATAAATAAGAATCGTAGTATCTTCAATGTTATTGTAGTATTTACAAATACACCATCAGTCTTAAAAAATGAATAATGAACTATGAAGATTAACAGTGTGGAGATTCATGTGACTTCCAGAGAACTCCAGAGCAGAGTGGCCTCACGAGTGTCTATAAACAGTTCATGTTGACACATACAGATGTGAGACTCACACATTACAGCCTCGAGTCTAACAACTTCCGGTACACACAGCTGGTTTTACCCTACATAGATCCATAACATGCTACTTAAAAGAGTCGTACAATAATTAAAAAGCAAATCAGACAAAAAGAAAAATTTAAAAATGCTTTGAGGAAACATTTAAAATCTGTCTGCTTGTATCTCATGTGTTACGTATATTCCTGCTGAGTGAAAAGATAAGTCTTTAAGTCATTAAATGCATCAAAGTTTAATTGTAAAAATGAGAAATCAGAACAAAGAATTTACATTTAAAAGTCTCAATGAACGATTAAACAACAAACGCTAATTCAACAAGTCTCAGTATATACTACTTAACTATTATAGTCCAATGATAATAAGCAACCTATCAAACATTATCACCACAATCGTTACAGTTTCAAGTGTGAAAATAAGTCTAATTTTGTTTCTTGGTCAGAAAAATAAATGGGACTGTTGAACATCTGTCAGTACAGACACTATACAACAAAATAACATCCAAAAATATATACAGTAAACACATTTCAAGTCAACTGCAATCAAAAAGCTGTAATCTGACTGGAGATGATATGAGATGTAATATGAGTACAAAGTCTCCTGAACATCAAGCCTGTCAGCAACACTGTGAAAGCATTTGATAGGATTTCACTTCCTTGATATACAAATATGTTGCTGCTGGCTTTATGGTTGAAAATGAGGTTGTGGTTTGGGTTGTGAAAAAGTCTGTGACCTGACCATCTGCTTTTTGTCACATGGTGGCTGAAAAACAACTCAGAAACAACCAATAGAGTGTGACCAAAGTCTTTTTTTTTGGCCGTAATGCCAATGTGACTTACACTGACTACCTCAAGACTTCTTGAGCAACGACTGAAATGTGTCACCAGCAACGAGTATTTATAACTCATGACTGCAACTAACCTCCACTGATTTTATTCTAATCACCAAGGTTTCAGCAAAACATTTATCTGAATAAACATGTTGATTACAAGGCATAACATGAGAAGAATACTGCTCTACAACGCCAACATGACTACATCTGACTATTTGACATTTTTTTTACAATAAAAAAACAACCATATAAATGTATAATTTAAAAGTCTAAAAGTAAGAGCTATAAAAAAAAGGGACACGTGGGCCTTTACAATAAATATATAGTTAGAGGCCCTGGCTTAACAAATTAATAATAGAGACATATCTTATATATTTTATATATATAAATATTTACTCAAAAATGGCTTATCTAAGTAATTATTGCCATGTCTGAGGTATCGACCAAAAAAAGAAACCAAGTACCAAATAGTATTGAAACTTCTCCAGTCAAAAAGATACCTTCATTTGTTGCCAGATCTATAAAAAAATGACTGTATGGATTTTGCTCGCAGCACCACTACCGCAGCAGCTACAGCCCATAGTGGAGGGCGAGCGGAGGATTTGACCGAGTTGGCAGTTCGGCATGCTGAGGTGCCACCAAAATGTAGGACAGTACGGCGATACTCCACGCCTGTGGTGTCTGATAAAAGTAAATGCATAAAATGTGGAAGGATTTTTGAAGTAACAATATGAGTATTAGTAACATGATAAATCACCTCGTGTGATTTGTAAAATGACACTGCCCAAATAATGCTTTGTTGTACAGTTTTGTAGTTATTTCATATATATTTTAATAATTTGAACACTTGCAAAATGTATAAAGATAATTTGGATGGGGAGGAGTGGTGAATTGAATTCTTCCATTCACATGATGGGTATTGAATGATGTGTGTCACTTTAAGGGGTTCTGGTATCCTTGAACTTTGGGAACTGTTGGGTCTCTGTAAATAATATTTTAAAGAGTATGGTCTAGACCTGCTCTATGTGAAAGCGTCTTGAGATAACTTTTGTTATGATTTGGCACTATACAAATAAAATTGACTTGACTTGACTTGACCTAAGCCTGATGATTATATGTATATATTAGCAAGTCAATCTAATTTTTAGTTCATTGCTTCTTGCACTGTGTAAAGTGTAGGGACGTACGTATACAAACAATGCAAAGTGGACAGTAAGTTTATAGTCCAACTCCATGAAATATTATTTGCTTGCTGGAAACTGAAATTTGACTGGAGTCGCCGTCTCGCAGCTGGAGAAACTGCGGTCGGGCAAAGTGGGAGAGCTGACTGAGAGAGCCGATGGAGACTGAGGGCCCTGCTGCAGCCCACACGAGCAGCTTGAGTTACGGACGAGCCTCAACACGTCGTGACGGAAGCGCACGCCTACCAGGGCGTACAGGATGGGGTTGAGGCAACAGCGGGTGTACGCCAACGTGCAGGTGACGTACTCCAACAGAGGGTTGCAGAACTGCCCTGCCATTTTACGCAACAGCACCACAGTGTACGGCAGCTGGAACAGCAGGAACACCAGCACCAGGGCCACCATCAGCTTCAATGTACGCTGACGATTCCACTGCTTCCTCCGACGATTTGCGTGGCCTTCACACAGCACACAAGCAATCAAAGAGTAGCACGTCACCATGACGAGGAAGGACAGGCAGAAGACGGCAATGATGGCTCCATTGGTGGCCAGTTTGGTTCCTCCGCTCTTTATCATGCCGCAGTAGGTAGTATTCATGTGTGGTAACACCCCAGAGAAGATGATTTCAGGCAGGCTGAGGAGCACTGCAACAAGCCACACACCTACGGCAGCTACTTTCCCGCATGTTAATATCTGACTGCGAAGCCTGAGCATCTTCTGGGCTTGTACCACCACCATGTAGCGGTCGACGCTGATGCAGGCCAGCAGCAGAAGCCCGCTGTAGGTGTTGATGGCGTAGCTTGCACGCGTGGCCTTGCAGAGGAGAACGGGGAAGATCCAACCCATGTTAGTGTCGACGGCCTGCAACGGGAGCGTGAGCAGCAGCAGGAGGTCGGCCAGCGCCAGGTGGAACAAGAAGATGTCGGTCATGGAGCGAAGACGGAGGGAGCGGTAGAGAGCGAAGGTGGCGATCACCAGGCTGTTTCCCACCACACCCAGCAGGAAGATCAGGCAGAAAACACACGCCTGGAACATTTTGATGAAGTCAGACTTATCGGAGTCACACCAGCCGTCATTGTCGTCGTGACTGGAGTTTGTGGTGTCATATGTTATATTCTCGAGCGAGTAGTTTAAGAAGTCATTGTAATCCTCATCAGCGTTAAAGTTGTTGAATTCCATTGCTGGTGGGGAAAAAATGAAGATTAGTAAGGCATTTATCTTGCAATGAGAAGGATAAAAACTAAAATATAGCTCTGCAACTTCTGAGTCAATGAATCAATTTAGCTGTTTATAACCTAAAACTTGGAATTATCTCAAAATGATGAATGTTTTAAAATGTTAAAATTACAGAACATTTTAAGTTTATATGACAATGTTTGGACACTAGGACTTCCGTATATTCATTTTTCAATGTTTTTAGTCCAACTCCCCAGAGGATGAATCCCACCGACTGTGGCGATCCCCTGACAACGACAAACAAGGTGGGAGGAAGGCCGTGAGTTGTGACGCTTTCTTCAGAAAAACAGAGAGGATGGATGGATAAGTGTTTTTTTTATTATTAAATCTGGGTGAATGTGTAATTTTTAAAAAAAGGAGCTTTTTCTTTTGAATTTTTACAGCTGATGAAATGTTTCGGTCAATTACTCCAAGAGTGGAGCATCTGAACTGCCACCTCAGACCAGCTTTAGCCTTGCATGTCAGCCGTTGGATTAACTCTCTAGTACATTTAAAAAAGAGGAAGCAACAGTCTACATGTAAATCAAGTGTTAACTGAAATATACGGCTGAAGACTAAAACTCAGATGCAAGTGCATTTTTTTTTCATAAATGTACAACTTACAGTTATTATAAACAGCCATTTTGGGCTGAATAACAGCCTAGACTGTACAATAAAAACCTCTGTGGCTTTGCTAATGAATATTATGAGTCATTTTGCAAAATGCCAGTGAGACCAGCTTGCGTGAGGACTAAAGATGGTTCAAAAACACGCAGCGTTCTCTCAGACATCAGTCTGGGTTGATTTTTGTGCAGAATACTGTAATTCAGACATCATATCAGGAAAGACTACATCCTCCACAATTAGGTTGAAAGTCAGACTGGCAGCTTTGATCCTCAGTTTGAGTAAGCAGCTGTGATATTTTAGTCATTTTCAGCGGGTTGCGTGACAGTGGCATCAGGACGTTGGCACAGGGGAAATCGTGGGTAGCTTGAAGGTCTACAGATCAGTCAGTGTCGCGTGCTAACAGCCTTTATAGGCAGTTTCCACAAACACCATTTCATCTTTCACTGTGTGAGTCTGTTGCTGCTGAGGCCACTTGCAATATTAAATTGTGCCCGTTTCTTTTAATATATCCTCTTTTTTCCTAACTTTTTATGGAGTCAGACATTGAGGAGTTTACCTTAAAAAGGTAAGAGGAACAACAGTACACTTTGTACGCCATTTTGTCGATAGTCTTGTGAACAGAGCGGCGATCGGTGTCTGAGAGGTTGGTATTGATCTGATGTTTCTCTGTTTATTTCCAGTGACAAGGAAACAAACCTAAGTGATTCTCAAAGCTGTAAACCTTACATTTTGAAAGTTGTTCTTGACAAACAGTTAAGTGTGAGATTAAATGTGATTTAGTGTGATTGTAATTTTTTACTCTTTTTACAAATAATTTAGTTTGTAGTTAAACGTAAACCTGGCCTAAACCGATGTTTTTCGGGTTGTGTAAATTCAAGTTCTGCTGTCTAACCTAAAGTCGAAAAGCACGAACAAATGTTAAAAAAAAATAAATAAGAATATTTGTTGGTATATTGCTCAGGCAGCTGAAGGAAAAAGGAAACGTCTCAATACAGAGACTATAAATTTGAGTCATGGTTTTGTTTTCTGATGACCTGCAACCCAAACTGCCAGACACAGAGTCATATTATGATTTACAAACAGTTTTACTAAAAAAAGCTACTTTATGTGCTTCATCGG
This sequence comes from Lateolabrax maculatus, assembly GCA_031216445.1. Classification (NCBI taxonomy): domain Eukaryota; kingdom Metazoa; phylum Chordata; class Actinopteri; order Acropomatiformes; family Lateolabracidae; genus Lateolabrax; species Lateolabrax maculatus. Next base: position 2,274,682 of record CM062200.1, on the reverse strand, counting down.
TTACAAAAAGTAATATATTTACAGTAAGTGCTAATGTTAATGAATCGTAGCCTACAACGCTGCAGATTACAGATTACTGTAACTGAAAAGGAGCGCCACTAATTCTCAGCCCACTATTATTTATAGCTCGTAGATATTACTCCAATGTATTTTATTGTCTGGTATTATGCAGACGACACATGCAGACATGTTGTATGCCGCTGGTTCTACTCAGGTTCTGACTCAACAGTCTCTTCAGTCTCCTTTGATGCTTTCCAGATATCCATTCTCAACAGCATGTGTGTCCTACATGCAGAAACACAAAATATGTGGTTTTTGAAGGAAAAAATAATTTGGTGGCCTGGTGCAACACTAGACTAGTCATCCAAAATGTAGCATGGAGACATTGCGTACTTTCACACTCTCACAAATCAGTGTGTAAAACACAACAAGTTGGTACTGTAGAAAGGAAAAGAAGAAAGGTTTCTAAAGAGCTGTGAGTCCTTGTGAAACAGATACTACTTTCACACTCGAGCTGTTAAACCAAGCTTTATTATTGGCGCTTTTATTACTAATCATTTCTCTCTGTGTCGCATTTTTGGATGGAGGCCTTTTATAACTATTTCAACTGTTTTTAGTTTGACAAAATGACAGGTACAAATAATTCTGTTTTGTATACACAAACTGTACATACCGGCGCTCGCTGTCCTACATCCCCACAGCGGCATCCCTCTTAGCAAACCCCCTCGCCACACACCATAATAAAATAAGCAAGATGTAAAGTATAGTGTTCCTCAGGTGACTCTGGTGCATATGACCACATCCCCACAGTGGGGGATTCTTCCTTATTACTTTGAGCAGAAGACGGCTTGCGTAACACAATGTCATGAGAATATGTCAGACATTTTCTGATGCTAAGATCGTGACGCAGCAAAAATTTTTATTGTCCCAAGATATTTCTTTTCAACTTTTAAGATGAAAATCTCTCTCTGAGCGTGAACAAGTTGTTTCTTTTTATTCTTGATTCCGTTTGAATGTTGGTGGTCTGACTTTGTATTTGTGTTTTCACGCTTGCTGTCCAAGGTTATGCTAAATTTGATTTAAATTTATTTAATTTTAACCATATGTATTTCAATATTGCAAATATTGTCTTTGTTATCAGGTCTTGATTTGAAAGAGATCGAATCAACTTGATTCAATTTTTTATTTTTTTTAACTCATCTACCTCTGTCAGAGTCACCGCCACAGAACTGCACTAAATGTCTCCTTGCGCTGTGTACCCTGTACAACACTCCGCTCCATATACTGGAACATTTAATTTAATTTATTTATTTATTCTTGTATTGTATTTTATTGTATTTAAATATACCTACCTATATATCTATCTATCTATCTGTCTATCTATTTTACTCTACTGCAGCTCTACCTTTTCATAAATATTAAGTTCTACTATAAATATTGTCTATAGTCCTACAGATTTCCCCTACACAATATCCTTTATTAAACAACAGACTACTGCAAACTACATTATAATATCAGGAAATACTAACTCCTTTACAATCTGGTTGAAAGTGAGATCATCTCTAGCAACCACGTATGTTGCTGTACAGACTGAGTAGGCAGCAGTTACATTAACATGCAGCTTTAACATCAACAGCGTCACAAGGCAGCACATTTTTATTTCTTCTTTCAGTGTAGCTGCTGGCATAAATTATATAATTTTTGTATTTTAGCACAAATGGCATTTTGTCAGGGGAGACTGAAATACTGTAAATCATCTCCCCTTACAGTAATCGCTTGTTTAGTTGAGTGTGAAAATTTGAGATTCATTCCCCGCCGAGTGTCAAAGAGATTGTATTAATTAATTTTTTAGTAACATTCAAACTGCAAATGTACATTTTTATAACTTGCAGTTGTTACATGACAGAATAATTGGAATCAATAAAATAAATGTGAATTTGTAAGTGCAGCATCTTCCTCTATGGACACAACACAAAAATCACATGAATCATGAGTCACATGCTGGCTCTGACTTGTGAGTAAGACTAATATTAGTTATTCATATTAACAGTATAACAGTATAACAGTATAATAATATGATTTAATGTCAGCGAGTGAAACCAATTAAATTTGTGCAAAAGCATATCAATATGAAATTGCATCTTTCCTAAACTTTTCTATACTTTATATTCCTTTTGTCTGCCAATCTACAAACACTAATCAGTTTTTTTTCTTTTCTTTTTTTTATCTTAAATTTCAAAAACTACCCAGAATTTAAGTGACCTTACCTGTGTGGTTTGAGGTGTTGAACATGTCCCCAGCCCTCCTGCTGTGTCTGTGGTGGAAATCTGAGAAGCTGGCACATTTAATAACAAGCCTGCAGGCAAAATCTTAACCATCACCAGCCAATGAAACCAGCTCAGCCTTTTCTGACCTTGTTGTACCCCCTGTGGTGTTTGTTTGCATCATAAGGAGTCACTGCAGGAAACTTTGCTGATGCATCTGTAGCGCTGTCACATCTCTGAGACTGACTCTGTGGGTTGCTTATGATCTGTATTTTGCATTGAATGGGATCAAAAAAAAGTTTTGGCTGCATCCTGATGTGCAAAATGTTACCAGTCAACAGATGTTTATCTATCATCTGTCACTGTGCAGCAACTGCAATTACATTTTTATAATTCTAGTCTGTATTAAAAATCACATTTTCAATGTACTGTACATTTGATTATTTTCCCTTTGACAAATCCTAAATATCTCCTAATAAGAGGAGACTCAATTCAGTGAAATGCACAGAACATGCTCAGAGCATCAAGCTGTAGGTTCAACGGTCGGACCAATGTGCACAAACAAATCTGGGTGTTTCCAGGTCACAACCTTTCCTTGACTTCTTCTGAGGTTATGTGATCGTTTGTGGAGCCACATCAAGTGACTAACGTGGGGGGGGACGACACATGACTAAAGAGAACCTGCATGTACCTGTTTTATTTATTTAGGAAGTCTCATTGAGATCAAGACCTCTTGCACACTCCAGACAAACAGTCTAAAACCCAACAATAGTCAGTTTGCAATGATATAAGTAGTCGCTGATTCATTTTGTAATCAACTAATTGTTAAAGCTCTAAATTACACACATATAAAACCATCAGTAAGTAGAACTTTAAAATCCGTCAGAGAAATAAAAGTTTCAAACCACAGTGCATGATACCAGACTGGATACAAGGAACCTCTAAAGCTAATCTATTTTGAGATCTGGGGTCCCGGTTGTTCACTTTAAACTCAACTAAGGACATGAAACATCTCCAGCACGGTCTTATAAATAAAAACACGAGCATGCTGATGTCAATGATGACCTCTGACCTTTTCATATAACTCAGTGGTTAGTTCGGTAGCGGTCTTGATTAATAAAATTAATTAAACTGGTAAATATAATCCAGTCGACAGAACAATGGATTTTATAATGTGAAACAAACCCCATTCGTGTATAAGGATTTTTTTTAACTTTTAGTTTTTAAGTGAGGTGTACAACTTGAGTTTTGTAGGATAATCTGCTGTATAACTGAATTCCTACGTACTTACAATGTACAGTACTTAAATCATACAACTACTGTCTGATATAATTAGTAACCATAAATGTTTTGATAAATTGGTTTAAAAAGGTACATTTAAGTGGTCCCCTATTTTCTTATTCAACATTTGTAAGTGTATTTTGTACTTTAACTATTAGATTTCCACTGAGAGCATAGATGGGAGTAGAAACACTAAAGCATTGCGCTCTACATTTAGTCTTTCTGGAGTTTACAACAAGCTTTAATTCAACAAAAGCTATCTGGGACCTTTTATGGGAGTCTTATTGTATCATTATTTGTGCTGTTTTGTACGCATTTTCTTGTTTTGTTTATTTTATAAGGCCCATCTACAGACAGGCATTGCAAACTGTGGTGTATAGCATTGATTCAGGCCATATACATGTCCCTATGAATATAAACATTTAGTAAGAATAATGCAAGATAGTATAATCACCATAAAAATGGACGTTGCATGAGGTGAGTTGGAAAATAAATATTTACATAAAACCTAACTAGCAGGGGGCCTGGTATAGATCCTTGTGGGACACCTTTATCAACCAACTGAAAGCAGCTTAGTTAATAAAATGTTACGTTGGTCCATCCAAGAGCTCTACCCCAGCTGACATTGGGTGAGAGGCGGGGTACATCCTGGACAGACTGTCTGACACATAGAGACAAGACAACCGTTCACGCTCACATTCACACCTTGGGGGAGGAAACCAGAGTAGCGGGAGAAAACGGGGAGAATGCGTTAAAAACCCAGAGCCATAACGCTGTGAGCCGTCCTGTTGAGTTCAGTGGTATCAAAAGCCTTGGACATCTTACTTGCACTACAGAAACTCATATAAAAAGGTGAAAGGAATCATACAGTTCACGTTCAAAATATTTTTATGATTACATTTGCAGTGGTTTGGGGGATTTTGCCCCAGTGCCCAATTAAGCTCTCTGCACTAATTCACACTGCAAACATGTACTCTAATCACTACAGAGACACACGTTACCGATGATGTGCATCAAACCACAATGTTTGCTGCAGATGTTGGCACCAGAACATGAGAAAAGCTTATGGGAACTGTTCGGCATGGTGACAGCTGGGCTGAGATGTTGACAATCCTTGATCCAGTGTGGTTTTCTGAACCTGTTATTTTCTACCCTCCTTGCTTGTTTGTGAATGTGGTTATTGTTAACTGATGTGAAACTGGTGACCTGCTATTCAACCTGTGAACAAAACATCCAGGTTGAATAGTGATTGGCTCCCTGGCATCTTGGCTACTTTTTTCTAAAATGTTTCTTCAAAACAATTGTTCCCTTTAACTTCATGACATCCAGTGACTAATTGCACTATATTTTTCTTTTTACCGTTGTTGACCTTTAGATGTTCTATGCTACCAAATGGTAAAGCATTTGAGTTGTATGTAATGTGTTTAGATGACTAATATTTCAATAATAAGAACTTTTAATTATAATAAGCCATCAGATCTGTAGTTACAGACGTCAATAAAGGGTTCTTGCATTATGCAGCTGTACATTATAGCAAGTTGTACTTGTTAAATGGGTACAAGTAATTTATTAAATATAAAAAAATAGTTTACTCACCATTAACAAGGCCATTAATTACAACTAATATACCAGTTATAAAGTTATTAGAAAGTGGTAATCCTAACCCTAAATTACCAAAATAAATTATCTTCTATTTTCTAAATTTGTGTGTAAAATAACATTTAAAAACTCATAGCTTGGCGACTTTTTATACATCGTGGGGTACTTAGTTACATGTTTCATATTTGTATTTTATTATTGATTAAATGATTCAATGATCGGCCTTTAAAATGTAATAAAATAGTAAAAAATGCCCATCACAGTTTCTGAAAGGCTAAAAAAGGTGCCATCTTCAAATTTCTTGTTTTGTCCAACCACTAGTGGAAAAAACAAACATACTGGTGCTGTTGTTCTGCTTTGTTTTACACATTTACATGCATGAAAGGGGCAGAATATTAGGAACACCTCTGAATATAATGCAGTCCAGTCCAACTATGTCCTCAGTAATGAACATGATTGAATTTAAATATTTCTGACATTGTCAATAAAATCTGAACGTTCTAAAGTTTGTAAAGGTAGAATTTATTTTATATATATATATATATATATATATATATATATATATATATATATATATATATATATATAGTACAGGTGTACCTAATAAAGTGGCCACTAAAATTCCCAAAGCAACTCCCTTTCAATTCCAGTACAGTATAACTTAATATTTATGAAAAGGTAGAGCTGCAACGATAAGTCAATTAATGTTTTAGTTGCCTACTATTAAACGAATCACCAACTATTTTGATAATCAATTAAGAAATGTCCAAATTCTCAGATAGCAGATTCTCAAATGTGGAAGTTGTCTGGTTTCTTTATTTCCCTTTATTACAGTAAAGTTTGAACAAACTCCTTGGGCTCTGGGCCAACAACTATTAGATTAATCAAGAAAATGATCGACAGATTAATCTGTAATGAAAATAATCGGTAGTTGTAGCCTCAATGAAAAAAAATGTTTTAATACAAATATTGCTGCAGATAACATATTCAGAATTGCATAATGGTAGCAACAGAAAGACGAAGTAGTAACAATACAATTTGCATTCTTCATTAGAAAAGAACTTGGCAGCGAGTTTAAAGCTTCTTACTGTCTGATACTGAAACAAGAGAAGCTGAAGGTGTGAAGAGAGGGAAGTTGGAAGGAGATGGTGAGAAAATAAAGAGTGAGCGACAACTTTATTTATAACAAAAAGGGAAAAATACTAACGACTAGCTGCTCATTTTAACCACTGGAGGGCGAATTGAAACCAGTTTTACAGATAATTTCAGCACCAACACAACTCAAACACTGACAGTACCACCATCATTGTTGTGTGCTAGAGCTCTTCGTTAATAAACATTAATTTACAACAAGTTATTTAAGTTCTCAAATGTTAAAATGTTGAGACACTGCACTTAAGAACTTGAAAAATCTAAAATTGTCAAAACCATTGATGTACACTGGGACTAGCTGAACTATCAGATTGAAGAATAAGCAAACATGATTATGAATTGGAAACATTTAATGGCAACGTTTTGTACTTTTGCACATGGTTTTGCACACGGTTTATTCTCTTTTTCCTCTCATCAAGTCTTGATCTACAAGCTCTTCCTCAGGCAAGTGTGAAAGAGAAAGCAGACATTTCTTGTAGAGGCAGTAATCATTTCAAACTCACTATCCCCTGCTGGTCAACAAGCAGAAAGCAAAAAACAAAGCAAAACACAAAACCTTACAAGATGGCGATCACAGTACTCCGAAAAATATAAATATAAATGAATGTGACCCCATCTACATTCAGGACTGTGTACATCATAAGACATCATAGGTCTGTGTGGGAGGGATACAAAAAAGATATATATTTATCCACACAAAATCAATGATAGACCTATCTCAACAAATTTCATCAGGAGGGGCGACATTTATATCACAACCCAACGAGACACAATCTAATAAAGACAAATAAATTACATATATAAAGAATGTTATGTTTTAATACAACAGCATTGTAAAAGCATGCAGCAAACATACAAAAATAATTTAAAAATTCTCTAATAATGGGTAAAGGGCCAAAAGGCAAAATGCAATATAAATCTCAATCTCAAAAAGTGAAAAAGGTTTATACATATCCAAAAATGTACCAGATCTACAGTCATTGTAAATATGCATAACCTATTGGTAAAATCAGACTCATCGTTGAAAGTGTAATACACATGGCAATCATCAATCCCAATCAGAAAGAAAGATTTTAAATCAAAATACTCATTAAGACCTTTTGGTGATGGAGTGTAAAAAGCAGATAGATAGATTGTGTTTTAATGCACTGAGGTGAACTGCAGCTGGAACACAATATAGGCAAGGCCACATGGGCATTTGACGATATAAATAACGCTCTTGGTTTGAGCTGTTTACCAGAATGGCGGCGACAAAAGAAATGGCACAGAGGTGAAGTAACAATGTGCACACCTGTAACTGCCATCAGGAACAGAAGAGAGGAAGCATGTGGGTCTTTGTCATCGTTGGTCTGCTCTAACAATAAGGTTGCGTATGTTGGTTGGGAGTTTATAAATAAAACGTGGAAAAGATTTCTTAAGATCGGGGGTCTGAGCTCAAAATGTACCCACGTTTTCTCCCCTTGTTTTTTCGAAATTGTTTCCCCAACGGAGAAGACTATAAAATAAATACAAATCTATCTCTAATACTGTTGAGGCATTAATTCTGATGGACATTTTTACATTTGTCAGCAGCATTTTTGAATCCAACTCTCTGCACAGCCTCTCTCTGAACCGCTGAGTCACAACGGACTGAGTAAACTGTAATCTTGGCCAGAAGAGCAAATGCGCATATCCTGTTAAACTGATTAATAATCAGATTTTTAGAGGAGCAGGATGAAAGCTTTCTCCATGTAAGATAGTGTTTTTAATCGGTGGGGTTTTCTTAGAGGTCAGATAATCACAACCTTTGAAAATAAGAAGTTCGAGAATTTTCTGTAGTTGACAGTTTTATTTTGTTTTATTTATAGTCAGTCACAATGTATTTTCCTTTTTATTGCAGTTTTAAATGCTTCCAGTCTGTAGAAGGAAAGTTTTTTCTCCAGTATGGCACATGTGTGGCGTTGATGTTTTTGTACCCTCACTCGTGTGTTATGAGTAATTCTGCCTGTCGTTGAACCTGTGGTCTTTCTTTAGCAGGACCAGCGGAGGAAATGTGTTTTTAAAGATGTTAATTGATTCAGAAATGTGACTGTAACTGCAAGTGTGACGTGTGAACTGGATCTAACAGATTTGAAGATTGCATGGTAAACTGAATATCAATGTACACAGACTAAAGCACAAATAAAGCATATTATATTAAAGGAAACCCTAAATACAAAGAACTGTGTTTGTCCTGATTTCTTAAACAATGTTGTGCACTGTCAGCTACAGCTCTTGGTCTTACTTACTAACTGAAACAGCAAGTTACTGAAAAAACTCACAGTCAGTCAGTCTATTAGACAGCATTGTGGCTGTGACATTATGTGGTTGCTGTGCATCCTTGATTTGCTTTTTCTGAAGTCCAAAAATGTCCCTAAACATGCAGAAAACCCCTGAATGCCAGAACAGTTTCCTGTCTCCGCGAGCTGAGGTGTAGACGGAAGCCATTATAAAAAGATCTGACATCCTGCACATTGAAAACCAGAAAGCACAGGAAGTTGTTGTATTTTACACTTAGTGTGTCAGAAGCACACTACTGTATCTCAACTTACTTTAAAGTCACATTTTCCCCAAAAATAAATATAAAGCAACATGTTTTTTTTCACAAAATACAGGAAATTATCACAAGGTACTTTTGTACGTTTTTATTATTATTATATGCACCTTTGCAAAACATGTGAGTGAGTTTTCAGTGAGTCAGCTGAGACATTGTTTATGTGTTTTGGAAGCTTTTCCTATCTTTCATGCTGCACCAGCTTCCTGAATCCAGCCCTGTCTCTGTCCGGGCGGCCACCTTCCCTGCCGCTAAATGCTGGAGGAAATCCCTTAAGAGCATTTTCATCCACTATCTAAGGAAGAGCAGGAAACTGGGACGTGCTGCCTCCCTTTGCCCATGTGACCACCAGCATCAGGACAGTCCAACTCCGCTGTATTGCTGTAGTATTGTGTATTATCGTGTGTTTATGCCAGTAGACCCACAGGAGTGAGGACATACCAGCACTTCCCCTTATTTACTCCTAGCTGATGGAATCATCTGTAACTGATAAACATGGAGTTGAAGTTTGTCTCATGTAATTTGTAAACTGCTCTATACTATCCTAAACCTTTTCCAATATAAAATAAGTGAGTGTTGAACGAAGGAACTGGTTTTATTCTATATCTTTCTTACGGTCAACAAATCACAGGAAAAGATGAAAACCGACACCGACTCTACCCTGTCTGCCTCTCAGCTCCAAACCATATTGGTTCCCACTGAAGACGTGAATCTTTAAAAATGGTTCACAATTATAGTTTCATTTTAAAAAAAGGTTCAATGATTTCTTACAAACAGCTGATCTTTATAGATGTATTAATCAATATTTTTAGAACGATTAGTCATTATTTGTCGTGTGACAGGTTGCGCTTGTAGTGATTACAGTCCCCCCCCCCCCCACACACACACACACACACTTCATAGTGTCTCTCAGCTCACTGTTTTGACTTTAAGATTTTAAGACTTTACTGCTCTCGCAGGGAAAAAAACTCTAAAAACAGGAAAACACTGTGCACCACTTGCTCAGCACCAAACACAGTTAGAAACTAGCTGGTTTATCAGCATCACCGGAGCACTGATAAACTCTCTCACACTCACACACACACACACACACACACACACACACACACACACAGTCAGCAGTGCTATGATAAAGAGGGCTGGGTTTGTTCCTCAACACACTCAGCTCTCAGATCTTGATAATGGCACCTCAGGTCACCGACCGGCCTCGGATGTTACTGCTGATCCCCTCATCGCTGTCCACCATGATCCTGTACCTGCTCGTCCCTGTTCTTATCCTCGGTATGTTTAACTGACTTCACACACATTTCTTTTTTCACGCAGGTTTTAAGTTAGTGATGTTATTACTCTTAGCATTTCCTGTTTTTTGCTGCATGTTTCCATGAGTGTCCATTGTTTCCACTGTGTGTGGGATTGATGAAGGAAAAAGCTTGAGGATATTTTAGCTTTAGTACACAAAAGGCTGAAATATTTGTGGGATGTTAAACAGCTTTATTGAATCTGTGTCCACAGGTATTGTGGAACCACAAACAGCAAACATGACAAAGGAAGAGCTGAGCAAAGTGGAAGGGAACCAAACATTCAGCAGGTCCACCAAAAACCGTAAGACCTTACGATTTTTATTTCTGGCTGCAACTATATACTTTTTCTTGATTAATCATTTGGGCTATAAATTGTTTACTCACCGTTTCCCAGAAACTTTAAGTCCCTTGTTCTGATTGATCAAAGTCATTAAGGAAAACCAGCAAACATTTATGTTTGTAACCAGAACAGAAGCTGGAACCAGTGAATTTCAGGCAGAAAAATCCTTCTACTGATCATTTTGTTAGACCATCAGTTTAGTACATCACATATGACAGAAGAAAAACTGAAAACCCTCACATGGGAAGCGGAAATAAGAAAATCTGGCTTTTTGGGGGGCATTCTGACTATGGACTAATTGTTTTAGCTCTACCTTTGTGAATCACTCCCAGACTTTGACATGGCAGCACTGTTAATAAGAGTATGCATCCATTGTGTGGATTGGACATCAATCATCAGTTCATTCTCGCCTTCAGGTACAATGAAACTTGGCAATGTGACATCCAGTTTGTACAAAGACGAGACTGAAATTGAGGATGAACTGCGAAACAACCAAACACATCATGTTATCACAGAGGACGATGGTGAGTTTTTCTATTGATTCTGCATGAAGAAAGGAAACCCCCTCCGTCCTTATCTTGTACTTGAATAATTGAGCAGAAACACCATCAAGCTACGTGGTGACTTATCAGCAATCTAGTTTCACTTTACAGTAAAAGCCGAGATAAAGAAGCATGCATCGCAAGGGGACTGAAAGAACCTGCACACCTGTGTCCCTGTTAGTTAGAGTTTTTTCCCGTCCTTTCTTTGCAGAGAAGTTTCAGGACCAGGACAGTGAGTTCCCCGGGAGACACTGCCATCAGGACATCCTGGTAGCGTACAGCCACAACTATTGTGGTGCAGTCTTTCATATGGAAATGCAGTCAGTCAGCCAGGAGAACTGGTGTGTCCTGGAAAACATCATCAGGTACGGAGTACCAAGTGTGTTTGCATCTTTATATACTATTATTTGTTTTCTGTGTTTCTAGATTGATTATTTCTTGGTTCAACACACTTTAATTTCCTCATGTTAGGCTTTTAAGATCTTTGTAAATACAATTTTCAAAAAGGGGCTACATACGTTAAGTTTTTATTATGATCATAACTAGCTGTAGGAGTAATACTACTAGTAGTAGTAGTAGTAGTAGTAGTACTAGTAGTAGTAATATTGAGAAATGAGTAACTGCCTCTGATCTTTTGTGTCATTCAAAGAAAACTGAAATTTTCAGGGGGGTTTTGCCTCAGTTTCAATAGATAGATAGAAAGATAGCAGCATATACCATAGCAGCCGGTATATTTGAATAGAATAAAATAAAATAAAATAAAATAAATATGTGCCATGACTACAAAATTAGCAGTTACAGTAGTTAATATCCACCCTGATTAACTCAAATCAGTTCAATTTTAGTTATACAATATACCCAAACCAAGGTGTGCACATTTGTAGTATTATTAATACATGTGTTGATTTCTGTAAAAGGGGAAATTGAAATCAGACTGTGTTATCAATGAAGTTAGGAATCTGAGAATATAAAAGGTAAATGTAATTAGAGCACAATTAGCACAATTGTGAAGAAACTACAGTTTTGAGTTTTGCTGCTGGAACGTCCCACCATAGTTGCTGCAGAAACATTAATTTTAAGTATAAAATAAAAAATAAATCCTGTCCCTCGTCATCAGTTAATTAAACTGTTAATGTTTAACTATCAGGAAAGAAACCAGCCAGCAAACAGACGGACGGACAAATGTCGTATTTAACTCACATTATTTAGAAACATATTTTCCTTCTCTGGCATGAAGGCGAAGTGATAAATATCAGTTAATGTCCAGTGTTTGTTGACAGAATTTACTAACCTGTAAACTATTTAACTCTCCCGTTTGTTTCATCAAACTTCACGCTGCTAACTTTCTACTCTTCATAAATCACTTGAGAGTTTCTTCTTCCAGGAGTCACAGCTCACAGTTTCACACCTGAGTGTCTCACAGCATCTTCTAACACCTTCACCTGCCTCCTTCACCTCACGGACATGATTGGCTCGACTGCAATACCCTTTGTGACCACACAGACTTCCATTAATCAGCCATTATAACACAGAGGGGGCGCTGTTTCCCTCATTTGAGATCATTTAAAGGAAAGTCTAATAATAATAATACTAATAGTAATAACTTTATTTGTATGGCACTTTTTATTCACAGGAATAAAATAAGAGAAGAAAAAAGTTTTGAAATAGATTAAATAAATACAAAAAAGTACAATAATAATAATAATAGCATTATTTGCATCACTTTTTTTTAAAGTTCTCATTTTATTCACAGGAATACAATAACACAATAATACTCAAACAAAAAAGTTTGGGTGCATAACGTAATAAATACATGAAAATGTATCAGATAAAATAGACTATATATAGTCTATATATATATATATATATATATATATATATATATATATATATATAATAAGTGTTTCAATAAACTTCACATGATCTCGAAGGTTATTCCAAAGTTTGGGGATATATTAACTGAAAGCTGACCCCTTATGCTTTTGAACCCAAGAGCACATCCCACACACAGAAAGGTTAGGATAAATAGGATAAATGTTCATGTTCAATCAATAAACAGGCAGAGGCCAGAACAGGTAAATGTATCCAGACAGGGATTAGAGAATCATCAATGTGGTGTTTGGTGTTCGACCACGAGAGGGAGCTAATCAGGAAACTGTAACCAGATTGTTTCAGAAATACATGAATGAGCATAAATTAGTTTATTTTGACTCAACACTGCTGCTGCTGGAATTATTATTTCACCAAATGTGTATAAAGCCACAGCGGAAAATAGTTCCAAACAAATGCATTATTTCTTCCTGTTTGAGTAGCATTTACATGTGTTGTTTTAGGAAATCACTGAACCTTTTTAAAGAATGAGATGCAAAATGAAAACAATTTTAAAGGATTTCACAAGTAGGAACCAATGGGTTTGAGAGACAGAGTAGACAGATGAACTAAGCGCATTGTTAGTATTTCTATGAGGTATGAATAATATAAAAAAACACCAGCCTTATTCTTTAAGCTGTGAGCGTTAGAAGCAGAGTACGCGTGAAGGTCCCTAAAGATCCTAAGTGGCACTGGGAAATATCCATCATCCAGAGCCAGTATACGACTGGGCTCTGAATGTGCGCCTCACTTCAAACAGGAAATAGTTTGACCACAACAGTCTCAGTGTTAGTAAGAGGGAAGATGTGCCACACTTCTGGGGCGCTTCATGGTCCAACTGAAGGGTTTCATATCAAATGTGATGTATCAGTTTCACATAAACAACGACTTCTTATGAAAATACATGGACTGCATTATAAAATATAAACCATCATGTCTTTGTTAAAGAGAAACTCAGCTTTTAATGTTTAATTTTATATGAAGATTTGGTTTTCTGACTAGGTTGATATAAATTGTGCTTCTGTTAATTAATCTTCTGGTGTATAAAACAACAGAAAACAGTGAAATATGCCGTCCACAAGCTCAAGTTGATGTCTTCAAATTGCTTGTTTTGTCCCACCAACAGTCCAAAACCCAAATATATTCAACTCACAGTGTTATAAAACAGAGAAAAGCAGCAAATCCTGACTTTGTATAAGCTGGAAACAGAATGTCTGTTAATGTTTGCTTGATAAATGCTGAAAATCATCATTAAAACACTGATTTCTCTGTCTGCCACAGACCGTACAACAACATGACGATGTGCTTGGAGAATCTGTCTAACATAGTCGGCTGCTATTACCCGAACCCCCACATCCAAGACTTCTTCCTCCAGATCCACTTGGAGTACTTCCAGAACTGCTCCAAGGACGAGCTCCTGCTTGTGGATGCGCCTCACGGGCTGGTGGTCGCCCTCACGCTCATCCCCGTGAGCCTCATCCCCGGACTGGTTTATCTGGTGGTTTGGAAAAACAAGGTCCAAGGGTGATGGGTCACCTCAGAGCTAATTTTAATAAAGTAGAAAGTATGAATAAGAACATAATTAGAGAAGTGACATTAACATAATTAAGTGTTTAACTGTTTTTGACCCTCAGACATCAGCAGGTACTTGGTACACTAAACTAGATGGTCAAAAGTATGTGGACGCCCAAATGCAATTGATCTGATGATGGCACCAGTTTATCCCGAAGGTGCTGGATGGGGTTGAGGTGTAGCTGAGGCGGAGCTGTGTGCAGGCCAGTCACTCCACACCAAACTGAGAAAAACCATTTGTTCGTGTAACTGGCTTTGTGTTTGGGGGTTGTTGTCATGTTAAAACAGGAAACTTTCTTCATTTTCATTGGAACTGAGGGGCCTCAGGATGTGAAAACCCTCAAACAGTGAAAATCAGAACTTAACGAAAACCAGTGTGCTGGAGTGGAGCCAAAACAGGAGGAAATACCGTCCTCGTGTTTTCTGACTACAGTGTACCGTATTTACTGCACACAGGCTGAATCACACCTCTCGGAAATCACCTGTAAATGTAAATGAATAATATTCTGAAGTGCTATTTTCAGCAAATAAAGTCTGGAATATGTTGTTTTGTACAGAATTTCCCTCCAGTTTTATAATGTTTTTGTAAAATTGTTGAAACTAAAAAGTTCTTAAAAAGGATCTTTAAAAGAATAGTTTTAATTTTAGATGTTTTTTCCTTTTTTGGTGAAATCTCACCACATTCATTTTAATTCCTTTAATGCATTACGTTTTGTTTTGTGTGTGTGTGTCTGTTTTATTATATGTGCAAATAAATAAACTGAAACTAAACCAAAAGCATGCAGAGCTGCAAGCAGCTGCACACATGGTGAGTTTCAAGTGCATACACACCAAGCAAAAAAACAAACAAAAAAAATGCATTATGGGATTTGTGTTCCTGAGATGACGCGGTGTGAAATTTCATCTTTCAGCATTCACTAAAAATCTGCTGTTGTTCCTGGAAGGTGGGACATTTTATCAGTCCCCACTTCTTCAAAGGGCTGTTTGGGGGTTTTATGACTTGGTTTCAAGGTTCAGGTTGGAGGTTAAGGAATACATTATGTCAGTGAGAGTCCTCACAAGTACAGAACTTAGAGGCTAATCTGCTGTGATAAAGGCCCTGTGATGCTGCTGGTTCCTGATGGGTTGCAAAGGATGCTGAAGATAAGAAGACGGAGAATCATTAGCACAGAGTCTCACTAACACTGGCTCAGCTTGTTCTCTGTATGCACTGGAATGAGTTGTGAACACACACACACACACACACACACACACACACACACTCACACTCACACTCACACTTATCTTAATTTGCATCAGCCAGGTCAACTCAAAGTAAAACTACAATTTCCTTTTTCACACCTACACCACCCAATGCCACACTCTCGTTCAGCGCTTCAGTTTCTGGTCAACGAACCGTGCTTTTTTTGGTTTCCATCCTGAGTGAAACCTTATAGTGGGTGCATCGATACACAGCTGACCATCAGCAGAAAGTCCCATTTAAAAAACAGTTGTTTTGATTTAATGATTTATATGCTTTCTTATGGGTAACTCAACTGAGGCAACAATAATAAAAATCATAAATCATTTTGTCCATGACCTTGTATTTTACATTAACTGGATACTGTGTTCACTCGCTTGCAGTGTGTGATAGTTGTTTAAGCTGCCCTTTCGGCCAAGTCACAGTCTCAGTCTCAGTTTACCTGGTTAAATAAAGGATATGATGATAAACAGTAACATTAAAATATAACACACTGACATTATTAATGCATCTGTAAAAAGGGGCCAATTTAGGCATAAATTAATACAGCAGTTCAGATTTAAAACCCCGTGTTGTTCCACAGAGGGGAGATAGAGGCTGTTAAAACAATGATGGTCTGCGTTTCCTTTCTCACACATATCAGCGGCCGACCTCTGCAGCTTCTCAGAGCTGATTCTCCCAGCAGAGAAAGAGCATTGTCTCTCTTATCTGGCAGCCTCATTAGATGTCCTGCTGTCGGGAGCGTGTTTGGCATTTTACTGCCTCAAAAATAAAATTACACCATTAACCTTCAAACCTCTTCTCTTGTGCAGCCACATTTGGATGTGATTTGTTTGTACACACATATATATATATAATAAGTAAGGTACACTCACAGTGCTCCAGGGGATTTATTTTAAAGTTAAATATGTATCCAATGAGATTCCTCAGTTATGCATGCACTACATGGCTAAAAGTATGTGGACACCCAAACGTTACATCCATATGTGTTATTTTAACATTTCATTTTAACATTTTCACCACCCCATCCCCACCCAACCCCCAGCATATAGCATCTAACAAGTGAGTTTAATCAAATATTTTTATTTTCTTGTTTTATTTGAGAACTGAAAAGGTAAAATTATCCATTAATTCACATGAAAAAAAAGCAATGATTATGAAAAAGTAGGAAAAAAATCACAGTGATTTTATATAGTAGAATAATATATTCTTTTCTGCTTTCCTATCCTGTTGATCCTATCGTGACAGGTTGGGAACTGGTCGGAAATAACATTGTATGCTGTAGCATTCAGATTTTGCTTCATTGGAGACCAAACATAAAAAAAGCCCTGGACCAAAAGTACACAAACGTATGTGGAGAGGTGTGTCCACATACTTTTGGCCATATAGTGTATGTGCCACTTTAAACCAGCAGCAAACAGCCTTGTGCAAAAGGACACACTGCCACCTACTGGTTCAAATTTGGTAAAAGAAAATGATTGCTGACCATAGAAATCATGCGTTTTATTATTTTTGTTCTGGATTCTGAAATGTGTGAAAACTTTTATATGACCACAAATAAATCATTAATTTGATTAAACGTAAGTAAGAAACCCTGTTTAAAAGCCAAACAATGACATACAGTGGTGCCCTCAGTGACTATTGTTAAGTGAGAGATAAGGTAACATCAAACAGAAGTGGCCATTATTAGAGTATCTCCACCTATTAGAGGTAAAGCAGCAGGGGGTGAGAGGGCTTTAAATGAGCTGCAGGCTCCCAGAGACTGTTAGTCAGTCTGCTGCTTCTGTGAAACCACCGTCCACACGTTCCAACACACAGGAGAGGCATCAGCTGAGGTAAGTCCAGACGTGGGGACATCTGTTTTCAAACTGATGTCAGCATGTCTCTATCTGTGTTGTAAATGCAGTAGTGGAGGAAGTATTACGCTCTTTATATAAATACGAAAATGTAAACATACTCCTTTACAAGTATAGGAACTCCATGTAAGATTGTACTAAGAGTATCAAAAGTAAAAGTAAGACGGCTCCTTTTTGGAGTGAAAGATGTACTCAGATCTTTTACTTAAATAAGAGTTGCAATATTTTTACTATATTTTTAATTTTACTGAAGTAAAAGTACAAACGTATTATCAGAAAAATGCTTAAAGTATTAAAACTAAGTACCAAAAGTAAAAGTACTCATCAGGCGACAAAATAGCCCCTAAATGTTAAATTAGCACTGGATTATTATTACTTATACTTCAGGGTGCACTTAAACAACACATCATATTTTATAAGATATATGGAAAGTTTTATGTGTGGAAAATACACATGTACTGCATGCACTGTATTTATGTATAATATTGATCTTTAAAGTAAAGTTGTTACATACATATAGTGTATATAAAATGTTCTGGCTGTCAGATTCATTTAGTGGAGTAAAAAGTATAATATTTTCTATTGAAGTGGAGTATAAAGAAGAATAAAAGTACTTAAAAAGTATTGTAATATAAATCATATATTTTGGTCTCTGCGTACAGAGGGTATGAGAGATACTGTGATACTCTTTGATGATACATAACAGGAAAACCACAGAAACACTTTGTCTGCACCGTTCAGAACCCTTTAAAATGTGTTTTCTTTGAATTCTGTCTGGGTTGAACGTCTGTCTGACGATGTGTGGGCTGACATAGTTTCCCAATGTGTCTTGACTTCAGACAAACAAAACCTCCACATCTGTAATCTAAATGTAACGTTAACACAATGCATCCTTGTTTTTAACTCTGCACGTGTCTGGTCCAACTCATCCCTGACATAAGGAGGGTTAATTTTAAAAAAAGGGGGATTTGAGATCGGCTTTCCTGTTGCCCTGCTTCTCTAAAGGTTCTGATACTGTGCAGGTGAAATGTTTGGACGTCAGTGGCTCCCCTGGATTAATAATCCAAACTCCGGCTCAATCATGGTGACTGCAGACAAGCAGGAACAGGAAATATGTAAGTAATACATCAACATCAGAACGCCAACACTTTACTTATTCATATTCATAATAAATGGTTTATCACACACTATAATGTAGTTGTAAGCAGAAATAACGAAAAGTTATAATCGCTGACAAATACTGCATATTAATAAACACTTAAAATATCCTTGTAGCTGCTTACAACTGCATTATAGTGTGTTATAAACCATGAATTCAACATTTGTATACTACTTATAAATGCTAAACTTGAAATAACTGCATTGTAAATATATATGTCCTGAAGTAATTTTTGGTCTATAAATATATCCTAAAACAGTATTTTCATGTGCATTAACAATATTTCAATCTAGAAATCAATTTATTTCAAGGATTTTCTAGAAATGAGCGTCTGTATCTTTATGGGGAATTTTTAGTCACGTCGCTGCTCAGGGATCAAAAATCAACTTGATGTTAGAAGATACTTTAAAAAACAGGTTGATTTGCCTTGGAAACAGATTTTTTCTGAGAATATTATAACCATTTTTTTTTGCACCCATATTGTATCTATAATTTTTCTTCAACTACAATCTTTATTGATTTTTCCAAGAAGATGTTTGCAATGTATCTTCTGTAAACAGAAAACAGACATCATAAAACCTCTAATAAAACTTTTCAGTGACCCAGAAAATCCATCCCATAAACCCTAGAAAATGTTGTTCAGAATACTTACAACTAATACTGAAAAATACTAATAATAATGAATCTGATGTTTGTTTTAGCTCCAGGTTGCCTCTGCACCAGAAGAAAAGTGACGCGTCACCCCGTCTGTCCAGTGGTCGCTCTCTCAACTCTCTGCGTGTTGCTGCTCGTGACCTGTGTGGGACTTTCTGTCTTGTGTGAGTACAAGTTATCGACGGGAAGCTCAAAGTGGGGATTAGGCGAAAAGAGAAACCACGAAACAGAAGTTTGGTTTAAATTTCTTTTTACATTTTTGGGACGTACGCTTAGTTGCTTTCTTTTCGGGAGAGAAATGACAAGTTAGATTTCACTCACATGTTGAAAGTTCAGAGCTGGATTCAGAAAGTGATTAGCCTAGCTTAGCATAAAGACTGGAGGCAGTAGGAAACAGTCCGACACTAAAACACCTTTAAACCTGCGATAAGGGATTTTTTTGGGCACTTGGGGGCAGCAGAAACAACATGATCACTCGTTTGGAGTATTGTTTCCAAATCAATGTCACAATGTTTTGTCTTCACCTTTCAGATAACAATGAGTCGGACAGCAAGCCAGAATGGAAAAACCTCCTCTTTGACTACCACAACATCAGTGACGGCTACCTCACTCTCAGTAAAGCCAACAACGACCTGAGGAGGGACAACAAAATCTTGAAGGAGCACAGCGCCTGGCTGCATGAACAGACCCAACTCCTCAACAGTACTTCAGACAAACTGACGTCTGTTAATCTCGCTTTGAGTCTGGAAAGCACTGAGTTAACAGAGCAAATTATGAATCTGACTTCTACAAACTTGCAACTCACACAAGAACAGGAGCGGCTGGTCCAGCAGACATCTGAGCAGGAGGACCAGAAGCTGAACATGTCTCGAACTATCAAGCATCTGTCCGACTCCAACACTCAGCGCGATGAGGAGGAGCGTCGACTCTCTGAGATGAACGGCCTCCTGAGGGACGAGCTGTTTCAAGTGCAGGAGAAGAATCGAGAGCTCCTGGAAATCAACGACAAGCTTCAAGGAGAAGTTGAGAATCTGAGTGAGAAGATCGGAGCGCTGCTGAATGACGACTGCGAGGAGGCGTCGAAAGACAACATGCAGCTCCAGGAGAGAGTGACAGAGCTCCAAGAGCAAAGGCAGAACCTGAGCGGCGCGTTGACCAAGGAGAGGCAGGAAGCAGCAGAGCGAGAGGAGAGCAGGAGGAACGAGCTGGAGCGAATGGTGGCGGACATGCATTCGGTGAAGGAGGCCTACCGCTCCCTCGACCTGTACTGCCCTGTGGTTAATCACAACGCACAAGGTACGCTACTGTGCAGCCAAACACCATTCAGACCCACTGAAGTTTCCAAAGATTCCCCACATGTCAAGCTGAATTTTGTGTGAAATGTGTGTAAATTGATCCACAAGAAAGAATATTTGAACATTTCCATCTTGTGAACTGGTGTAACCGTAAAAAAAAACATGGAGTCTTGGGTTTAAATATAATAACTCCTCATCATGAAGAGCTGGAACAAACTGATACAGAATATATATGATACTGTTGGACCGGGGGGAATAAGATGATTTGAACAACCTTAAAGCTACTTAAAGGGAAATAAAACCTTAAGAGGTTCAGATTCAGGCCGACTTAAAATTAAATTAAATTAAATTACAAATCTGTGTGTTCCAAACAGAAATAAATACAGATAGTATAGAAAGTAAATAAATAATAAAGCTGGAATAAGAATAGAATACGAAATAAAAACTATACAAGAGCAGTTGGAGACCAAATTACAAAATTGGTAATTAATTGGTAGTTAATGGTAACTAATTTTAGTCTGTATTAGTATCAAGATATAATAGAAGTGTAATAAAGAATCTAATGCAAAGTCAATGTAACACATTAACATAGTATAATATAATATGGTAAATTATAATATAATCTGGGATATGAGACAAAGGATAAAGTGAAATGTAGTAATATAGTACAGCAATATAACATAATATATAGTATAACATAGTGGACTACATATACAGTATACATAACATAATGTATAATACAGTATACAGCAATGTAACATAGAATAGATAAATTGTCACTATCTTTTTTTCCACAGAACGTATTTGCAAAAAGTGTGACGGCAGCTGGAGACAGTTTGAGGCCAAGTGCTACTTCTTCTCCTCTCGCCTGCTCACCTGGAGCTCCAGCAGAGCCTGGTGCCAGACGCAAGGGGCCGACCTGCTCATCATTAACAGTGAACCAGAACAGGTAGAGGACAAAAACAACATGTGATAAATGCAGGACATTTTCTTTTTTATTTTAGCCTTATAATTTGAACCATCTTTCTCTTTGTAGAGGTTTGTTTTTGAAAGCAGCCAGGCTCTGGAGCAGAGCGGCATCAGGCTGTGGATCGGTATCACGGACGCAGAGGAGGAGGGTGAATGGAGCTGGGTGGACGGCAGCCCAGTCACTTCAGATGTTCAGTAAGATGAAGCACAGGGACACTGTGATAATGCTGTAGGCAGAAACGGTTCTCATACTGATTTAATTTGACTCACTTTGACACCACAGGATTTTGCAGTGGTGGAAGTATTCAGATCCTTTAGTTAAGTAAAAGTATCAATACCACACTGAGAAAAAAAGCATAAAATACGGTTAAATACATTGGATTTTCATCTGCTTTATATGTATGATTGGTGTTGACAGCACTTTATAGTCAGCTTGTGGCAAAAAGATGTATATTTTGTGTTTAGCAGAAGTGTTTTTAAGTCTCTTATATCAAATCCAAGTTAAGTCACAAGCCTTTGAGACGTGACTTGCAAGTCAAAAATCAAGTTTAGTCTTTCACATATTTAATATGTCAATTACAGTAGTACAACGGCCAAAATCACACCAAATTCTATTTTTCAAATGGGGAAAGTGCATTGATTCAGCACTAATCCTGGTGTGTCCAAATGTGATAGTTCTGTGACATTTTATGTTGAAACAACAGTGTACAACAGCAAGCACTCACTCAACTTAGAAACTGGAAACAGCAAACGTTGTCATGTGATCTCAGCTCTTTGTTGTGGCTCAAATTGAAACTGTAGATCAGCCTAAACAGGACAACTCGTAATCACTAGAAATGATGAACTCGGAGAATTGTCATCAGTGTTGTTTTCGGCCACAGCAGGCAGCTGTTTTTGGTGAAAAAGCTCTAAAAATCCCCAGTAAACTACCTGCACAGCACCAAACAGCAGACAGACAGAATCAGGGACGAGCTGGTGAACACAGAGGCGTAACGAAAGAGCCAGATATCGCTTTAGTAATGCTACTAAATAAAACAGTGTGAGGATTATGTAACACAGCTGCTCCCACTCTTCCTCCAGGTACTGGCTGAGCAGACCAGGACTGGGGACCGAGCCTGATGACTGGAAACTGGACGACCCTCTAGGAGAAGACTGTGGACACATAGACAGCAGTGAAAACACACTCAAGTCCTGGATGGATGGCTCTTGTAAGACAACTTATAGATGGATCTGTGAAAAGAATGTTTAGATCGACCAAGAAGACTTTCCCTTCTCATTTTATATTGTAAATATAGCCGTAATAGATTAATTTGAAGTTGTAGGAAATTATAGAACTATATGTATCTATGTGCACAACTGCTGAAGAGTTATAACATGGTGATACTGTACATGTTTTCTTTCAAAATAAATCAATATTTAGTCTTCAGAATCCAATTTTTCATTAGTCTACTGAATAAAATAAAGAGAGTATCTGCCAAGCAATTTGTCTTTTCTTACTTCTTTATTTTCATTAAGTATACATTTTAATAGGTATCACATACAACAATGTTTTCTTTCTTGAAGTGATAATACACAACATAAAGTTGCAGCATTCATTTTATATTGTTGATCCGTATAAAAACATAAAATAAAGCAAATAAGTGGGATTTTGTTTTCCTTCATTGTATTAAATTTCAGATCTGCTTAACATGAGTTAGAAAATTCAAGTACTTTTTAAACTACTAATAGTGCAACTAAAAACAGTTGTACTGTTACAGTGTTGGAAGTAAGGACAGGCACAGTTGTCCCCTGAATAAAAATCACTTTATCAACCTACTTTTCTTCATTTGGTATACGCAATAGTGAAAAATGTGCAAATGTTTTGATTTCTTTGCATCCAGCACATTTTAAACTGACGGCAAGATGCTCCAAAACGTTTTCGGTTTTCCCCTAAAAATATCAAGTATCTTAAGCTTAGTCACTTTGTGTGTGTGGGTGTTAGGATGCATCAGTTAAAAGATAAGTCTGCATGGTGTTATTCTACTTTTTCATCATCAAAAAATTCCAAGAAAAGACCAAAACCAACAATGTTCTCTGTGGCACAGAATATGGAATATCTCCAGCCCTACCCTTTAAAATCACTTGTTAATTTGAAAGAGCACTAATCTGATGTGAAAAGTTACTAGCTACTCCTGTTTGGGTTTTCTCCTGCTGCACAGTCTAAAGCAAAGGAATCGTATTGATCCCACTACAATGGTTGTCAGCATCAAAAAGACTGCTAACAAAAAGCTTATAACATCCACAGAATAATAGGCATACCAGGGCATCTTATAAGACTCAGTGCGTAAATGTGAAGCTCCTTTGTGCCTCATAACAAACTCAATCCAGTAAACGGCTGTGTCCCGAGGATGCATTGGTTTATCCCGATGGAGAGCAGAGAGACGCTTCATGTTATTTCTGTAAGAGGGATTGTGAAGAACTTCTTGTATTGCTTCCAGAAAGTTCTTCTGCGTGAGTTTGGTCGCGTCCACAACCTTAGCGGCTCCTCGTGCCTCCAATCTCAAAACATTTTCAAACTGGTCAAACAGAAGGGGCATGCCTATTATCGGCACTCCATGGTAGATGGACTCATAAACCCCGTTAGTACCACCATGGGCCACAAAGGCTTTAATCTTCGGGTGGCCCAAGAGGTCATTCTGGGGCATCCATTTTACCAGTAGGGTGTTGTTTCCCAAATTGTTGGGGGGCTCACCGACATGCCTCCATATGACCTTTTGAGGAATTTGGGCAAAGGCAGCAGCGATTTCGGAAGTAAGTTCTACAGGTAGGGCTTTGACCAGTGTACCAAGAGACATCAGGATGAATCCATGCTCTCCTGAGCTTTGAACAAACTCTTCTAGCTCTGATGATAAAGGCTCAGAAGGCTTACACTGAAAACCACCAATGTAGGCGATGTTTGGCATGGTGGGTCTGGGGAATTCAAAGACAAAGTCCACCCTCATGAGCCAGAAGTCTGCTCCTTGTAGAAGGTGGTAGAAGCTCACATCAGGACCAAAGTACTTGTCTACTAGTTTATCATAGTGAGGGCATACTATAAACTTGTCAATGCACGTGTTGAGGGCGTAGTGGAAAGTGTTCTTGACCCTTTGCCAAAAGGTCATCTTATCTGACATGGCGTTTCCTGAAGTTGGAACATAGGATGTTGGAGACGGAGCTACCACAAAATGTCCTTCTCCACTGGTGATCCATCTCACATTAAAAACAGTTGGCAGCTTAAGTTCATGAGCCACCAGAACTCCGACAGGCAATCCCGGGTCCAGAAGAACCACGTCAAACTCAGAGTCACGAATACTCTGCATTAAAGTCTTGTTTTCAAACATTTCGACCCCCAACAGGCTGGCCTCCTGGTGAATTTTTGACAGCGCACCAAGCATTTCCCAGTAGAAGTTAACAAAGCTGATAAGAGATGCCCCCTCTTTCTGAATCGCCAGCATCTTGGCCAGGAAGGTTACAAAGAAGTCCTGCTTCTCAATACTGATGGCTTGTGGTAGGGTGACAGTGATGGAGCGGTAATGTGGGGAGCTTTCTTTCACATACCAACTAGTGGCTGTGCGGACCACAGTGACCTCATGGCCCCTAGCATGGAGGCTCTGGATCAGCAGGTTCATGTTGACCCAGTGGCTGCCATCCACCGGGAACACCAGAATCTTTCCACCCTGGACACTGGGACTTGTCAGGAGGGACGAAGTCACCACCAGAAGCAGAAGTGAAACTCCTGGGATGGTCCCCATGGATCAACTCTGAGGAAAAGAACAAACATATGAGTTTAATGTGAGCAAACTGAGTTTTATTATTATCTCTGTTCCCTCCTACCGACAAACTTATTTAACCAGAAGAATTTCAACCAGCCATAAAAAACACTGACATGAACCCACGACTGTAGGTACCACTGAGGACACCGAGGTTGTGTCTACTATATTTGTTGGGGAATATATTTTATTTTCTGTTCACACCAGTGTTCATTTTGTCAACAAAAATTATGCAAAAATATTTTTTTACAACCAATTTCTTACTATGGAAACAAGACTGAAACTAAATAAAAAAGTAACCTTTGAAAACGAGAACTATGATGAAATGTATTCCATTGTTAAATCAGTAAATAGAAAAATAATCTTAAATCTTTAGTCTTAATCTAACTCTTATTTGATGACCTTCATACATCTGTGGAATCACTGCATCCTCCTAATTAGTCAAACAATGTCCTCCGTCACCCAAAACTATCTGTTCTTCAGAAGTTGAGTTAGCTGCATGACCTGTTACACGAATAAGATCATATATCATAACATTATGTTAATTGACCTTACTGGTTTGCCAAAATGAACAGATTTGTGGATTTAATTCATATATAGTCTGACTCAAAATTAGACAAGAAGTGGCAGCAAAACAGCTGGAACAATCTATAAAAAGATGTCATCCATTGACATTTATAAAAAGATAAACATTAACAAGTGTTGTGAAGTAACTTAAAATGGAAATTCTCAGGTAAAATATATCAAATAGTTGTACTTGAGTTAATGTACTTTGTTACCCTCCACCACTGGCCATCCACCTCAACTCAGTGACTCAGAAGGTGCCCAGAAGAGAGATGTAGGGAAGATGAGAAATGTTTAACTTCATGCAAATGTCCTCTGACAGAGTATAACAGAGTTGTTACCTTATACATAAAAGTACTTCAAATACAATGGAAACTGCTTGTCAATGGCTTCCTATTTCTCAGTGTTAGAACTTAATGAGTTACCAACACATGGATAAGGAAAACAATGCTTGGAAAATACATCACTTGGGATATAAACTACTGTGTCACACTGCCAGTATAGTGGTAACATGGGAAAATGATTGTCCAATCAGAGCTGTATTTACATTAAGTGCTCAACACAGTCATGCCCAAAAGTTTCAGGCTAGTGAGAGACAAGAGAAGGATTTGGATTTGAAAAAGCATTTAGACCTTTGTGTGGGAAATAATAGTCACAGAAAATATAATTGGGCACTTAAGTGAATAAATAAACTGTCAAAAAAATAAATAATCTGAACAGTTTATGGACTTATTTATCTCTGTTTTTATGGGGTGGTGGACCATCATGGACCCACCATCATTTCCATTACAGTAGGTTTCAAGAGTAAATTTTATAAAGAAACACTTACATAATAACTTCAATTTAAAAAATGACAACATTGTAGTTTGTTCTCGTCATGCTTATTTCCTGCATGGAAAGCCTGCTGAATGTTCTTATAACTATAAAAAGTGTAATTCTGGCTTTTTATGCCTCCAACACCCCATTTCTTTCGTGGTTTTATCTGCAAATTCCAGACCTGTGGCTGGGACTTACAGATGACCCAGAGTGCCTGAAATGTTGCTTCAACAGATCAAAATCCAGTGGAATGCATGGACTGACTAATGCCTGGTGTTATTATGTTCTCCACTCTCATCATCTGCATTCAGCAGGGACTTGCCAACAGGCTAAAAACACTTAGCAGAGTCTCCATTCAAAACATGCAGAAAAAACATACCCTCAAGTGTTCAGTTTCTTTTTATGCATGTCTATTGTTGAGAAAGTAAGAAGAGGAATCTAACACCATGCATTGTTTCCTGCAGATCAGCCACTTCCAACAATCAACAAGTGTCAGCAAAACAGCGTCTTTACTTTTTAGAAATGCTGTGAAGTCATTTAACTGAGTTGGCACTTGTATAGTAGAAGAAGGAGGAGTTCGGTAACATACCTTAAATCTGTCACACAGTGGAGAAAAGTACTTTGAGCCTGCTCTGGACAAGTGAAGCCCAGTGCCTGTATGGAGAAAAATCCAAACTCCAAAACGATTACTGTGTTACATAAGGGAGAGAGGGTGCTGGGGGAGGGGGTAGTAACAAATGGACTTTAGCTCTATGAGTTTATTTTGAAAGGGGTGGAGAGGAAAACGTTTTCCCTCAGAGCCCGCCCACACACACACACACACACACACGCACACATACATACACACACACACATACACACACACAGTGCAGTAGCTCAGCATTATCCCAAAACATTTTGAGAAAATTATCTCATTCTGCAAAACTATTTTGTCCAGGAAAAGGAAGTTCCTAGACCTTTGACTACTTTTTTTTTTGTTCAGTCCATTGAAAAGTTGTTGAGTATTTGTTATTTTCTGGGACATCGGGAGCAGTAGACAAGCTGCAAACACTGGAGTGAACACTTGTTTTTATGTGCTTTTTCAATTTGCGCTTAAAAATTCTGAGTGGAAATGCCAAAGAAACCCTCAAAATATTGTAATAACTTTTTTACGTGTGACTGATGTGGAGAAATTGGTGTTATCGATAAAAGCAAAATGCAATGAAGTGCAATGGAAACAGATTAGAGCATAAATCATGAAGTACATGAGACAAAAAATTGCCACAGACGAAAACATAAGATTTGTGTAGAGTGTTAAGGAAACTTAATTTTGAGTTGTGTGTCTGGCCACCTGGTGAACATAACGAAAATTTTCAATATTCATTTTTATTTCTAATTTGGTCTCCACCACCAACTCTTCTGGCTCTTTAGCAACTAAATGCTAACTGTGTCTGTCTGAGGTTTGGTGCTGAGCAGGTAGACGACAGTGGCTGTTTCTCTGAAAACTGCTGCCTGCAGCTGCTGAAAATGTTCACATGACAGGTGCAGACAACAGCTTTCTGAGAATTGAAAAGTAAAAATTTGTACTGTCACCATTTTAGGACCATTAGAACCAATATTAAATTCAAAATCCTAAAAAAAATTTATTAGTAATTTATTTATTTTTTGTGCCATTAATGTTGTGAAAGTCAGTATGAAAGTCAGCAGGCTGAGTTAGACATTTTACATTTGGGAAACACTGACCATCAACTTTAACTGCATTTGAGCACCAAGTATCACTGATGTAAACACAGAGTCCGCCTCCCCTCGCCTGTCGAGAGCAGCTTGACCCGGGTGTTGAGATGGAGATGGAACCAGGTCTCTGTAAAGATGTGGGCTCAGAAATCTCTGATTTTCCCTTTGAGTCCCATTTCATTTAATTTACCGGACATTAACCAGGAGCAGCATTAGGTCCATCATCTTCCAACGCCTATTTCTGTATTTCTGCCATAGTAACAGATTAAACCAACGGACGCTGCATCCAGATGTGCCCCCACTGCCATAATACATCCATGAATTCATCCTCACATTTCTATGTGAGGAATAGGAAACTTTTAGCTTGACTTTAATGATAACAAAACATTTAAATGTTTATCTCTGACTGCTAAAACATAATGTAGTTGTTGGGAAAGATGACAACCCCAATGAATCAAATAGATTGAACTTAATTATTTAATTCGATTAGTGTCATCACATTCTTTAAGAGGTGTGTCAGAAAAAATAATTCCAAGAAAAGACCAATCTCTCAATACTTTCCGATGGTACACAGCCTCAAGCCCATTGGTTCCTACTGAAGATGTAAATCTGTAACGTGGCTAAGACGGAGAGGAAATGTCATTAGTTCTGTGGTATTTGTTTTTTAAAATTCATCCTGAGGGGTCCATGAATGAAATTTTGTGGCAATCCTGCCAATAGTTAGTAATTTCAGTCTAGACCAAAGTGGTCGATCAACCTACCGTCTGCCTGACAGAACGACATTGCCCTACTTATATCAACGCTGCTAGCGTGGCTAAGAATATGGAATATCTCCAGCCCTACCCTTTAAAATCACTTGTTAATTTGAAAGAGCACTAATCTGATGTGAAAAGTTACTAGCTACTCCTGTTTGGGTTTTCTCCTGCTGCACAGTCTAAAGCAAAGGAATCGTATTGATCCCACTACAATGGTTGTCAGCATCAAAAAGACTGCTAACAAAAAGCTTATAACATCCACAGAATAATAGGCATACCAGGGCATCTTATAAGACTCAGTGCGTAAATGTGAAGCTCCTTTGTGCCTCATAACAAACTCAATCCAGTAAACGGCTGTGTCCCGAGGATGCATTGGTTTATCCCGATGGAGAGCAGAGAGACGCTTCATGTTATTTCTGTAAGAGGGATTGTGAAGAACTTCTTGTATTGCTTCCAGAAAGTTCTTCTGCGTGAGTTTGGTCGCGTCCACAACCTTAGCGGCTCCTCGTGTCTCCAATTTCAAAACATTCTCAAACTGGTCAAACAGAAGGGGCATGCCTACTATCGGCACTCCATGGTAGATGGACTCATAAACCCCATTAGCCCCACCATGGGCCACAAAGGCTTTAATCTTCGGGTGGCCCAAGAGGTCATTCTGGGGCATCCATTTTACCAGTAGGGTGTTGTTTCCCAAATTGTTGGGGGGCTCACCGACATGCCTCCATATGACCTTTTGAGGAATTTGGGCAAAGGCAGCAGCGATTTCGGAAGTAAGTTCTACAGGTAGGGCTTTGACCAGTGTACCAAGAGACATCAGGATGAATCCATGCTCTCCTGAGCTTTGAACAAACTCTTCTAGCTCTGATGATAAAGGCTCAGAAGGCTTACACTGAAAACCACCAATGTAGGCGATGTTTGGCATGGTGGGTCTGGGGAATTCAAAGACAAAGTCCACCCTCATGAGCCAGAAGTCTGCTCCTTGTAGAAGGTGGTAGAAGCTCACATCGGGACCAAAGTACTTGTCTACTAGTTTATCATAGTGAGGGCATACTATAAACCTGTCAATGCACGTGTTGAGGGCGTAGTGGAAAGTGTTCTTGACCCTTTGCCAAAAGGTCATCTTATCTGACATGGCGTTTCCTGAAGTTGGAACATAGGATGGTGGAGACGGAGCTACCACAAAATGTCCTTCTCCACTGGTGATCCATCTCACATTAAAAACAGTTGGCAGCTTAAGTTCATGAGCCACCAGAACTCCGACAGGCAATCCCGGGTCCAGAAGAACCACGTCAAACTCAGAGTCACGAATACTCTGCATTAAAGTCTTGTTTTCAAACATTTCGACCCCCAACAGGCTGGCCTCCTGGTGAGTTTTCCACAGCTCACCAAGCATTTCCCAGTAGAAGTTAACAAAGCTGATAAGAGATGCCCCCTCTTTCTGAATCGCCAGCATCTTGACCAGGAAGGTTAAAAAGAAGTCCTGCTTCTCAATACTGATGGCTTGTGGTAGGGTGACAGTGATGGAGTGGTAATGTGGGGAGCTTTCTTTGACATACCAACTAGTGGCTGTGCGGACCACAGTGACCTCATGGCCCCTAGCATGGAGGCTCTGGATCAGCAGGTTCATGTTGACCCAGTGGCTGCCATCCACCGGGAACACCAGAATCTTTCCACCCTGGACACTGGGACTTGTCAGGAGGGACGAAGTCACCACCAGAAGCAGAAGTGAAACTCCTGGGATGGTCCCCATGGATCAACTCTGAGGAAAAGAACAAACATATGAGTTTAATGTGCGCAAACTGAGTCTTTCTGTCACACTTGATGTTTTAATTATCTTTGTTGAATTCCCTCCCACCGGGAATCCAGCTTGGAATCTCAACCAGCCATATATTCAACCAACAGACAACTATATTCTCCCACACCCAAAACTATCTCTTCTTCAGAAGTTGAGTTAGCTGCTTTACCCTAATATGATCATACATCATAACATTAGATATCAGGCAGTAATGTTAGCTGACCTCATGGTTTGCCAAAAGTAACAGATTTGTGGACTTCATTCAGCTACAGTCTGACTCAAAATTAGACAAGAAACAGCAACAACGAAACAGCTGGAACAAACTAAAGCCACCTCAATTCAGTGACTCAAAAGGTGCCCAGAAGAGAGATGTAGGGAAAATGAGAAATGAGAAACCAACTTTATTCAAATGTCTTCTGACAAAGTATAAAAGAGTTGTTACCTTCTACATAAAAGTACCTCCAATACAATGGAAAGTGATCACCAATGGCTTCCTATTTGATAGAACTTTAGAGGTGCAGTAGGTTACTTTAATAAAAATAACTATTTGTCATATTTGTTGAAACTTTCACTATATCCAGACAGTAATACATGAGACAGATAATCTGTGAAAGAAATCAGGTTCCTCGAGCTCCTCCTAGTGCTACTTAGGGCATTTTCCGGAATCCACTGCGCCTCAACAAAAACAACCAATCAGAACAGGAGGAGTCTCTAATGCAGTGTCAATGACTGCCCACACTGGCTGCTCAGCCACCCTCCCCTGGGCATGCTCTCGCTCAGTCAAGCTCACTATATTCAGAGGGCAGGAGAAACTGTGCAAACACAATGGCTGAGAAGCAAACAACATTTGTGGCCATGTGGAGTAAAGTTCATAACATTAATTCTGAAGGACTAACATTATGAGTTAATAGTTTGAGTCAAGCACAGAGGCTGTACTATGTGTGTACTATGTGTAGCTTGCAAAATACCAATATGGGGCTCTGAATTTGATGAATTTACGGTTTATCAAGCCACAAATGAGACAAAAATGATCTAGCATGCTAGCAGGTTAGCATATGTTCTACTGCTGAATAAACACTGAGATAGTCTGCTCTGCAGCACTCCTTCTCCGGGTCACGTCGGGGGTCACACACTATGCTTATTGCCTGTCTGGAAAGCCTGCTGTATGATGTTCTTATAACTAAGTATTTTGGGGGTTTTATGCATCTAATACCCCATTTAGTGTAGACCTGTAGCAGGGATTTACAGATGACCCAGAATCCCTGACTGTTGCTTTAACAAATCAAAGTCCAGTGGAATGCATGGACTGACTAATGCCTGGTGTTATTATGTTCTCTAATCTTATCATCCGTTTCCATTAAATACATGCTGAAAAAACATCCTGTCAATCGTTCAGTTTGCTCTCTGCATGTCTATTGTTGAAAAAGTTAGAAGAGGAATCCAACAGCATGCACTCAACAATCAAAAACTGTTGAAAAGAAGAGTCCTGCACATGTTAGTGTCAGCAAAACAACGTTTCTTCTTTTAGGTAATGCTGAAAAGGCAATTAACTGAGTTGGCACACAAGTGTTGTAACCTACCTTAAATCTCTCAAACAGTGCAGAAACGTACTTTGAGCCTGTTCTGGACAAGTGAAGCCTAGCGCCTGTGTGGACAAGAATCCAAATTCCAAACCGATTATTGTCTTACATAAGGGAGAGAGGGTGCTGGGGGAGGAGGGTGTAACAAATTCACTATAAGCTGTAAGTATTTATTTTGAAAGGGGAGGAGAGGAAAACTTTTTTCCCCTCAGAGCCCGCCCACACACAGTAGCTCAGTATTTTCCCAAACTTTTTTTTTTGCAGAGGGAACACACTCATTCAGGAACAAACAGGATGTCGGCTGGGACCCCCGATGTCGGAATGGACAAGACGTTGGCTGGGACCCCCAACTCAGGAACAAACTGGATGTCGGCTGGGACCCCCAGAGCAGGAGACATCAGGCGGACAGCCTGGGGGCAGGGCAGAGGCCAAGCAGGAAGCCTCAGGTAGACGGCCTAGGGGCATTTTGGCCACAAATACGGCGCCCGGGAAGGCAACCTGAGCACAGGGGACCAGGCAAGCAGGGGGCAGAGCCACTGCAGACTCAGGGGGCAAGGCCGCAGGTGGTACTGCAGACTCTGGGGTTGGAGCTGAGGTGTCTGAGCTTAAAGATGTCTCTGCCATATGTGTCCAATGTTTAGATACATGTGTGTCTAATGTTTAGGTAGGCCTATGTCCAAGGTCTGGCGCCATCCTGGATGGATGTCCTTTGGGGGTCGTTTTCCTATGTTATGGTCCACCAGCCCTGGTGGCAAAATAGCCATATATCGTTATAAAGTTGGCTCTGAGCCTATGCTGACACCATACATTAGCTATACCATGAGGCTTTAAAAGGTGTAGGTTGAGTGGAAAACGGGGGAGATTCACATTGGCTTCGGATCTTCTCACAGGCAATCCATGGTGCTTGTTTTGACGCTGTACTTTTTGTAATAAACCTTTTATACAACTAAGTCGGTGTCTGCGGAGATTTCTTCATCATCATCACATCATCGCTACAGAAGATACAACAGAGCCACAGGGGTTGCAGGAAATGGAGGGTCTAAACCCCTGACTCAGGAACTAACAGGACGTTGGCTGGGACCCCCGACTCAGGAATTAACAGGACGTTGGCTGGGACCCCCGAGTCAGGAACTGGCTGTCCCAACCCAGCCAACGTCTTGTTCCCCGCTGCCGGAACAGATGAGACTTTAGTGGCTAAATGCTATATTATAGTTCACCAGCTAACCGCTGTCTGAGGTTTGGTGCTGAGCAGGTAGACGACAGTGGCTGTTTCTCTGAAAACTGCTGTCTGCTGCTGCTGAAAATGGTCACATGACAGGTAAAGAAACATCCTTCTGAGAATTGAAAAATTAACTAGTTGTATTTTTAGGACTATTAGAACTAATATTAAATTAAAATACTGGAGGTACTGGTAATTTATTTATTTTTTGTCTTATTTTGCGGCCTCAGTTAGACAAAGACATGAATGCACTCAATGGGCCCAAAATTTTGATAACATGCAGATCATCCAGAGTCGGAAGTCAGAATGCAAGGTTCAAGGTGGATTCATTTATCATTTTACAAAACAGGGTTGCAAAATGAAATGAAAGTTTTAGCCCCTTAATGCTACACAAACATAAAACATATATACAGATAATTCAATTCGATCAAATAAAAAATAAAATAAAAACAATATATATAGTTTTAATTTTAAACAAGACAGTGGTGATAATATGATCCGGCTGCTACATTCGCATGTGCCGCTGTTGCCCTAATAAATCCATGAATTCATCACCATCAGCAGCAGTAACTTAGCACGAGTAGAAAAGAGTCATAAAGTCAGTGAACTGATTTGTGTAATGTGTAATTGGCTATAGTTTTCAAGTAACTTGCCCAACCCAAGTAAATAGTAAAGTTATGTTTCATTGCTCCTGAATTCAACATTTCGTATGTAAGAGGAAATATTTAAGTGCAACAGTCATAGTAAGCAAATTAAGTCTTCATGTCTCTCCTATAGAAAACAACTGAAACTAATGTTGAAACTGCTTCTGCTTTTTCTCTATGAGGTTATGTGGCAATGAAAAGGGAACAGTGCTCAATGAATTCATGCTTCACTGCGTTTCACTGAGAGTCTGTGTGAGGGCATGACACATTTTTTTGCATTTGGCAGCTGGATTTCACAAACAACTCTCAATCATCAAAATGGCCTGTCACTGCACTCTGGCTGTGGTCGTCCTGGCTTTCACTGGAGGGTGGCGACTGTGTGCAGCTGATGTCGGGGATTTTGTTCCGTGCCTGCAGTTGTTCTACAAGTCTTGGCCTCCTAAAGGTCTGGCTGGGACCCC
The DNA here is from genome assembly GCA_031216445.1 of Lateolabrax maculatus. Classification (NCBI taxonomy): domain Eukaryota; kingdom Metazoa; phylum Chordata; class Actinopteri; order Acropomatiformes; family Lateolabracidae; genus Lateolabrax; species Lateolabrax maculatus. The sequence continues at coordinate 2,239,682 of CM062200.1, read as the reverse complement.
CATCTGCCAACATTATTACAACCAGTACCGCTTTGCCACATTGTACAATCGAACACGCCGCTCTCCGTGGTTCTCAGCCTATATGTATTCTGTACCAGCAGGAAAGAGACCCAGCTCCTCCTGGAAGTTTGAGCCACAGGTGAGGATGTTTAAATATAATATACATATAATGTGAATTTTCTGGTTTATTCAGATAAGTTTTTTGATATTACAGTTGTTGTTTTGTATGTGTTAACTGCTATAATAACATGTTTGGAGTGAAGCACAAGAAAAAAAAAAAACAATAATAGACTTGACATTTGTACATTTGAAATTCACAAAAGTATAAACATTTGTACATTTGAAACATCTACTGATGTTCAAGGTGTGCATTAGTTATCCAATATTTCACACAGACGTGAGCACTTCGTTTAGATAACAAGAAATTGAGGAAATGAGCCCCAGTAAAGGAGAACTGTCTCATGTGTGTTTTCATGGTGTGTCACTCTTTATGGTTCAAAGAATAGTGTGTCATTCATATTTTTAGATTTGCCATGAAAACTAATCTGGGACACTTCATGGCCAAAAGTATTTGGACAGTCAAACAATACATCTTTATGTGTCTGGTTCCTTTTACACTCAACGTCAACCGTTTTTAGGCAAAAATTAGAGGGAATTCATATTTCTCTACTACAATAATACTCCTGGCAGTTTCTTGAAGGCTTTGAAAAACAGCCTTTAAATCATCATCTACGGAGATAAAACAGAAAGAAAATGTAATTCAGACATCCAGACTGAAATATCTCAACCATGAATTGAGATTAAATTTGGTACAGACCCTCATATTTCCTAGAGTATGAATCCTATCCTAAATTTTCATTTGTCCAACACTTTAGTTTATAACCAAATACCTGCATAACCAATGACATTCCCACTTGTACTTTGTCTTTAGTGTAAATTAGCACCAACACACTAGAACATTGTAAACATTACACCTGCTCAACATGATCATGTTAACACTGTCATTGTGAGCATGTTACTATTTGTGCGTACACAGAGAGCTGTAGACATGGGTGTAGACTCGTAGAGGTGTCCACATAATTTTTGGCCATATGCTGTAGTGTAAAAGCAGCTTCATTCTTTGATTTAGTCTTCCTCAGTGAAATGTAAGGTCTGTATGACATGTAGTCAACTTTAAAACTACATTACTGTCACTTCCACCCTCTAATAATCAGTTAGCCTACCCAGGAGCTGACGGCAACATGATCCCTTTCCCTCCGGGCCCTCTGGACCAGAATGTGGTGGAAAGCCAGGCGGTGGAGCTGGACTACATTAACTCCACCTATTCTCGTGGCCACATGAACCCCAGCCTTCACCACCAGAGCCACGAGGACCGCGTTGCCACCTTCACTCTCACTAATGTGGTTCCTCAGAAGGCGGGCTCTAATGATGGGCCCTGGGAAATCCTGGAGCAGACTGTCAACAAATTCTTAGGGGCCTTCTGTCTCGGAGAGGCTTACGTGGTGACTGGCGTCATCCCTTACCGGAGCGACGATCATTGGCTCCACAATCATCGCGTGGCTGTGCCTGAGTATATTTGGTCTGCCTACTGCTGCCCAAACTACAACAACAGTCTTCCAGACGAAGTGAAGGATGCATTTCCTACATATGCTGCTATCGGCCGCAACGACCGCAACAGCACCGAGGAGATTGTGCCTGTTAGTGAGACGGCTAAGAAACGTTACAGGGGTTATGATGTGAGACAAATGCCGCTGGAAACACTGGAGATGTATCTGAAGGACAGGTTCAGCACTGATGTCAGTGTTTTTTACGAGCAGTGCTCTGGATCCGACTGATCCTGCACAGATGCAGACACAAATACACACAGATTACACTTTTACGTGTTGATGTTAATTTCATTTAATTCTTATGAAATATATAAGTACAATGTGTCTTTTCAACAAGAAATATTGTGTTTGTGGTTAAAACAAACCAACACAGGTTTTAAATGACTGTAATATGTAGGAAAATAATCACCTCATGTCTTCATTAATTTGGTGAATTTTGACAAACTGAAGGCTGAATTGTTCGGGACATGAAGTGATTGTTTTAAGGTTTTATTACCCCATGTTTGATGCCTTTTTCCTGAACAAACACAATAGATAACTGACACTGACTGTTGGTAGGAAACAGGATGTGTACAGCGGTTACTTCCACCTCTGTCATATTAAGGTCAAATATAACTTGAGTTAAATTAATAATCTGACATTTTGGAAAATATGATTGTTCATTTTATTGCAGGGAGTTAGAGGAGATAAATCTTAAATAAACAAGTTTAAACATATTAATCAGTGAGCTTTCAATAGGCAGATTTTGTTACTGTTGGACGGAGCCGGGCCAGCTGCTTCCCTCTGTTTCCAGTCTTTATGCTAAGCTAAGCTAAGCAGCTGCTGGCTGAACAAACAGCTGATGTTGTCATGTTTCTTAAGAGGACAGACCTTTTACCTACGTCGACCTAAAACAGACGAAGTGGTGCAGACAAGCGACACTGACCTCAGAGAAAATATCTCAGTTTAGTAAAACTCAATAAAAAAGTATGTAAAAGTGATCCATGTACTTCCATATACAGTATATAAAATGATATTCCTTTTGTGTGAGCACATACAGATTGTGATGCCTAGACTCTACTGTACTTGCACCAAATACTTTGACCACTAGATGGAGACCTTGTGCAACTGGAGAGATTTGACCATGAAGTTTCATCTTTACAGAATGTGTAAGTAATTCAAAGAAACATCAGAACTCATTATCTTGGAATTCAATTTGTCTATTATTTTATTATTTGCTAAATAATATCAATTATTTTTTTGTTTTATATGTAAAACAATGAAACACACTTTGGTCTATTTTGTATTCCATTAATTTCCATAAAACGCTGCTGGTGGAGGTTTCCTGAAGATGTAAAAAATAAGCAGAAATAATATTGGTGGTTTAAATGAAGAACAAAAACAAATACAGGTCGATAAATCACAGAGATCACTCATTTAGATAAACTTGCTCCACGAGTTAGGTGACTGTTCTGAATCTTTGCCGAGACTTTTCTCTTTGGAATGATCACTAAGACACAAGTTTTACCATCAAACTCATTATGGATTTATTGCATGAACAGATGGTACAGTAGCACAGGTGTACAAAGGGCTCAACACATCTAACACTACACACTGGTGTGTCAAACTGGATTATTTTGACAAAAATGAATCACCAGCCTAGTGAGATTGTTGGTGCATCATGGGGGTGAAGAGCTTGTCCCACACCTCCACCTTCAGAATGGCCCTACCCAGCGGGGACATGGTAGCCTTGATGTCCAGTTTCTTGCCCTCAAATGTGAGACCACAGCCTTTGGCCTCCTCCCGCACAAAGCCCTGCTGCTCCTTGTTGTAGTACATCTCTTTGTACAGAGCCTCGTTGCACTCTTTGCCCTGGTTGTAGACTCCCAACGCCAACCAGTTCTTGTACATGTTGTAGTCGTAGGGCACAGAGAACATTATAGCTACTGTCTCTTTAGCGCTGTTGCTCTGCCTCTCAAACAGATCGTAGGTCAGGACGCCCACGGCGCCCGAGGCTTTGGCGCTGGACTTGGTGAAGTTGCAGAGCTCGGTTTTCAGCGGGCGCACGGTAGGTTGGGGTGGATTGTGGCAGTTGCCACTCTCCAAGTAAACCCTTTTTTTTAAGGCAAAAAAAGAAAGAAAATAAATTAAAAAAACACTTATTTTGACAAATTGGTGTAATTTTATTCAAGCTGCACTTGTATTTTAACCTCAATTTATCCATGCAAAAGAACTGAACATGCACTCCTTTTTCAACAATACTCTGCTTTACAATATCATCTTTTAAGTCTTGCACTTACTTGGGGTTGATTAGGCAGTAGTTATTGGTGAGGTTGGTGATCTCAATGGTTATATTTCTACGGCTTTTGAGGTTAGCCGCCACAGCCTCTGCTGATTCACTCATATTGCTGCTCCTAAAGTCTGCGACAGAGTACGAGAGGTGTGGAGTGTAAACTGCAGATCTGTATTACAATGCAGTGGAGCACTTTCATATATATATATATATATATATATATACATAGATAGATAGATAGATAGATAGATAGATAGATGTTAACAGTGCCTATAATAAAAGATGTAGAGTGCTAAATCCTTCCCACAATTCCCTAAATAATATTAATCAGTAAATCTCCAAATAGATGACAGGAATAAAGCAGCTTACCTGTCCGGACCACAGGTGCGTTGCTCGCTCTGGTAATGCTAGATCTGAAACACTGGGTTCACTCTTTGCATTTCATTGGGGAATGTGGTTCAACTTAATCCCACCCAAAACTCCACCCAGAGTGCACACCTACTCCCTGTCGCTCACCGTCCCAAACTTTTTGTCTGCACCTGAGGAATGTATGCAGAGGCGTGAAGGCAGGGTGTAACCAGCAATAACATAAAGCTACTATGTTGCCAAGCAAGAAGCCCGTATGTTCAGTTTTTCGGAACATGTTCTCATAGCCCATTGTCTCCTTAGGCACCACACGTTTGTTTTTTTTTGTCTGAATATGCAGTACCTCTGCAAAGCATGCTCTGCAGTCTGACTAACCTTGTGTTGATTGTAAGTTGTGTTTATTGTAATTTTAATCATGTTATGTATACTAATGTAAAACTTTGCATGCAAACGTTTGTGATCTTGTGTGATGATACAAATTAAAGATGATGCAAAAAATGTCAAGGACAAGAAATAAATTGTATTGTTTTTTATTCATTTAAAGCACCCTTACATGACATGAATGAATTCAGGAATATCTCCATCAACAGTGTTTACAATTTATTCCACACTCATTTGGTGCCGAACATTTTGTTCTCAAAGCATTACAAACAGACTCATCTGCCCATCTTGTCATACAACTCAAGTTTAATAATAGCCCTGCCCTCGTCAGACATGCAGGCCCTCACATCCAACATCCTTCCCTGGTACACCAACCCTGAGCCGTTGGCCTCTTGGCGCACAAAGTTGGTGAAATCCTTTCCCTTGTACATGTGGTCGTACAGCTTGTCGTCGCAGGCTCGCGTGTGCTCAAAGATGCCCACCCCCAGCCAGTTCTTGTAGAAGTTATAGTCGAAGGGCACCGAGAACATGATGGCCATCAGCTCGTTGCAGTGGCGGCTGCGCATGTCGAACAGCTCGTAGGTCAGGACGCCCACGGCACCCGATGCTGTGTTGTCGTCCTTGGTGAAAGAGCACACCTCGGTCTTAGTGGTGCGCACGGTCGGCTGTGGAGGGCTGAAGGCGAAGCCACTTTCCATGTGCACCCTGGAGGGTAGAAGAGGGTAGAAGCAGTTAGTAAAGTTATAAAATACTGGATGATTTTACCTCTTTTTTTGATGAGGAACCCTAACTAGACACTGCTTTTTTGTTTTGCTCATGATCCAAAAAGGTTGGATCTTTAACAATGTGTTGAATTTTAAAAGTTGATCATATGATATTTATGTGAAATCTTAACCACGTAGAAGTAGAAGTATGAATAGAGAAGAATAGAGTGGAAATACTCAAGTAAAGTACAAGTACCTCAAAACTGTACTTGAGTAAATGTAGTAAGTTACTTTCCACCCCGAGCAGTCATGCATAAACAGATTCAAGTACATTTCAGGTATTTATTCTAAGTCTTTATTGGTGCACACACAAAAGAAGAAATCAGTTCATTATCAAACAAGCAGCTTTGCATTTGAATAAAGTGTCTAACAGAGACTCTTACTTTGGGTTGACAAGACAGTAGACGGCGCTGACATTGGTGATCTCTATGGTACAGTTACGGTTGGTGGGGATGATGGCAGCGTGGGACTCTGCGTTTTCAGTCATGGTGACGGCTGCTGGAGACGGCTAAAGGACAGAGGAGAGGAAACCGATGAGGACGCGTGGGCCTGATGCTGCTAACAAGCATGCAAACAATCATTTTAAATACACTCTGTGGCACGTGGATGAAGTACGACGCATCCAGGACACCAAATATTACATCACTATTTAATCTAGACACTAAATAAACTGCTTAAGGCATCTCTGCTCTCTCATTATTACAGACTGTTATCTATTAATATTACCGTTTAAAAACAATTCCAGCTTTGGTGAAAATGGCCTAATTATCTCAAAGTTAATGTACTTACTTCACTTGAAGTCACACACACAGGATGGCAGAGAGTCCTCTGAAAACAGGTCGGAGCTCAGTGCGGAGACAAGTATGAAGTCACACCCTCTGCAGCACAGTCACACCTCACACACTGACAGTAGGTGTGTCTGTGCTCTGTTTTCAGAAGACGTCTGCACCAATGCACATGTAAAGTTATGTGTGATAGATTTAAACTTTTAAGTCTACAGCAGTGAAAGAGACTGTATAGAAACATTAGGTGGTGTGTTGAATGTGAATTAAAGGACTCCGTACTTTGGCACAAGATGGAAAAGTACTACAAAACATCTGCCCTCAGTGGCTGACTGTTGCCGGGTGAAATACCTGAATGTCTGCTGGGGTTTAAAGAAAAAAAAAGAAGTAGCCACACCCGTCAGTCAATATGATCTGATGATGATGACTGAGGTTAGTACAAACCCTAACCGGTTCATATGAAAGCACACTGTGGCAGTTTGTAATAACCAATTCATTTCTTACATGCATTTGTTATGTTTGAGTGCTTTTCCAAAAGCTGACGAATGGGCACAACTTCATGCAACAGACCTTCTCATTGTTTTTACCTGCTGTCTGTATGTGGAACCTGTTCCAGCACGGACCGAATGGAAGTGATAGTATTTGAACAAGTCGCTGGTCCAACAAAGGCCAAGGCAAATGTTCAGACAGTCTCATACACATACAGCTAACACCAGCGCTCCACAAAAACCACCACTAACAGATTTAAGATGACCACAAAGAGACGCAAAATGACCACAAAGACACACAAGACAACCACACAATATGTGTCTGGTTTGGGCCCTTGCCATGTTTCAGATGTCTTTTTGTGGTTACCAGTTCCACCAAAGAGACATTTCCCTTCTCATCATCTCACAAGGTTTCATATGAACACTTGTTCAAAGCTCAAATATGTAGAATTATCCAATATTTTACAGAAATCAAAGAATATAAATTTTTGTATCATCTCACGACCCCTCAGGTTTATCTTGTGACCCCTACTGGGAACCACTGGACTTATAAAACTAGCTCCACCTAAACCAGTAAATGGTAACGGTGACGGTGTAATCACAGCGGTCCCGGTTCGATTCAGTGAAGTGCACTCACAGAGCCACAGATGTGTGATGTTTGCAGCAGCACAGAGGAACCTGTCTCACAGTCGTCCAGCCGGTTGAACAACACAGTGTCGTTGCTGCTCCCATGTTCATTGTTACATTCATGTGCTGTGTGGTTTTTTATCATGTCTGCAAATCAAAACAAAAGCTACCTCATCAATCTGTCTGTCACCATGGAAAATTTTTCTGATCCATAAAAATGCATTTTATAATTGCAAGGTTTATTAACTGAAATGCAACAGCACACCCAACATCTGGAAGTTGGGTGTATGTAAAACTAATTTTCAACAGCAGTTATGTTCCGCACTTGCAATTAAATCATTAATTAAAAATGAATGTAAATTGTACAACATTTTTCAACCTTTTTATTTTCTTCAGTATACTTCATAAACATATTGTGTATTGTCATTGCTCCTAATGTTTTTGTGCAATAAAGAAGGTGCCGTGTGTCGCTGCAACAGAACTCATTTGAAATGTGTTTCCTTTGTGTCCGCAAACAAGGGAGGCAGCTCAATTTCACAATCTCACCCAGGCTTTATCAAGATTATAATCAGCTGGAGCAAATGCAGCATAAGAGCATGCAGGATTTCTTCACTGGGGTGGAAAATGAATTAAATCTCAGTCACTGTTTGACAGAATGGAAACAGCTCAGTTATCAGGCACCTTTTCCTCTCTTTTTTGGATATGGTGATGAATGAGAAAACAACTCAAAAACGTCTTTATTCAGCTTCTGGCTTCATCATGGGACAAATAGAAGTTGTGTTAGTTAGAAAGTCATCCAGTGTCACATGTTGTTGTTGAACTTTTTTCATTTTTACAACATTAGCACCATCTTGTGGTCAAATCTAAACTTTCAGGAAAATAAAAAACCGACATTGATGAAGCTGACAATAAAAATTAGATTCCACCATCAAGCAGAAAACATCGTCTAAGTCTTGCTGCATTTAAGTACAACTTTGAGCTACTTGTACTTGTTGTTCAGTACTTTAATGTTAACCCACTTTATTATTATTCTTCACTACAATTCAGGGGAAAATGTTTTTACATTATAAAAAAACATATGATACGCTTATATGATATGATGTAGTGCTACACCTCTAATCTACCCAGTAAGTATCTAAAATTGGCTCCACATTCATGAACTACACCATTAAAATTCACAATGTTATATGCATTCATTAGTGATAAAAACAGAATAATATTCTATAATAATAAAACACTGTGAAAGGAGCCATTCTGCATAACAAGTACTGTTACTTTTGATACTTTAAGTACGTTTTGATGAAATATTTCTTAACTTTTATTTAAGTAATGTTTTGAATTCAGGGTTTTTAGACTTTAGAATTTCTACTTTTACTTCTACATGATGTCTTGTATATAAAAGACCTCATTAATGGTGTGTGTATCTATGAAGTACTTGAGTAAATGTACTCAGTTACAATACTGCTACAAACACTGTACTGTTCATTAATTAAAATGTCCAAAGGAACTCATCTGAATTTAGCATTAAGTTATGATGAAATCTCCCACAGAAAGGCGAGCAGAAGAGCACATTCCCGTTAAATAAGTTTTAAGAATATAAAGTGAAAAGAGCGAGACATCAAAGTGCATCTCCCGTGTTTATGACTCTTCTAACAACGACAGTCTGCCACCGTTTGTTAGTTTCATTACCCTACAGGGATATTTTTATATTTTTACAACATCATAAAAGCAACAATTCAGGCTGTAAAAATACTCTAATGGAGCATTATTAGGGCCAAAACATAGACAACAGGTCCAAACCCTGGTTAACATTAAAATTGTTTTATTATGTGACTCAGATTTAAATTATAACTACATCTATGTAATAAAAACACAGACGGAATTATTAACTATTTTACCATTTAGAGGCCAACTCATTTTCTAAAATGTCAGGCAGTGCAGTTTGGTGCAAAACAACATATATATTTATATCAGCACTAAAAACAAGATTTGTGAAGAACAGTGAAGATGAATCAAAGGTTGGAAGAAAGTTTTCATATATTTACTACAAACTATTACATGGACCAGTTGAGATTAGCCCTTAACTGTATGGAACTGTAACACTAAATTATTGCACTCAATATATTTGTTTATTGTAATATTATAATATTGTAATGTTTATTTAGTCTATTTATTTATATGTATTTTCTTAATTGAAGGCAACAATATGAACAAAAACATCTTTATTTTCTCAATTAAAAGCAACTATATGAACACAAACATCTTTGCACAAAGAAAATCTGTGAAGAAAATCTGCAAAAATAATCAAAAATATAAAAATAAATCCTATATCTGAAAATACTCTATAAAAGATAGAAATAAGACGCCATTAAGTGCAGTTAGTACCGAATACCACAGAACAACTGTAGAACTATGAAATACCCTGAAACAGCAGAGACAAAACTACTTTGTATTCATGAAAATTACATTTCAGTATAAAAAAACAAAGCTTAAAAAAGTTTTGCTAGTTTTATGTGTTACAAATACGTACATTTTACATTTTTGCCAACCACTTGCAAATGTTTAACAGTCAGGCTGTGAATGGAAACCAATGGCTTCCTGGAATGGTAGGAAATATATGTCCATCCAAACATCTGAAAAAGCAGCATGCATGTTTGTCAAAAGGTTAACTGGGATATAAATTATATCTGATTTGTAGCAAATGGGCTAAAAACATGGAATGCAACTGATGCTTTAGGGAGAAGGCTGGAAATATTTCTAACCCTGCCTGTGGCTCACAAATATATTGTTTCATTTTTTAAAAAAGTTCAGTTATTTCCTAAAACAGCTGATCACTGTAGTTTTTATAAAGCATCACTCAAACAGCAGGAAATAGTGCATTTGTTGGGGACTATTTTCAGCAGCGGATGAATCCACATTTTGTGCTCTAGTGAGTGTTTATAGCAGCAGGAAGGTGTGTGTGAGTCTAAATTAATTACAGTGTGTGTGTGTGTTCATGGTGATGAAGGAACACATCACCCAGAGCAACACTGATGTGTTTTTAGTTCCACTAGCTCAAAAGCTTCGGATTTGAAAGAAAATGTAAAATATTGCCAGACGCCCGAGAGAGAACGAGCGGCACAGTTCACGTCCTCCGCTTGAAGGTCACTTCTGAGGAAACATGGATCCAGACACGATGGACGACAGCCCCGTCTTCTCTTCTATCCATCGGTTGTAGTTGGTCACTCGGGTGTAAACGCCGGGGCGAAACTCCCTCGCGCAGCCGTCGCCCCAGCTGATCACCCCGAACTGGAAGAGCCTGCCGCCGACCTCGCACACCAGAGGCCCCCCCGAGTCTCCCTGTGGGAAAAGAGACGAGCGGCGTTAGAGGGAATCAACCGACTGGGAGCGAAACCTGGTCGAGTTTGGACTTGTCGTGAATACCTCGCAAGCATCTTGGCTCCAGTCCGGACGCCCGGCGCAAAACATGTTGTCAGTGATCATGTTTCCATAATAGTCCCGCTGTCGACACACATCGTCGGCGAGGAGGTTCACCTGAGCCTCTCTGAGCAGCTGAGACTTGTACCACAGACCTGCAGGAGGAAAACGACTTATTATGACTTGTAAAATACATTTAATTAGAGGTAATAGGAAGGAAGGTGCAGGAACGGTTTACTGTGTGTGATAAAATAAATCAAGCTCAAGGGTAGGGTGAGGCTGAAAGCTCAGAGAAGCTAGTAAATGGATCTTTGGTGGTGGATGTTTGAATGTAGATGGTATAAAACTTTCCAAGATGTCCAAATGTCCAGTTTTCTGTCTTGTTTCAACTTTGTTTTATTGCTTTTCATCTTTCCTTTCTCCTTCTTTCCTTTTTCTTTTTCCTTCCTTACTTCTATCCTTGTTCTCCTTTCTTCTGTCTTGTGTCCTTCTTTCTTCTCTTACAGATAGAAATCAGATATTTGTCACTATTTTTAATTGTCCCTTCTTTCCTTTATCAAGCTTTCCTAATTTACTTTATTTATTTATTTTTATACTTTTTAAAATTTATTTTAGTAAAACTTCCAATGCAGACTTACTTTATGTGACAGGGTGGTCCACATATGTTTGGCAATGTTGTTTTAGATTTTTACTAGAATCATAATAATGATGAAAAATGGCTCATTTGCAAAGAAACACAGAACATGGCCAAAAGTATGTGGACACCCCTGTACATACAGTATACTTTTGGCTCTGAATAATGATATTTTAGAAAACACTCTGCTTCCAAGTTCGTGGCAACAATTTGAGAGTAACGTATGTGGCCACTCTTTTTGCCACTTGCCCACTTCACAGTCAGATAGGACAACGGTATTCAGAGGACTTTCCTCACCGTGTTTCTCTTTCCCATATCCAGCGATCTCACAGGGGACGCCGGGCTGGAGGCTCTGCTGAGGCGGCGGCAGACAGACGGTCTTCACCGAGTCGCTCTCCTCTGCACACTTCCCGACCTTGGCCCTCAGCTTCAGCAGGGCTGAGAAACAATCGATATCAAGGAATTACAGGCCTTGATTAGATCACATAACATCAGGTCTGAAGCGTCTAAAGACGTGTTCGTACCGATGTCATTGTTGAAGTTCCCCTCGCTGTTGTCGAACCCTGCATGGACGATGATTTCTTCCACCCTGAATGTTTGCTCCGCCGTCGGGTCGGTCTCGTTCAGGGCGTTTTTCCCCAGGATGACGGAGAAGCGGCGCGCTTTGGCGTGAGAGCTGAAACACAAATTCACAATCAGCATCACATAACACCAGTATTGGCCTCTCTCCACTGGCTTCCTGTCCATTTCAGGGTTGATTTTAAGGTTTTATTGCTTGTTTTTAAGGTTTTAAATGGGCTGATGCCACTTTTTTTAACTTTATTCCAGTTAGAGCACTGAAGTCAACCAACAAGATGCTCTTAGATGTTCCCAGATTCTTTTATTATCATTTATCCTTATTTGTTACCTACTTTTATCAGTGTTTAACTGATGTTGTTAAACTGTAGTTGTAGTTGTTTTAAATGTGCTATACAAGTAATCTTTGACTTGACTTGAACCTGGTGTGTCTTACAGTAAGTGACCTCCCTTCCTACCCGTCAGGGAAGCAGTGGGCAGCTGTGAGGACCCAGCAGGCCGAGATCAGACTGCCCCCGCAGCGGAAAACCTTCTCCTTGGATTTACTGCGCCAAAATATGGCAGCGACCCACGGGTGGGATTCCACAGTGGCAACTGTCCCACCCACGATCTTCATCTGCTTCCTCCTGGTGCGCTGGCCACATGCCAACTCTGCAGCTGGGGGGGGGGAGGGTGAAACCAAGTTCAGGACGGCCGAGGGGGGAAAACAGCAGGAGAAATGGGATTTGATGAGCTCAGAGGCTGTGAACTTACCCGGCTCCGGCTCAGTGGGGGCAGGCGGCTCCGGGGCTGGATCTACGAGATTAAAGAGCTTTTAACACTGATGAAACGTGCACGCTGCTGCAAGATCTTAAAGGGAGAACGCACTTACATGAGTCAAAGCCACAACGAGGGATACCACAATACTCCCACACCAGCTGCTGGTTTTTCCAGACATAACACCACGGACGCCGTCTGTAGAGAAGATTTCTGCAGGGAAAACACACAAATCCATCAAACTATACAACAGGTGACATTAAATATATGAATTACATGTTATTCTTTGAGTTGACTCTGTATTTCAGCACAATGAATAAGAGGCTATAATTAATGAAACATACTTCTTACTATTACGACGTACAATTTTAAGGTCCTTATACTATTCCTGAGTATTTCCTTTTTGTGCTACTTCAACTTTATTACATTTTGGAAGCCAATATTGTACTTTTACATCACTACATTTATTTTGACAGCTTTAGTTACTTTACAAATGCAATAATTCATTATTAATACAAAATATAATGAACTAATCCATCATGATATATTGTTATAGCTCCACCTTTACCAGCTGCAACATTAAAGTGATGAACGAATTAATGCATATTAATAATAATCATAATCAAATAATATATAACATATATATATATTTTAGAGTTAATACTAAGACTTTTACTTGTAACAGAGTATTTCTACACTGTGGTATTACTACTTTTACTTAAGTAGAAGCTCTTCTTCCACCACTCTCCGTGCTCTGTTTTGCAGCTGTTCTTGTCAGATGCTGTTTTACTGACACCAGAATAAACAGACATTAATATTGAATTTAATTAAACACACACACACACAAACACACACACACACACATCTGTACCAACAGGGTTCACACGAACCACAGAGGCTGCATATGTGGATTCGGAGTGATGGCCGCCCACCTGCAGTAGTTGTGCCTCCCTGAACTGACATCTGAAGCCATGTAGCGCTCCCTGGTCTGTGAATCCCACTCCTCACACGTCCGTCCGCTCTCTGACTTCGACTCTGTGCCTCTGTAGTACAGGCCCACGCCCTCGTAGCAATGGGCACTTTTTACTGCAGGACCAGCAGGGTGTTTTTGATTACAAATGTGACAAAAAGATGAATGCAGGTTGGTTTTGTGGACGAGCTTCTTACCTTTTTCACAGTGTTCCCCCTCAAAGCCGTCAGCACACAAACAAAACATGTGTTCACCGTTGATCAAGGATGGGACGGAGGTGCCTTCATTAAGACAGATCCCACCTGTGTGACAAACGTTGCACTTCATGCTTAATCCAGCCTGGTGTTAATGCACAGCACCAGAGAGCCTTGACGAATGTAGAGTTTCTCACCTGAACTTTCAAAGGAGGACGAAGAGGATGAAGAGAAGGAGGAGGAGGAGAAGACAGGAAAATCCTCCCATCTTTTTTCTTTCAACAGGCCCTAAAAATACAAAAAGTCAGATAAAATCTCGTGAAAATAAATATAATACCTCAGCAAGATAAAACTGTTCTTACTGCTTCCAGCGCTGCCAGGCTGCACATCAGGACACAAAAGCTGTTTGTCGTTATCATGTTGCCTCACTGCACCGACTGAAATCCACAACAGCAAGAGCCTGCTTGCAGAGAGGCGTCTGGGAACCTCCTCGGGGTTTTCTCTGTTTTGACTGCTGCGTGCAGGGAGGAGGGATCGGCCGTGATTGGCCGGGGAGCTCCTCGACAGGCTGGGCCACTCCATCTGACGTGAGGAAATTGCTGTTTGCGGGGCGAGCGAATGAGTAAGCTCTGTTGATCCACATCAGGAAGCACATCAGTAAGTTTGGCATGCCGGAAGCTGTGGAGAAGCAGCTGTTTACATGGTGAATTTGACACATTCTGGATTAAAACGCATGTGGATGAATAATGAAATAATACCGTAAAACATCTTTATGGCTGTCTGGACATCCTAAACCTGCAGCATGTTGGTCTCCACGCCCTGTGACACCTCAGCACGTCTCGCCAGTGACACCACAGCATCACCAGTTGGGTAATATGTACCAGTAACGACCACGTGAAGAAGAAATGGTTTCGGTCCTGAATGGGTGTGTCTTTCACATTCTTGGGCATTAGCAGACAGAAACACTGTCAACAAACTTTTGGCACTTTTTCCTGTGTATTGATGGCAGGAATCAGTTGGTGGAACCTGGAGTCAGAAACCAGCAGGGTGACGCTGCCTCCTGTTACTGTCACATTTCTTTATTTAACTTTATTCTACTTTAAGTGACTTCTTCTCTGTGTTTTAAAGGGTTGCTGTTCTTTGCTCTGTGTAAATTAATGTTAAGCTCACAGAGGGAAAGATGGAGGGTGATATGTATAAAAAATAAATTAAAAAACAGCAGCTGGTAAATATTCTACATGAGGAAAAACTAAAGTTGTTAATTCTCATATTTCTTATATTTTAACTTAAATTAAAATGAACCAAAATGATGATTAAAGATATAAATCTAAAGTTTATTCGGACAAAACTTGCATCTAAAATACACATAATGATGTGATGGTGATGATGATGTGATGATGAAGAGTTTTCAGTCGTCACACCTGCCTGAATCATTGGCCTCCATGTAAATGAAGGCAGTTTGAACCAGTGAACAACGTGGATGAAAGTAAATATGTACATTAGGAACCCGGAAGTCTGCTTTGGATCCTGCTTGGTTTTTGCTGCCTTCAGGGGCCGTGGGAACTTTTAAATACATGGAAACATAACAAAGATAGGTTCTGTTTAAGGCAAGTACAGTGTGTAACATTATTATAGGTCATTCTTCAAGAAGCGGAACATAAATTAAATCAATGTTTTTAATAAAAAGTATTTTATTAATGTCCAATATGTTTTATTGGTTTGTTTTACTGTTGTTATTTTTTTCTTATTTTATTTTTTGGGTATTTTATTTCATTTTATTCTCTGTACTTTAATTTTCTTTACTGTGTTTAATTATAGTGCTGAATTGTTTTAATTTGGTTGCTCCCATGTTAAGCACTTTTTTTTTGAAGGGTGCTACTGAAATAAAGTTTATTATTATTATTATTATTATGACTTGTTATGTGACGCTGTAGTATTGTTCAGGAGCCTTGTTTCACTGTGTGTGTTTTCTGTTGTTGCTTGTGTTTTTATTTTGTGTGTTTCTGTTTGTTTATTTGAAATGTTTACGATGTGGGTCGATATATATTAAAATTAAAATTAAATCCAACTATTACATCACATATTTTCATTTTTCTCCTCTTTGTTTCACTGTTGCAGCACAAAACAGCAGCACATTGTCTGTTTGTTTTTTTTTTTTTTAAATAAACACAACCTCAAAGTGAGACGTGTCAGTAGCTGCTGTTGTTGACATCCACAGGCTGGAGGCTGGGGAGTCCGAGCGGCCCCTGAAGGCAGCAGAGCCGGAGCGGCTGAGCGCTGAATGAGGGAGATTATCCTCCCGCACTGCGACTCAGTGTTAACACGGATCCTAACAGACTGGGGCTGCTTGTCACACAACATGGGAAACGCCGACACCAAACTTCACTTCAGGAAAGCGGTGATTCAGCTCACAACCAAAACTCAGGTCGGTTTCTCACAGTAAAACACTGCAAACGCGCAGAAACGTGCGTGGAGCGCGTCGGTTTGTGCGTTTGTGGTTTAAAATGAGCCTGTGGAGATAAAGTTGAGTGCCAGATGGCAGACTGAACTGCAGCCCAGATGACACAAAGTGGAGAGAAAAACCAGGAAAACACAGCAGTCACTTTATATTTCATAAGATATATATTTCCAAACAAAATACAAACATATCTCCTGAAATATTGATCTGTTTTTCAATATTTCTGCTGTTAAAGTGACTGGAAACATTCATTTTTGGCCTTTGAATAATTTGAGTTTTTCCTATTTCTTATAAATTTTGTGAAATGATCCTTTAATAACTTGAACATGCGACATGTTGAATTTAATTAGTTTCCGTCCAGGCAGCAGAAACGTTTCCCTGGCAGGTGCTTTTAAGATGGAACTAACTAGATGTTGTTTCAGTTAATAGACAGACAGTTTAACCAGCAACTTTTTGGATAATCGATTAATTGTTTAAGTCATTTTCCAAACAGAAACTACTAAACATTTAATGTTTTTTATTCCATAGTGAACCTGAGAATCTTTTGATTTTTGATAAAACAAGACATTTAAAGTTGTGAAAGGCATTTTTCACTATTTTCATTTAGACATTTTAGGACAAACCGATTAATTGAGAAAATAACTGTCAGTTTAAATAATAATGAAAGTATTGTTAGTTGCTGCCCTGATGTGGCTGTTTACTTTCCTTCATACACTCTCCATGTTTACGTCAGAGCTGTTTATGTGCAGATTTTAATATCCAACGGTCAGATTCTTATTTAGAGCGGAAACAGTTTGTCTAAAATGGATTTATTGTTTAAGTCACTTTCAGTATTTTATGGTTTTAGCTTTTTGAATACGAGAATGTGCAATTAAACTGAATATCTTTGGGTTTATGATTATGATAATATTCGTTAACTGCAGCGTTACTTCCAATATTAGATTTTATATACTGATGCGTCAATGTTTAAACAGCATTTTACTGTTTAACTACTTTATATACAGTTTAGGTTCCCAACCTAGGGGTCGGGGCCCTCCAAAGGGTCACCAAGGGTTCTGATTATAAATCTGTTTTTGTTGTTTTGTACTTTTCTCTAATCTTTGCTATTTTTGAGAAATATTTGATAACTTTACCAGTTTGAGCCTCAAACACTTATTTAAATGAAACCAAAGAGGAAATCTGTCTTTGGTGGATCTGCAATGTGACGAAGAGGCACAACCTCACACTGTGTTTTATGTGTTCTTTAAAATCTGTAACTACATAAACTACAGCTGACAGATAAATGTAGTGCAGTAACAAGTACATTTCCCTCTGAAATGTAGTAAAGTAGAAGTAGAAACTGGAGTACTTAGCAGCTAACCACCACAAAAACACAACTTAAAGTAAAATAGGACCTAATAAACATGAAAGTTAATAAATTAAGTAGGTATTGCTAAAAAGACGTGATCAGTCGCACACAGGTCATTGTGCTCACTCCATCCTGTTTCCATCGACTATATTTAGCAGCTGCGTTATGAATAATATATTCAATAGCTGGTGCAGAATCACAACTGATCTCCTCATTCGGAGGTCAGTGATGTGGCTGCTGTGGTGTGTCATGTTACACACACACACACACAGAGTGATGTGTGTTGCTGTGTGTCCTCTCCCGCAGCCCGTCGAGGCCTCAGACGATGCCTTCTGGGATCAGTTCTGGGCCGACACCTCCACCACCGTCCAGGACGTTTTCGCTCTGGTGCCGGCGGCAGAGATCCGAGCTGTCAGAGAGGAGTCTCCGTCCAACCTGGCAACCCTCTGCTACAAGGTAACCTGCATCCATGAGGAGGGGTTACGAATAAGTTCTCATTGTGCAGAATAATATATATTATAGGATTATAATTATTGATGCATTAAGGAGCTGCTTTACACACTGCTGGGTAGATTCATCTGTAATAGTGCATCATCATTTATTAGTTGATTCATATTTTGTGCTAATAATCTGAATATGTAAAGTGACAAATGTTGTCACATAAATGTAGTGAAGTAAAAAGTACTAATAGTGGAAGTATAAAGTAACAGCACTTGAGTAAATGTACTCAGTTACTTTCCTGACTGTGGTCCTGGATACAGGAATGGAGTCGAAGGAATGCAGCTGTTTGTTGTTCCCACACTTTAAGTGTTACACACATCAGTGTTTGTAAAGGTCAAAGGTTATTTGAGTAAAACAGACCAGGCTGAAAATAAAAATGTTAAGCGGAGGAGACTTTTCTTTCAACAAGGAACAGATTATAGTTATATGGCAGAGTATCTAAGGGAATCAGGTGGAACGCAGAATCTGCCTGAAAAAAAACAAATAAATCTGTGAAATTAAACTCCGACGTCTGACTTTAAAGCATCAGTTCAGTCTAAAAGTCTTCCACATGTGCTTTTTATTCGCTCCCAGGCAGTGGAGCGGTTGGTCCAGGGTGCAGACTCCGGCTGCCCCTCAGAGAAAGAGCGTCAGATTGTCCTGAACTGCACCCGCCTGCTCATCCGCATCCTGCCCTACATCTTCGAGGACGCCGACTGGAGGGGCTTCTTCTGGTCCACCGTGCCCGGAGCCGGCAGGGCAGGGGTACGACTCTGACACACAGAAACTCATCTGTTAACAGGAAGTATCGTGGAGAGAGAGAGGGCCGGGTCGTCCTCCAGCATCGAGCTGCATCAGCAGGCGTAGTAACGGACGTTGTGTTCATTAATGATTTCACATTGAATCTGGTGAAAGAGTGTGTGACTCTGTTATCTGCCTCCGGCCTGTGAGTGGCTGTAATAAGAAAGGAATGCATTGAGGAAGCAGTAATCTCCCGTTTCTACAAGTTAAACTACAAACTAAGTGTGTGTTCTGTTCCTTTGCTCTATTAGTTTTATTTACTGTAAGAGCTGGAAGATTTGCCTCTCTTTAATTTCTTTCTTCTAATATCCAAATTACTGTTTTTAGTTCTTTAATTTTCATTTACTGACAGGTAAATGGCAGAGCTGTTTTCAGTTGAATGTGAAAGCAGTGGCCAATTACATTTCCATGTTGACGTAGCCTCTGGCAAAAAGAAACAAATAATCCTTTATTGTATGAAAAATAAGCTTTATTTTTGTGTCTTTTGTTGTATTTATCAGTTTATTTTTTAAAATAACGAACGAAATCTTGAACATTTTTCTTTGAATTAATTCATAAAGAAAGATGTATAAACCTCTGCAGCCCGAGACGACCTACAGTACGGTGTGTTGTGTTGGAAACAGCAGACAGAGGAATCCTCTCGGTCTGCAGACAGTTTGTAGAGTTAAATCTGTCAGCAGCCTTTCAGCTCTGCAGACATCAGAGGGTTTTAGGCCCTTTGAGACTCCCAGTTATAATAATCTAACCAGTTAGAAGTGATGGTGCTGTCTGATTCAGGATCTGGACTGTAAGAGGAGACTGTTGCTGCTGCTGTCGATGCTGCTGAGGTCACTGTCCGAAACCACTCTCTCCCCCCCACCACCACCACCACCACCTCCCGACGGCAGCTGGTTCTCTGGTTACCTGGTCGGCAGGGGACCCACAGTCCAAACACTGACCATATTGTATCTCCCCCTCTTCCTGGCCAATGACTGAATTAAGAAGGGATTGAATGTCCCTTAATTAAAGTGTGAGACGGGGGTAAAATGCAGAGCTGCAGCAGGTGGAACAGGCTAATGGGCTGTTTGTAGTTGTATGAATTCAGTTTGTGGTTCTGCAGGGAAAAACTGTCATTGAGTTGATTTGAAGAAAAGAAACAAGTGAAACGATGAGTAATTTTAAAGCTGAGTAATGCATGACATTTTCATTGTATACAGTGTGAACTAAACTACTCTCACTGGGCACAGTGAAAATTATGTTTAAAGAAATAGTTAAATATTTGGGAAATACAGTCATTCATTTTCTTGCAGAGTTAGATGAGAAGATTGATGCTGCTGTCATGTCTGTGTGGTTAATATGTACCTGAAGTCAGCAGCCACTTAGCTTAGCTTAGCACAAAGACTGGAAATGGAGGGAAACAGTTAGCCTGGCACACAGAATCCACTGAACGGCTCCTCTAAAGCTCACTTATCAACACGTTCAATCTCATTTGTTTCATTCGTACGCAAACACAAGTGTAAAAACGACAATTCGTGGTTTTACTGGGAGTCATGTGTGGGACTATTTCTTGGCCGGGTGCAGTGACTTCCCGGAGTCTCCACTGGTTGCCTGGCAACTTCACCATAACAAGCTGTTCCCACCTGTTTCTTTCTGCTAAACTAAACTGAGATGATGCTCATCAGTAGACTGGAAAAAAACTCCATCTGCTGATAAAGATCATGTGATATGATCAAAAGCTCCTGAATAGTTACTAAATGGACCTTGTGGTCAGATTGTTTTCTCAGTTGGAGAGATTATGTTGCAAAACTGAACTCTACTTCTTTTACTTCTAATATATTATAGTTAATACTTGTGTTTACTTGCAATGGAGAGGGATTTTACACTGTGGTGTTTCCACTTTACTGCTGAAAACCAACGTGACGTCTCCTAACTCGTCTCTTTATCCTCCAGCGTTTGGACGAAGACGGCGATGATGATGAAGCACGGCCGCTGGCTGAATCCCTGCTGCTGGCCATCGCCGACCTGCTCTTCTGTCCAGATTTCACTGCTGAGAGCCACAAAAAGAACAACCCGGTGAGTCCACTACCCCTCTGCACTTCACTGAGATGAATCTCATTAATCTGTTCAGAAAGAGAAATGAAAGAATAAATGTGTGGTCTTGGGGAGTTGCATGCTAAGCCAACCTGATCTGTACTTCATGCACTAGTGTCTGTCCACGTAAGAAGAAAAACAGAGCTTGCTTCAACTTAGTGTTGATTTTGTTTTGGCCCTCAAGCTACAACAGTCAATACTGTGCTGCTCACATGAAAGAGGCCTGAGGCAGTGCCAGTTAGCGCTGTTATCTCCTTCACTCAACCTTCTCTGGCAGTAGCTCGAGTTAATGAGTCACTCTACACGAGACGGAGGAGTGGCCATGTTTGCCAACTGGGCTGAGAAGAACAGGGTGGACACCTCTCGACCATGCTGAGCAAACATCCGTGGCCCCGGAGAGCACTGGAGGCTGTTCTGCCGGCTCTGAACCCTTCCAGGATCAGACCCTTACTCACACCTCACAGTCACCCCGAGGAAAAGTTCAAATCAGTGAAGCGTGTGTTGAAATCGTGCGAGAGAAGGTGGAAAAATGACCAGCGGCTGTTGTTCGTTCCCACCGGCCTCTGACCTGTGAAGCATGCATGTGCACACAGAGACACATTAGTGGAAGGTGAAGTTTCTGAGCATCAAGACAGTCTCGGATTTAATCTTTCACCTCCCAGTAAGGGGAGAAATTATTTGATTAAGGCCTTTAACCGCGTTTAAATGATACATTTCGACATGTGTTTAACATTTGCTGTGAGATGATTAAAGGGGTAAAATTATGTTAACTGCTCAACTGTTTAGAAATGTTTGCTTTTTCATGTAAAATACTGGATACTTTTTATTTCCTCAAACTTCTAAACTCATTCAAATGAAACAATTTGAGACTCTAAAATCACCACGCTCCCTGTGTTTCTGTGAACTTTTCCGTGTCGTGGCATGGTGCCCTTTGCTGTCAGTTTACTGACGAAGAACAATGGTGGCACCTTGTCAGATCTATTCATAAAGCTGTAGTTATCCGCGCTGAGGTGTCACACGCAGATATTGTCAGCCGAGTACTCAGCTTAGTCCACTTGTTGAATCACATGGTAGAAGAAGGTGTGAACACAGTCCCACTGCTCTGTTTAGACCTTCAGCTGTGAATGTAGCAGTGCAGCAGATATTAACGTCACTGAAGAATGCTCTACAGAATAAATGATTATTAATATACATTTTTCTTATTGTTCTTGTCTCTGCTGCAGGATGCAACGGAGGACATTCGATCCATAGACAGCTGTGAGTACATCTGGGAGGCCGGGGTGGGCTTCGCTCAGTCACCTCCTCTAAACTACATCCATGACCTCAACAGGTGAGACTGCAGCTTCAGTGAATGAATGTGGAGAACTGATACTGCTTCTCTGTTCGAAAACAGCCAAGAAGTTAACGTTTTCATTCCTTTTTGTGTGTTAGTTGTCTTGTAAACGTGATTTTTAATGACATTTGGTGGGAAGGTGGACGATCAGAACATAATAGACGACTAGTTTAGATTGTCAATAATGTTTTGCTACATTTTATGTATTTTCTTCATCTAATTTTATACCTGACATAATTGGATCAGCCTGAACAAAACGTTATTGCATACTTTTTCCTCTTAACTAGTGTGGCTTGTTTGACATTAACTAAGACGACATGAGCTCATATCAACTCTATTAATTCTGCAAAGTTTGATATATAGGTATGCAAAATCTGGAAAATTCTGTTATTAAAATACTCAACTCAGAGGATTGTGTTGCCTTGGTGGAGGTACAAAGTAGATCTGGACACACAAATCAATTGCAAAATTTATTGGTCTTTGGCGTACATGTTGGCTGATAAGTAACAAAAAATGCTAAAGATATGTTTATTTTTCAACTGTAAAATGTCCCATTCAGTACGTATCTTGGACACAATTAATAATCAAACGTCTCTCAGGCTGTAGATTATAGATATCTAGTAACTTTTTCAGGAATGTCGATCCATCCTGTGTTCCTGTTTGTTCAGGACGGAGCTGCTCAAGTTGCTGCTCACCTGTTTCTCTGAGGGCATGTACCTTCCTCCTTCCTCTGAAAGTAAGAATCTCAACCCCTGGGTCTCCTTCTTCTGCTCCACGGAAAACAGGTAACACAAACACACACACACAAACACACACACACACACACACACACACACACACACACACACACACACACACACACTGTCTTTGTATTGCACTGACCCTAGAATCATCTTGACTGCAGACTTTTGAAAAGATAATACTGTATTTGCATCTTTACTACAGAGAGGACTGCTTTATTGTCTTTGACTGATCATCAGATTAGAGAACGCCGGCGTCCTGCTCACTGTTTAAATGAGGCTTGTACATGAACCGATTGGTCTATGTCGCTGTCAATCAATATATCAATAGTCCTCACCCTTAAGAACCAAATTAACTATCACACTTATTTGTATTATACATGTTTATATAATCTATTATAAATCATGACTGCAACTGTTCACTTCAAATACATTTTTAATTAGTTGTGGTTATTCTGAAAAAAAAGTACAATATATCTAAATTTAAAGCTACTAAATATGAATATTACAAAGTTAGCAATACGTCTTTGCAGCCCTGAGCAGTGTCTGCAGGTATTCCTTTCAGACTGCATTCAGCCCCAAAAACCGTGAATAAGATAATGCAGCCTGCATGTAACCTGAGAGGCAAAACCCAGGGTAATAAATTAAAAATTTTAATTATAAAAATCGACCTGAAAATATAGAAATGAAGCGAACATGAATAGGATTGTTAAACGTCCCCGGGGGAAGTTACACCCTTGCATGTGCGTCACCCTCTGCTGTGCATTAACCCACATAGTTGAAGGTGAAATGGCCCCTCCCTTCACTGGTGCCCACCATGCGTGACCACTCAGCGCCGACTGACCTCCACCTGTCTTTGACTGCTTCACCTAGACACGCCCTGCCTCTCTTCACCTCCCTGCTCAACGTGGTGTGCGCCTACGACCCCGTGGGGTACGGCATCCCCTACAACCACCTGCTGTTCTCTGACCACCGCGAGCAGCTGGTGGAGCAGGCGGTCCAGATCCTTATCGTCACCCTGGAGCACGAGGCTGGGTCGGCCGCCGGCGCCGCCCTCCGGGCCCTGGACACCTCCCCGTCCCCCCCTCCTGAGGAGGAGCAGGAGGTGAGAGGGACACGAATTAATGAATGAGTTTTGTCTTTTTATTAGAATAAAAACACTGATGCTCGTTCAGGTTTTGAAATCATCCTTCTCTTCTTCAGACAGCCAGACCTGATAACCTCTTTGTGAATTATCTCTCCAGGATACACAGAGAAGAGGTACTGTGCAGCACAGCTAACCATTTATCACTGACCAGGCTGTTACTGGTGGACGTTAAAGTGTGCGTTCTCTTCGTTTGTCAGGACTTAAGCTTCATCCTGAAAGGTCTGGCACGGCTGCTTAACAATCCTCTGGTCCAGACTTACCTGCCTCATTCCACCAAGAAGATCCAGTTCAACCAGGAGCTGCTGATCCTCTTCTGGAAATTCTGCGACTTCAACAAGGTGTGTGGAGCTCGATTTTCTGTGAAGGAGCTTGAAGATGCAAGATGGAGTGACTTTTGCAATTACTAGAAAGAAGGGCGGAACAGTGGTGTCGATGTGTGTCATGTGTTGCCATGGTAGCTGTCGGGACACCAATGGTGGTCCAGACTGAAATACCTCAACAACTATCAGATGAATTGCAATGAAATTTGACATTCTGGGTTTCCAGATGATGAATCTTAATGACTTTCTTGATTCTCTGACTTTTCATGTAACACCACCACGCAGGGCCGGCCCTGTGGCCACCCCGAGAGCACCAGAAATAAGGAATAGCACAAATTATATATGAAAGGTCACTGTAATAACAATCAATTAAAGACAAAATATACATTTGATTAAAACAAGACTTGTTGTCTATAGTTTTCATTAAATAAAACAAATACATTTTAGTCAAGTTGTGCATAATTTCTACATTCAGACTTTTACACGTGAAGACATGTGAGATTCAGCCCTTTCCAATGAGAACAGAACAGTAAAATAAGCATCAAACTTTAACCAGATCAAGCAGAAGGACCATTCATAAGGTTGGGTGGTAATATACAGATACTGTATTTAACGTATATACAAGTAAATATAGTGCATTATATCATAAATCTGGAAAGATTTCAGACGCAGCTTTGTTTCAAAATAAAAGTACAACATCATGTTTGGAATCTGAAAACTCAAACAAAAGGTTTTTGTAGTTTTTTATGTGAGTAAAAATGGAAGAGAAGAGTTAAATCTTTAACGCTGACATTGTGTTTGTGTGTTTTTAGAAATTCCTGTTCTTTGTGCTGAAGAGCAGTGACGTGTTGGACATCCTGGTTCCCATCCTCTTCAACCTGAACGACGCCAGAGCAGATCAGTGTGAGTCGCCCTCTGCCTCCGAGCGTGCACTTGCATGGCCGTCATTGAAAACCCTCCCGCTCTGAAACATCCGTCTGTGTTGTTTGTGTCTCGTCTGCAGCTCGCGTGGGCCTCATGCACATCGCCGTGTTCATCCTGCTGCTGCTCAGTGGAGAGAGAAACTTTGGCGTTCGCCTGAACAAGCCGTACACCCTCCGTGTGCCGATGGACATTCCTGTTTTCACGGGAACCCACGCTGACCTGCTCATTGTGGTACGAGAGCTGCAACGGTTCTTTCATTTAAACCACTTTTTGTTGTGGTTTTGTTGTGTTTTAATTCTGCTAAAGTTTTGATTTTTCCAGTAAATTTCTTCCCTCTGTTGTATTTCCTGATATTCTGTGAAAACTTCACTCTAAATATTCTCTTTACTTTTTTAATGTTTAGATCTTCCACAAAATCATCACCAGTGGACACCAGCGCCTCCAGCCTCTGTTTGACTGCCTGCTCACAATCATAGTGAACAGTGAGTATCGCAGGTGAAATGCCGCTCCCTGGTGGCTAAATAGGAGAACTGCAGTATTTTAAAGCCTTGTGATTTCTGCTTTGACTTTTCCTGCCGTAACCCTCCACAGTTTCCCCGTATCTGAAGAGCCTGTCCATGGTGGCAGCCAACAAGCTGCTCCACCTCCTGGAGGCCTTCTCCACGCCCTGGTTCCTCTTCTCCTCCCCCCAGAACCACCACCTGGTCTTCTTCCTGCTGGAGGTCTTCAACAACATCATCCAGTATCAGTTTGATGGTGAGAACATAGACAGCAGATCCCAGAGCTGGACTCCGTCGTGGTACCAGCCTGTACCAACTTGTAGATCTCCCTCACAGGTAACTGCAACCTCGTGTACGCTACCATCCGAAAGCGTAACGTTTTCCACCAGTTGGCCAACCTGCCGTCTGACACGGCGTCTATTCAGAGGGCCGTGCAGAAGAAGAAAAAGTCCGGGATTTCCAGGACCAACTCTATAGACACAGGGTCCATGGAGGGCTCCAGACCGGCTGTACCTGCTGAGCCTGGCACGCTCAAAACCAGCTTGGAGGCCACTCCAGGTATGAGGTTAGGTAAAAATACATACATGGAAAGCTTCATGATAATCATCTAAGGTAATGTTACTGCACACTTTGCATAAATATACAGTCAATTAAATGAATTTGTCCTCCATCAGGAATCTTTTGAGAACTAAACACTCCTCCACTGTTGCCCTAAAGTTTGTTTAGCACAAAGAGATGTTGTCCACAAACAGAATATTACAAGTTTCCTGAAGTTTAAAGATGTATTTCTTTGCCCAGCAGGTTCTGTTACCTCTTTAAACTTTAAATACAGTTTAACTAATAGATATCACCATTCTCTAATTAAATATGCGCTGATTTGCATACATCTGAACACTGGATAAGGCCATGTTCAAAGTTCTTGTTTCATTTTGTTCACATATTAGAGCCAAAGGTTTTTACAGGGGGGATTTTGGATATCTCTCTTAATCATTCCATTAATCAGAAAATACTGTCAGCAGCCATAAAAAAAAATATTTTTTTGCCATGTTGTTGAAAATATAAAATTAAATCTTATATCCTATAGCCTTTATCTTATACTTTATCTATATATTTATCATATACTTATATCCTATACCCTTAGGAGAAATCTACAAAGACTAATAGACAAAGTGCCTTAAAATAAACACCTAAATCTGTATTTTAGTCATTTAAAAAAAATAGAAACATTGTCTTGTGCCCTTTAGGCATTGATAAGATCACAGAGAAGTCCCAGGTGAGTTTGGACGGCACCATGGTGACGGTTCCATATCCAGACTCTCCCCAGACGGCTGCCGACAGCAGTGCTGCAGCTGGAGCCAGCGACACCGAGTCCAACTCAGAGAGAGACCACGAGGTACTCGGGGCTTCACGTCAGAGAGGATCTCACTCTGTTTTCACTCTCTGCAGTTAAAGTGATTTTATTCTGTTTCAGCTCTACCACGCAGAGGCAGAAGCAGCGAGGAGTCGGTTGTCAAGTGTGTCTTCATCAGCGCCCTGGAGCGCTACTCCAGACTGGGTTGGTTATCTTTTTATCCTTCCATCTATATTGATTTTCTGTCTTTCGGCCAACCGTCCATCGTGCCACCTGTGTGCTCTCAGGTGTCGTCGTGGAAGGCGAAGCTTCCTCTGCAGACCATCATGCGGCTGTTACAAGTTCTGGTCCCTCAGGTGGAGAAGATTTGCATCGACAAGTAAGAACATTTGATTATATTACTTTTTCTTTCTTTGTTAAGTGTTGATTAAGTTATGTTAAAATAATTTCCCATAGTCCATGCTGACGCCTTCTGGTGTCAAACTGTCAAAAGCAGAAGATATTCACCTTACAGTCATGTGTGATCAAAAAACACACACCTGAAAAGCTGCGACCAGTAAAAAAAGGCTAAAATTATTATTTTATTAACTTTTAATATAAAAATCCAGATTAGTGCGGCTCTAGTCATTCAGTGTTGTGTTGTCGTCGTCCTCAGGGGTTTGACAGATGAGTCAGAAATCCTGAAGTTCCTCCAGCACGGCACGCTGGTCGGCCTCCTGCCCGTCCCTCATCCCATCCTCATCAGGAAGTACCAAGCCAACGCCGGCACGGCCATGTGGTTCCGCACCTACATGTGGGGAGTCATCTACCTACGGTAAACACACTGAATACGAGACTGCCTGTAGCCTGTTTTGGATCTGAAGAAGCAGTCTGGTAGATTTATTTCCAACTGGCCTGGCAAGTCGCACGTGTTGAATAAACTTTTGGCGGTCCTGAGTTTTAACGACTTGTTTTTTCCCTCTCTGACTCTTGTTGCCGTAGCAACGTGGATCCTCCGATCTGGTACGACACGGACATAAGGCTCTTTGAGATCCAGAGGATTTAAAGTTCCCTTCACACACTCGCCAACAGACTGGATCTGCTGCCGGGGCACCTTCCTCACACCTGAACTGCCATCAGAGGAACATCGCACATCTTTTTGGGTGTTTTTTTTTTTTTCTTTTTTAAGAAAACAAGCATTATAAACAAAGGATGTCTAAATGTGCAAAAACATGAGTTACTGCACATCACATACAACCTCTGGTATGAGCGGAAGCAGCAGAAGAAGATAATGCCAAACGGTCATTAAATTGATATTATCATGAGAAATGACATTTATTTAACCATTATTCGTTTATTAACTTTGCCAAAAATATAATTAGTAGTTTAAGTGTCAAAGGGAAGTTTTTGCACATGACGTGGGATTTATTTTAGAACACACTCAATGCTTCCTCTTCGTCTTTTAAACTTTTTGCCATATATGAACTCCTGGAAACAGTCAGCACACAGACTGACAGATGCTGTCGACCTGAAGCCTTTCACTGATGCTCATGTGCTGCTTTAAGATGTAAATACGATGTGTTGTATCCAGAATTAAACACTGATGAGATCGGTTTGAGCTCAGAGGGAGTTATTTCATGTAAAGCATTTTCCTGAAACACACGATAAGGCCAAAAGTGTGTGGACACCAGAACATCAAATGTCATTTCAACACCCTGGGGCGTTAATCTGCTGCTATAACAGCCTCCACTCTTCTGGTTTTACTCTTTCCACCAGATGTTGAATCCCTTCGACTTTTCATATTCATACAGCTCATCCGTCTGCTCTCACATTATTGATTTTAATTATTTAAGGTTTTATTTAAGTGGCTTTTAATCTCGCAATTGAAGAGAAATCCAAGGCAGTAATTTTAACATTGTAAGAGACATTGAGGACATCACGTGATGATACCAGAGTCGGTGTCATTTGCTGATGAAGATCACTGAGAGTTGAGAGTATTGTGTCACACAGACCCCGAGTTTACTTTAAGAGTAGGGTTTATAGATTATGGCATTATTAAGGCATTTTTAATATTTTAAAGGATGTTTATTCGCTAGTGACCAGGGTTGGAATGATTTATCACCTAAAAAAACTGCTTCAGGAGTCATTTTTTTCCAGCACAAATTGAGCTTTATTTTAGTTATTATCATTTTGGTTGAAGAGCTGCTGCAGGCCTGCTAAACATATTGGAAGTTTGCACTTTTTGTCTTTTTGTAGTTTTGTTCCAGCCAGTCAAGTTCTTCCAACCCAAATTGGGAAAACTATTTATTTATGGAGCTGGCTTTGTGCACGAGGACAAACACAAATCACAAAGTTGGATCAACTGTATCATTACCTTTTATTGGCCCAAACCAGGAAACAGCCTCAGACCAAAGTGTACAGGGGTGTCCACATACTTTTGACCATATCATATCTAAACCGAATAACTTATAAATGCATATCATGTTGTTTTCCATCAAGTATGTGGCGTTTATCAACTTGAACAGTCAGATAGTCCGTGCTGCTCGTCATGCAGAGATGAGCAGCTCCATTAAAGCTCCCACTGAGTGCATCCTGTAGAAAACGCTGAGCGGCTGACCCAAGTTCACCAGAACAAACCAAGCAGAGAATCCAAAGAACTGTTTCCCGAGGCCGTTCTCAAACTGGGGGTGGACTCCAAATGCAGGGATGACCCACAGCTGCGAGAAGAGGGAACGTAGGTGTATTTTATTAATGCAGAAACAACAAAAGGAACGTGTATTTCTTTTTAAATCTGCTCACACACGTGACATTACCATGACATTAGAAAGGATGAGGAAAGCGCAGATTTCCTGTATCGCTCTTTTGGTCCAGGGCTTTTTCCCATCATGCTCTTGGGCAGCAGCTGACGTGTTCCCTTCCAGCAGTGAAATATCCGTCTTCCTCTCCTCTTGTGTTGGCACATCGACCTTTTTCTTAGGCTGTGGGACAGTTTATCATTCAAACAAAACCTTTTAGTCACTGACTCTTGCAAGTTTACAAAACACTGGAAATGCAGGTACCTTGAATATGCTGCTCCGCTGCTTCTCTTTCTTCTTGGCGAGGAGCTTCGGGTGCCTGTGGAGGCCCTCGATGATGAAGATGTTCTGGAGGATGAGCTCCAGCAGGCTGAAGAGGGAGTAGGACAGGTCCAGGTCCCCCAGAGGCCCCTGGGTGCCCACAGCCAGGGCCGCCACCAGGGAGAAGTAAGACAGGGCGAGCTGGCCCAGAGCTGCCGCGACCAGGAGGGTCACATCCAGGCTGCGGGTGGGGTTGTGTCCCCCTTCGTTCGCCCTCCTCTCCAGCCGGTGGACCAGCACCCCGGCCAGGGAGCAGAGAGACATGATGGGCATGACCACTAAGTGGTATCCGTAAAACATGAGGAAGGCGGTGAGGCGAAGCTGCTGCTGGCTCACCCACACCTGGTAGAGAATGAAGACGGTCACTCCCACCACGAGGACCAGGGCGCCCAACACGAGGCCGTAAATGACCCCACCTTGGTAGACAAGGTGAAAGGTCAGCTTCTGAGCGACGTGGTGGGGGCCTGGACTCATCCTGCGGCCCACGTTCTTCCACATCACGTAGATCATGCAGCCTGCCATCAGGTAGTACTCCATGTTGAAGGGGTAAAGGATTTCAAAGCCTTTCCTGAAGGTGAGGCAGGCGGCGCTCGCGCTGCACTGGCAGAAGGTCGAATTGGCGATTCCTGGAGGCGGGCGTGGAGGAACACAGTTAAGAAAATACAGTCAGCACAAGGCAGCAGGTGTATGATTAAACCTGGAGCTTCCCTTCATCAACTACCTGCTAAATCAGACATGTCTCCTTCAGTTGAGTTTGTGTGGCCGAAATCGAGCCCGTCCTCTTTTTCTAACTCGATCTCCTCGTGGATGGTGTCCTCCGTCACTGCGTTGAGCCACAGCAGCAGGTCAGCTGAGAGGATCATCATCAGCCCGGACCTGCACACACATCAGTCAAATATAAACACAGTCAAATATGAGGGTAAAGAAATGAGAACAAAACATACACCTGAAGCTAGAAAAGACAGTTTTCCTTTATGATAAACAGATAAATATATAGAAAATGTATAAAGTATATGTATAAAGAGTCAATACAGTATATAGAGTGGTGCACCTGGTGATTATCTTGTGTCTATGAACGCAGTCTTTGGAGTGAGCCCACAGTAAGTATGTCTGCAGGAGAAAAATAAGTTATTCAACAAGTCTTAAGGACAAAACAGCAAGAATTGAAATAAAAGTGTGAAGGATGCTGATTTTAAATCCCTTCAGCTTTTAATATAACTCCTCTGCCAGCTGGCACATTATTATCTAATAGTTTGAATCATTGAAGCTTTTATAGAGATTTGGGATTCCATTTCCATTCACTGATGAAGACCATAAGATGCAATTAAAAGCTGGTGAGTGGATTTATGAGATTTATTACACAGATCCTGAGTGACTGGACAGATTATGGGGTGTTTAAGGCATTTTTTAAGGGATGTTAGTTCTGCTTTGTACTAAATTATGGCTGCTGTCGAGCAAATGTCATATAAGTTTGCTTTAAATAAGATATTTAATTTTCACTGCAAAACTAAGATAACATGCGTCTCAGTTTAAAAGGTCACTAACTCCTTTGAGAACAAGCTTATTAAAAACTGTGACTTTACAAGGATCAAGCACCTTTTTTCCTACCATCAAATGTTGCTTCAAATCTTTCTTTCTTCTGCTGTTGTTTCAGTTCTCTCTAACAGGATATAAACGTCATTACCTGCAGCGCGAGGAAAGAAGCCTCGATGAATGGGGAGAGCACTTTAGCGGCATGCTTGCACTCCCTCATGCTGATCAAATAACCAGCCCGGAAGACACACAGCAGCAGACTGAAGGCAGCAAAGAGTAAGAGGACCACTGGAGCCGAGCCGGAGAGAGGAGACACGTTTCAGTACACCATTCAAAAATAATACCATCTCATATTTGGTCCGAAATGATGACACACAGGAGCTTACAGGTGACCGTGATCCCCCCGGCGTGGTGGTCTTTGTGCGGGCAGATGCCGGGCTGCTTCCTGGCCCACAGCAGGTACCACAGCATCCACGCCAAGCTGACCCCCATCAGCAGGAGCATGAACACCTGGGGCTCCTGGTGCCTCAGGCCCTCGGGGTTGAAAGCCTGTCCGGCCACCAGGGCCGCTCCCAGCAGCACCACGTTCAGACCCAGCAGACCTGAGATCAGACGCCTCCCACTGGGAACCCAAACCAGCGCCGGATCCAGCTCCGGGTCCTGGACCTTAACTGGTTCATTGCTGGGAGGATTCCAGGAGCTATCCAGCTCTGTGACTCCAGGATCTGAATTCATATTCACCTTTTTTTTTTTTGTCCTTCTTCTAAAAACACACTTTCTTCCTAATTTCTTTCACCCTCCTTGTTCTTCTTTCTTTTCCATTCAGTTGTCAGGGTTTTCTCTCACGCTCTCTCACCATCAGATGAAATCCTGCAGTTCAACATGTGAAGGCATGCTTCTAATCCACTTGGTCCGCCTCCCAACGCTGCTGTAGGTGTGGTCACGATCTGGCACATCAATAACGACACACCTTTCATGGGAAAAGCCTCACGTATCATGTTTACTTTCCAAGTTGACCTTTTTTTCACCTGTTGTGCCACTTGGATAAAGTTCGCTTTGTTGCCCCGAATGACCTGAGCAGAATCTTTGTCCATCTACAGCCTAGTTTCTCTTACAGTCAGTGATGTTATTTTACTTTGAAGGGGTTTATCAGGCGTGTAGTGTCACTGTTTGCAGTGTACAGTCTACACCAGGAACTGATTCATAAATGCAACGTCACTCTTATCAGCCTCAAGTAGCAGCTAATAGACAGCAGATAACACTGATAACGTGCTGCAACTGAGTTTCAGTCTCAAACCTAAAGGACCATGCAGGTGTTTTACCACAAATTAAGAGTTTAGTAATCCATGTTGCTTTATTTTAGGTATTCTTTTTCTATTGTTTCAGGCAGCCATTGGTTTCTATTCACTTCCTCCCCTGAATGAAAACCTATTAGTAGACTCGTAAAACTTGATTGAGTTGTGTAATCCATCGCAGCATTATTTTTGGTCACTAATGTAACACTGACAGGAATGTGTGCACATGTCAAAACTCCATATGATTAATGATGTTACTGACACACAGAAATTAGTGGAGTATATGGGATTTAGGGTTAAGGAGTCAAACTTTGCAAACACGCTCTTTAAGTTGAGCTGTGAAGTGTGCAGTAGTTAAAGAGGGGGGTGTACTGTACTAGTCATTTTGCATGTTTTAGCCTATTTACTACAAATTACATTGCCTGTGTTTTACATTTGTTTAAGGCATCCATTGATTTCCATATGGTTTGTAAATCGATAAGTAGACTCTTGAAACCCACTCTGATTGTGATACTATATGAACTGTAATAATTATCTGACTTTGCTCACTTGACGCAGGAGATAGAGAGACGTTAATCTTGTTGGATTGACTCATGATTGTTGGGAGGCAGATTGCTTTAAAGGAATATTTTGACTGTTGTGAAATACGCTTATTTGCTTTCTTGGAAATAGAGTTAGGTGAGAAGATGGATACCACTCTCCTGTCTATGAAAGTATCATTCGCAAAATGTACTTACAATAACAAAAGTGAAAGTACTAAAAAAACGGCCTTTGACCTGCATATTACTGACAGTTAGAGCAGCATGTTACTGCTGCAGCTGCTCCAGGTGGAGACAGTTTGAACTACTTTATTAGTCCAGTGGTTCCCAACCTAGGGGTCGGGCCCCTCAGATGGGTCACAAGATAAACCTGAGGAGTCGTGAGATGATTAAAGGGAGAGGGAAGAAGAAATAATAAAATTCTGTAGTAGTTTTTAGGACTAATGTCTCCCCTCTCTGGGCCTCAGACTGTTATTTAAATTAGACATCTAACAACTCACAGACATAAGCTTGTCCCATGTATTTATTGTAAAATATTAAACTGTTAAATAAATGTAGTGGAGTAAAAAGTACAGTTTTTGTGGAGTAGAAGTATATGAAGAAGTAAAAGTACCTCAAAATTGCTTACTTGAGTAAATGTACTGGGACAATCTTTCTGAAAAGCAGCCAAAACTGTGTCCACGGATCGAAAGGAAAGGGGTAAACAAGAAAATGTAGTTTCCTGTCTGTTTTCTTTGTATTTTGAGTGAACTGGCCCTTTACCTTGAGTAAACAGGTGTGAGTCAGTGTTTGTTCAGTCTTTGTGTGGTTCACGGTGTCTGCAGTTAATCACTGATGAGGGAATCAGGAGGATAAATCTTCATCAGTGATAATAATAATAATATCCAACAGTGTTGACTCTACTGTATCAACTCAAGTGTTTAGTCTTTTATATTCAGGATAAACACACAATAAAACAATCACAACGTAAAATTAACTTTCTGTTTACTTTGGCTCTTTGTTTCCACCCTCGCGCCTTTTTTTTTTTTATTTTAGGTAACATCGCTTAATAAATAAAATAAAGTAAAAAGTTCTCGAGGACGCTGTGAGTGCATCCTGGGTGGGCAGGAGGAGACTGACAGGATGAAGGTTTCCAACGAAATCAGCGTTAAATCAACTTACGGCCTCGTTATCCGATGAAATCAATCCGCGGATCTACTTTTTGTTCGGAATCGGTGGACTCACCTGCTGCTGCTCATCAATCGCCTGAGGAATCACTTCCCACCCGGAAGTGTGACGTCAAACTGATCGATCCCAGCTGTAGTAGAGTGCTGTACTGTCCTGTCTGTTCTTCACCTCCACCAACAACAACAACAACAGTCCTCTGGTCTGTTTTCTGTTTCACTGTCCACATGAGCTCTTCTATTCTACTCTGTTCTATTCTCATCTATTCATCTTAGTTCTGTTCTTTTCTGCTCCATTTTATTTGACTCCACTTTGGTGTTTTATAGTCTACTGTGCTCTACTTTACTCTTCTGCTACTTTTTATTGTAAAAAAAAAACATGAAAAAAAAAACCCAAATAATTTCAAAATAAACAAGTAAATAAGGTATAAATAAGTCAATAAATAAAGGTATAGAGGTTCTAGAGGTTGTGAGAGGAGGAAGTACATGGATTCCGGTTGAAAGCCAGGCATGATTTCTATTCTATTCTTATTCAGTTTGCACTGTGTCTGTCCTCTGTTCTATTCAATCATCCACTAAACTTTACTGTCTTGTACTGTATTATATTGTACTCTACTCTATTTTATTTTTTTCTATCCTATTCTACTGTACTTTATTTTTATTTTATTTTATTCTACTCTATTTTAATTAATTTATTTTTTTCTATCCTACTCTACTTTAAGTTTATTTTATATTTTATTTTATTATTTTATTTTATTTTATTACATCCTACTCTAGTCTACTTTATGTTTTATTTTTTATCCTACTCTATTTTATTTTATTTTATTTATTTTTTTTATTCTATCCTACTCTACTCTTCTTTATTTTATTTTTTAATTTTTTGATTTTTTTTTAAATTTATTTTTATTTTTTTATTCTATCCTACTCTTCTTTATTTCATTTTTTATATCTTACTCTACTTTATTTTATTTTGTTTTATTTTGTTTTATTTTATTTTATTCTATCCTACTTTATTACATTTTATTTTATTTCATTTTATTTTTTTCTCTTATTTTGACACGGTTTAGATGATGCATGAAGGGGGCGGGGTCTCGCCGCCGTGGCCCCGCCCCTGACAACCAGCCCTCCTCTGGCCCCTCCCCTAGTAACCAGCCCGTCAGCCGCTCCGGTCCCTCCAGGTCCGTCCGTCCCTCTCCGCGTCCCGGACCAAGAGTCGCCTAAACAACGGGGCAGACCCTCCAGATCCCCCATGGAACCGGACCCGGAGTGAGCCGGGGGCGCCGCCATGAACGACCGGTACCACCGGGCGGCCCGGGACGGCTTCCTGGACGCGCTGAAGGAGGCCACACGGAAGGAGCTGAACGCGCCGGACGAGGATGGGATGACGCCGACCTTGTGGGCCGCTTACCACGGCAACCTGGGGGCGCTCCGGCTCATCGTGGGCAGAGGGTGAGTCCGCCAGGGACCAGAACCTGAATACTGCAGCATCACGGCGGCTGGTTTCCTCCAGTGTCAGCGCACATTTGATTTACCTGACATCAGTCATTTTACTGCAGGGACGTTTATTCTGTCTTGTGTCAGGAGTTTCACAGTTTCTGTTTCATTTTTATTGAATTATTTGGATAATTCTGTCATTTCTGAAGGTGGAAATTCCCATTTCAAACTAAAAACCTCTCTTGTTTTAAGAAGAAGTGTTTAAATATGCAACTAATGCATAAAGCAAGTCAGAATGGACTGTTCTGTAAACAGGAAATTGTTCAAATGTATAATTTTAAAAGAAGAAGAGAGTCATGTTCCCACTTTGCTTTGCTCCAGCTTCACAAAAATAAATATTAGTCTGTTTCTTGTAAATTATAACTGTACCTCACCATCGTTCGCCTGCTCATATTACCATGAATATAAAAACATGGTGCCACCTACGATCCTGCCCTCATCTCTAATCTAATCAGTGCAGCCGGAGATGGAGAGCTGCACACTTTAACAGCCTGATTACAGAGAAAGGTCACATGAAGCAGGATATCAAACATGAACGCCCGCTCTATAAGGAGCAGAAGGATCCTGTGCTGATGCATCTGAAGCATGATAACTTCATGTTTAATCCCACAGATGTGGCTAATCCATTACATAGCAGAGCAGAGCCCGTGCAGGTGCAGCTATAATGCTCTAAATCTGATTCAGTTACAGTACAGAAACCGATCAATTACTGAAATGCACAACGTCTATACAGAAACTGACTGTAAGCTCACGAGCAGCAGATGGGCGATATGATCTGTGCACACAGAGAGCTTTTTATGTGTATTTGTAAGAGTAAACTGAGATAATTATAAAAGGGTTTAGGAGTAAGTCTATATTGTGGTATCAGAGAAGTCTTTTGTTCAAGGTTAAGGAGACAGACAAAGCAGCCTTTCATGCAGTGTAGTATTTACTGCCTGTTCTCAGCAGACTAACAGGAGGGTATGAGGCGGTATGTCATGCAGCTGGTGGCAGGTTTATAAGGCGGCAGTAAAGCGGGGGGCACTTGGGTTTGATGCTGACTGCAGACCTGGGAAAGGTCACGGTGATGGATAGGGCGTCTTGTCCCTGCAGCCGTCCCTGGAGGACGCAGTGCAGAGTGGATGTGAGGCAAAGAAAGATGACTAAAGCTGAGCTGCAGGTCAAAGTTCACAGCAAAAGGTAAATGAAACGAGGAGAGCAGCTTTTAGATGCGTTTCACACGTTCTTTTATTTTTCTTTGAGTAACTTTTGTGATTTTTTCTGCCAGGATTT
Organism: Lateolabrax maculatus; assembly: GCA_031216445.1. NCBI lineage: Eukaryota > Metazoa > Chordata > Actinopteri > Acropomatiformes > Lateolabracidae > Lateolabrax > Lateolabrax maculatus. The sequence continues at coordinate 2,201,985 of CM062200.1, read as the reverse complement.
TCCTACAAAACTTTTTATTTATTTAACAAAAGAAGCCAAACTTCTCAAGTAAACAACATAGTCGAGTAAGAAACATAATAATAATATAATATAATGTATTATTATTATTATTATTATACTATAATTGTAATAATAAAATATAGTGAAAAATTGGAAAACCTCAGATTAAATGAGTAAATATCTGATTCAAGAATAAGTAAAATTATTCGGCTTTGTTATTGCGTGTTTGGATTACCCACTGGGCAAAGTAGACTGTACTGTCCCAAAGCCCCAGACCCCCAGGGGCCCCAAAGGCAACTGATTTATTTAATTGAATTTGTACCACTGAGGCATAATATCAGCTCCAACAGGTCCTTCATTATTAGCTGAAATTAATGTCGAGTAGAAGCAAAAAATCTAGTATTAAAGCACCTGAAAAAAGTATTTCTGTATAACATTAGATATTTAAAATAAATAAGCAACAATCAAAGTTAAAAAGCATCTAAAGGTATTATTTATTAAGTATGAGTATGTGACATCACATTGTTGAACAGCCTACTCCAAACCAGTCAGAAGAGCATGATGCTGATGGTTTTCTGGGTCTCTGGGCAAATAATGAAGCTTCATGTGCAGTCTGCCGTGTGCTCTGTGGGAACCGCGAGGCAACAATTAGCAAAGGACAGAGATGGGGGGCTCAACAAGCACATTTTTGTCCTGAGGCTCCCTAAGAGGTCAGTCCAGCCATCCGAACTTGAGTTTTCTATCCTCAGAAAGTATTCGGGTTTGATACAGAGCCATACACGTTACCAGTAAACAGGTGGTTGTTTGAGGTTTGCGTATCACCTCTGAGTCAGAGCTGCTGGCAGCGCTGCAGGCGCTCAGGTTACTATTTGAGGTAGTTCGGTGTGATTCCTCCCATGTGTTACTACAGTGATACAACTCTTGCTTGTTTGGAATATGATCTGCTTAATTGCTCTTCCAGCTGACATGGAGCAAAATATGATGCTCTGAACACAGAAATAAACCTCATACTTTGCTCTGATATCAAATGTGATGTTTTTACTCTCTGACGTGCTGCAGACGGGAACTGAAATCAGGGTTCGTGTTGATGAAGGTGTTGACCCTGCGCTGCGTGGTAACACTGTCTCTGGGTGTCTGCAAAAAAAAAAAAAAAAAGACACTTGGTGTGTGGGATAAATAATGCAAAGTCACCTCTGTCATGTTTAACCTGCAGCGTTTCAATTATTGATCGGGGCTCAGCCACAACCCGGCCATGTGGGCGAAAAGAAAACAGGAAGAGGAGGGACTTAGAAGTGAATTAATTGAATAAAAACACAGCTCGTCCTCGTAGGACACAGAGTGAGGCAGAGTCAACATGCTACACGTGTTTCCGTGACCTATAATCAATTTTTAACCAAAAGCCAAAGTCCAGAGTGTGTTGTTGTTGTTTGACCTGTTATTGTTTCCACAGCATCATGGGTAGTGCTTTATTGATACCACAGAAATATTTGTGGCAAATAAATGGCAAAGATATTCAGTTTGCAAATAAATAAATACAGAAAAATTGCAAATACTCTATTTTGGGTCTATACAGTAGGTTTTGCTATGATGGATAAAACAATTAGATGCTACCAAGGCATTATCATCAAAGCATCTCTGACTGTATACCTGAGGCCCCTCTTCACTGTAAAGGAGATGAACTGACATTGTTGGAGCCCATGTGAGTCATCTTACTTCCTAAGTTTAGTCTGAAGTGTAAGAGGATCGGCAACGTGAGGTTGAGTTTCTCAGTGAGCCTGGGTCAAGTCTGCACCAAGCCAGATATCTGTGAGAATATGAAATTAGAAACTTCAAACCATAAATAAGGAGTACAATTATACTGTACAACTTTGTCATAATACAAAGTAATGAATCTGTGTGTCATACATTTTCATAGAGAGCAAAGAGGGAAGTTTATCTTCTATATGGGAGACTACAAACTTTCTCTTTTGTTAGTTGTTTGTCAGGCCAAATAAAATATATAATACATAAAAATATAATATAATATAATAATAGAGAAACTGGACATTGAGATGTGTCAAGACATTTTGTTACTGCAGTGGTCAAAGAAGAGTACAGATGGTAAAAGGGATATGTTGTCACTGCAGGAGAAACTTTCTGTCACTTTTTGGAAAATAAATAAGATGTCAGATTCGGGCTTGAGGTTCTTGATAATGTATCCATGATAAGTTCCATATTAGTGTTGTGCACTTGTTGAAACTTGTAAATATGTAATATACACTATTTTTGGCCACTTGGGGGCAGCAGAACAAGCTGAAAACACAACACTGACATCACCTTATAAAGGTGAAATAGTGAATATGTTAGATAAAGGAGCAACATTAATGTTATTTGGAGATATCGTATTTATTCTGCTATAAGCTCTGGTTTGGTCTCCACCAACCCCTGAGAAAAATATCTGTTTTTTCTCAGAATGGTTAAGATTAGTAGCAGGAATCTGTTTGTGTGAATCCAGTAATGTTGAGATCCAACATGTCTTCTTGTCTCCTCCCTATGTCTTCCAGAGGTGACCCGGACAAGTGTGACATCTGGGGCAACACGCCGCTTCACCTGGCAGCTGCCAACGGCCACCACAACTGCCTGTCCTTCCTGGTGGCTTTCGGTGCCAACGTGTGGTGTCTGGACAATGACTACCACACACCGCTGGACATGGCCGCCACCAAGGGACACATGGACTGTGTTCGCTACCTGGACTCCATCGCTGCCAAGCAGATCACCCTCAACCCAAAGCTGGTCGGCAAACTCAAGGACCGGGCGTTTCGCGCCGCAGAGCGCCGGATCAAAGATTGCGCGAATCTCCAGAGGAAGCATCGTGAGCGAATGGAGAGGAGGTTCATGAAGGAGTCGGCGGCTTTAGACAACTTGGATGCTATTAGCTTTTCGAGCTACACCACCGGCAGCACGCTGAGCCGCAAGTTCAACACTGTCACCTCCAACATGCCATACTCGCAGGTGGTTGCTCTTTGACTTTGTGTTGCAGTGGAATATGTAGATCACACATCCTAGGTCGGCGACTGTTCCATTAGTGCTTTGTTCTCAACATATTTTCCCACTGACAGTTTATTTTGAAACGTTTTCAGAAAGCTGAAACGTGACAAAAAAATTTAATATTTTGTTATTGTTCCCTTGAGTTTTAAAGCAGTATTCAATCTTTTTTTGGCCACTTGGGGCAGCAGCACAACTTGTGAACACGACTTTGGTCTATTTTCATCTTATAAAGTTCAATAGGACCTACCTGCTTTTCAGATACTAGGATCGGTATCAGAAGAACTCTACCTTTTATGGTTTGATCTTCACCTGCTATGGGGAAATATTTGGATCTTCAGGGGCTTAAAAGGCAGCTAGTGTCTAACTTTGTCTGTTGTTTGGCGTTTGGCTGGGCAGGTAGCAAAGAGTTTAGCAGAGAAAAGAGCTGCCTGCTGTGAATGGAAATGGTGTTGAGAGCTGTGGGAATGAACCAAAACAGTGCAGTTGGGGGCAACCCTTTGACTCTATCGAAATTATTGTGGGTTTATGGTCTGAATAGAACTAAAATTTTCTTAATTCTTACTGTCTATACTTTCCTCTCAGGCCACCCTGCATTCCACAGCCAAGGGCAAGGCCAAGATACAGAAGAAGCTGGAGAAGAAGAAGCAGGTTGATGGGACGTTCAAGATCTACGAGGACGGGAGGAAAAGTGTGCGCTCGCTGTCTGGCCTGCAGCTTGGCAATGACGTCATGTTCCTCAAACAGGGCACTTACGCCAACCCCAAGGAGCGGTCCCGCCTCAACATCCGCGACATGTTCCACCCTGACAATGACGACGATGCCGACAACGTCTCCCGTGCCATGAGCGACCCGGGCCTCCATGAGGCTGCGTATTCAGAGATCAGCGCCGACTCCGGACGTGATTCCCTGTTCACCCGACCCGGACTCGGCACCATGGTGTTCAGGAGGAACTACATGAGTGGAGGCATGTTCGGTATTGGGGGGCGAGATGAAGGGAGCGTAGCAGGGAGTGAACCTGTGGGCCGGGCACCTAATGTTCGTCTACGAGGACATCTGCCTCGACGCTTGCCCAGCTTTGATGAGGACAGTATTGGCAGCGCCTTGAGCCTGCAAGAAAGAAACCTTCAGGAGTTGCCCTGGGAGGAGACTGATGTTGGGCTGGATGAGGACATGGAGCCAGAGAGCAGTCCTCTGGAGACCTTCCTGGCCTCCCAAAGCCTCAGTGAGTTCATGCCGATCTTCAGGAGGGAGAAGATCGACCTGGAGGCTTTGCTGCTTTGTTCAGACCAGGACCTCAGCAGCATTCACATCCCTTTGGGCCCCAGGAAGAAACTTCTGGATGCCTGCAAGAGACGCCTGGACACCCTTGATGAAGCAGAGGACATTGAAGACACTGAGCTTTGAAGGCCAGTATGGAGTACAGTACGGAGTGGAAGCACCACTCTCCTTTCCTACCAGATTAACTGTTGTTGTCACACATAAGCTACTTTATTGCATGCATCAGAATAGTGTTTAGATGACATTTACTGGGGGTGACAGACATCATAGAATTGTGAGAACATGAATAGGTGTGGATGACCTTTGTTAATATTCTGTAAATACAGTGAGTCACTAACCTACTAGCTACACCAAGGGTTGGGCAATATGACGACACATACCGGAGAAGATAGAAATTTGTGAACCACAAGATATTTTGCTTTAACCATTTCTAACTTGCTTCACTGAGCAGGACTATTTGTAGGTAAGATTGTTACATCAGTGTGATGAAGTACCTTCATTTGTCAGGTATTTTATTCACTGAATGAGCCAAAAACAGATATTCCCATGTGGTTTTTTGTTCTTTTATGGGGAAAAGGTACCTTAGACAACTTGGACGCTGTTCAACACACCAAGTTGCAAATTCAACACATTGAGCGTGTGCAGTGGCCCACACAGCGCAGACGTGAACCCAGAATCTAGAAAACGTTTTGGCTTATGCGCTCGGTGAGAAGTCTGTTATCCAGTTCCCATAGTACATCCATGCTGTAAACACAACTTTTACATATTATCTGGCTTAATCTAATGACGTCCACAGACTACAGTTTCCAAAATGACCACACAGTTAAATTAACACACAATGCCAACAAAGCTAAATATGATAAGCTTCATAAAGGAAGTGTTTATTGCAGAGCTGTTGAGCAAACTCCCAGCATGACTCCGCCCAACTCCAACCTGAGCATTGATGTAATCAGCCAGAATAACTGTGGGTGATGCAGCAGAGCCTTTTACATATATACGTGTACCTTTTTTACTGGCTAAATAGCAACATCTAGTGGCCACTTGTGATACAACTAGATTTTGGAGCTTTGGAGGCCTATAAGCCTTTTATAAGCATGACACTTAAGTTGATATTTCATTTTACATTTTCATCAGGATACAGTCAAACATAATGTTATTTTCTTTTATTTGTTTACAGGACAAACACAATGTGAAGATGTTATGCATACGTGATCCTGGCTCCATTGACTATGTTCCCCAATACAGTCAGTGGAGACAATGCAGAATATAGGGATCTGACTGAAACTTGGAAAAGAAGTATACACATTTTATTGCTTTGCCACATATACAAACACACACACATACTGTATTGTGTTTGTAAGGTTTCCAGTGAAATTTTGCCTGACTGTTACTGTAACACCTGAAATTGTATCAATGAATGATTTATGTATTTGTGAATGAACCTTATCCTTTGAACATATTGTTTATTATGTCTTCATTGTACAGTTTTCTTACTTTAAACATGTTATTTTACTCCATGGCACATACACAATGGTGACTTCCTATTTATGGGGTTATTTATGGATGAATATGGCCCCATACTGACTGTTGCTTTGTAAACACTGTTGCAATAGAAAAAACTATAGGGTGGTATTGTGAGGTTATGTGAGTGTGTGCTAGATAACACTGTTATCTCAGGTTGCTCCGGGGTGTATTTGGTTTCACTGAAGGTTCGTCTGTGCACTTGAGAGTATGACTGTGCATGACTGTACATTTTATGTTGGTAAAATTAAAAATTTGTTTTTGTATCTGAAGATGTACACACAACCATAATTATCTTTTATTAAAATAAAGTGAAAAGCATTTTTTTTTTTTTTTTCTGTGAATATATTTTGATAAAACCCACCCGTGTTTACTGAATATGTGCAGCACCTCTGCACTCGTTGTGCGTCAGTCTCTGGCCTGTTTGGACAAAAAGACTGACACTGATGGTCGAGTATTGATTGAATGAATAAAAATAACAAGACTGAGGATGTCAGCACAGCCATTAGATGGCTTCAGTTCTTGTATATGTTTCCTTATCTGCAGAACCTGATGTACTTTGGAGTAAAAAATACACGCGCTGTATCTTTTTAAGTGCACACTGCAGTCAACATGGCTTCGAGCCCAGAACACTGGCCTGTCTCCAGAAGGACAGCAGCACTGACACCAGATATATGCACGCAGACATTTATATACGCTCACCTGCGCCAACACATAAACACACCCCATCTATCGAGGCACATTCTTGCACACCAGCATATTCTCCTTTTCATCTGAACCCTTTCCCCCAGTGAAGAAACAACTGAACAGCCACTGTTAATCCCCCCTCCTTCCTCCCTCTCCTTTCCCAGGACATTTGCCAAGGTTACAGAGATGGGAAGGGGAGGGGAGCTGACACAAAGAAACACAAGGGGGTGAGCGACATGCAGAATGCATGAGACACCAGAGAGGAGGGAGAAGCCGACCCTGAGCTGAGCAGCTGTAGATTTGTGTGGCTGCCTATGTGAAGGTTTTTGGATCCATCACGTCACGGGACAGCCTCCAATCTTCAGGCCGTGGGACAATAAATTCCACTGCTGCTGGACTGCATCAGGAGTCAGCTGACAGAGGGGTAAAAAAAGAGAGGAAACAGTGTAAGAGAGATGAGGAGGTAGGAGAGGAGGGTCCACGAGGCTCTTGAAGCAGCAGGAAGGGGGCTGGGCCTCCCTGACAATGCTCCTTGCACATAAGGACTTTCGCAATGCTAACTTTGACCTGTGGACTTTCTGCTCAGGGTGCAGCACGTTTAGCACCGGCTGCCTGCAAGAGGACACAGAGTGCATGGTGACTTTGTTTTGAGCCGGTCATCAGGACGGGATCTGCCATGCAGAGTGTACCGGAGGAGTGGAGGGAAGGACGGGAAGAGAGAGGAGCAGGAGGTGGGAGGATGGGGGAGATGTTAGTGAAGAGGAAAGGGGATTCAGAGGACGGCAGTGGAGAGATGAAGGGAGAGTGGAAGAAGAACGGAGGGACAGGTGGCGAAGAGGCGGAGAAGGAGTCTCTGATGATGGAGCTGACGAGGCTGGTGCAGAAGATGGTGAAGGAGAGCAGCTGGTGGGAGAGGAGGGGGATCGACTGCAGCATCCTGGCAGCAGCATTCTTCTGTCTGCCGCCTGGTAAGACTCTGCACACTGTGGGAGCTTCAGTCAGCTGCTGGGATCAGGGGCTGCTTTTCTTTAAAGCTTAAAAAGTCCTGAATGTTGTTAGTAACGAGGAGATGAAACTATAGTTACTGTGACAGAAGACAGAAACCTCAAATTGATGTTAATTCATTTTTACTGCGTCTGATGAACAAATTAATAAAATATACTTTCAATACATTTTCTGCAGTAACATAACATCTTGGATGTAGGAATATGACAGTTTTATTTTTGTCACCTTGAAATATAGTTGCTATATTGCCTTTACAGTGCAGAATCTATACTGCAGGAAAATGTAAATTTTCCATCACAAGATAACTGTATTGAGGGCTTTAACTAACAATTATTTTCACTATTTATTATTTTAGACTAAAAAAAACAAATATTCAGTTTACTATCATATGATCAGAAAATCATAAAATATTCACATTTGAGAAGCTGAAACAAGATACATTTGGTTATTTTTGACTAATTATTAATTAATTATCAAAGTTGTTCTACTTGATCTACTCTGTCTCTATGTTTTACCTTGTATACATCCCCCTTACAAATAAAGCATGTTTTGCATTTTTAAAATACAAGCACAGCTATTTCTCGCTGAGACCCCTCAGTCCGGCACTGTTGTCATAACTGATTTACACATTCACGGTGTCCCATGGTTCCCCTCTATCTGGGTCACTGCCGGTCGGCCACTGACCTCAATTAGGACTAGTGTCTATTGTGACTCATGTCACTTGATCATTAGAACTGACAGCTTTTAGCAGCACCACAGGACACCTGGTTCGAGCCTGATTTGTAATCTAGACTTGTAGACGCAGATTACTGCTGCATTCACTCTGCTATACTTGCTTTTTTGTGAGTTTTCCTCAAGTTAATCCGCACTGTGTCTCCCTGACTATACTATAAGGGGGAAGAAATACTTGGAATTAAATTTAGTCTCACAGTGAGGCTGAGGAGGCATCTGTCATCATGTATCACAGTGACTTATCGCCTTGAAATAGGCTGCTTTGAAATAGGAGGTGCAGTATATTAGCACAGTTTGATTTGGTTAGGAAGAGAACATGTCGCCCAAACCCTGTGAGCCTGAGAAGCCTCACCGGCTGCTTGTGTTGCAGGGTTATTATAGTTTTAAAAAGTACAATCCTTTACCACATCAATGCTGCATTTCATTAATTATTCAATGTGATCAGGTAATTTTATCATCAAATTGAATTTGCTGACAGTAAGTCAGTATAAATGTTTTAATGTGTGTGAAAAGTGCATTGAATGATCAGAGTTGAATAAAGAACAAAGCAATCAAGAAAATCATGAGGTTTTAAATGCAGAAAATGCTAATTTCTGCATGATGTGGAGCCCTGCAGATAATTGTAAACAGAGACGGTACATGGTGATGTAATCGTGAAGGAACCCCCTGTGTGATGAAACAGTGTCCGACACAAAGCAGCACAGTCACCTCCAGTTAAGGATGCAGTTTCATTTATTCACCTGATCTTCCTGCCTGCTGAAAGTCATACCGCTGCTGCAGAGGAATGCAACACCGCCTGTTTTTAGCCACACAGCGGCGTTGCAGTGTGGATCTGTTGGTCCGTTGATCCTGCAATTTCAACAACTACTGGATGGATTATCATTAAAAGATGAAAATGAATCCCACTAGAGACTTTTCATTAGTAACTGTCAAAATTTCCACATGACTGAATTCCTGTTAGCCTGAGCAAGCAAACACGCATAACACTGTATACTATATATCTGCATTAATTGATTTTTTTTGCCAATAAACATAACATAAAGGACCAGTGTGTAAGAGTTTAACTTGCACCATATAAAGCTGATTTTGTAAACAGTAGCTTTTTTACAGCACACACCTTAGCATTAATTCCTGATATTAATTCCTATATATTCACTCACTTTTAACTCTGTTTTTGGTCTCCACCACCTCCTGAGGGAAATATCTGTCTCTTATGCTGCTAAATGCTCCACTAAGTTCACCAGCTCGTCTTTAACTGTGTCTGTCTGCTTTTTGGTACTGAGCAAATAGAGGGTTATAAAACCAAAACAATGAGCTGAAAGACGCTAAAATGCTCTTTAGAGCTGAGGGGAGCTGCGGAGTCTGGCATTCATTACGAGCGACCTCTTTCACATTGCACATAGTCATTTGAGCCATTGTTATCGCAAAAACATTGATTATAGCAGCTTTAAATTGCATGGTAACCTAAGTATAATAAAGTCATTTTACATTGAATGTTAAAGTCTAAAAGCCAGATGTATCATGGTCCTGGATGGCTTTCAGAGTGACACACAGCTAATGAAGTTGGCTCGAGAGAATTTACATTGATGCCAAGTTACAAAAACATGACCTTTAGAGTTAAAGTGCCACTCGTGGTATCCAAGAGTCCGAGATGTCCTTATATGTACAAAAGATAAACTGTTGTGGTGGCACCCTCAGCACAAACTTTTATGATATTGTTTTGTCCCACTAGTGTTAAGTTCCTGATCAAAAGTATGTTATGTAAATGCAAACATAAAAGGCATCAACTCGGTATCTCTTTGATTTGGATGTGGGTCCGTGTGCTCTGTCTTGCAGCCTTCCTGCTGCTGGGCTCCTCGCAGATCTTGTGGTTTTCAGCCGGCATGCTGCTGATGGGCGTGGCTCACGCCGTCATCACCATCAAAGGGACACATCTGGCCAGCCACGGGGCGCTGAGCGAGTCGCAGGCCTGGGGGAAGTTCTGGGCCGTCTTCTTCATCGAGGTGAGATGTTCAGAAATAAACTGAAGGCTGTCATTAAGCAGCTGAGCTTATTTCTGGGTCAGTTATGGTTCTCAAATGGAGCTGCTGCAGTCGAGGGAGGCGCTTAAAGGAATAGTTTGACATTTTGAATAGTTTGATACTTATTTGCTTTCTTCCCCAGAGTTAGATGAGAAGATTGAAACCACTCTCTAATTATGAAGCTTTAGCTTAGCTTAGCATAAAGACTGGGAACAGGGGGAAACAGCTAGCCCGGCCCTGTCCTAACACCTTCAAAGCTCAATCATTAACATGTGATATCTCATGTGTTTCATATGAACAAACACAGAAGAGTAAAGATGAGATGTGTTGTGGGGGTGGGGGGGTGACAACCGCACAGTGACAACAAGACTCCAGAAATTCGCTGCCCAAGCTGAGAAATAGTCCGGCCAAGAAATATGACCTCATAAAACCCTCCTCTCTTATGCAGTTTGTTTTTTGTGCAAATTAGGCAAACAAGATTATGTGTTAATTAGTTTTACAGCGGCTTTATGCAAAGCTAAGTTAGCTTCATATTAACCATGCAGACACGAGAGTGGTATCAATCTTCTCATCTAACTCTTGGCAAGAAAGCAACTATGTTCTATTGGTTCAACTCCAGTGAAGCTGCTCAGTGAGGAGTCGTATGCGTCTGCAGTATATAGAGCAGGTGGGAGTGTGAAGCAGGGCGAGGCCTCGTTCTCAGCCAGCCTACTCTGTGTAAATAAAGGTGGACTGCCAGCCCATGTATGACCCTAGAAACACTAATGTTTACAAGAGTGAATGATTACCCTTCATGGATGTGTTTAACCGTGTACATCAGGTTGTTAAAGCTGTGTTTTATAACCTCTGCCCTTGAATAAATCAAATCGTGAATTCAGATGTGAATGTTCACAGAACGTTCAGTAGCTCTTTAGGAAAACAAAATGTCCTCATGACCTTTGCTGTTGTTGCTGCCCCCAGCCTATTATTAGCTGCTTATGCTTAAAACATATATCAAAACTAGGGTGAAGTCAATCAATACCAAAATGGATTTTCCTGCTTTTCATTGATTGTTTTATGTGTTGCGTCAGTTTTGCTGTTGGTCCATAAACGCGCCCATCTGTCCTTGTGTTCATCCACTCAGATCTGTGGCTCATTCTCAGCTCAAGCCGGCATTCAGGGCCACATTAAGATGCATCATGCTCATACTAATGTCATTGGACTGGGTGACTCCAGCGTGTGGAAGGTCCCCTTCCTGCCTCGCACTGTCTACCTGTTCATAGCTCCCCTGGCCGTGCCTATCATCACGCCACTTGTTGCACTCGGTAAGAGGCGCCACAGGACCGAGGAAGGCCTGGCGGTTTATGGGTTTACTCAAATATTTCAACATTAAATGTGATTATCAGCGTAAAGTTGAGATAGATTTCTTACCTTCTGATCCTGTTCAAGTTCCCGTGTTACCTCGCCTCTCTCACCAAGGTGTGAGTTTATTCTCATGCATGTGATGGTTTCTGATTCTCTGGTTTTGCAGCTCACCTCAGAGGACACTCTTTGGCCCACGTTGTCAGGACCATCCTGATGGTAACACTGGGCCTGTATTCACAGTACTGGCTGCTGATCCACGTCTCGGGGTTCCTGTCGCCTCTCAGCGCTTTACTCTGCATGCTTGTATGCAGAGCGATGTTCTCTGTGCCCTACATCCATGTCAACATTTTCCAGGTGAGAAATACCAGTGGCAGGCCTGCTGTTCAGTACATGTCCTGAGTCTTCGGCCATGCTGGTGGCTCGGTGAGGCTGCAAATGTTCGAACATGTTGTTCAGCGGTTATAATGTTTAAAATGTTCTGTTAGTTACCATTAAACACAAAGAGCATCTGAGGATCATGGGATTATCTTTAGTTTTGCAGATATCTGGTCTTAAACCAAAGTAATTGGACAAAATGTTGGTGCTAGATGAAAAGTCAGTAGGATTCATCCTGTGAGGAACATAAATGTCTGTACAGAATGAACCACCATCCAACGGTTGTTGAGAGACTGGATTTCAGTCTGGACCAAAGTGGAGCACTGACTGATTATAGAGCCATGCTGGTGGTTGGATTTATTTCATTTTTACAGTATAGAATAGACCATTGTATTTGAAAACACTTTCACCAGGTCCATTTAGTAGCTGTTCTGGAGCTTGCAATCATATCACATGATCTTCAACAGCAACTTAAGCCAATGTGGACGAGAACTCCTTTAAGTGCTCGGAAGAATTGACATTTGAACATCTACATTTCTGCGACAGCTCGATTAAGATCATGTGATGTGACTGAAAGCTCCAGAACAGCTACTAAATGGGCTACTACTATGGTAATTCTAAATTCTCTATAGCCAGGCACAGGTGTTTACCTCTCACAGGTTTGGTTAAAGACCGTGGCTTCTTTTCGTGCCAAACAGTCATGAGAGCACCTCTTGTTCACTGCAGCTTTGTGCTCTCAAGGATCAGAGCAGTCAGTGAACTAACGGGATAAAAAGGAACAATTCATGCATGATTTCCCCCGGCTGGAGTCATTGTGCATTGTTCTGATCAAAGTGTGTGAAGGTGGATTAGAGAACACAGGTTCTTGATGTGAAATCAAGGGTCCAAAAGGGGAGAATGTTTGTTCTCTGTATGGGGTCAGACTGAAAACCTGGTCTCCCCTGGCTCCTGCTGCTGTTGTTGGCCATTGTCTTATCTTATCCCCCCTGAACTTCCTGTACTTCGAGCTGAGGACGACCTTTGGCTTGACTGATTCTAGTGTCTCATCTGAAAACATTGTGCACTAAAACTCTGTCCTTTAAAAATGAGACACACGTTAAAGCTTAAAATATACTTGTATACATGTATTCTTTATTTTGTGTTCATGAAAGCAGTGGTGACAGTTTTCTTGTTGTTTTGGTGCAAATGATGCTGAACACATATTGAAATTTTTGGACTTGAAATCCACCCTGCGGCCTCAGACATCCCGGGGCCCTGAACGTCTCAAGTTCACTGTGTGTCAGTTTGTTTGTGGAAATATGAACAGGGGCCAATCTGGACCCCTACACCACACCCCTGCAGGTGGCGGTTACTGCCTCATCTGAGGCATCGTCTTTTAGAGAGACGTGGTTCTCACAAGACGGCAACGCTACAAACACGTGATGATCTTATAGACCATGATGCATTGCTGCAGATTAAACTACTCAACAGGATATAAAGGAGTTAAATGAGCTCAACCTTAAACATCTACAGCAGGAAAATGCAACAGATACATGAATGCAGCAGGAATATTAATCCAGAAACATCAGAGATAATAAAGCACTGACAGGAACTCTTTACTGCAGCAGGAGCTCTTTCACTGTGATACTTTAATTCAACCTGTTTATATATGAGATTGAAAGTTCCTTCTTGACTTTGCAAACACCAGTTGACAAAACAATCTCACAAAAAAAAGTCCACTTAGTAGCTTTTCTGGAGCTTTCAGTCACATCACACAGCAGATGGAAAGGAAACGTGACTCCACCTGCCGTGGAAGATCATGTGACGTGACTGAAAGCACCAGAACAGCTACTAAGTGACCTTGTGGTGACCTTATTCCCCAACTGATCACGTGCTGTATATAACCTGTGTGACTGCCCACAAACGTTTAACCGAATTTAATAATCCGCAGCACATCGGCCTCCACATGTTTTCTCCGACCCGCCGACCCAAGAGGATCTACCAGATGACCCACGGAGTCCTGAACCTGCCGCGGAACCCCCTGCTGGACTGGGTTTTTGGACACTCGCTTATCAACTGCCACGTGGAGCACCATCTCTTCCCCTTCCTGTCTGATTACATGTGTTTAAAGGTAGGAAACGATTCATCCCAAAATCATTACATTTCATCAGTTTTTGGACTTTAACTGTGGATCTATTGGACAAGATGAGATTTCTTTATGGCACAAACAGAAAGACAGAATTGTTTAGTTAAGGTTAAAGAGTACAATGTAACAGTAGATAACATGAAATGAAGTAACTTACTAAAAATGAAACGTGAGTTTGTTTTTTTTGTTTCCCATTGGCAAAGAAATTTATGAAATATAAATAAAGCTCGCCTTGTCCACAAATTTTAAGAGTAATTAACTATTTTTACTGGGTAATAAGTAGTCAGTTTTTTATGTCATTTACTTATGATGTTTCTAAAGTAAAAGTACTCATTATGTAGAATGGCCCATTTCAGAATGAGATATATTAAATTAGTGGATTATAACTATTGATGCATTAATGTGTTTGTCACTTTAATGTTGCAGCTGGTAAAGGTGGAGCTCATTTTAGTCACTTTTTGTAGGAGTCGTTTGTGCTTGATTACCTTTCAAATACTCTGAACTACTGTAGAATTACAATGTTGTTGTTTTTTCTACTAATTGACACTTTTTGTGATGTTTACCTGTTGCCAGGTCATGTTGTGTGTGCGTGTGTGTGTGTGATTTGGCTCTTTGTATTTGTGTATCTGTAACCATGGATGTCCATTCCCTGTAGATACTGCTCAGTGGTTTCCTTGTTTGCTAGAAACCACAGCTGACTGTGTGTGTGTGTGTGTGTGTGTGTGTGTGTGTGTGTGTGTGTGATGTGTTATAAAACTGGCCCTGTGTCCGTCCAGGTGAAACCCGTCGTGTCCAAGTATCTGACTGAAAAACAGCTTCCCTACCAGGAGGACAGCTACCTCTCGCGCCTGCACTTTTTCTTCCACAAATACCAGGAACTGATGGTGTTCGCCCCGCCGATCACAGAGCTGGTGGGAGTGCAGTGACGAAGAAGAAACACTATTCAGACTATTCATGACTGCCGCTGCTCAAAAAGCACAAGCTTCAGTGATTAAGTGCATTTCTGCTGACATGTTACGACCTCCAGAGTCTGGGTTTGAATAGTCTCTAGACTAGAAAATAGGTTTTTAATCAATAACACATAAACACATTAAAGATTTATGTAGTTTACTTTCATATCAGGGGCTAAATTGAGTTGATATCCGACACTTTTAGAGGGAATTTAATAAGAAGCACAAACATAAGCGCTCAACCAAAATGTGTGCTGCATTACAAGTCACAGTGGGAACTGACCTGAGGCCTGCCTGATGAAGAGCATTCAACTTAGAGAGGCTCCTTTTGAGTCCTGGGTGACTTACACTCACAGAGATGGTTACCAAACACCTCATACTGTTTAACTCTGTATCTATCGGGAGATTTTATTAGATATATGAAGAAATTGCTAATTCAAACTTGGGATTTCCTTCATTGAATCATTGCAGATGATAAAGATTCTTTAAGGTAAAAGTTACATAAACTAAGCACAGCAGTAAAATATAAAACCAGCAATAGAAATACAGTATCTTACAGTATCTTGCACTTTTCTGGCTACAATAAGTATAATTTATTGGCATTTTTCAGAGTACAGTTTTACAGAGTTGGAATCAAATCAATTGATCAAAAACTCGAAGTTGTTTTTTCGTGATCATCATGAATAATAACATCATATTTAACCTTTAAATGAATAGTTCAGGCATTTAGGGAAATACAAAGACAGAGTTTTCTCAGATTTTTCTTCTCGTCTTTATGCTAATCGCCTCCTGACTGTGTACAGACAGACAGGCAGACAGACAGGCTGTTGTTCTCAATGCAAATGTTTAATTTGCTGTTTCCTTGACTGCATTGTAGTTCCAGTACACAGGCACATAGAGGTGTCTCAGTGTGTGTTTCTTTCTGATAATAAATTTTAACATTAATTTTCATGAATTAAACATTGTCTTATTGCCTTTATTGACACATTGTCTCATATTCCAGTATCTGAGCGTGTGTGCTGTCTATGTAAAGTTCTTATTTAAGTGACATTACTGTTTAAATAAATGAATTCTTTCACATTAGACTTAGTCATTTGATCAATTGTTGATTTGCAAATATTGATAAGTGCAGTTTTCCTCTCAGGGGGCTCTTGAGTTATTTTTGGTTGGTTCAGATCAGCCTGTCAGGGTTGTAGAGCCCAGACATGATGCGAAATGACTACCAGTTATCATTGGTCATGATGAACAACACGTTCTCCAAAACGACATGTTTAATTTAGAATAGGCACACATGTGACTTCCTGCATTCCTCAGGGGTGCAAACCATAAGAACAAAGCCTGCAATCATTTATTGCAAACCCCTTCCATACATTATTCTGTTCTGCACTTGCCAATATGTTTTCTTCTCCTTTTTATATTTTTCTTTGATGTATCTTCTCCTTTATGTTTCTTTTTTGTCTAACTTTTTTTCATGATGCATGAAATGATTCATGCTTTTGTTGAAGGTTTCATACAAAAAAACCTTTGAAAAAACATATTGACATTTGCAGAAAAAAATTGCGAAAATGTAAAAAAAAGTTTTGCTTTTTTTAAACAAAAAAAAGAACAATGGAGGTAAAATCCATGTTTCTGATTGGCTGAACACACGTGATTAATCACACGACCACATGAGATCTGCTCTGAATGTTCCTCTTACGCTTAACTGTGAGTCACCTGGTAAATGTGTTTTATTCTTCACTTTCACAAAGAACTGTTGTACTCCTATTTGATCAGATTGAGGCTCTGATCACTTGGTGGCAGTATCGGCCCTCATTCTGCTTCCTGATCCTGCTGATTCACTCAATATATTTGCATTTCCACTTGAACTTTGGAGCAGCAGAAATGCTCACATGATGTGAGAGAGAAAGCCGGAGAAGAGACGAAAGGCTCCTCCGATTTTATCAAGACGGTTCAATCGTGCTGTGACAGATACAGCAGAGCAACAGAGCAGTTAATTAGTTCATCACTGGGGTGAGATAAATGTCTGTGAACCGTCAACCTTGTTTCAGTTCATGTTCAAACACAATGAATGCGGGAGAATGCAACTCTACACCCCACCTTCTGTTCCTTGTGAGGGCTCCACCCTGTGGTTTCTTTCTCCTTCAGGGGAGGGGAGGGCAGTGGATGTGTGTGGGAGGTGTATCACTGTTTGCCGGTTTGTCTGCTTGCATGTGGGAGCTAAAGGGGCGGAAAACATTTAGACTGAAACTATGGGCCCTGACTGACATCCTCTAGGTGTGGCATTCCAGGCTCTTCGGTGTGATCCAGAGTCGGCCAAAAGCGGCTGAGCCAGTTAGTTTCAGAGAGCACAAGAGAGCGGAGGCCAAGCTGAACAGAGAGGAGCTGACATGGCAGACGCAGCAATTGAAGGAGCAGCTCCCATCCCCAAACAGCAGCAGTGTGGCGTCTGCTCAGGTGCACTGAGCGCAGACAGCCCGGCAGTCTGCGGCCACTCTGTTCATGGCTCCTGCCTCGGGGACAAAAGCAAAGGATATCCCGGGTGTCGGCAGAGCTCAGACAAACCTGATCCTGCAGATGCTCCTGTACAGAACGGAACAGAGACCGATGCTCCTGTGATCAACGGCAAAAAGGAGCAAAGTCGGGACTCCAAGACGGCAAAGGAGGTCAAATTCAAAGAAGATCTGAAGGAGTCTGAGGACCCCAAGAAGCCTGAGGAGGAGAAGAAAGAGGCAGATGGAGAGGTGAAAAATGCAGCAGAAGAGGAGGTGAAGGAGGAACCTTTGGGCCCCGATGATGTGGTGTGTGACTCGTGTATCGAGAGCCCCCGCAGGGCCCTCAAGTCCTGCCTCACCTGCCTGGTGTCGTACTGCGAGGCCCACCTCCGACCTCACCTGGAGAACCCAAAGTTTCAGAACCACCGGCTGGTGGAGCCGCTCAGGGACATCGAGAGGCGGACATGCGAGAGCCACAAGTGGCCCCTGGAGCTGTTCTGCTGCGCCGACGCCTGCTGCGTCTGTCAGGACTGTGTGAGGGAGGACCACAGGGGCCACAACACCGTACCTGTGGTGGAGGCTCGCAGACAAATAGCGGCAAGTGATACTTTTCCCATATTCTCTATTATTTTCCTTTTATTAGAGCTCCTCAAACTGCATTTTCATATATCCAAATGTGTTAAATTCACCCCTTTGCTCTACTATACAACTGTCCTTCTGAAACAATTTGTTGATTCATTGATTAAAAACACATGTATTCATTAACAATTTTATCATTTAAGTCAGTTTTGGCTTGTTACAGCTCAGTGTGGACACAAACTGTGAGCTGCTAAACCAAAGAGTCATTTTGTTCTTCACAGATTTGTCCTCTTTTAAAGATTTTTAGATGCCCCTGGAGGTCAAAGTATCCAGTATTTTGAAAGAAATAAAGTTTAAAAGAGTCAGAAAAAATAAAGTGATTTCTGGGCTTCTGACCCTCAGATTGGGAGCCACTGGTCTAAATCACCTATCCAGTCAAACATTCACTTGTCCTAGATTGTGAGGATTTTTCTGTTTTATCATTGATATCATATTGAGTCATAAAACCAAAGTTTTTCTACATCAAAAGAACTAAACAAGACAACCCACTGCTGCTTTCACATATTAAAGAAGAGCTATATATAGTAATGTCAAACTGAGCTGAACCGTATCTTCCAAATACATCACAGTTGTTCTCACATGTCCCACAATGCAGCTGTGATAGCTTTAAATCCAATTAGGAGAGTAATTCTGACTTAAAATCCTCTGTAAAGCTCATCAAGTCATCGGCTCGCTCTGTGTGATTCCAGCAGTCTGGAAACTCAACACTCTTTTTCTCTTTTTAGCCCCTCTGACGCAGAGAAAGCTCAAGCTTCAGCAGAAGTGTCATTTGTCTCTCTTTTTGACAGTTTGCGACCTTCAGGCTCAAGTGCGCCACACCAAATTCCTGCAGAGATCTGTAGCTTTTAGCCTACACCTGTTATTTGCAGAGTGTGTTGTTGCAAAACCTCAAACTCCTTCATTACAGCTGTAAAGCAAACAGAGTTGGGAGGCCGTAATGTCAGTTCAGCTTTATGGGAACGTAGGTGAAAAAACCCACAAACGGGTGCATTTACTGACCTGCATTGACAGAAGTGAGTAGAAAACAAGAAGGGAACTAAAAAATAAAAATAGATTCTGCGAAAGAGGAAATCCACTTGCATTTTTCAACACTTCCCTTTCCAAGAGATTTCCACAGGACAGACACAAAGAGATGGAAAAACATGGAAGAAGTAACTTCCTGTTCAGAGTTAGATTCCACAATGGCACATTTGAAATCCTCCTTTTAGAGATTTGTTTTTCATTACATAACTCACAGGTCTGATTACCTACATCCTACTGTCTCCTGCCGCTTTCAGGGGCAGAAACCTTCTGCCTCTCGTGGATCTGAAGTTATTTCCAGAATCCCCAAAGATTCTTCTCCCTGGACAAACAATATGAGCCACCGTTACGTTATAACCTGTCACAGATATCTGTCACAGTGCCAGACGATGAGTTTGCTGTACCAGTTCAGCAGTGTAGTATTTGTGATGACGTTGTTGTTGACATGAAGCTGACGTATGTCCCTGCAAATATGTTTTTCTAACCTGAGACAAGTCCATGTGGGCCGGGCGTTTGAACGTGCTTGACAATAAATAACATAACTTGGTAAATATTTCTACAAGCGGTTCTATTGCTGAGGCAAAGAGGAGACGGCGCCCCTGTCTCGTACCCCTCTGCAAATGAAATTCCTCAGACAATACATTTAGCTGTAGGGTGCTTCTATGATCTTTTTACAGATTCAACTGTATTATAAATGTTTTATCATAGACCTGAAGCCCTGTTGCATGCAAAGGAAAAGTAGTTCTCCCCTCAGGGTCTAACCTTTATGATAAAGAATTCTCCTTGAGCACCAGCTTGAGCTCCGGAGTCGCCTGAACCTGCCCGAGGAATTTCGACTTGAATCTGAAAACCCACAAATGTCAGAATGTAGAATATGAGTAGAGGAAACTAGGAGACAACACAGCTTTTCTGAAGAAATAAATGTTTACATCTGGCTGTTAGTTTGGGGCATATTTCCAGCGTGACAGCGTGGTTGTGGTTTCTGTGCTGAACTCTGTTCTCTCCTTGTGTTCACAGAAGGAACTCACGGAGAAGCAGACTGAGATGGTGAAGACGGTGACGGCGGCGGAGAATGCCATCAACAAACTCCAACTCAACACAGTTTCTATTGAGGTAAACACGCAGGTGATCTCACTGGGTGTCACACGTGTGTCACAACGCTTCATTAAATACCAGTTGGCTGCAGCTATTTTGGGCTTGAGAACCCACCAGCCTGTCGACAGGTTTCCCTAAGGTGTGGGAGGAAATCCATGTTTTTTTGTGGTTGAGGGTGGTGAGGCAACAAAGAGTTCCCTCAATGAGCTTGTAGTCATGTAACATTATCATGTGACCTGTTACATGAGCTTTTGTTATGCAACACTCTTACCTCTCAAAATGTGAAGAATGCTCATTAAATGCAATCCAGAACTTAAAGCACTATTCCTGCAGCATTCGGTGACCGAGGTACGCGGGGTGATCGAGAGCCAGTTCGAGGAGCTGCAGGCGGTGGTGGAGAGGGCCAAGCGGGAGGTGACGGAGATCCTGGAAGGCGAGGCGAAGCAGGCGCTGAAGCAGGCCGAGGGCATCCGTGTTCACCTGGAGCAGAGGTGCACGGAGCTAAAGAAGACACAAGCGCAGGTGGAGAAGCTCTCGAGGAACAAAAACGATGTGGATTTCTTACAGGTAACAGCACCAGGATCAGGTCCGAGATGCCACGGCTTGATCCTCAAGCACAAAGTCATGCGTAAAGGCTGCAACAATCCTCAGTATCTTATTCCTAAATAGAGCTGTGTTTGTTCTGCAGGAGTACTCACAGTGGAAGAAAGAAGCCACTGATATTTCCCTGCCTGGGGTCTACATCGGCCTGATGGACCGCCTGAATTCCTTCAGCCGTGTGATCGTGGACTCCACGCGGGAGCTGTGTGCCATGCTTGTGTCTTCATACATAGAGAAAGTTAAGGAGACGTGCAATAATGGTGAGAAAAATATGCCAAAAAGGATGCTGCCGGGGCAAGACACACTGCAGCACTAAAGTGCAGATGTACAGATAATTGTCTGTCCGGGGCGTGTTGACACATGTGAAGAATTTGTCTTCAGAGTTCAGGCATGCAGGACGAACCACCTGTGTGCTTCATGAGTCACATGAATGTGTGTGTCATGTGAATGAGGTCGCTGACAGAAGCTGAAATACAGAAAATACTTGTTTCCACATGATGCCCTTTTGTGACAAATGAAGACCCATTTTATGCAGATGAATCTATGTATCTATCAGAGAGTGAAATATGTTTTCTTTTGTTGCAGACAAAATGGGAATAAAGACAACAGTTCATGAAATTGTTGCAGCAAAAGCGAACATGTCTAAACCGGATCCAGTGACGCATGCCGACTTTCTCAAGTGTAAGTGTTTTCCATATTTGAATGTGGGCCATCGGGCTGAGGTACTGCAGTCATGGTCCTCGAGCCCATTCAGCTGCTTAGCGAGGCGACTAAACAGGCCCTGGATCAGATAAATCAGGGGTACAACAACTTCCTGAATACAGAAATAAAAACATCACCTTAGACAGAGATATCAATCAAACCTCCAGCCGTCGGTGCATTTTCTGTAAATGTTTATCTTGTTCAAACACGCTGAAGTAATTTCCAGCATGCACTGCACCAGAGGCAGGGTGCACCCTAGACAGGTCAGAACTCTGACTCTAAATAAAAAGTATCAAATAAGAAGTACTTGTTTTGTAGTAAAATGTCCCCAGTGACTCATATGTGACATTTTTAGACAATTAGATTTTACTGTTGTAGCTGCTCCGGGTGGAGCTAGTTGGAACTACTTTATATACAGTCAGCTAGTTTAGTCCAGGGTTTCCCAACCTGGGGGCCGGGCCCCTCTAAAGGGTCACTAGATAAATTTGAGGGGTCGTCAGATGATTAATGGGAGAGGAAGGAAGAAAAAAAGGAACATTTGTTTTCATATTGTAGACTGAAAATTTTGACCTCAAACTGTTTTTTAATGAAACCATCTGAGCGGTTTAGAGGGGAAATGTGTCCTTGGTGGAACTGACAATAACTCAAAAGACATCTGGTTTAATCTTTAACAGTGTGCTGTATCTTAAAAGGTGATCGTGTTTTGAGTGACCTCAGTGGTATTTGCAGTCCTGGCTGTGGTCTTATGTAACACTCAACAACACAAGTAGACTAACACTTTCTCAATCCTTCCTCTCCCAGATACCGCCCATGTGAGTTTCGACGCTGACACAGCTCACAAGTTCCTGCGTCTGACAGAAGAAAACAGGAAGGTGACCAATACCACGCCCTGGCAGCATCCATATCCTGATGTACCCGCACGGTTTGAGAACTGGCGCCAAGTTCTGGCAGCGGAGAGCTTCTACCTGGGGCGGCACTACTTCGAGGCAGACATCAGCGGCGAGGGCACACACATCGGCCTGACCTACAAGAGCATCGACCGCAAGGGCAACGAGAGCAACAGCTGCATCACGGGAAACAACTTCTCCTGGTGTCTCCAGTGGAACGGCCGCACCTTCTCCGCCTGGCACAGCGACGTGGAAACGCCCCTGAATGTGGAGAAGTTCACTCGCATCGGGGTTTATGTGGACTACACGCGTGGCCTCCTGGCTTTCTACGGCGTGGATGACACCATGACGCTCATCCACGAGTACAAGACCGAGTTCTTGGAGCCTCTTTACCCGGCTTTCTGGTTGTCCAAGAAGGAGAATATCGTGGCCTTGGTGACACCAGGGGAGCCCCTGCGGGTCAAAAGCCCCTCTCCTCCCACCTCGCCAGCCACCGGAGCTGTTATTGCGAAAACAGCAGCGTAGCAATGGTTAGAAGTCAGTTTGTCCTCGATTATTTAAGTGACAATCCAACAGTATGAGACAACTGCTGTTTCAAATGTGTGTCTACCAACAACAGACTTCAAATCTGAAACTTTAACGGGATTGTTCAGATTTTTTTAAGTGGGGTTGTATGAGGTACTTCTCTATAGTCAGTGTATTATCTACAGTAGATGGCAGTCGGCGCCCCCAGTTTGGAGAAGCAGGCATCTGTCCCGGCACTGACCCTCAGAGATGTACTGTTGTGGACGGGGCCACCTAAAAGAATCAATATCAGTTTAAATGTATGCTTTATTTAAAATGTTTTCACCGCTTTACTTTGCTGTCATACAGCCGTTTACGATGGGGATCCGAAGCCGTTATATCGCTTTCTTTACAGCCTCCTATGACAAAAAAAAGTAATTTTACCTCGCAGAATATGGGAGCTGCTGGTCTGCCGTTATTTCAGATCTGAACTATCATGTTAAAACACAAAATCACACAATAATACTAACACTGACTAAAAGTTGCTAAGCGTTCATGTCGGTACAGCTGCCTGCTTCTATAAACTGTGGGCGTGCTGACCATCATCTACTGTAGGAAATACACTGACAATAGATAAGTACCTCATACAGCCCCACTTCAGAAAATCCAAACTTTCCCTTTAAGGAAAGAATATGAAAAGTCTTCCATATTAAACCTGTTTACAGAAGCCTATATTTGGGCACAAGTCTTATTTATACTCCTGTGTACGTTTGGGATTTCTGTTACTGTTCATCACAATGTGAATTCAGAGGTGTTCTACATTTTCTGCATGCAAATAAAAATTAGTATCTTCATTTGCAAAGAAAAAAGAAACTGTCTCATTTTGTCCACAGCTTTTACATCCAAGCATCAAATCAACTGGCTCACTTAAGTAATTTGTGGGCTCATTTGGAATTCTGTTATTATGGATTTCTGTGGGAATTGTCTTGTGGATAGACAGGAAATCTGCCACAGGGACCAAAACAATTGGGTGGTTAAACTGGAAAGTAGTTCCGGCTTTTGCTCGACACTGAGAGCATCAGAAAGTCGTACAGTGACGGTTGAAATATTCAAATAAAGTTGATTATACTATTACTGAGAAGTTTAAGGCCCCGAACATATCAGAAACACATGTATATGGAGTTAATGTATAAGTTCAGGTAGAATCTTTTGTCATTACCAGAAAGAGACAAAAATAGGTACAAAAATATGCACAGAGAGTAGAAGTACAACACAGTAAATTAATAAGATTCTAGTTTTGCCTATATTTACGTGCAGTGGGTGCAGTCTCACAAATAAGGATGTGCTGTGTGAACAAAGTTGAAAACTGACTGTAACCCTTTCATGAGGAGATTTTAAAAATGTCTTCATACTTCAAAACAACACTAAAATCATGAAGTTTTCCCACTATGCTTCATTTTCAAAACTGTAGACTGTAAACACTCTAGTAAACTACATGCTGTGCTAAGCACAACACATGTTTCCAAGATCTAAAGAAGCATGAAATCTTATGAATATATGAATTAACATTGTGCAAGTTCCCGTGAAGGTGGCACATTTAAATATAATATAAAATATAAATTAAATTGTAAAACACACAAATGTAAACACAAAAGTAAAAAACACATCAGTCCTGAGATGTATTATGAAAAAATATACAAAGAAACACTCAAATTAAACTAATTATTCAACAAATAAAATAAACAAATGACGTAGTAACGTACGTGGCACGTTTTGGTCAGCTGACCGCCGTGCCCGTGACGTAGGTTCCAACTGAGCATGTAACCCGGAAGAGCCTGCCAGACTTCAACATGATAACAGAAGTAAGTGGCATATTTTAACGTTTTCTCTCTCATCTGCTGCGATGAATGTGGCAGACAGGTAACGTAGCGTCGTCTAACAGCGTGAAACGGCCGTAAAATTAGTTAATCTGCACGAAACGCGCTCCAGCAGAGGGGAACATCTGGCGTGCTAATGTTGCTAAGTCGTTAGCAGGCTGGTTCAGTAGATATTTACATTTTCTACACAGCTGATGTCAACCTAACTAAACTTTAACGTTTCCAAACCCGCACAACGGTTCAGTTTTAACCCGACAAACTTCCGACAACGAGTTTTATTGTCGGTTTTCGTATTGAAACTTCGTCGCTAACGTTAGCTGAAGTTAGCATCGTTATAATCGTCAAACTAATATTTAAACTCGTAAATTAAATCAAATCCTCGGCGACGCTCCTGCTGAGAAACATCAAGCCCCTTTGTTGTATTTATGTTAGTCGTGTTTAAGCAAGCAAGTGTTCTTGATGTCAAAGCATTCAACAGTTAGCAGCTTAAATAAATAGCTGAACACAGAAAAGTGACTGAAGTTGTTCTGTTAGAAATAAAATGACGCTTCTGAATTCTTACAATACTTTAATAAATACTTTATGTTACTGAGAACAAAATATCTCAGAGTGTGTTGCTCATATGAGCCGTGATTAGTCCTTCTTCTACGGTCTTTGGTCCATATGGACAGAAAGCTGAGGCAGAGTCTCTGAGGGTTTAGCCTCTTCCTTGTTGATCCCTCAGGATACCAATGATGAAGACGTGTCTCTGTTCGATGCGGAGGAGGACGCGGGGAAAAGGTCCAAGAAGACGAACATTAAGTAAGTGAACAGAGGACCGGCTGGCTGTAACTGTCCCTCAGTCAGCTGACACACTGAGGTTCATCCTCTTTCCTTCAAAAACTGATTCTGTTTTTAATCTTCCAGTTTATTTTACCAACAAAACACAAAATAACAATAATAATATTTTGAAGAGCTGTGAAAAACAGAGTAGTCCTCTGTACACAATTAAGCTTGTGTGGCAGGCGATAGTGAACTGTGGTGTGTTTTAATGTTTTTAATAGCTTTAGTCCATATTTGCTGAGGGTCTGATACATTATAGTCCTATATGATCGTTAACTGAATATCTTTGAATTTTGGAGTGTTGGTTGGAAAAAATAGGTAAGTTGAACAGTACATCGTTTTGTGCTGTGGGACATTATTATGGGCATTTTTCACTAGGTTCTGGTATATTAATAGAAAATGAAAATAATCATTAGCTGCAGTCCGGCAGTACAGTAATAATTATTCTACCATAGACATGAAACATGCTCAACATCGCATTAAACGTGTAAAAAATCTGTTTCCAGGCATCCGGTGGCCTCCTTCTTCCACCTCTTCTTCAGAGTTACCGCCGTGCTCGTGTACCTGCTCTGTGAGATTTTCAGTAGAAGTTTCATCGCCTGCATGGTTACAATAATCCTTCTGCTCTCATGTGACTTCTGGACAGTAAAGGTGTGACATTTTGCTTCTTTTAAAAGATAAATCTGGAGTCAACAACAGGAGTTGGGGTTACCATGCTGCTGTTAATTCAAAAATATGACGTATGTTTACAGAACATCACTGGGAGACTGATGGTTGGTCTAAGGTGGTGGAACCAGGTGGATGATGACGGACGCAGCCACTGGGTGTTTGAGGCTAGGAAGGTGAGATGCTCCATAGCTTGTTCCATGTTGCTTTGTGCGCTTTGGATTTACAGTAATTGTTATGTCCCACACATGGGTCTTTAACCTTGCATGCTACTGACCTCTTGTACTTGTTTACTGTCAGCAAGCCTTATCGTATTCGCAGCTGTCCTAACTGTGAGAATTTCCTGTTTTCTTCAGGGCACTGGAAAGCAACAAGCGTCGGATTCCGAGTCCCGAATCTTCTGGCTCGGACTGATTGTTTGTCCGGTCCTCTGGGTCATCTTTGCTTTCAGCACCCTCTTTTCCTTCAAGATTAAATGGGTGGTAAGTCTTCAACTTTAAGAGATAAAACTGGCATTATTTTGTAATTTTCTTATTGCCAACAAATCACATAAAAAGACCAAAACCATCACTGTGTTAGTCCGTCTCTCAATACTTGCCGACTTCCCTACCCTGTCTGTGACACTCACATTTGTTGGGCACTATTTTCAGCAGCGGATTAATGAAGGAATACAATATCAGGCTTTGGATAAGCACAATACTTGTCAGTAGAATCAATTCATTGTTGGTTTTGGTCTTTTATTGGGATACATTGATGATAAGAGATATATAGAATATCATCAACCTTTTAACAATGTTCCATTGTCTTCAAATCCTAAATGTGAAACTGTGCCTGTCATCCTCCACACAGCCTGTAGTGATCATGGGTGTGGTGTTGCAAGGGGCCAACCTCTATGGTTATGTGCGCTGTAAAGTGGGAGGCAAGACCAGCTTAAAGAACATGGCTACGAATTATTTTGGACGACAGTTCCTCAAACAGGTGACCGCCGAAGTTTGAGTAAAACACAATGAATTATCTCAATGAATTATCTGTTGTTTCACAAATTCTCACGCGCATCATATTTTCCATCCACAGGCGCTGTCTAAGGAAGAGGAATCGTAGAGTGCAGCTCTGCGAATTGAACACGTTTGCATTATTCTTAATGCTATTATATATATTATTTTAGCAAGTGGATACATAGACGGTAATCTTTTTGGAATATGAACTGAAATAACATTTTCTGACTGATTTTTCTTTTTAATGTAATGTGTGACTCAACCAGTCCCAACAGAGAGTTCACTTTGTTTTCCACAGAGAGGTCTAGCAGCTGTTTTCAATAACCCAGCAATAAACCTTCAGACTTTCTGTGATGCCGTAGAGTAAATGCATGAGTGAAAAAAGGGTGCACGGGTTTGAAATGTTAAACTGACTGTAGTTTGATGTGTCATGTAGTCTCACAGCTCCCTAAGGCCTCTGATTTAGTTTGTGTTTTCATTGCCTCTTAACTTTAATCTTTATACAATTAAATAATGTAGTTTGTGAGAGGTTTTGTACAAACATTTTTGTTTGTATAATAGACAAGGTTGTAAAATGAGTGTAAAGTATTCCAGGAGAGTTGTAAATATGTATGTAAAGAAACTATGTGGAACATCTTCTTTTGTGCTAATACATTTGTAACATTTTTCCGAAACGTGTGGAAGTTTTTATTTATGTAAATGTCGTATGAGTTAAATGTGATTAGTTTTCTTCATTGTTGGCTTGAGGACAAATCAGTGATTTTTATTGTGGAAACTAACATGTCTGAATTAAAAATAAGACATGGAGAAAAAACTCAATAAATACAAAAAACATATATAATACGACCATGAACTGAGATTTTGTTGCAGGTCATTTTTGTTAAATTCCAGCTGTGTTTTTTTTTAATTTGTGTTTTTTAATTAATTGTCCTTGTTTTTATGTCACAACAACAAACAACAAAACCACAAACTGTCTGTCAATCAAGAGGAACAGGTGAGAACCAGCCAAAAAGGACATTTTGGAAAAAAAATTTAAATAAAAATGACCTGCAATGAATCATGAACGTGATTGTGAAAATAAGAGGGGTGAACACACATATCATAATAACCAGATGAGTTTAAAAATTACTTAAGTATCTATTCGTGTTAAATGTTTTATTTATTTAATCCACTTTAGGTTTTTAAATGTTTCTGTATGTTTTGGTCCTTCAGTAAACTACAGCGACCCCCAGCGGTCAGTGTGGCTCACTGCACGTGGCGTCCCGTCAGTTATCGTTGCTAACGGTTACAGTTTCCTCTCGCTGTGAAAACTTGACATGATTATGCAGATTAATTTATTCTTAATTATTATAAAAACGGGTTTATTTATTAGTTTTTACCAACATGGCGTCACTGTTGTTCTTTATACATCCATGTTCGGAACCAGGAAGAGAAACTCGTCACGATGTCGTCACGATGTCGTCACGTTCAATACGTACCGGAACTGGGGAGATTTTAATTTCAAAATAAAACCGATTCATTTCGCACACAGGAAAATGCATTTATTAAGCGTTGTATTTAGAGTCAAAACGCAACACATCAAAGCACACAGATTTATATTTATACAATGGTTTGAAACCTTGAATTCGTTTGTAATAATAAGGACGAGGTAACTGGAAATCTGTACTGGGAGGACATAGATCAGGAAGTAAAAAAAAAAAACAGTTGAAATGTCACGTTTTAGTATAGATATACATACATTCAAAAAAAACTTCTTGAAAAAATAGACCAATTCCTGGGTTACTAATTCCCATTTCCTGCTAGTTATTTTCAGTTCAGTTGTTAATAAAAACAAAGTCCTGACACCTAATTCGTCAGGCGGGTGTTTTACTTTGAAACTCTAACCGGAAACCTCTGTCCTGTAACCGTTAACGTCTCTAGCTCGACATCGTAGCTGTTAGCGCTGCACAACAGTCGCTTTGGGTCGTTGTCGCCTTTTTTATGAGCCGAACCGGTGTGTTTATCTGCTTTATTTCACCGGCGGCCGTCCTTTGATGGGAGTTACCTCCAGGATGATTCCTACGGAGGACGCGTCCGCCAGGAAGCGGGAGATAGAGGAGAAGCTGAAGCAGGTCAGACATGGCTGCAGAGGAAGGAAGCGCCTCAAAGGAGCCTTTTATTTAACCAAAACACTCGCCACGGCGGCCTCGCTTCACGGTCAAATCGTTACTGAAATGTCACTTCCTGTCGACCGCATGACAGAAGTGAGTCAGTGTTTTTTTTCTGTGTGATGTTACAGGAGCAGGAGACGCTGTCATTCATCCGGGAAAACCTGGAGAAGAGCGATCAGCTGACCAAGGGCATGGTAGGATGGACCCCCCCCCACACACACACACACACACACACACACACACACACACACACACACACACACACACACACTCTCTCTAATCTGATCAATACAACACACATCCAGTCTCTGAGCTCAGACTGTCAATCTAGCCCAGGTTTCATTAGTCTAAGTACAATATTGTTTGAGCTAGACCTGCTCAAATGTGGTTTGTATGGGGAGAAAAGCGGTGGAATCTCCCTTTATTTTGTTGTCAGATAAAGAAAAGGGGTTTTAACAGTCTTTAGAGTCTCCATGTCCAGCTGTCACAAGTTTAAATATCGTGCTTTTCACTCTACACCTGGTGTGATGGGGTCTGGTTAGATAAAGATGTGAAATCATCCTTTTTTTATTCTGTTTTCAAAAACAGAAGAAAGGTTTTATAAGTTTAAAACTGGCTGTTAAACAGTTTCCAGAGTCTACATGTTTATTTAGTCCAGGTTTGACAAGTTTAAGTGTCTACAATATGTTTGGATCCAGCTAACCAGGTTGCTAAAACCCAGAGAGGGGATACTGGGAACGTCGGCATTCCCATTACACAAATCTGTCATCTTCTTAATAAGTGTTGAGAAACCAGAGATGAGATACAGGGCGTGACTATAATCTCTTTGGTTGTGAAAGTCACATTTTTGAAGTCATTCTCTCGTTCCTGAAGGTGTCCATCCTGTCCTCGTTCGAGAGTCGCCTGATGCAGCTGGAGAACTCCATCATCCCAGTGCACAAACAGACGGAGAACCTGCAGCGTCTGCAGGAGAACGTGGACAAGACTCTGTCCTGCATGGATCACGTCATCAGTTACTACCACGTGGCCAAAGACACAGACAGGATCATCAGAGAGGGGTGCGGCTGTGGCCTTTTGACTGGTGTTGGTGGATTTTGATCAGATGCAGAAAACATCAGATGTGTCATAATTCTTGGATTTTTGTGTTTCAGGCCGACGGGGCGACTGGACGAGTATCTCGCTTGTATTGCAAAGATTCAGAAAGCTGTGGAGTACTTTCAAGATAACAACCCTGACAGCCCCGAACTCAACACAGTGGTACATTATTAACCTTAGTCTGTATATTTATGTTCTTTCTTAAAGGAATAGTTTGACAGACACTTATTCAGAGAGTTAATATGAAGCTATAATGAGCATCCAGGAACATTTCACATTTACATTTACATCTAGGTTTTGTACAGATAAACAAGATATAAGGTGTTAATTAGTGACCGTAATGTCCAACTTTTCCTTCAAGGTTTGCTACAAAATGATTCTTTGGTTTAGATTCTTTTTAAACATGACAGCCATAGTTACACACTTTAATCCTTGAGATCCTTGAGTGTTACAATTATCATTATTATAATTATTTCTGGCATAGTTTGTCTTTTAACAAATGTAATTGACAGATTTCCATAAGCGTCGGCAAGTCAAGAAGGTGCTGCATGAAACAATAGAGTAAAAGATGAAATAATTTGCACAACCAGTTTAATGTCGTGAGTTTGGTCAAACTTTGACACATTTCAAGAGTCACCAGCTGGTTTATATCGACGTGTTTTTTAAGTGAGAAACAAAATGCAGATCCCCTGAAAACACACAAATGTTGTTGGTTTTTTTTGCAGAAAGCGCGCTTTGAGAAAGGCAAAGAGCTGCTGGAGGCTGAGTTCCGCAGCCTCCTGACCCGCTACAGTAAACCGGTTCCCCCCATCCTCATCCTGGACGCCATCAGTGTAGACGACGAGCTGGAGGTCCAGGAGGAGGTGGTGCTGGAACACCTGCCTGAAGCCGTGCTCCAAGACATCATCTGCATCGCCGGCTGGCTGGTGGAGTACGGACGCAACCAGGGTACGGCTTTATTTTGTCAGTCGGTTGTAGCCACATCCTGCCCACCGCTGCTGCTCTTTACTGCTCCTCCTCAAGCTTTCTTTACCATGAGCTTTTTCTCTTTTTTGCCCTGTGAGTTTGTTTGTCTGGAGTGAAAACAGAAAATATCTGTTCTATAATTACTCTGTGGAGATATGATGCATTGTGAAAAATCAGTCTAACTGCCAGCGCTGTCAAAGCAGCATCCATCTCAGAGGCTTCCACCTGCACCACTTTAACAGCTTATTTCCTCTGTGAAGCTCTTAACTTAGAAAGTCAGATCAGGTCCAGAGTGTCTCACTATCATCCGGTCAGAGGCAGCGGCGAGAATGAAACACACTGCCCACGGTGTGGAGAGAAAGTTAAAGTCTGTAGGCATGCAAGTGACCCCAAAAGGCCATTTAAACTTTGAGCTCAACTTGTGGTAAATATCTAAAAATAAGTCTTAAGTTCTGTAGCAGAAATAACTTCTGCTCCGTCAGTCAGATGTTATTGATCAGCAGGGAGGCAGACTGTATTTATTAACCTTTGGAAAAATGGCAGTGCAACCAGTTTGATTCATTAGAGTATGCATCAGTGTGCACCATCATATAAATGAGTGCACATGCACACCACAATCAATCACACGACATATCAGAATATAAGTGTTAAGTATTGTTAATGTTAAGTCACAGTCTGTTGTAATATTTTGTTAATTTGTCCTCATAACTCAACAATAATTTACTCTGATAAATAAAATAAAAATGCAGTAAAACTATCGTAGTTGGCAATTATAAGGCTAAATTAGCAATAATCTGGTATAAGTAGTTCAGTGCCTTTCTCAACTGTTTTGAATTAATAAAGTACTAGTAAGAGATTTTTTGCATAAATATTTAAAAATACAGTTTAAAGGCCCTTTAATGTAAATAACTTCAGTTAATTCCTGGTTTTCATTTGGAAACGGCTAATTGAAGCTTTTTATTGTGGCCTCAGTAGCTCTGATGATTTCCACCCCTGTCAGTTAGATGATGGATGAAATTACTGAGTGTTTTGTCTTCAGTAGGAAGCAAAGGGCTTCGAGCCAAGAGCCACTGACAGGGTCGGAGAGCTGCACTTACACAGTTTGCTTTGTTGACAATAACAACAATATGATTGAAAACTAAGTGTATAAAGTGCGAAATCAACAATATTATGCATAAATACAGCACAAATACAAGACAAATGACTTACAAAATTAAATAAGAACACGGAGATAAGACTAATTTAAGTATGTTACACAGTGAAAAAACTGACTCACTAAGAAAAACAGGAGCATTAATTACATAATTTAACAGAAACTTAAAAATGTGTTCAACCTGAGGGAGTCCTCAAGCTTATTCCACCCATGGTGGGTAGTTTATTAAGGATGGCTTTATAAATTTAAAAAAGACGTCGTTCCCTCTGAGTGATAAGTCATGTCCACCCTACTTCCTCGTAGAGGATGGAATAAGTCTCTAAAACTGTCCCCTGTAATAAATCCATATGAATAAATATAGAATATCACCCGCCTCGTGCTGTTGTGTTCTCTCTCTCCCGCTGCAGATTTCATGAACGTCTACTTCCAGATCAGGTCCAACCAGCTGGATCGCTCCATCAAAGGCCTGAAGGATCACTTCCGCAAGAACAGCGCCTCCTCCGGGATCCTCTACTCGCCCGCCGTCCAAACCAAACGCAAGGACACGCCCACCAAAAAGGCTCCGAAGAGACCAGGTCAGCAACAGACGCGCCCGCTCAGACTAAATCCATCATCACCGCACTTCAATCTGCAAGCCCTCTTTTATAGATTACTCAACAAATAGGCATGATTATTAAATCAAAGCACCTTTCAGCACACAGAAATCCACATCTTCACCACGCTGATTAGATTACCATCCAGCCACATTATTCTGTTTCAAGTATCCGCCACGATCTCTCATATTATCCCGTAGAGCTCTTCCACCCCACACTGTGTTTCCCTGTGATTTTACAGTCGGCTCTAACTAATCCTTCATCCTTTCCTCTTTCATAATCCCAATGTTGTGATGACAGTCTACATCCCAGGTAAACGGAAAGCTTTAGTGTGTGCCTCGCGCTTGCTTCTGTCCGTCGTTTGCCACATTTCACGGCAAATAAGTGACAGCATGAGTTTGTTTAGCAGCGAGACGTAGGACCGTAGGAGTTTATTGGAGAGGTGTCGTAGGTTATTTTCAGTACAGATGTGGGCCTCTGGTTTCACAGCGGTTTGTGCTGCTGGAAACTGCAGCGACGGTACGAAAAAAGAGACCGAAAAGGTGGAATTGATTAAAAATAATGAGCTGTGTGGCTTCTCCCTGTAGCGGCTGAATCAGCTGCTTGTATCATTAACCCTCATCTGAGTTTAACAGAACTGTGTTGAAGTCCATCAACCTTAAAATAAGTTTAAAATGAATAAAATCTACTTGCACAGTGTATGTAAGTTTATGTCACAATAGTTGGGCGGCAACTAACCATGACTTTTATTATCGATTCATGGTTTTCATGATCTTAAAAATAGTCCTAAAACTCAAAAGTTATTCTGTTTAAAATCAGAAAAGACAAATAAAACGAGAAATTTTCAGTAAGACAGCATGAAAAATAAATGAAATTTGTATCCTGCTGGTTCATTTTGTGAAGCAGACGTCGCCACCGTGAAACTAGAGGCCGCAGCGTTTTCAGTGTTTGTGTAAATTAGCTGTGCAGAGTGGATGTGTGTGCCGTGTCGGGTGTGTAACAGCTGCAGGACGCGTTGATCAGAGGAGTTAAAACAGCTGATGAGCTGTTTAAATGATGAAACATAACATTTTTTGACTTAATCTTTTGTTGAATTTGAATGAACTCCATCAACGTGCGCTCACAGCTTGTGCTGCAGTGTCGTAACAAGATGTTTACAAGAAAAATGATGTTATTCAAAGAGTTAAAGAATTAGTTAAGAAAGGTTTTCTGGCAGTGAACAAGAGGACAGATGTGTGGCTGTAGCTGTTGTAGCTGCAGTGTAACTTGCTCTAATAGGTGGCCCAATCTAATCTGCATTAAAGCCCCAATAATCAATACATTTTCCCGTATTAACAAGTGACTGTGTGTAATGTGAAAGGGCTTGTTTGCTCTTTTGGCTCATAGTTTTGGTTTTATGGAGCCTGACTGTACGGTTCAGCCTCGGCAGGTCTGAGAAACCCACAGCAGACAGTCCAAGATAAAATCCAACAGCAGGTTGTATTTTCAAAAGTATTTTGGTGGTCTTACAGATGTCTACTGTCTGCCTGGAATGACAAAACATTTATTCTGGACAAAACCAACATTTTAATTAAGTATTTATTCAGACTGAGCTGCTGTAGTTGGTGGAAATGTTGGATTTAAACGTTGTTTTCCTCCCCGGGCAAACTGATTCTTGTTGGACTTGTAGGACTCTGTCAGATCTTGAATATACCTTCTGAAGATGCAACCCACTGCTGGCTAACAGGTCAGATGTTCGCTGCATGTGTGAACAAGAAGCAGTTTGCTAAAAGCGATAACAAGCCGGAGTTCTTCGACCACCTAGTGGCAAAAAAAAAATAAATGAATGCAGCTTTAAGTGTGCTACCTGCTAACTAACTCACTAACCAAGCTCACACATTGTGTTTTAATCCTGACAATATGAATGTACTGTAGATTTTGCCTGTCTAAACCATGTAACCAAGAGTTATAGTAATATTAGAAATCTTAATGCTGGATATGTTAATTGTATTAACTGTGATGGCTGTTCTGTGTTTACATCTGACCTAACCTGTTTATTCTGCTCCTACATGACCGCGGGCGCCGTGTGTTTGAGCACACGTGTGTCCTGGTGTGTTTTCATGACGTAGCTGTAGCCGCTCTGTCTCTCGCCTGGTCATCCTGTTGTGTACCTGTGGTGCTAGGCTGTTCCCCCCCCCATCCCCCCTCCCTCCCCCCTACACATACAAACCTCTGCTGCCTGTCTCGCTGGTGGTGTCTGTGTTTCATCACTCACTTCCGAGCTCTCCCCTCTTCTTCTTCTTTCTTCTTTCTTCTTTCTTCTGTTTCTTGGCTGTCTGGACCTCGCTGCCCCCCCTCCTCTGGACTCTATCTCTGTGTTTATGGGACCAGGGACCATTCGCAAGGCTCAGAACCTTCTGAAACAGTACTCACAGCATGGGCTGGATGGGAAAAAGGGGGGCTCTAACCTCACTCCTTTGGAAGGTAACGCACCTCGGTCTTCTCTTCGGTGTCTGTTTCTGCCTCCTTGCTGTCAGTGTGCCGGCGTTATGTTGTGCCTCCATGTTGTTTCTCCTTCAGAGCAACAGGCACACATAAATCTACAGTCACAACAGCTTTAAAGTCATGCAGATGATTATTAATGAATCAATTATATCCAATTAATCCTGGAAAAAAGGCAGCTAAATATGCTCACATTTATCTTCCAGCCCTACATGAGGCCAAATTATATTTAAGTGGTTAAAACACATTCATCCAAAAGCACTTATCACTGTTAAATAAGTATATTAGCACATTAACTATAATATCTGGTTATACTTTGTTGTTTGTTTTTTGTATTTTTCTCATTTCTGAGGTGTTTGGAGTAAATTCTCCAGAATCAGCAGCAAAAGTCTTTTTTTTAGAGCCATCATGATAAAAGAAATCCATCACTTCAAAATGTATTGTTACTTCAGGAGAAAATTCACCTTGCAGCAGGCATTTAAAATACAGAAGACATCAAGTTTATTAATACGTTAAAAACAGATAGACATAACACCCCAAAACCCGCATTAGAAGTACTCATTTTAATTTTACTAAATGCATTTGTTATTATCGGCGAATCTCACAAATATATTTTCAGCTACTTGTTTAGTCTATTAAATTTAAAAGAGAATAAATGTGAAAAAGAGTCCGAGATGATGTCTTCAAACTAGATTAATTTTCTGCCGATTAAGTAATTGACAACACAGAGTTAAAGGCACTCGTAGAGTTTTTGTTACAAAAAAAAAATCATCTTTGAAAGTGTTTTTATGAAGAAGGAAATGTATTCAACATGTTTGTTGGACCTTCATTCAGTTATTCCAACATAACTTTGTTCAGGAATATCCTGTGGGGGTTGGAGAAGGGCATTCTGGGGAACGTAGGAAAGTAGAGGACAACAAATCAGCTTGCAGGAAAGTAATATAAAATATAAGAAAACTGCTATTTAACAGCGTCAGAGTGTGAACGGATGGGATTGAACCTTCAAAAGCTGCAATGAGTCAAAAGCTGTTGTGCCGTTTTTCTCTCATGTAGTTGAAACACACACTGACTAACTTACATAAGAGTCACACACACACACACAAAATAAACCTCTCTGGGCACTTTCGGCCCCGCGTTCGACTTCGGTGGGCGTCCCCTGCTTCCTCCCCCCCGCTGGGTTCTTGGTGGTGGTCAGTACAGATGTTCCAGGTTCAGGTTTGCCCCTCCCCTATCCCACCTCTGGCCTAGTCACGACCCCGGTGGTTTGACTAGGCCTGTGTCCCCGCTGCCCCCACCCACCAGGTCACGATCACGACCCGCGGGTCAAACTCCACTCTGACGCCCTGACCGAGAAGCACGGGGCCGCCGCAGGTGAGTGACGGGAACACGCGGGAAACAGAAGGAACAAAACAGGCTGATCACACATCTCATTTTCTTTTACCAAACACCAACACCTTGATCTGAATACACACACACACACACACATGTACTCAGCAACTGCTTTTTGTGAAACATCTTTCTGTTCACCGGCTGACTGGCTCTTTCCCCCGCGTACCTCTCAGGAAAAGACGACGTGCTGGACATCGAGATCGACTCGTACATCCACTGCATCAGTGCCTTCGTGAAGCTGGCGCAGAGCGAGTACGCGCTGCTGGCCGAGATCATCCCCGAGCACCACCAGAAGAAGACCTTCGACTCCCTCATTCAGGTCAGACAGAGAAGCTGATGGACATTTTAACTGGAGCCCAGGGCCTCCAACTGATGAACAGTCTTCCTGGTCATCACGCCAAAGTGTTGCTTACTGAAAGTAGTTTATCTGGTTCTGTCAAATCTCATCGAGTCCACAAACTTTGACTTGATTTTACCTCCTTGTTGTGAAGAATTTGGACTCCAAATGTATCAAACGCTTCTAAAGAGCATTATGTTTATTATTATGTTTAACCTGCTGCCTGTTCCCTCGTCTGTCCACAGGAGGCGCTGGACAACCTGATGCTGGAGGGAGACAACATCGTGTCGGCAGCTCGCAGAGCCATAATGCGCCACGACTACTCAGCCGTCCTCACCATCTTCCCCATCCTCAGACACCTGAAAATGAACAAGTCTGAGTTTGACTCAACACTGCAGGTCCACAGTTCTCTTCTGTAGGAGTGAGAGAACACACTGCATAAAAATAATCTTTAATTTAATTACGTTGAATTGTTTTGACCGCAGGGAACGGCAGCGAGCACCAAGAACAAGCTGCCGACACTCATCACCTCCATGGAAACTATCGGGGCCAAAGCTCTGGAGGAGTTTGCAGACAGCATCAAGGCGAGTTGCTCACATGTTAATCTGTGTCACCAATCACTGATCACTCATCCGGTAGTTAATAGTGCTGAATTCTCTGTCGTCTGACCACAGAATGATCCTGATAAAGAGTACAACATGCCCAAGGACGGAACGGTCCACGAACTCACCAGCAACGTAAGCGAGCTCTCCCACTTCTGTTGCGTAACATCCCCCGATTTGTTTGCTATCTCTGCACTTCAAACTCATCACCTTCTCCACCGAGGGCTTTGCTGTTTGTCCGTCTCCGGGGGGATCGAGGCGGTCTCCACGGGAACGGACAACAGGGCCGAGCGCAGCGTCTCCATTTTAATGAATGAGCCGAGTCGATGCTTACCTTGACCTCTCATCCCGCAGGCCATCCTGTTCCTGCAGCAGCTGCTGGACTTCCACGAGACAGCCGGAGCCATGCTGGCCTCACAAGGTACAGCCCCCCCCCAGCAGGCCCTGCTGGCGCTTGTTATCTTAGACCCCCTGCTGCCCCGCTAGGCTGCTACGATGCTGCTTCCTTATGAGTTAATATCAGCGGTGGTCCCTGTCAGAAGAGGGTCATCTGCACTTTTTATTCTGTCACAAAGTGTTTGGACAGTTATATGTTGGTTGGAAATGAAATTATGAGGTTAAAGTTTTGACTTTCAGCTTGAATTTAAGGGTGTTGTCACTGAGTCTCCACCGTGACTCAAATGTAGGCGATCACAAGCAGCAGACGTGCACATTCTTCTCTTCTGCTGCAGACAGAATAATGGAGTCAGAGCGTTTTAGTTCAAATCAGTAAATACTTCTTTAATGTCATACTGAAGTACGGAGCTAAAACGAGTAAACGTTTCACAGTCCAAACACACTGCACGGTGTTTGTGCTGCTTGAATCCAGACGGACGGGCTGTGTTAGAAGATTACTGATGCATGAGGGGGACAGATGGTGTTTGGGTGTAGAGAAAAGGATCAAATTCACAAGCTGTGTGGCCCAGCAGCACCAATCCAACACCAGCACAGGTTTCCGAGTCTCTCCCCTGACTCACTCTGCCACTTCCTCCGACGTGTCTTCACCTTCACCCCCCTCTACCTTTCCTTCTTCCCTCCAAGTGCAGCTTCAAATTGCTTTATTCTCTCCTTTCAGAGGGAGCCTCCGTCGATCGCAGCCTTGCCTCCCCTCCTTTTCGTGATCTTTTCAAACCCTCGACCCCTCGCTGCCTGGCTGATGACTGTTTGCTTACTCTGCACTAACAAATCTTTTCTAACCTTTTTGCACTTGTGCCTCTTTTTCTCTTTCTCTTCTCTTTTGCCTTGCCTCGACCCTTTTAGTACTGGGGGACACTTACAATATACCTTTAGACCCCCGAGGTAAGCAAAAGACCGTGTGTAGGCCTCTGATGAGCAGTGGTGGAAGAAGTGCTCTCATCTTTTACTTCAGTAAAAGTACAAATACTCTGTTACAAGTAAAAGTCCTGCATTCAAAGTCTTACATAAGTAAAAAGTATTAGCAGTAATTTGTAAGAGTACTCATTAAATGTACTTAGTTACTTTCCACCACTGCTGATGAGTTTGATTCTGAATGTTGTGTGTTTTTTAAAGTTGTTTTCATGCAGATTCTTGAATTTATAATTGCAGCTAATTATTCCAGACTTCTTATCACGAGACACTCAGCCGCGACGTGCTGAAGTGCAGGTTGAAATAAAATACTTTTAAATGCTGCCGAGGGAACCTGAGTGCTCCCACTGTGATTAATACTTATCACCACGAGAGGAGGTTGAGTAGAGACGTAGATTTCTAGAGAAAACGATAGAAGTGTTATTAGATTAAATGAAGTAGTAAAACTCAGTTATGGGTTATTGAGTAAGTAGATCCTATTCGTGCTTAACGCTGCCTGTGTTTTTTTCCAGAGACGAGTTCATCAGCGAGCAGCTACACCTCCGAGTTCAACAAAAGGCTCCTCAGCACTTATATATGTGAGTGTGTAAGAAGTCTGCTCCTCTGTACTGTGAAATGTCTGCGTTCTGTTGTGGAGACTGATGGAGGAGTTTTCCCTCTCAGGTAAGGTGCTGGGGAACCTGCAGCTCAACCTGCTCAGCAAATCCAAAGTGTACGAGGATTCGGCTCTGAGTGCCATTTTTCTTCACAACAACTACAACTACATCCTCAAGTCGCTGGAGAAGTGAGTTCTTTCCTCTCATACATCCCCGACCTTCATGTGCTCGCATGAATTATCTGTGTAGGTGAACAAGTTTGTAACCAATGGGATGATTTGACATACATCCATTAGTTTCTGACGGTACATTGACTTGTGTAATCTATGAATGAACGCAACCTTTTTGTTCACCGATGAATAAGAACAGCAGTGATGCAAAGTGCAGTTCTGTACTTGAGTACAATTTTGGGGTACTTGAGTATTTACATTTTCTGCTACCTCAAACTTCTGCTCCATGACATTTCGGAGGCAAATATTGAGCTTTTCCACTACATTGATTTTAAATCTTTAGTTACTTTGCAGATAAGGACAAACAAACAAAATAAATGAGGATGTATTAATATAGATTAAACTACCCATCAGGATATAAAGTAATTAAAATCAGCTCCACCTTTACCAGTATGTCCTTTAAGTGAGTGAATCTGTCCAGTTTATAAACTTCTAGATGTCTCACCTGTGAATGTCTGCAGGTCTGAGTTGATCCAGCTGGTGACGGTGACTCAGAAGAAAGCTGAGAATTCATACAGGGAGCTGATAGAGCAGCAGATCCTGATGTACAAGAGCAGGTAAAAACATTAAAAACATTATGTCCTTTACCTCGGCGATGTTCACCGTTTTTACCTGACATGTTTGATTCTGTCGTAGCTGGTTCAAAGTCACGGAGCACCTGACGGACAGGAACATGCCCGTCTTCCAACCTGGCACCAAGGTCAGAACTTTATTATCTTTCACTCCTGGAGAAAAAGAGTATAAGTGTCAACTTTAACACACCTGTATGATTTTTGGCACTGGAGAAAAGTTGATAGTGTGCCAGCTGAGCAGAGGCCCAGTGAAGGGGGGGTGCGTCTCCTACACGTACATAAATTATAGCTTTGAATGGTCACACTGACCTGCTCAATTTCTGCTAAATTGAGAGAAATTTGGTGAAGAATCTG
This sequence comes from Lateolabrax maculatus, assembly GCA_031216445.1. Classification (NCBI taxonomy): domain Eukaryota; kingdom Metazoa; phylum Chordata; class Actinopteri; order Acropomatiformes; family Lateolabracidae; genus Lateolabrax; species Lateolabrax maculatus. Next base: position 2,160,738 of record CM062200.1, on the reverse strand, counting down.
ATTTTTACATGTTCTTTCACCTTTTGGAGACTAAAAACACGGATCTGACCATCCAAGGACCCAGTAAAATATTTCAAAGTTATCTTAAGGTCTTTAAAATATAGACATACTATATTTAAAAAATCCATAGAAAGTGCTTCAATTTCATACTAAATGGATCCATGCCACACCAATGTAACTGAAGTCTTTCCTTCCTCCAGCTGAAAGATAAAGAGCGACAAGTGATAAAAGACAAATTCAAGGTGAGCTCAAAGTTCAAATACCTCTCAACAAAACGAATCCTCGAAAAATTCCACGCTGTCCTAACATGAAAGCACAAACCCAACCTCTCTTCTCCTCTCAGGGTTTTAACGACGGGTTGGAGGAGTTGTGTAAGATCCAGAAGGGCTGGGCCATCCCCGACAAAGAGCAGCGAGACTTCATCCGGCATGCTCAGAAGAGGGTGGTGTCGGACGCTTACAGGGCCTTCCTGCAGAGGTGAGCACATCCAGAGGGTTTAAGTTACTAATTCAACTCAAAAACATCCCTGATAGACGTAATTACCTTTGAGATAATATGTTTAGTACATTAAGTGTAAAGGTGTGTTTACACAGACTGCACAACGGCTCAATTTTGAATTGCACGCTTTGTGTTAAAGCGTAAAGTCTGTTTTCAGCCTGTTGTCTAATACTTACCAGATAAATGGACATTTTGAGTTTTTGTCACATCCTTGTAGCAGTCCCTTTGATATCAGGGTGCTTTCACACGTTAAAACGAACTCTGGTGAAGTTAGAGCACTTTGTTTAGTCTCTATGACTTCATGTTCACAGTTCCTGGTTCGTTTGTAGAACTAAAAGGCAACACTGTGCATTTTTCACAGGTGTAGAAGCACTGTCAATTTCCATCCAAATGTACCACAAATTGTAACCAAAATTTGAGAAAATCAGCAAAAGCAAATGCTAATTAATGCGAGTTTCCACCAACAACCGTTTTGGTAGGACGACGTAATAAAAAGAACGGCAGTCAAAACTCAAAGGGTGAAAAACATTGTAGAAAAATGATATTTCTGTTTGTTTAATGTTTGTGAGGAAGGTTACAGTCTCCTCACCGCTCCACACAGATCTTTTTATCTGCAAATTAAAAATGTGCATAAAAACAGGCGGATAGAAACAGATCATACACGAGTGGAACTAAATTTAGGATTCAATAGCCGGTTCCTGCGATCAATCACAACCGACTCCCTTCACACTGACCATCTTTCTCTGTGCTTCATCCAGATGCGCCAACATCTCTTTCACCAAGAACCCCGAGAAGTATCACAAGTATCGACCGGAGGAAGTGGAGGAGATGATAGAGAAGCTGTTCGACACGTCCGCCTGAGCTGCAGCTTTGATCGACGCCGACTCACGATGCTCACTGAACACATCTCGCCCCGAGCAAAACACGAGCTCCTTCAACAGCAGAGACCCTCTCCTCACACTACTGTCGCCCTCGTTGTGTCTGATGAAGGTTTTGTACAAAGATATCAACTTGATGTATTTATGTAATTTAGCCGTTCCAGCTTAGCATTTCAAACAAATAAAGGGAACTCTGAATTGGCTCGGGGCGTAATTTGTTTTGTTGATGGCAATTTCACAACAGCACAGAGCGGATAATTAGACTGACATAACTCACAGAGCCGAACACAGTGTTTGTAATTTGTTATCCAATTTTGAATCACAGTGAATGCCCTTTTTTTTTCAGTTTGGACACACGGTGAGATGTTAGTCACCACATAAGAGCGTTGGTTTGAATAAATAACATCAGGAAAAGCTGCTCTTTTCTGTACCTCAGTGCAGAAAACACGTCATTAGAGCCGGCAGCATTCAGATCATGTGCATCCTAATGAGCATTCAAGTGCTTCTCTGCAGGAGAAACACTTGAAAAGCTCCTGAGTAAGACGTCGTCACCAGATGTGACCCTCGCTCAGAGGAGTGTGCATCAGTAGTCGAGGTTGTTACCGAGTGCGATGGGCTTATTTACCTGACGGCCCAGGAGTTGTTAAAGCTGCTATAATCGATATCTTGTCATTTACAATGGTTCACATGACTACGTGTATGTGAAAGCTGGACTGTAACTGAGTACATCAACTGGAGTATTTCCTAAACCAGCACAAGGACTTTAATAGTTCAGCTTTATTAGATGGCACTAGAAATTTAAGGCCAGGTATCACAGGATACATTCATCATAATGTAAATTTCCATAAAGCACTTATGTTCACTGTTATATCATTTATGCCAGGAAGAGCACGATTTGTTAACATTTATGTTAATTAGTATCGACTAAAATTAACATTTGTGAGGAAAAGGGATTATACGGTTAACCCCAAGTCCTCTGAGCTCCTTTGTTTCCCTCTAAACCGTCATTCGATCATTTACAACAAGACCAGGGTTCATAGGATGATGTAAACACAAAACACCATTCAAAGAAGTGAAAACACACGTATATAATAGCGTCAAATTAAAGCGTTACCGTGTCTGTCTGCGGTGTTTCCTGATTATAAAATGAGTTGTCGCCTTTTCGGATTGTAGGTAAAACAAACACACAAAAAACTGGGCAAACATTATTTTATGGTGAGCAGCTGGCTCACTTCTGAAGGATTGGACATTTCTCCACTACTTTTCATCACCGAGGCAACCAGACCATGTGAACATGTTGAAGTTGGGTTTCCTTGGTGATGAAGAGTGTCGACCTTGTGCTGAGGTTCGGGAGAAAATCACGAAGCTGCTGAGAAACCTTTGTGTCCTTATGTTAAATGTTCATCTCAGACTTGAAAACAGCAGTTTGACAAAACTTTGTCCCTGATACGACGACAGGAAGTCGTACAGGGGGAGATCGAAGAAACGACAAGTCAGGCTGAGCTCGTTCGGAGAATTTATTTATCCGTCTAAGTAGTGCTTGATGCGTTTAAGTATCACAAAGACTGATTAAAGAAACATTTGTGGGTCTGGTGAACATAAGGATGATAAGACTTATAAATAAGATTGATACTGAAAACTGATTATGTAGAATATATGCTGGTGTAAAACAGGCTCAACAAAACATCAAAACCAATATAAATGTTGTTTTTTCTGTTATTTTGATTTACATCTGGCTCTTTACTAAAGGTAAGACTGCTTCAATGGTTTTGGTGGTTCAGTTTTGATGAGCAAGTGTTTATTTAAAGATGCATTCATGGATGTTTTAGGGGCAGCAGGACATGCTGTCAACACAACACTGATATTATCACCATGTAAAGCTGTTCTACCAAATGTGTTAGTTCCCCTTTTACACATCCAGCAGACGTGGAGCCGTTTTGTTGTTTTGAGTCATGTTTTTGAATTCAAGTCCAATATTCACTGTTTTAGTTCTTTAGATGCTAAATGCTCCACTTTGGATGAATTCAGATTTTAATCCAAAACTGTAACCAAGAACCTACATCCACAGACATCTCACAATATGCACAGCTGGTGCGCTACACTTGATTTACTAAGTCCTGAAGTCAGGAATCTTTGTTGTACTTCACATCTGCAACATGGATTTATTACTTCAACCACTCTTATTATGCTCTGTACACCACAATAACACTCTTGGCATGCATGAAAACACGAAGGAACTTATAAATGTATCTCACATTACAGTAACAGGTCAATTTTATGTTCAGTGACATTACGGCAGCACTTTCTCTCATATATAATCAACATAAAACACTGAGGTTTCCAATGACAATAAATCATCATGCAGCATATTTTCAAAAAGTCAAAACCACTAAAGACTTAACATTGAGGCGTGTTGGAGGTATCTGTACAAGACGCTGAATTGGTAACACAAAGGGACGAATCATCAGATATGCAGAAGCGACTGAAAATCTGTCCGGCTGGTTGCATAACACCCCGACAGTCCGACACCACCCACTGCTCCTCAGGCAGCTTCCAGACGGATTCTGCACCACAGAGCATCTTGATGAAACGCTCATCTGAGTGACTAAACTGTGGTGAGTCACTCCTCCTACAAACGCTTCACCTTTCGGGTCACAATGATGACCTACACGTTGCTCTTTATCTTCATTTAAATGCTTCTTCTTAAAAACACATTATTTTGTTGTGATTTTTGATATTTAATTTCATTTATTTTCATTTGACTCCTTTTTTTTTTCCTGACTTTATGTCTTTGAATAAACATTTTTTACTGACAGTATTGTACTCTAATTGTACAGTCAGTGATTACAATAGTGGCAACAGCCCTTTAATTAATGTCTACATTACTACTACATGTCCTGCAGGACTCCAGTGATTGTGGGATTTCCAAGAAAAGTACTTCAGTATCCGGCCAACCATAAATAAGTCGGGTGGAGAGGATTAGTTGAATCATATACAGTTCTGCACATTGTGGCGTTTAGAGCAGCGTCCACGTGTTAATAACACGTGCACATGACACCGATCAACGTGCTGTTGTCCCATTAAAGCATAAATCTTTTGCATTTGGCCGTGAACTAAATTACTGGACAAAGTTTGACCTGATAGTGGCGCTGGAGGAAAAAGTCACTATGGTTATTATAACTCATCCTGAGGGGAACATGAATGTGTGGACCAAGTTTCAGGACCATCCATTCAATAGTTGTTTCATTTCACTCAAAATCCCAAAAGTCAACATCATGGCGGTGCTAGATTAGATTTTTTACTGGATAATTGAGGACTTATTCTTTAAAGATTACTTTTTTGGGCATATTTGACGGTGAGAAGCTGACAGGAAACAAAGCTTTGTGGCGTGCGCTGTAACCATTCTGCCACGGAGGCGCTCTGGATAAGTGGAAACTTTGAGGATCACTAAAGTCATTAGGAGCGAGCCTCTGGGGACCACAAATATCGGCCACAATGTTGTGGCAAACCATCCGATAATTTCTGGGACATCTCGCCAAATAACAAAAACCTTGAGGCGGCCATTGGAGGAAGAGTCAGCGGATCAGCAAAGTCAGTCTGCTTTTTCCTCTGGGGATCATGGAAGTCTGTACCCAAACTGGGCAGGTATGTACTCTGTCTTTAGGTCGGGGGGAGAAAGTGAAGTAGGTGCATTCCTTGATTCATCAATCTGTGTCATCTGCTGATTTCTTCTGTCAATAATTCAGTGGAGGCAGCCTCTTTAGATTTTCCGTCATCCTGTCCTGAGTCTTCCTCGCAGTCTAGATGTTTTTAGTTAATACTTTTGGGACATCATGTCATCTACAGATGGTTTCTGGGTACGTTCGTAGTCCATAATGTTCAGCTGGCTCTTCCTCTCCATCGTGTGGTCCGGTTCGAGGCCGTCGTCTTCAGTTGGACATCTCCACGCTGCTGACCGTGTTCACCGCCTGGACGACGTGCACCTTGTTGACCTCCCTCGTCCTCAGCGAGCAGCTAAACACCTTCCTGAAGCCCTTGCGGAAGTGCTTCGAGACGAGCGCGTAGACGATGGGGTTGAGGCAGGAGTTGGTGTAAGCCACCAGGTGGGAGAGGATGCGCAGGACGTAGGTGGTGTGGTTGAGGGGGAAGCGTCCGAACCACATGCAGAGGATGACCACGTGATGGGGGAGCCAGCAAAGGCAGAAGAGAGCGGCGACGATGATGATCATCTTGGTGACCTTCCGCTTGGCCCGCCTCGACTCGGACATGTCCTTCACGGGGTCCACGCTGGTCCACAGGTATCGGATGGTGCGAGCGTAGGTGAGGCCCAGCACCAGGACGGGGACGAGGTAGCCGAAGACGAAGGTGCACACGTCCATTATGATGCGTGGTTTGGACTCCCAGGCGGGAATACACACCACGGTGCCGGCCAGGTCCATCTGCGTGTAGTAGCTGAGATACGGCCCTGAAAACACCAAGGCCAACGCCCAAACCAGGCAAATGGTGTTGAGGGCGTTCTTTGGTGTTCTCATCTCCCTGGAGCGCAGTGGGTAGCAAATGGCTAAATACCTGTAAGAGCAGAGGGAAGACATGTGACCCAGACGCTCCTTACTGAAAGGCACCAAGCATCACAGGTGATGGGGGAGTGGCCAGACATTAGATTGCTGTAGTTTGCTTTTTTTGCTTTTTTTCTGAGAGTAATTTGTAGATTTGTCGAGGTTTAGGCACAAACACAGCTTGGCTCGGGTTAAAGAAGTATTTATTTAGGGTTAGGAGACCCTCGAATGATTGTATTTCATATTAAAATGACCATCTAATGAAACTACTGGAGCTATCTGTTGATGATTTGGGTTCAAACCAGACATTTCTAGGGGCAAACTTTAAAAAACTACATTTTAACATGAACTTTCTCTACTTTGCTGGGAGCCGATGTTACAACTGGAACAACCATGTAAAAAAAAAAAAAACAGGATGCAGGAAATGGATGAGTCCAATCACACCGATCTGTCTGTGACATCCAGCTGTTCCAGTGTGTTGATGTGTAAACCAGCACACGAAGTGAGCCTGGCTGCCATTGATTGGTATGTTTGTTTGTCTGGGCTTGTCAATCACTACTGAGCTGAAGGAATGCATTTAATGTCCCCGATTCAGGAATTAATTAGTTTTACAGCAAAGACTTGACGTGATGAGAACAAACTACATTTTTACAATAAAACCTTTAAAGTGGACAAACGCAGTGATGGGATGAAGTCTCTCTCTCTCTCTCTCTCTCTCTCTCTCTCTCTCTAACAACGCCCCTGTTGAGATCAATTCAATCAAATTTCACTTAACTTTTAAAGTATTTCCCATCTACACTCACAGTTTATTATAAGAGTTTTGACTCTCGGGTGAATGATGAACTCTTCTCACTTGAACGCACCTGTCCAGGGACACAGCTGTCAGGGTGAAGATGCTCGCGTACATGGTGAGGAAGATGATGAAGTGCACGACTTTGCACACCACAGCACCGAACATCCATTCGTCCAGAGTGTAGATGGTGGCCTGAAAGGGCACGCAGAATACGATAAAACACAGATCTGCTATTCCGAGGTTGAGGATGAACAGGTTGGTGGTCTTGGTGTTCATCTGCCCGTTGCGAAACAGAACCGCGAGCACCAGAGAGTTCCCCACGGTGCCCACCAGGAAGATGACCGCAAAGCCCACAGAAATCACCACGGGCTCCGCTTTCCACGAGGACATCACCGAGGAGAGATTCGTCTTCATGCTGTACTCATTCATAACTCACACCGTCCATCCGGCTGTCCACGGCACGGACGCACGGCACGGACGCACGGCTCGTGGGGACGCACGGCTCGTGGGGACGCACGGCTCGGACGCACGGCTCGTGGGGACGCACGGCTCGTGGGGACGCGCGCAACATTTCCACATCCAGACGCAGCGTGACACAGATGTTGTGTTCCAGCTGTGAAAGTTCATTCATCATATTTACATCTACAGGAAAAACATAATCCAAGAGGCATTCCCACCTTCCAACCTGGAAACGTTTTATTAAGGCAACTGATAAACAGAGCGAGGAGCCATTTTGAGGCTTTGAATATGATTATTAGAATTATAAAAATGCAAGAAAATAATAAAAATGCAAGAAAATAGCCTACTTAGTTATTCAGTCATGGTCAGAAAAAAAAAATAAAAATACTAATAAAAGCACCATTAAGTCCAGTATATTAGAAGCACTTGTGTGCTTTTCAGTGGTGGAAGATGTATTCAGATCCTTTACCTTTATCCTTTAAAACACAACACTCCTGTATTCACTTACTGAAAAAGTATGTAAATATTACTCAGTAATATTATTACTATACCTACATTCCACCACTGATGTTTTTAGTGCTTTCTGCTGCTGACACATAAACTACAATAAAAATCAACATAGACCAGGGCACAATATCATTTTTTACCTTTATTAGAACATGTATATTCTGATCAGGAATGGTTTTTGTTGTTCCGGTTGTTTTATGGACTGTAGCAGTAACTCTGGAGAAAATCCTCCAGCTGTTATTTTTCAGTCACCTGTTGACTCTTTGTTTCCCTTCAGACAGGTGAGAGGGATCAGTCTGCCCCCCTGAGGCCGGACTGAACCACTGCAACATATTCTCATAAATCTGGTTATCATTCACAGTGAGTACCTTTACTGCTTATTAGTCACTTTAATTTAATGCAGGATTTAATTGCAATATGTTTACGATGTGGTTCAACTACATTTACATGCACAATTTTTTAAATCTATACTTTTAATGTACTTTATTCCCAATATTGTGATTATAGCTGCAACTAGCGTTTGTTTCATTATTGATTAATCTGAGGATTATTTTCTTGATAAATCTTTTTTGTTTTGTTTTAAAAAAAAATGAAAAATGGTGATTGCAGTTTCCCTGAATCCAAGGTGACGTCCTTGAATTATTAATTTTTTGTCCGACCAACTGTCAAAAGCTATATTATATTATATTTTACATTATATTATATAAATTATCATATTATAAATATTCAGTTTACAATCATATAAACGCAAAGAAAACAATGAAAATCTTCACATTTGAGCTGATGGAACCAGAAGATGTTTGGCATTCGTGCAGAAAAAAATGGCAGATTCGATTTAAGGATTATTGAAATATAAGAAATAATAATGAAAATAATCAGCCACAATTAAACAGAGCGAAAACAGTAAAAATGTGCTGAAAAAAAAACTGCTGACGTTCAGCAGGCGTAATGTTTACAACGTACTGAACACAGAGTTCATGTGAGTCAGGTTCAGACTACGCCATAGTCCCGTCAGATTAGGAGATTAAAGAGACACGACACAGACGACACGTTGGTCCCCGGCCAATCACAGCTCGCCGTCTTTCACAACCCGCGTGATGTCACCAGGAAGGAGGAGCTACAGATCAACTCCCGGGAACAAGAACGCAAACAAACATGGCGTCCAAAGCGGTGCGTACGATACTGGCTGTCTTGTGTTCAGAGAAAGCCTAAAAGGACTGTGAGCTTTCCACGTGCTCTGCATTCCTCTTTCCTTATTTCACCATGTTTACAGCGGAAGAGGCTCTGTGCTCCTATTGGTCGAGGAAGACAAATATATACATCTCTTTATATTGTCTTACAAAAACTGTTCAAAATGAGTTTTAAGAAGATATGACATGATATAATGAAGGATAGTTAGAAGCTGATCATCTCTGTGTTTGAGCAGGATTTCATTAAGGTTGACTGAACAGAAACCTGTAGGTGTGACCCCCCCCCCAGTCCTGTTCGGCCTCATTTTCTGTCTCACATCACACACACACACACACACACACACACACACACACACACACATCACACACACACACACACACACACACACACACACACACACACACTCGTCTGCAGACAGGGACACATTAACCTCCTCTAACAGCTGTATAAATACAAACACCCTCCCTTGACTAAATTTAACAGGTTACTTTTTTTACCCCGGAGGAAGTGGCCGCTTCGGTCCTTCTGTTTCCTCCTCGGGGGTCTGAATTACTCCACCGTCAAACATCCTGGAAGGCCGAGGAAGTTCGACAAGTCTCAAGAGCGCACATGATCTTACTATTATACATGTCAACAAACAAAAAAACCCGTCCCCATGATGCACACATTAAAGATCTAAACACTTCCAAGATTACAACATTTTCTAATGATGAATTGATTTTAAAATGATGTTATGATGGTTCAACTTTTCCCTTTTCATAGTTTCTCTATATTAATACTCTCTATACTGAAATACTGCATCCTTTTTGATTACATTTTTGCATGTTTTACCACATTTCCACTACAAACCATGTAGACTTTACAGTATTCTGCAAGACATTCTGTGGAGTTAATTTACTTTTTCTAGCATTTCAATCATCCATTGGCCTCCAATCATTTCCCTTAAATAAGGAAATGTATCAACAATGCTTCAGTGATCTTGTATTTGATAAATTTTTGTTAGTGTAATGGTCACAGGTTGGGATTTGATTGGATTGGTTGCTGCGGCTCGAGTAAAAAGACGTTGTGAATTTAATGATTGATGATGGTCTATGACTGAAAGGTTGGTTAGATTAATAAACTTACTGCTCTCTAAGCCTGAGGGGGTTAAACGGGGAACAGGAAGAGTCCACTGGATTACATTTGTTAGGAAACATTTGTGTTAAAATCAACCGCAAATTGAAATTAATGAGAGTTATCCAGAAGTATTAAGAGATGGAAGAGATTTAATGTGTTTTTTTATTAAAATGATGCTGTCAGGTCAAAATGTTTGACCTTTTCTTGGTACTACTTGGAATTGTTTCGAGATATTCATCACTCTGGTTGGATGGTGAAACACACCTGTAACCACAGAGCCTGTCAGTTTATGTTTAATGCATATGGTTATGGGAATTATTTTTTAAACATTTTGATGTGAGATGTATGCTGTAAAATCTATTTTAAAAAGATGATGGCAACTGCAAACAACCCCAGACACCCTGATAAAGGCAAGATACCCAAAACTGTGTGGTGGATAAACTGTTGGAGAGTTGTGCAACATGTTTTGATTTAGATTATAATAGTAAAGTGCTCATTCTAAATATCTGTCCCTGAAGAAGGGAAGATTCCTTCTGTTCACCAGCAGATGGCAGCAGAAGTGCAACGAATGACCAGTAGACGGTATTCACTGTGTGAGTTCCTGCTGTGGCCCATTACACACAGAGAATTCATCAGTGGATGTTGCCTCAGAAGAGCTGCAGATGGTGGTTCATGTTTACTCCTGTCGCAGCATCCACCACCAGAAACCAGGGGCACTTTAAGCTTCTGTGATGCATTAAGTCATTGGGTTTTCCATGTGTCAGTCCTGCCGGGTCGTGATAAGAGCTACAGCCGACAAATGACGACTTCATCTTTGCACGACGCTTCTCTGAGAGCGCTTGGTCAAAGCAGATGAAGCGTAGGAAAAGACACAAGATTAAAGTCGGGGCCGGCGTGCAGCTGTCGAAGCATTGCGTGCATCAACCAGTAATTCATCAGTGTGTGTTGTTGAACGCTGGGAAACCCCTGAAAGTCCATATGTAGACTCTCCTGACTGGTCCACTATCGTTGCAGTAGCCCAGAGGTATCAGATCGAGACTAACCTGAGTCCTGTTTCAGACACCGTCTGCTGCACCACAAAACCACAAGGGGAAGGGCAGTAGCCCCCCCCCCCCCCCCCCCCCCCCCCCCCGGAGCAGGAAATGACGCCACCACTGTGTGTGATCATTGGCTGGGCAGCGCAGGAATGTTGAAAGTAGCCTGCTGGGTGTGAGTGGTAACCAGACGCCGCAGACTGGCAGACCACACATGGGAATATTTGAACTTTAATCAGAAGAAATCATTAGAGTCTGTGTGGACCGGGTGGTGGAGGCAATGGGCTCTGACCAGGAATGAACAACATGGACGGACTGAATGCACCATTACCTGAGATAGGACTGCTGCAGTGGATGGATAATTATAGAAAGTCCTTCTGAGTGGCTTAAATATTTCATGGATGTGGAAATGTCACAGGGGAAGAGGAACTGCAGGGTGCTGTTAGGGCTAATCATCGGTGCTTGAGGATGTGAACGGCCATGGCGCTTATTTTGTGTTTCCTATGGGCCGCAACCCCACACATCACGATTCCTTCATTAAGTATGATCCAACCCACAAGTGTCAACACTTGCGGGGAGGCGGATCGAGAGGCAGTGACCTCAAAACATCTGCTCTTTACAACAACACCGCGCTCCGCTCATCCGCTCAAACGGCCAAAACCCCTCATGACAAAACTCCACAGTGCAACCCAGGCAGATAAACCTTTGGGTAACGGTCATTTTAGTGCACTCTCTCTCTCTCTCTCTCTCTCTCTCTCTCTCTCTCTCTCTCTCACACACACACACACACACACACACACACACACACACAATTCCACATCCTCTCACCCCCCCGCCGCCTTGCCTCGCTGATAGTCCCACACTTTATAAATAGCGTGCGCTTTTAATATGCGCGTGTGTCCAGTGGATAACGTCAGCGCTTTGGGAGAAAGGCTCAAGGAGTGTTTCATTATAAACCTGTACCATTAAAACTTGCTGGCTGGGTCTGGATTTTGGCTCTCACGTCCCCTCTCAAACTTTTATGAGGCCAGTTATGATCCTAAATCGATGCAGGAAACTGAGATGGAGGAGTTGGGTAAGGTAAGCGGTGCCATGACCTCACGAATAAAAGGTAGTGTTGGTGATTGTGTGGCTCTTTGCACCATTGCATATTGCATTGTTCAGCTTGAAGAGTTGATAGAGCGTGTACCTGTGTCTACAGTGCAGGTAAGTATCAGGACAGTGGACTGTTTTGTCATGTTGTCATGCACATTGGATTTGAATGTGCTGGAGGAAGTATTCAGACCTTTTACTGAAGTAAAAATAGCAATATCACACTGTAAGGCTTATAGAGTAGCTTGAAATGGAAATACTCATGTAAAGAACCTCATATCCATACTTAAATCCAGTTTCAGTTAATGTACTTTGTTACATTCACCAATGAAAAAGTTACTGTGAAGTGAAAGTGCTAACACTCAGCTTTAATTTGAGGTTTGTTTCCATCCATATCAGATGAACACTGTGGCCTTTTTTATTACAAAGGCTGCAGTTTCAGCGGATAGAAAGAATTCATTATTTTCTCACTGCACTGTTAATATTCTTTTAGCTGCTGGTACTTTACATTTTTCTAATTGTTTCCAGTGTTAGGAGGTAGCTTGTTGTTGCTGCTTCATAAGTACAATAGTTTGTGGTAACTGGGCCACTTCTGCAGATCAAATTTCTTCTAGAGAGTCTCGTTCGTAAGTTAGAAGAACTGATCTCTTCGACTGTACTCCCGATAGCTTTAGCCTTATCCTTGGTCGCATTTATTGATTCCTTAACTGTTCACCCAATATCAGATATATATGTTGCCTGGGTCCAGACCTTTGAATCCACCCACTCCACCCAATGTCAGACTGAAGATGGAAATAGAGCGTAACGTTGACAGTTCTGTTTGATATCAGGCAAATATATGTGGATAGAAAGACATCACTTCAATCCTCACAGTCATTTATCTCAAATCTGATATGCTGGAGTAGAGCCCAAAAACATATTTCACTGTCCAAATACTTACTGCACCGGTGAGATGACGTAACGTAAGATCTCACGCGACTCTCTGACCAAGTTCAAAGGTCACAAAGGTCGAGCGGCCGGGCCTGCAGGTGCTTCAGAGAGCTGCAGGAGGACGTAAAGGGGGAATAGCAGAGACGGAGAAGTCTGTGGGAGAACCACAATCACGCAAGCTGCGTGTGGTTTCCAGCTTCTTGCCAAGACCTCTCACTCTCTGCGTCCCAGACTTTCTCCCTGAGTTATCCAATCCCCCTGTCATCTCCACTGGCTGCCCTCCCCACTCCCACTCTCGACCGCACACAAATGGTTTGAATAAGAGGTCTGCATGACTGGGCTGTGGCTACAGATGAAATCCTGAAGAGTGATAGTTTACTTAGCCTAAATACCCCCGATTAGAGAAATTGAAACATTGTTGTTATGCGGTGGAAACTCGAGGACCAATTGGCCGAGTCTGTTCACCCCGCTCCGGAAAAGGTTGTGCTTGCGGACTTTCGTCATGCAACAACCACAAGATCTGGCACAAGTGGAAAAAAACAAAACAAAAAAAAAAGCTGCAACAAAATCACCTAAAATATTCCAAAACAAAATCTGTAAAACAGAAAATTAATATTGTCACATAGAGATGATTCACAAAGGAGGCAGGCACACGCGACTCAGGCTTCTGTAACTACTGAAAAACATGTCCACCCACAAACGTTCTGTCTTGACTTATGGTATGCCTCATGATGTCACATTTTCCTCTCATTTTGATCGTCTCCAGGATCACAAACAGGGCCCCGCATTGACGTGCTGCTCTGAATTGATCGCAACCTACTCCTCTAGAAAATAAAGAAATCAATCACAGTGTCACCCTTAATGAAGAAATGATTTAAATAAAGATTTAAATGGCTTCACTTCCGATTCCTACGATGTTTGAAGTCAGCCAACTGTCAAACTTCCTTCATCCCATTAAAAGCTGTAATTTATAAGACCATGGAGACCTTTTACTTTTAGCTACCTAAATATTACAACACACACACGAAGTGCACAAGCACACACTTAGTAATAATACACCAAAATGATTCTACCAGACTGGAGCTAAACTGCAGTGGAGACTCATAAAAAGGAGCGGTAGCTGCTTCATCTGCCAGCGGACTCCGTCTGGCCGGGCAGTCTGGTGTCAGTGCTCAGCGGCTGGACTCTACAGTCCAGAAAATACAGCCCCTCTGCAACTGGAAGAATCTGCATTACCAACACACTTCATGCATCTTTCTAGTGTTAAAATGATTTGTTGATTAATTAGTCAGTAATTGTCAAGGTGAAATGGAAGTTAGAGCATCTTTATCTTCTTAAATGTGACGTATATCTGAGGGAAGTGGAAGGGTTTAGTTTAGAGGGATATTTATTAGCCTTTAGTCTCTTTTGCAGATTAGCACTTTCAAACATCACTTTGCAGAGAACCCAAGAACAAGTATGAGTATTTTTCCTCCTTGGTTCCCTAGCAAGCATCAGTGTAAATGTATGGAAGTAAGCACAGGAAGACAAAGCGGGAGAAAGCAGCTTGAATCAACAATGCTATGCCCCCCCTCCCCCCTCTGCAATTTGCACATGGTTACTCAGCAGTTTCCTCTGCAGAGCTAAGAAAAGAGACGCACATCCGCACACATTACGTCACTATTTCTTCACCCCCCAAGATCCATTGACCTCTGGGTGATGTTGGTGCAGCCTGGAATTACGTTTCCTTGATTTTGGTGCAATTAGAGCGTCAGGGCCTTTTTTCCAAGTCCCCTCGGAGGCTCATGTAAGTCTGTGTAGTACGTGTGGCAAATGGGGTCTTTCAGGAAGTAAAAAAGATTGGAGGGCGGCACGTAATGAACTAAAAGCGGTCCGTCGTGCGAGTGAGCCTTTCCAGGTCTCGATGACATGAGCGCAGGTGTGCTCTCACATCGGCGGTGCTATAGAAATGCGAGGAGCTGGTGCGTGGCTTCATCAGGCGGTGATGGGTCCGGGAGGCAAAGGGACACTCAGCAGCCAAGATGCAAGAAATGGGATCAGACCGAAGCCCTCAGGTTGTGGCATCCTGAGTTCAAAGGACAGATTTTGGAAAATTGAGGCCTAATAACCTTCACCGGAGAGAAAATGACCTCGTGTCCACAGTGAGTGCAGCTGTGGACGATGAGGTGGGGACCTCTTAGGACAACTTTCAGACACAGCTGCCGTGTCACCTCGGTAAAGCTGGCCTAAATATGGTTGAAAATTGAAGTTGAAGTGACGTGATGACCTTTCCAGAGCTGTACAACCCTGCCATGACCTACAAGACGTTAATTGCCGTGCAGCAATCACCATCTTCTTCTTGTCTTTTGTTGTTTAATGGCGGTTGGCAAACTGGTTTTAGGTGCATTCACCACTTTGACGTCACACAAATGCCGCTAATTAAGACATCAGTTCTCCTCTAACTACATAAACATTTACTATACATGGCCAATTTTTTGATTGAAATAGGATTTATTATTACTACAATATCCTTTATATATATATATGAATATCTGTAGTATTAAAATACTTTACAATACCCGTTGCCAGTTTATTAGATACACTGGTCCTGCAGTAAATCCTACCTTTCTTATGTTGAAACTGTTTTAGAGGTGCTGAGTCCGAATACTTAATACTAATGAGGTGATATTAGAAACACCTCCCAGTGTAACACAAACTGTTCAACAGCAGCACAAACTACTTCCTCCAAAATGATCATACAGTTGAATCAACACCTCTCAAACTGCTTGAACAAAAACTGATTATAACCTCCATGAAGGGAGGATTTATTGCAGTACTGTTGGATTAAGACTGTAGGTTCAGCTGGTTGTACCTCTTCATTATTCAATGCAATCCAAAGCAGAACCATAGTATAAAAATCCATCACATAAATATACAGTCCTACATCTCTTATCATTATTATTACTTCCAGAATATATGATCCTAGTTTTAGTTCAGTTTCTTCTTTAGTTTTTCATTTATGCCAGTATAGCATCCATCCATCCATCCATCTAGCAGAGCTCCACCTCAGGTTTTTCTTCCATCTGTTCAGCAGAGTAGTCACATTTCTTACATATTTAGAGTATCTGTTATTGAAACAAAGCTCTTCCCATGGGTGCGTGATCAGGTTTGAGAAAGTTCAGTGCAGCTACACTGAGGACAGCCAGAACCGAAGGAGCGGGAGCAGAGTTTCTCGGGGGGGATTTCGTGTGGACTCTGCACCGTCCCTTTCAAGTACCGAAACCACAGGACCTGGAGAGGACGAGCTCTGTTTTCTCTTGACGTCAGAGTAGCATGCACTGAACCTTATATCACCGGGGCGGATCGATCAGTCTCTCCTCATCTCATTATTACCGTCTCATGTCCAAGGCTCTATGATACACTCGAGCTTGATGATGTGCTATCAAGTGTTTGCTTGTATGCATTTATTATCATGTCCATATGGCTCCAGATTGGTTTTTTGGGGAATAGACTGACCTGAGTCAAACATTTCCGTTGCTTGGACCATAAAAATAGTTCCAGCCTATGAATACCTTTTGGTTTCAAAGTGACAGAGAACATTATGTTTTTAACAGAGCTCACACACACTGAAATTATTTGGACCTCCTCCTTTTGAGTGTGTACCTCTGATTGTACTACAGATTTTATGTTTTATACCGGTAAAGCAGAACAACAAAGGAATCTATTGAGTTTTTCCCAGTACAGGATTTATTTCATCATTCATACAAGATATTCTGACTGTTTTCTAACTACACAGGAGGCAAAAGATTCCAGGATGCTTTGATAGGATGAAAAGACTATGCTGTGTTTTAAATATGTTGCACTTCCGTACTACTTTAAATTAAAGTACATCATAATTGGTGCATGAGAATGTAGAGCCGCATGCTGTATCTGCATTTTGTGCACTTTTCACAAATGATTGGTATGTTCAAATGAAGGGAAACATGGAAGAAATACAAAGAAAGAAAGTGCCAAGAGGGTATATATGAATTGCTTTCACAACTGCATCACAGTTTGACTAGACTAGGCAATGTTGCATGCTAGTCTCAAGAGGGCACTAAAGGGCACTGAAGTTTCCCTTTCCTCCACCACATTAGTTAGTGTCTGTGCACTAATGGGACGCCTCCATGCTCGATTGTTGCCCTGCACAGCCACATGGCCCGACAAAGGTTGGCCTAAGTGCCCTTCCTGTTGCCTCAGGTGCTGCTCTGTTGTGACCTGATGACAAAATGAACCCTAGTAACTCTTAACCTCTTAACCTTACGTGTGGCACAGGTGGCATTTATTCCACTTCTGGCCCTCATGTACCTTCAAACAACATAGATGACTGACTGCAGTTTAATCCTTTTTTTATCTTTCACACAACTACATCCATCACTCGTATGCACAAACGTGCGTAACTCAATGCTTTCGAGTAATGATTATTACATCCCGGCCTCTCAATGATGTCAGGCGTTTTGCCCCAACAGCGACTTCTGAAACGCTTTTGCATTCTGACATGTTCATTAAATTAAACAACAATATACATCGTTTGCTTCTGGCTTTTAGAACTAAGTGTTTTCTGACTCCCCTATTGGCAGGATGACATTTTTTGTTCGGTGCCTCAAAAAAAAACATTGTAAAATTCATCTTTTTTATGATGTAACAACGCTGAGGTTAAGGTTTGGTTATGTTTAGGGAAATATGGTTTCACGTGTTGAAGTCCGATGAGCCGTCCACCCCGACCTCCTCACTGTGCAGACTCTGTCGCTCTATAATAATGTCACGCCATTCTTTTGTCAATTGAACACACGTCAGTTTGGTTGCATTTGCTGAAAAACTGACGTTATCGTTTTTCTTGGACAGGATGGTCTCCTTCGAGCATTTAGAGGAAAGTGACTTCACAGCTCTGTAAGTGTGCATGAACTCAGTGAACTCAACGGCATTATTTGATCAGAGCAAGTCTGCAAACCCCACACGTAGCAGGTGACTTAACTTAGCTATATTTTCTTTTTTACCCCACTCCCTAATGCTGCCAAAAAGGGCTCCATTATCCTCCCCCACATGCCTGCCCCACCAGCACTGCCAACCAGTATGTCCCCTTTCAGAGGCCGAGAGAAATAAAGGGGCTCTCTCTACCACGCGAGGCAGGCAGATTTTCCACTGGTTTAATGAGAATCACAGACAGAAGAGAGGAAATGTGCAGGGTATTTATAAAAAAAACGAAAGGAATGCAAGCCCCCTAATTGTGCTTAGTCTATCTCCCTCTCCTGCAGGACCTGCTCACCACTGCTCCCCCTGACTTTCTACATGGACTCAGAGCGCGTGGAGGGAAAAGAAGGGAAACATGGGACAGTAAAAGAAAGAGAAAGTGTTCTTTAAAAAAACTGGTTCCAGACCCCCTTTACACCTTGCATTAAAATGCGTCTCGTATTCAGATTGTATCGAGATATGTTTTAACCTGATTACATTTACACCTGGTATTAATGTGTCCACAGTGTCCACACACACATCCGATCGCTCCGTCCAGCTCAAACAACCAAACATCACATCCTCCTCTTTGTTTGCGCTGGTCCAAAAAACAACAACAACCCACGTAGTTGTTGTATGAGGATTGAAGACGCAACTGCATTTACACTTGTGTTCAATGTGGTGGTAACGCGCCCCCGAACTGTTCCAGAGGACGTCTGGCTGATCGGATCACAATCCGTCCTCGAAGCGTGTTTACACCTGTACTGTCATGTGGTCAAGCACTCCGATCACCCAAACACATTTTAATGCAAGAGGTCAAACTTAAAAACACTTTGCTGTTTTTTTTCCTTGTATTAGTCATAAGGACATTGTGCTCAATAGGGTTGAGTGCCTATTTTATTTATTTTTGAGGTTTTGCATAAAATCTACTCTACGGTTTTCTAAGATTTTCTTATTTCTGTTTTTTCCTTGCATTTATTTTAAGCTATGCCAGTGACATGTCTCTCCTCCACTTTGGAGCAGACTGAAATATCTCAATAACTACTTGATAAATGTGCACAGATCATGGTCACCAGAGGATGATACTGACTTTGGTGAGCCTGCTTTCCTCTAGCGCCAACATGAGGTTCACATTAGTAGTTTTGAATGAAAATGTGGTTCAGACATTCAGCCGTGCACCTACAAGCAGTTACATGTAAATAAAATCCAAAAAAAAACACTAATACAACTGATTCAGGTAATTAAACATGAATGTATTTGATTTAATTATTGGGTTAACTTGTTAACAAACCACAACAAATATGTAAAATGATAAAATAACAAAGGTTTTCCTTGTTTTGCCAACATTGCATGGCTTCAGAACCTCAGATTCAGTGAGTATTGGTATACTGTATGCAGGCAGTGTGATGAGGCTCTCTGAGCAGTGAACCTCAGATGATCACACCACAGTGGTTATAGTTTACACACCTATACCCCAGTACCCTGGATCTCCATGTATTGAGTGGTACAATGTTCCTTTCACCATTTAAAAAAAGGTATTAAAAGCAGGGAAATGTATTGCTTGACGTTGTTGTAGTAACGTTTGGAGGAAAACAGAAAGACTGATGCACTACTTGTCCCTTCACTATCCACCCCTGAAGCTCATCACCGAAGCTGACCTCAATTAATCAAACAATCTTCTCTGAAAGCAGTTAGTTGGTTAGTGATGGTATTCTGACATTTTCTTACTAATGTAAGGTAATCAGACTTTTGCATGGGGATTTCTTTTGCTGAATTCATATAAATGTCAACTCCTAAAGCCCAGCTACGCCAGCTAAATTGAATTAGAAACAAGCTTTCGTCTGAAGACAACAAAGTGTTCCAGTTGCATCCAGAGTGAAAGGCAATTCAATCAAAAATGTCCTTTAAGTTAAATCCAAACATGTTAATTCAGTGGATGACTTCATGAGAACATATATTTTTTATTTCCATTACAAGAGTTTTCCACGTTTCCTTCTTTTCCTCTCAGGAGGTAATCATTTCGACGTGGAGGTCAGGTAAAACACCCTCCTTTTCCAATCCAACCCCCCCCCCCTCCCCCCGTGGGTGGGAAAAAGCTTTGGGCTGCTATTTCACTTATGCATTGTGTTGTACATGTCTGCACAAACCTCATCCTCATCTTCCTGGAGGCTGTGTGAGGGTTAACCTCCAAGCAAACTCCCAACGGAGATTAATTCAGCATCCTAAACCCAAATCCACACACGACCCCTTTTCTTTCTCTGATTTTAGGAAAATCTAAGAAGCGCGATGAGCGAATAGCCTTAATGAAACGCACACTCTTTCCTAGGTGCACTAAATCACTTGCAGCGCGACTGTGTGTTTATGTCATGTTTGTCCTTTGTTGTCACTAAAACACTGTCCCCTCCACCGGCGCTGTTCGGCAAGGTGCACTCAGGAAAGAGGCTTTCCACTTCAAAGTGGATTCCTAGCAAAAGCTACCCAACAAGAGACGCAAAGTGGAATCAGACTGATCTTAAGTCAGTGATTAAATACATTAAACAAGGCTTCATAATCAGTTGAATTAGGTGGATAATACATCACAGGGATGAGCAGCATGGAAAATAAGTGTAATCTACTTCAGTGAAAAACACTCCCAAACACACGAGCGTAATGCAAGAGCATGTGCTGTCAACGTTATGTCATTTTGCATGCAACCAGGCGCTCAGAGCGTACACATCTGTGAGTCCAAGATTGGTGGTGTAAAAACACCCAAACATCGGGTACTCAACTATTTGGATTTCTCCATAATGAGGTATGATGATAGATTGAGCTAGTGAGGACTACGGGATATTTCATATCGACCAATGGGAGCTCTAATTTTGGATTGTTATTACAGTAGTCCGTCTCCCCGGGCAAAAGTGTTCTGTCATTTCTTTATTTATTCTGCAGGGCCACATGGTGGTATTTACCCTCAAACAGACAGCGGAACGGGAAGGCAGAGAGATTGGATCTCACTATTTACTAAACAGGGCAGTAATACACCTGTTTTTGCCCTTAATCTTATCCTGACCCCTTGCTGTCCTTTCGTCTTCCTGTTGTGTTGAATGCCATTCCTGATTTCCTTTCTTTTTCTTTTTCAAAGTAAGGTGGTCAGTTTTCCTTAAAGATGTAATCATTGCAGTAAAAAGATACATAAGTGAGCAGAGAGATATTTGAAAGCACATGAAAGTGGAGCTAATACAGCTCCAGCTGTAAGCATGTCGGCTGTCGATGAATGATGCCTCTAACTGTTTCAGGGCATTGTGTTTCTGCTGTCTGACCTAAAAGCATTATGTCTGGTGCTGTTGTGTCTACTGTTGGCTTGTTATAAAAGCCCAAAACAGAAGACAAAAGAAAAGGTGACATAAGTAGCACACACACCTTTAGTTTCTCTCAAAAGATTTGTTTCATCACAGATCTGCTTCGGTAGTTTTCATGTTATTTTGATCTGGATAATTGAACACAGAGCAATGTTTTCTGCTCCAAACAGGCTGCAGAGAGAATTTTCATAATTTCTTTAAAAAATGTTTTTCTTGGTTTCCTCAGAGGATCAACTTTGTCAATACAGGGAGTCAAGAGGTGAGGCAACAACACAGGTTTAAAAAAACCAAACATATCTGAGTAATTAGGTCAGTCTGCGTCTACGCCCTGATGCCGTGTTTGGTGGGGTACGAGCTCCAGTAAAAATCCTCTTCCAAGTCAATTAATTCAAAGTTGTGATCCCAGACAAACAAGTCCTGTCATGAGATGGTTTCTATCGCCAAAAGTTGTCTTTCGTGAAGCACTGCAGGTGAATATCAGACGTGGATCTATATCTTTCAGACTGGACGCATTTCTATAAAAAATAAATAAACACAAAATTCAAAAGGACTGAAAAAACGTTTTTTTGGCAAGACAACAGTGCGGAGTAGAGATATTGATATTACTGTAGTGCTGATAGAATTAGTTTTCTCCCTTTGATGCCTTTCAGATCTGTATTCTATTCTCTGAATGATCCGGATCAATTCAGGTCAGCCATGATGAACTGTAATAAGAGTTTCCTTGCCCAAAGGTTACCTCAGCGGAGCTCACACGGTTTTTCGGGGGAAGTGGAGCATCAAACAGTCCACATAACAAAGTGAAAAAGCCATAAACTTTATGTTATGATCTGGCTATTGACCCTACTCTCTAATCTCTGATTCGACTGAATTTCCAAATTCCAAAAGTATTTGGGTAAAGCTGCTTCTTATGGGTTACTCATGCTGCCTCCACAGTTCATTAAAATGCTCCAGTATTCACAACCAAACCCCAGTTTGTGTCGTTTTTGCTACTGTGGTGAACCCCACCCCCGTCTATTTTTAAGTTGCAGAGCAGTTTGACCTGTTAAATGAGAATACTGTAGACCCAAAGCAGTTTTTTGACACTTTGGTTTCCTGTCCTAAAACCACTGCAACCTGCTCCATGATGCAAAACTTTACCAAAGAACCCTGATATACAGTAGATGCAAAAAAAAACTAAAACTGTTAGATAAATATAAGGCTCCTTTTTACTGCATTATATCATCAAATAACTTGATGTTATTTCTGTGTAACACGATCAAAAGGTGCCTGAACTGACAAATCTGGCAACAGGTGGTTTGCTGTATGTGATCCAGAACTCCATTAAAAACTTAAATTGTTTGATTAAGAGTGTTTGCATTTCTAAACCGCCCCTTCATTGATGTGACAGTTAAAATACTCCAAGTCTTAATTCAGTTATAACCTTTGTCGGGTCAGTATAATCAGAAAATGCTGTTTGCATGCGTTTCTTATTCAGGGTGTTGTCTTAATCAAGTTAATACTGGAAATATTACAGTCCATGTAAATGTTATGTCTGTGTACAGCTGCCAGAAAAAGGCCTGAGTTTTGGCCAGGTTTTTGTCATGTCCAAGACAGGCTATGGGAAGTCGTAAAATAAGCACAGAATATGATCTATTACATGTAGAAAAGCTTTGAAAGGGCAAATAGAGTCTCACTCTGACAATGAGACAATAAAAAATAAAATACTTAGAAGAAAAATGTTTTGGATCTTAGTCAGGGAGAGAAAGTCTGGCCTGCCATGTTACGTTATTCAACACATTTCCTCCTGATCTCACAGCTGTGCAGGTCATTAGCAAACAGTTGCACGGGAACCACAGGCCCTGCCAAAACCTCTGCTGCAACTCCTGCTGTACATCCTGGGGTCACGGCAGGCCTCTGGGCCCGGATCCATCGGAGGTCTGAGACTTAAACGAGACACTCTCAAACATGAGAGCTACTGGCGATGACAGATCACCGAGGCTGGACAGGATCACGGCTGCTGATTCGTGACCTGAGGTCTGAACAGTAGGAAGTCAATAGCACGCAGTGGCACTCTCATACCAAGCTCAGCCAAGTTTAGCCTGGGGAGCTGAAGGGTGTGAGGAAGAGCTGGAGCCTCGAGATTTGGACAAAAATGAAGACTTGAGACCTGTTGATGGCTGTGAGACTTGACTGCCGAAAGAATCGACTTGAAACTTGAAAACAAACATTCAAGTCTCTAATTATGACCTGCAATAACCTTTTTTTGACCTGATGATGGCGCTAGATATAAAAGCAAATCAGAGAATGATGGTGCTTCATGAAAAGTCAGGGATTCGTCCTCTGGGGACCACGAATGTCTGTACACAATTTCATGGTAATCCATCCGATATTTATCGAGACATTCCAGTTTGGCAGAAGTGGTCGACCAACCAACACGGCCTTCCCACCAGACCCACCAGCTTCAGACAGGTCTGAATAAATGTCTCATTTACTGGTCAACTTTCAGGACCCGTATGTTGTCTTCCAATCTGTTTACAACTACTTGTGACCTGACTTGGCCTCAACCTGAACGACTTGACCTGTGGTCTTCGTTTGGGTCAACCACATTTTCAATTCCCCTTGTTATCCATGGAAATGTTCGGATTGGGTCTCTTGTATAAAAATCCATTCATGCAGATCGGATTAAGATTAAGAAAAACACCTAAACTAGATTAAATATCTATTTATTTTATGATCAGCTTCCAGGTGGCACCTCAGTGATGTCTGTGCCATTTGAAAGTCTCCTAACTCAAAGCTGCAGAAGTCCTTTTTTTTTTCACTCAAAACAAATCTTTACCAAGCACTGACCTGATGTTTAAGGTCATCTCTATGCAGCACATGCAGAGTAGATTTGGCCTTTCAAAACAAAATCCCTCAGCATTCAATAAAACATGAGAGGAGCAGATCATACTTTGTTTCTAGTCAATCGGCACAATCAATCAAATAAATGCAGGTGGAGTGGCAGATTCCTCAATTTAGCTCCTGCACGAATAGTTCCACTGTGTTGTTAATACTCATTACACTACGCACACTATATGAGGGTTACCAAAATACATTTGCAATGGAAGGTGACCAATGCTGCATGTTGATCTGTGTGTTGCCATAACACCCGAGGTGCCTGTCATGTCATTCTGACTCTGTGTTTACCAGCAAAGGCCAACGTGCCATTTCTATTGTCACTCCGTTACCCATGATGACAGACTTTCTTTTGAACATATAGAGCTGTAGGGCTTACAATGGAAACACCACCTCCATCACTGATGTTGTGTCAACTACAGACACCAAATACTTGAATGGGATTATAACAAAAGATCATGCTCAGAAAGCATGTCACCATGCCGGGGGGGACTTTTGTCTGCCTTCTGTGTAGGTTAACTCATTAAAACTTCCTATATTCTTGATTTTATACATATTTGTTGTCATATAGGTATTCTTATTTTGATTTTGCCTACTTTTTGTACTTTTAAATGTTCCTATTTAATTGTCTTCCTAATGCCGTTTTGTTATAAAACAACAAAATGTTTACACACCGTTTCATTTTCTCCAATATGCAGGCTTTATGATAACATTATATTTACGATATTGTGAGGAATCAAACACTTCAAGTCAAGTACTCTTAATTATGGCATCATTGCCAAAATACAGTTGTGGACGTTTGTGCTGCCTGCATTTGAAGCATTCCTTCCAGCCCATTCTGAACTCCATTCGCAACCCCGAAAAGCTGCCCCCCTGAGGGCGATAGTTATTCAGCGTCTGCTGTTTTTCCCTGTGTTTGCTCGATGCGCACAGTCGGCTTTGGTGACCGTTCAGAGGGGTCTGGGTGAACGAGACCACACGAAGCCCCAGATCGTGTTGATACAGTTGCCTACCCCGAGGCTTGACAACAGCCCCTGAAGAGAGGGGCCAGAGAAATGGATTAGGCCCCTGGCACTGACCTTCTTCCCTGTTCACCTCCCCCGAGACTGAAGAGGTCACGGCCCTCACAGCTGAGCTCTGAGTCCAGTCCCAGTCCTGCTGGCCATATCCTACTGGCCTGTATTCTCCAAATGGACACTGATTATTTACCTGCTGCACGGGTGCCTGTTTGATCTGATGTCGCCCCTGAACGTCTTCCTGGAACCGGCCCAGACATGTGACAAAATCAGATCACATCAGTCATGAGGAAGATCACCAGAGATCTGAAGAATGTTGGTATTTTGCATTGTTCCTGCTGAGCAGACTTTACATCATAATAATTATGTTGAAAAAGGGGAATAAATCCAAATATATCTGGGCGGATGCCATGGAACCTTCTCACCGATCAAATGGATTTGAACAACACACAAGACCACCCTTCTGCAGAGGAAGTGCTGTAGATCTCTCACACATGAAGGAAAATCTGAGTCATTGCTCACTTCCAATGAATCTGTTTAAATCAGATCAGAGTCCAAGCACATGCCAGCTGTTATACTGAAGAATTTAACATAATTAAATCATAACTGAAGATCCTTTCTAAAAGACTCAACTGATGGAGTAGATTGATAAAAGACAATGATAATGGATCTGATCAGAATTTGCCAAATCATAAATGGAAATCATTTAAACCCGATCAACGGCGACTTTGACTTAAAGTCCCAAATGGAAAACAATTCTAACACTAACACTCCTCAAATGCCCTGATGACAAACATTCAAAACCAAGGCAGCAATTCAAAAGTACTCAGGGCATCTGGCTCCACATGGACTCCAGCTCAGACATCAGCTGAAGGTGCTTAGTCATGTCCAAAACAACATGTCAGGTCGAAGCTACTGAGAGCTGAAGTCATCGAGTCTCCTTACAGTCTGAGCCCAGGGTTAAATATGGGGTTCCATCAGCATTTGTTTTGACACTTCATAATGACACATCAGGACGACAGGGAGCGCAACAAGACGACAGAAGTACAGTTAAAAGTTGAATAGACACAGCCGAATGTTTTGTCACGTGTTCAATAGACATAGTGTGCAAACGACATTTTGGCACTGATGGAACCCCATAGTTAAATACAGCTATGGGTGCACTCTGCTACCAGCTGACTGTAAAACACTTTTTGAAGAATAAAGTAGTCTTTATTGCAGCCTCCACTGGCTGCAGAAAGAAGTCTGACTGTATAGAAGTCAATGAGAAAATGACCCGACCTCTCACCTGATTTATTACCTCAGTAAGATTTTCCGACAGGAGTTTGTACCACTTCATCCTGAAATATCTCCACAACACTTGAATGGATTGACATGTTCGTGATGATGAACACGAAGATTCATGGTGCCCAGAGGATGAATCCTACTGACTTTGTTGATCCTTTTCTTACTCTCACCAGGTTGACATTATTTGGTTCACGATGAAATGTCTCACTACTTGATGGATTTACATGAAATTTGAAACAGTTATTAATGGATTAATTGTTATGGCTTTTATTGATCCTCTGACTTTTGATCTAGTGCCAATATCAGGTCAAAACTCGAATTTGTCCCTTTGGTTCATGAGCAAATACTTGCAAAACGAATCGCCGCCAGCACGACTGTAGACTCTAAGTCTTGTTCTTTATTCCCCAACAGCTGATGTTTTGTAGTATAACATATTTTCACCTGACAAAAGAGATAATTTGCTCATTCAGGGCCATTAGCAGGTGCTTAGTTCAGTTATGTCCTAGACTGGTTCTGGTCTTCATAAAATAAACTGATTCAGGTCCTGAATATTGAACCATTGACCTTTATAATTAAGGTACGTGCCTTTATGTGTGTTGCTGGTCACTTAAATCAACAGAAGATTCAGATTCCGTCAACATTTGCAGACAAAGATTTTACACCATCTTGCCTTTACAAGCACAAAATACCAGGTTTTTTATTAAATTAAGTACTCAGTCAAGGTATTAAACCAATTTCCACAACAAACCTCTTCCCTTTACAGTATAAACACTTGACCCTGTATTTCTTCCCACTAATTATCTTTATTACTCAATATTAGGATGAATTTAGGAGAATTTTCTACCACAGAGCCGCACTCATCAATCACAGTGTTACAAGTGGGAGCAGAAAAGTTGCCAGATACACTAGTTAAGTATTAAAAATGTGTCTGGCTGTCATCAGCGATAAAGACCCACTCTCTGTAATGATTTTGTAACATCACATGACATCAAATGTCACTGTTACTACAGTTGTTGCTTTGTTTATTTGTGTTGTTCCTCCCCTCCTCATCTTTATTTTCTTTCCCTCCACTGTTAAAGGTCCTAAGTTGATTTCCTATTTCTATCTGGAAAACAAGGGCAGCTTTTTCCACGAGGCCACTGCTGTGTGTCGTTAACTGTGCGTATGGACAACATGAATCATGTTTTTGATACCGGGGAGCTGCTTCAGTGAAGTCAACTCTTTTCCCTCTCTACTTATTGAAAACAGCACCCCGGGTAAGGCGAGGGGGACTGCTGCATTTATCAGTCTGTCGCACGCTGGAGCTCACACGGCTTCATTTGAAGCTGAGTACACAGCCCTGCTGATGAAAATAGCTAATAACTACCTAATTAATTAATAACTTTTTAATTAAAGAAAGAATATAGCAGTTCAATTTTTGATCCATAATTTAGGTTTGGCATAGGCCTATATAATTGCTTTAATTTGCATACCTACATATTGTTAAAAAAATGTTGGTTAAATGTGTTATTAAGTTTATAAAACAAACATCAAAAATAAAAAGGAACACAAAAAGCAGAGGCTGCTTTTATGAGAGTCATTATTTTAAATGTAAGTCTCATAAAAATAAGGATATTACCCAAAACTATCAGTTCTGCCAGGTCAATCACCTGTCCATGACATCAAACACCACATTAAACTAGTAGGATTATTACTTTGCCCTGTTATTGATTATGATGAAAATGCCTCAAACATCACCAGGTCATGTAGCAGAAGTACTGCTGTCTGTTGGTGTTGGGCCACAGGGGCCACAGGGGGCCACAGGGGGCCACATGACTGTGTGTGCCACCACGTCACGTCAACGAAATCACAATATGCCCCTGGATTAAAAAACCTTTAAACAGGCGACACCCATTGGACGTCCAGCCACAGTGGAGCTGCAGGTGCGGGACATTGTGCAGGCTGACGCTGCCAGGGAATGAAGCCCCATGTTGCTTGTTTCACTGCTTTCTAAACTACTGATGGCACACACATTGTTATTTCAGAGGTTATTAATCTGTTTGACGTCATCGGTGTTAATGACACAGATGTGTGAAGGCAATTATTTTTGTGATGTAAATCAGCCACAAAAAAGAAAGAAAAGAAAACCCTGCATTGGCCAATCACCAATAGTCTCCATTATTATTCCTATGAGCCAACTGTTTGTGTCAACCCTGCTGCCCAGATCTGCTGCAGAATCACCATCTTTCAGGCTGAAGTTCTGAATGAGATCCCAATGACAGACTTGTGTTAGATGTAGAGAATAATGTAAAAGTATAGGAAAGGAAAAGTATAGGAATAAGCACTTAGTCTTGTTCAATGCTGTGAACACTGCAAATGACATTCAGTTCACTTCCATTGTATGAGGGTGGCGTAATCTCAGAGACAGATATGTGAACCTGGGCTAATAAAATACAAACTACCTGTATGGATCAGCGAGAAAATATGTTTTTTTTGTGATTTGGGTTAACTACAATGTGGCTGCATTCAATTCAGACTTCAGCCATATTTAAAGCGTTATGGACACATTATTAGGTCCCATTTTATGGATTAGGAAAAGTGACTTTTTAAAACACGAAGCCAGCATGTAAATTTGCCAGTGCATGTCTGAAAGGTGCTTATGTTGTCAACATGTGCCCTCAGCAGCACATGCTGCTGCTTGTCCTCCTGGGCCGCCACAGAGCCCCTGAACAGGTTTAACCCCTGGGACACAGCAGGCCAATGACCCAGTCCCTGGGGCCATAGACAATAATGTTCTACACTGGACACACAGCACTCACCTCCCTTTCTACTTTACACAGCCTCTGTGAAGCTGCATGAAGTCCTGCTGGACTCCTCATTGGCTGCGATCCTCGATTGACAACCGTCCACATTGGGACAATCGATGTGCTTTAAAAGCTTGGAGCAGAAATCATCTGTGTGTCCCAATCTGTAAGTCTTTATATTGTCTAAGAACAGTGATAGGAAACTGACGCAACCACACAACCCGTTGAAGAATGTGCTAAATTATGTTATTTTTGATCACCCGACCCATTATTACATTATTAAGCTCAGTTTCAACACCCCGCCTTGCTGCTCGGGAACGCTCCCCGGGGAGGGAATGAGGTCATGTTGTTCAGGAACCGACTCATCTATCAGGACAATGGACCACTCGCAATTTCCCAGGGTGCAGTGCTGAGTTGCACCAATCAGATGCCTGGGAATCAATGCCCATAGTTTTTTTTATTTCCTTCAAAGTCAAAAGGGTATAACTAACCATCTGATACCACAAAACTGCTTCCTTCCTTGGCGAGTGCTGAAGGGAAACCAACAAAGCAAAGTTAACACCCATAAGTGACCAATGCCTCCCTAGTGTAATAATAAAGCTTGCAGCTAATTATACATCTATGACGTTTGATACCAGTGACGAAAGACTCACTTCCAATAAAGGAAGTGCAACTGCAATCACATCACCTGAGAAACATTCAGAACATGTTCAATGTTTAAGCTTAATGATGTGGTCCATGCATCACGGCCAAACTCAACTCCAACATTGGTCTCGTCAGCTTGTGGACGACAGAAAAATTGAAAAACATCATCTTCCAGATTGCGTTTGGTTACCAAAATACACTGTTGGTAAGGCAACAGCCAAAGTCTTGTGTCAGATCTGGACAGTCATCAAAGGACAAAAAAAAAAATGTCTTCCAAACCTCCGTTGGTGTGACTGAGGAGATTGATAACACCTGAAGTGGATTAGGAAGGATGAGACATTATTCAGGTTTTTCACAAAGCTTCTTTAAATAGACGCGTCACCTCCCACTGACCCGGCACACTTTGTCTCTCTAAATGCACTCAGGATGTCATTCACGTCCACTTCACTTGCTTAAATGGGAAAAAATGTGACACCATGTATCCCATGCTCCTCTATCGATGTGTATTTTTCGCCACAAGGGGACAGGTAGATGAAAAAATAATAAGGTATTATGTTGAATATAAACTTAAAGAAGAGGCCAGAGCAAAATTTGAAGCTTTGCCCAACCCCGCGCTAAATCTTCAGGATGTAAACAGTGTTTGACTCCTGATTCGCTGTCAGAAAAGTGCCACGAGAAATGGCGCGATACCGTGACCAGACAGGATGCTTTTTTTCCAAAATGGATGTCGAGCGATGGATGAGCGATCCAAGTTGTCTGTGCGCTGATTTGCAGGGAAAAAACAAGGAATTAAAAGAAAATAAAGGGGCTTTTGTCAGGGGAAGGTCAGGGCTACAATCCTGCAGTGTGAACTCGACAGAAACTTAATCTGCAACTATTTTCATAATCAATTAATCGTTTTAGTTGTTTTTCAAGCAAAAATGCCAAACATTTGCTGATTGTGTTCTCTAAAATTAAAAGGATTTGATGCTTTTATTATATTTGTCATAAATGATATTTCAATGATTATCTTTGGGTTATTATCTGTTGGACCAGCTGGCGAAGGAGTTTTTATAATGTTTGCTAA
The DNA here is from genome assembly GCA_031216445.1 of Lateolabrax maculatus. NCBI lineage: Eukaryota > Metazoa > Chordata > Actinopteri > Acropomatiformes > Lateolabracidae > Lateolabrax > Lateolabrax maculatus. The sequence continues at coordinate 2,129,707 of CM062200.1, read as the reverse complement.
AAAGCAGGTAAACAAACGGGGGAAAACGTAATGCAGATCAGAGTAACAGGGCTGGGTTGCACACAAGATTGAGAAACTATACACCCCCACCTCCCTGACCACACTGCCTGCACAGCAGCAGGCGACCGTGGACTACACCGCTTACATTCCAGCTGGGTCTAATTTGGCTGCTCCCCCCGCCCCCTTCTTTAAATTTTATTATTATTTTTAATCATAACTGTTTCCTCTTGCGGTTATGTTAATATCTGGAAATACAATCCCGCAGCCTCAGATCACTCACAAGTGTTTGTGTGGTGTGTGATTAAGGGCGCCTGGCGAGCCTGGAGTCCGGCCTTCGCGTGGGTAGGCAGAGACAGCAGCAGTGGCAAGACTTTCCAGGAATCTCTCAAATAAATCAGGTGTGATAGCTGAATGGAAAAAACGGCCCATTTTCCATGTCCACCTTCCAAATATTCCCTCTACCAGGAAATCCAAGGTTTAACACCTTTTGTCATAGAACACGCCTGCTGGTATTTCAAACAAATAACAAGAAAAAAAGATTTTGTCTGTGAGTGTAAACATCTTTTTCCACGGGTTTGTTTGTTGTATTTTCCCAGGCAACAACAGAATCATCCGTTTACGCACCTCCGTCATGCTATCAGCCACCCCCCCCTCCTCCTCCTGCTCTCATCCTCCCCAAGCTTTTCCAATACATTCTCAACAACACTCTTTGAGTAATTGTAGTGGTTAACGCAGCAGGCCAGATATCCAAACAGGAAACAGGAAAAAAGTGCTGAAATTATTCCGATCAAGTGAGATTGGATGATGGAAAACAAGGCTAGAGGAGACATGAAAGGAAGGTCAGGAAGTCCACTCTTGAAGTCGGCTTCACACCGCTGCTTGTTTTTGTTGCAGTGATTAAAAATGGACAGCTGAAGACATGTCCAAAGTCACAGACTCATCTTGATTTTATCACGGCCGAGATTTAATCCTCTGGAATTATTTTTAGCTTGGCGCACCGGTGTTATCAGAGGTCTCCTGGTGACTGGATTCAGCTGTGAGGGATTATGTTGAGGTGAGAGACGGAGGTCTCTTTGCATGCAGACGGGCCCAGAGTGCGGTCATGCAGAGGTCTCCGCATCCACACTGGGGCCGCTGCCATTAGAGGCTGGTCATATCGTTGGCCTGTCATACAGTGTTGATGTTTGGATGGAGAAAATGTAAATGGAGTGTAATTTTTGGATGACAAATCTCTCCTCTTTCTCTCTCCTTTTTGTTATCTTCTGCCAATGGTATCGATTCTGCAAATTAGTAAATATTGTCTTGTGAGGCATAACTGGGGGAAGTGGATTAGATCATTTTCCTTTCACAGCAATCCTTCATGTCTCAGTGAACTTGACCGTTCATTGCTTTGGTGAGAGGCAAATGAGTTGCATGGTTTTCTGAGGTTTGGTTGTCTGGTTGCCATAGGAAACAATATTAGGAGAATGATGGAGGTGAAACAGAGTACCTCAACCCCAGGCCTGTCAGCTGGCAGCACATTGTTTGAAGTGAAGGTTATTTGGTAATAGCCTTTTCATGTTGGCTGTTTTCGTGTTGGAAGACGGGCGGGGGAGTATTTTGTTTTACCCTAACCAGTCAGTAGTGAGTGACGTATCTCCCCCACTGATGTCAACATGGCAGCTGCAGTAGCTGTTGCTAACAGCAGTTAACTTGTAGTTATTCTCTAGAATCACAGAAGTGTGATGATTTAGCACATCTTATTACCATTCTGTTATTTCTGTGAGGCAACTCACAAAACATGTGCTGCTGCCTCGACCTGCTCTATGTTTGTTTCCATTTTCTGTTGCCATTTTTCATGAATGTAGCTGTAGGGACACGATGTACCCATTCTCAATCCTGCTTACAAAGCTCTGATTTTAATGGTTTCTCGAACAAATTTGTCATTAACAAAGGGTTTATAAGTTGTCACTAATATATTTACTTGTAAATCATTTATAGATCAGTAATAAGCTGTTACAAGAAACAATTTAGGTTACCACATTGTAAAATATCCATTTGGCTGGTGTAGCATCTCCTCCAGAATGACACTTAAACTGGAATTAAGCTTCCAAACACCTTCCAGATATCAACCTGTTATGCAAACCTGCCCATCAAGCAAACTGATTGACCCAACTACTGCGGGGATCGAAATTAAGTTCTAGTTCTTTCAGCTTTACTCTATGCTGGACCCACTCAGAGAGTGAAAACGCCTAAAAGAAGAGACACTGGCCTCCAAAATGTACTGATGATGTTTTGAGAATTAATTTCTTGTTTACTACATAACCTTAAAGAAAAAGTTAAGTTTCAGTTTCGTTTCTTCAATTGTTCCTCACTTGAACGCATTGCATCGTTTGACATCCCTTGGCACACATAAGACCCACCGTAACAACAGAGTAAGTAGTCAAGCTACAGTAGCTGAGATGTGCCAATCCAGGGAACAAATGTAGCAAAATTGTTGTTTTTCTGCAGCGTCAACACATGTCGACCCTGGGCAATGACAGCGGGCATGTTGACGCAACAACGCACGTCAACCTGTGATGATGTACGGGTTCATATACAAAACAAGAACCACAAGTGTTTTGAGGCATGTCTTATGTTGGCAACATAATTGCTGTTTAAATGTCAAAAACCTTAAAAAGGAAATTCCCATTCCTAATCCTAATGTTGATCCTAGTGACAACCAGTATTTGTTTGCAGTCTGAATGAATTCCACAAAACAGTTTTGCAGTCTCAAGGCTTGTGGTTGACCCGTCAGCTATGTTCAGTGCTGTAAACTCGCTCAGATGTTTCCTGGTAGGAAAGTACTCTCTGGAACACTTCTGGGCCCCAAGAACCAAACTCGGATGTAGATTGCTGCACTTGAATCGCAGGTAAAAAGTCCCTCTGGTGGGAAAAGCGTTGTGAAATGTCATTTCGCAAATTCACTGGCTGCCACATTTAACACTGAATACAAAGGAAAGAATTCGGGGTCAGAACTTCAGATATTGGAAGGCCGAATGCTCCTGACTCATGCAGCACTGTGGACTAAATCAGACGGACCTAATTGAAGCCACATTCCTACGAGTGAGGCTTGAATTCCAGAGCTATTCCTGCACACGGTACACACTGGATACCACACACCCACTCACACATGCACAAAAACACACCTACGAGCATAGGTGATGACTTTCAGGCTTGATTTCATCGGTTAGACTGGAAGCAGAGGCTGAAACTGTCACATCGTGGAGTTCCTTATCTCTTCCCAGAGTGACATCAAAGAGGACGTTTCCAAATTCTTTTCAGGATGTGCTTGAGAACCTTTTTAAGTTGAATGTGTGGTTGTGATTCACTGTGTTGACATAGAGACTTTCCCCACAAAGTGGCTTTGGCCACCCAGCCATAACAGTCCATGAAAATGCAGGGTCAAGACATCAAAGACTTTTTCAAGATTATTCCAGTCAGGAGCATGAAATAACACTGTGACAAATACAACTCGCATGGCAGGATACAATGTCCCTCATCCGTTTGCATTCTGTTCTCAATCAGATTGCTTATAAATGTCCAAAATTAAACCAGGCCGCTCCCTGGAATGTGGCTTCATGGTTGTACTGGAGCTTAACATAAACAGGTCAACACCATGAGCAGATTTCCCTGTCTTCAGTAAGTCAGGTGCTTTTCGTGTCTTATTTACTCAATCCACTCGGACTGCTCAGCATGTGAAGGATAAAAGCTGCGATTACGTAATAGTTCGGGATGCAAGCTGAATGAAAATTACAATGAGGATTTGAGTGAAGTAAGGGTGGAGTTGATGTGGCTGCGGATGACAATTTTTGTACATTTCCGAAAACTGAATCCCTCCCACTTCTCGCAGCGACAGGCCAGGTGTGCGAAGCTGTGAAAGTAAGCAGGATTTGAAATTCTCTCAAGTCTACAACCAAGTGCAACACCGTGAATACTTTTGAGGAGAGACTGCAAAGATGTGCACGCTTATCCCCATTCGTTATGGCCAATGCAGATTTGCAATTTGTGCTACATGTATCTTATTTCTGTTGACATTATGCCTGAACTTATGTTAATAAGGGCCATGTTGTCCCTCTCATTTTTCCATCTCATGCCAGGAACGGGTGCAAGACAAAAGAAAGATGTTTGGGCAAGTCTGCATCCTGATACAGTGGAGGACTTCATCTGAATCAGCGGTGAGGGGCCACAACTGATGGACTATGAGTCCCGGCAGGAGGTTGAGCTGTGGTTGTCCCAAGGAAAGAAGGTCAGGAGGCCCCACTTTAAGAGCTGGCCCCTCTGAGCTGAATTGCAGCAGGTTTAGGAATGCTGCTGCTGTTACGCTTTGCTTTGACTTGATGACATTTTTCTTATGTTTTCTTTTTTAAATGGTTCAATAGATAAATAGATAGATAGATAGATTACTTTATTCATCCCCGAAGGGAAATTAGGTCATCATAGCAGCCGGTATATTTAAATACAATAAAATACAGTACAACAATAAAATAAAATAGAATAAAATAGAATAAAATAGAATAAAATTAAATGTTCCAGTATATGGAGCGGAGTGTTGTACAGGGTACACAGTGCAAGGAGACATTTAGTGCAGTTCTGTGGTGGTGACTCTGACAGAGGTAGATGAGTTGTAGAGTCTTATTGCGGTTGGGAGGAACGATTTCCTGTAGCGTTCCTTAGAGCAGCGGGGTTGAATGAGTCTGTGGCTGAAGCTGCTCTTTAGCTTGTCCAGTGTTTTGTGGAGGGGGTGAGAGGGATTGTCCATGATCACCAGCAGTTTTGCCAGCATCCTGTCCTCCACCACCTCCTCCAGGGTGACAAGCTTAGAGCCAACCACAGACTCAGCTTTCCTGATGATTTTGTTCAGTCTGTTGGCATCCTTTGTCTTGATGCCCGCACCCCAGGACACCACGGCAAAGAAGATGGTGCTCGCCACAACAGACTTGTAGAACATCTGCAGCATCTTGTTGCAGACGTTAAAGGACCTGAGCCTCCTCAGAAAGTAAAGCCGGCTCAGGCCCTTCTTGTAGACAATAGAAAGTGGCCTATTATGTCAGCCACTGCTCATGGCAAAAAACTTAATATTCAGATTCAAATATTAAGTTGTTGATCAGTGCAAAACTAGGGTGTGCAAATTAGGACAACTATTCATCAGCACGCAAGGTCACTGATTAATACCACGCTGTACCAGATCATGTGCTGCTGCGACCAACTGAGAACGGTGGAAAAGTTAATCTGGAGCCCTGACATGAATACAGTTCCTGTTTAACAAACCACAACCCACCAACCAACCTAGATCCAAGCAGAACTACAGCCTGCAGTGTCATTATGGACTACCTGAAGCTGTGTTAATGACTTTTCTCTAGTCTTTCCTCACAGGGAAGAAATTATTGGCTGCTGTAATCACTCCTTTGGTCCATACTGGCCCTGAAGTGATCCCTACCAGACACGACTCCACTGTAAAAGATGCAGAGACAAATTCAGTCCTTGTTCTATGCAAAAATGCATCCTAAAGTTCAGCCAAAGCTAATATGAGGCTTCAGCTGTCTGACTTGGCAAAATCAGGAGGGAATCCTCGTCCTGGTGGTCGTGTGTAGGTTTATTGCCTGTGTTTTGTCCCGACAACAATTCTATTTGTGACTGCCAGGAAGTATCATGTGTATTTACGACTACCAGGAAGAGGTTATTTTGTACTGAAGGGTCTAGCATTGGAAGACCTGTTTTGTCTACCTCCAACTCTTTTTACACAGAGATCGCACAATAACGCCGCTCAGAAGGCCCATCATTACGCCGAATATGCTTTTTTACACTTAACCAAACAACCGGAAGCTAATTTAACCAGAAACTGTTTACAGCCAGTGTGGAGAGGACTGATTGCAGCAACCAATAACTCTTTCAACACACATATGGCATGAGAATATTGTATTCAATTTTTTTTTTTAAAACTGTCCTATCATTTAAGCTGATCTTCCACCTTGGTGCAAATAATGTCCAGTTTCATATTTCTATATGTAGCACAATCAGTTGAGATTTAATGTATAACTCACGTAGCATAATAACTGTAAATTAATGTCATTACAGTAACATGTTACCTTGTGATGGTTTCCCTCCAACACTGAAACTCATCAATATTAAATGAAGTTTTGTTGTTTCCACTCTCGCATCTGCTGGTGGAGGTTTGTAATCTACTGTGCTTTCCTTCATCCCTGGAGTTCCGCTCTCTGCTGTGTATACTGGGAAACTTTGGCAGGAAGTTTAGAGTAAGTGTGTGTGTTTGTGTGTGGGTGTGTGTGTGTGTGTGTGGGTGGGTGTGTGTGTGTGTTGTCTGCGTGTGGGGGTTTGCAAGTGCACGCAGCCACGGACAGCTGTGAAAACACCTCACCGAGAGGCGGCAGAGCGACGCCTGAGCGATGCACATGTGCTCCAACCTGGCGAAGACGAGCACAGGTGAGCCATCTGGGGCCGTGAGCTGCAGAGAGACCGCCGCTGGTGTCACGTGATATTCCCCGTTTGTTTGGGTACTCGTTGTGTAATCACTGATACATAACTGTTACAGAACGAACAGCATATTCCTGAGCCAGGGAAGTAAATTCTGCATTTATTGCCTCCCCCAAATCCCCTGGTTCCACTTGTGCTTTTCAATTTATTCCACAAATTCGATTCATTTAAAGAAACCTGAGCAAGTTAACGGCTAATTTTCTTTCATGAGAAATTCTCTGCACTAAAATAAGCCTGCTCACAATAAAAGGGGAAAACAATCCTCTTGCCAATCAAAATGGAGCTCCAGCTGCCGAAATAGATCGCAGTCAGGGCTCTAGCATCCTGCCATCGCCGGCGAGGTCGGCCTTTACATTTTTAAAACTGCTCTCGTCGTGGGATGGATGGTGAACGAGACCCAAGCCGCTGAGACAGAGTTTGGCTCCACTAGAGTGCGGTCTCTTTATTTCAGTATGTGTGTGTGTGTGTGTGTGTGTGTGTGTGTGTCTTTAACAAGAGTACAAGCGTTCTAAGGGCTTTTAACAAGCTGTCTGCCATGTAATTAGTGTCTATTGCTAACTAGCTCCCAGCAGGTAGTTTTAAACACTTTCCATGGCTGCACACCTCACAGGCCAAGAAGCACTTGCGGGGAGAAAAAAGGAAAAACTCTGGTTAAGGAATGTTTTGCAATGCTATGGTGAGCCAACATGTAGGAAAAAGCACATAACTCACCAATATCAATGTACAGAATCTGAGCTGCAGCGAGTCTCGGGTTTTAATTTGAAATGCACATCACAGGTGGACAAAATAAAACTGTTTCAATATCTCGTGTTCAAAAAATCTCATGCTACTCAACTGAGATTCCAAAAGAGGCTGATAAAATATTTGATAACATGTGGCTTTCAAAGCAATACAGGATCTAAGCTGACCCTGGAAATGATGGAGCCTGATAGAAAGCCAACCCTTTTTTAGAACAGTCTGGTTGCACTAAAGAGATCTAAATATGGGGGAAATGGAAATATATAACACTGTACATTATTACAGATGTGTGTGGGAGCATGAATGCATGAGAGAGAGAGAGAGAGAGAGAGAGAGAGAGAGAGAGAGAGAGAGAGAGAGAGAGAGACAGAGAGAGAGAGACAGAATGAGATAGAGGTTCTATGTCCATGCAAAGGCATCTGGATTTGATCAGCATTTCCCACTGAACTGCCTGGTTGTGTGGTCATACAGTGTGTGGTAGTGCACAGCAGAGGAGCCTAATGTGTTCGTATGGTTCATGGAAGCGCTCCGACATAAGGACATCTGTAACTTGTCCATCTGTATGGCTCTCTGGGGAGTTTCAGTTATATAAGGATCCTAAAGGGAGCACATAGATGAAAGCTACGCTGCGTATAAAGACATGCCTCTTTGGAAAACACAAGGTGAGAAGATGACAAAGAACAACACAACATGTTCGGAAGCGGTGACTCCGATTGTTTGTTCTCGATGGCAAATTGGAAGACGTGAGAGAAGTGAAAACAAATTTAAATTGGAAACTGTCCTCCTGCAAAACAAGACAGTCAGGGGAGACAGAAAAATATTTGTGGGTAAAGTAGCCGTCTTTTCCCATGTGTTGAACTGGAGAATAAAATTCAATTACTGAGTTCACTGCTGTCAGTAGGAGCACATGTAAACAGACGCAGGAATGCCAGCCGGGGCCAGGTTAGCTGGGTTAAACATTTCAGTGACTCATGCGGAGTTGCGTGGCCTCCCGACCGCTGATATCTTCACTCATTAATGTGTGGCATGGAGGGAGAACACATGGCAGCAACGCGCCTTGGCTCACTCGCTCAAGTTTATGAAAGCAGACGAAACCAGACACGCAAACGGATGCCGACCAGCTCGCTGGCCTCTCGACGATGTGCGCCTGGATGCCTGGACGTGCGTGTGTGTTTCTGTAAGTGGCTGATGTATTTCATTTTTCAACATTTATTTGCCCGCGCTGTGGCCTTTGAGGTCCGGCTCTTGTCCACCGGAGCTACAGATGTATGTTAACTAGTAGCAGAGCTCTCTTTCTCTCCCATCTAAAAAAGGGTTTGGCCGAGGCCGCCCACCAAACACGACTGCCCATACCAGACGAGTGCATCACCCCTGTTCGGAAAGAATGAACACATTGCTTCCTAATGTGTTCCCAATGGGTGCAGGTATTTGTCAGTGATCTGCAGTATAATTGGTTCTTAAACTAGGCCATGATGCTCTGCAGACAAATCCTCCCTCTGCTGTGACATCTGCAAATTATACAGCAGAGACATAACAGCAGTTTGTAAACAGCTGGATCACAATTCCAAACTAATGAAAAAAAATTCTAAATGAAAACAAAGAAAATGACTTTCCCATCATCTTGAAACAGTATCTGACAAAGTTTTCCTGCTCATAACATCTCGGAATTTTGCCTTTTCTCTCTAAAGGGTCTGATCCAAACAAGTGGCCTCTATCGCAACAGGGTCAGCACTGTTTGTTCCTTTAACAGTTAGTGACCTGACTCGGTGGTCCCTCTGATTAGAGCCCAGCTGAGATCAGACAGCAGGCTCCGGCAAGAAGACATCAGGACCACTCCGGAGCCCCTTAAAAACATGCCCTTTGATTGTTTTTTTAAGTGTAAGTGAACAAGTGAGTGGAAACTATGCGGAGTCCAGCCTCCCTCTGCAGGGGAGCGGGGCTGTTAGCTCGTGGCACAGCGATGGGGTGGGATGCATCTACACATCAGAGGTTGTGGTGTGATCACCTTAATTGGCCGGTTCTGACCTGGACTGTCCAGGTGCGCTCATCTCCTATCCTAGGTCATCCGTCCATTTATTCATCATCCATGTTGTATCACATTGTCTCTTGGAGGGACAATTATGACCTCTATCAAACTTTATTGGCTGAACTCCTAGCACAGCAAGCACGCCATGACCCTCTACTAATACAAACAGCATTTTCAAAATAGAGACAAGAGACCCAATAAGAGATGCTGCATCGCCATGCAAATAAAATAATGGCTTTTCATTTGTTTATATTTTTTGAGAAGGAGCGGGGAATGTCGCAGGAAAGGGAGATATTGTTCCAAAACAGAACATGAGCCAAAAACTAAGTTAACTAACAGTTATTTTCATCATTAATTATTCTGTTGACTATTTATTTTACCAAAAGTCCAAAGATATTCAGTTTACCATTATATAAAACTGAGAAAAATGCCAAGTTTGGAGAAGGCATGAAGCTGGAGTGAAAGAACGTTTGGCATTTTTGCTCAAGAAATTACTTTTGAGTATGCTTCAAAGTTAGCTCGTTTTGTGCGAAGTGTCGTCCGAACACGTCTGAAGTGTTTATACTGTCCATGTTCTGAACGCTCACGCAAGTCAAATAGAGTCAAAGTCAAGTCAAATTTCCATCCACATGTGCCAAATTTAACCAAATTTCCATAAAAATGGCAAAAGAAAATGTGACAGAAGGCAAGGACTTCAGTGTCGGAAAGGTGTGGCAGTAGTTTCTGTTGAACAACTAGTCCGATCTTTTTCAGTGTTCAATCCAACAATAAAAGCCCCTGTGGACACATTTTTGTTTTGCCAGAGACAAAACGACACCTTTACCTGTGCCTGCCTGGGTTTCTTTCAACAGCTTCCCTCCTTGCATCATGGTGAGTGTGTGGCCCGTCTATCACCCTGTGTCCTTTTCTTTCTGCCACTCCCTTTTCCAAAATCTCTTTCTCCTTTCCTGCTTCCCTCGCTCCTCCCTTCCTCACCTCAGCATCTTCACCGCACACTCTGTCCCGGTCAGCCTCTCATTATTTTTACCCACCAGAATGTGGACCAGCTCCACTTCATGCAAATAGAAAACCACAACTTTTGTTCTGCCTGGACAGCACCCAGGCTCAAGAGCTGCTCGCTCGCATCCCTATTTTTTGGACAAACTGACATATTGAGAGAAGAACGAAGAGAGAGGACGCAAGAGATAATTACTTTTTTGAATCCAAAAATCATAAATTAGAACATATCAATCATTTAAATCCATCATTCACAATATAACCCCATTAACTGAGGGGAAACTGAGACATAAGGACTCTGAGAGGTTGAGTGAGTGAGTAAAAAAAAAAAAGAAAAAATCAAAACATTTACTTACTGCTCTATTTTTCTCCATGTCAGCTCTCTCAGGATGCTGGCACATTTCCATCACATTATGAGCTTCCCAGCAACGCTTGCCAAGAAGCCCGGGCCCAAACACAGTAGTGACCCGAGAGTCTGAGATGTGCTGTCACTGGGTCAGATCACAAAGGTTTGGTAATGTCCAGGTTAAGAGTAACGCAAGGGCTGAAATCACCACCACTTGACACAACTACCAGTTTGATTTAGTTGTGTTAAAGAAGCCGTCTGAATGGATGTAGTGCTAAATTGTCTTTGCATAGCATTTTTAACTATCCCATAACTAACTGACATGAGTTGTCCAGTGACATGAAGTTTGCAAGTCGTAAACATGAGGATCTTTTTCATTTCTACCTTCCATCACAAATCACTTGGACGTAAAAAGTCCCGAAGCGTCTGAAAAGCAAACAAACTTCCGTCAAGTCAATAATTCAGGGAAATTAAACCTAATTTATTGCTAATGTGGTAAAAGTTTTGTTATCTTTAGCCCCACATAACCAACTTTCAACAGTAGATAATAACTCAGTGAGGAATTACACTTAGTAGTAATACTGGCATCAGCAGCTTGAGTTGTCTGGTGGTGCGAAGTCGTAACCATAGAAATGCATTGGCTACCATCAAAACCGCAAGATGTGAATGAGGCTTCAGTCCTGTTAATGTTATGTTTCTCCAGTCAAGTAAAATTGGCAGAATGCCGCATCCCTCGCTTCGTCCTTCACTCGCTCAAAAAACGTGCACTTTTCACCACCGACGCACCTGGAACTGTTCTCCGAACTCTCTAATAATAGAATATACTGCACATACAAACTTATGCCACATGAAATTGTAAAATGTGTGCACAGGGACCGCTTTTAAATGTGTTACATGGCAAGTGACTGAATATCCCAATAGATCAATGAAACTAGCCTTTGCAGACTATAACCATGAGCAGAAATCATTTCATTATTCTGTTGGTGCGCTTTTATTTGCCTGGTGACTTTATCAACAAGGTATTTGCTGTTCAGCTCTGCTCATGCCAAGAAATACATAACAATGAATACAAAGGGGGGGGAGAGAGGAAGCTCGAATGGCTTTTAAAAGAATAAAAAGGTTGTATCAATTTCCCAAAGAATACATCAAGTCAAATGGGCAGGCAGAGCTCACACTTAAAGGAGTTTCAGGTTCATATAAAAAGGGATATGTTTTTCCATGTCATGTCTCATTTGCTTGTTCAACAATCAAAATCAACCCAACTGGGCCAAATAATTGAGTCCAGCCCCGAGTGTGTGAGTGAGGGAGAGAAAGCTGAATTGATTTATACACTGAAACATCTATAATCATTGAATAGTCGCTATTAAGCTAGAACAGAAGGCAAGGATTAAATTAAAATGCATCCTTACGAAGTATTACTCCACACAATAATGTGTCTGTGGCCTAACAAGAAACACAACCTAATAAGCTCTTTATAATGAGATGAACACTTACTTCTTGCCTGCAGCGTTCCTCTGCTTTGTTCTAGTGGGTAAGATTTACTATTTGGTTGGTAGTTCAAAGTCGTAGCAGTAAATTCTTCACGCAGACAGGACAGGAAAAGTGAACTGTACCCTTGTTATGACTTGATTTTCCTCTGCTATTGCCTTTATAGCCGCAGATTAATAAGAGAAGAACTGGAACACCCTCAAAGTTAGGTCCTGACTGTTCTGCACCTCACATCCCATAAAGCTAAGAAAAGAAATTAGATGATAAATTGGATTTTTCAGAGGTAAGGCTCTGAGGGCATGTTGAACACTGGCGTCTAATGATAAGCCCTCTAATTTAAGCTCATGGGAACAAGAGGCTGGAAGTCTAATCATTAGTTAAATGGTATATGAATAAAATCTGGATAGTATGTTGATCTGTAATGCTTTTTATGTAGATGTATGTCATCCACCCTACCTTTTTATCAGGTGAAGCATTAGGTAATACAAAGGTTATATTGCATTAGTGCCATTCAGATCTACTGTATGTCTCAGATATTCAGGTCTGAGGATATATGATAGTTATAAGTTGAAGGGAAATGACTTTACGTGTATTCTTGAAGATGTTTAAGCTTCATCGGCTCTATTCATGTGCTCTAGATGCAGAACTAACCAAGCTTGGTGCCAAAGCATCTTCCAGAACTGGATTTAATGTGTATTCCTGAAGATGTTTTCCCATCTTATCTGAAGCCTTATCCAGTTGTACTAAACATACTTCTGTCAGATAAGGCCATGTCTCGATGTGTGAAGATTTCTGTATGCTAATGCAGGCTGTTTCTAAAAGGGTCCATCATTCAGTGAATTGGCACGTTTGTTGTAAAACCTAAACCTATGCTAAAGATATAACTGCATTTTCTTCCCCAGATCAGTTTCCCTTGGAGCAACATTCATATAATGTGATTCAGCACATTAGTCAGTGGTGCGTTCAGACCGAAAACTTGAGTTTAAAAATGCAAGGGGTTGTTATTGAGGAGGGTGGTTGCCTCAGGTACCACTGAGACAATAGCCCTTTTTACACAGAGATCACACAATAACGCTGCATCGAAGGTCCGTCATTATGCCAACTTTGCTTTTTTACACCGAACCAAACAACGTCGGCATTATGTGGCTCCAGTTGAGATTTTAGACAGCATGCCGGCGTTCCAGAAGCAAAAGAGGTGTAACACAACAGCATCTGCGTCTTGTCATGCCGGTTTACACAAACCTTGTTTCAGCGTTGTGGTGGAACAACATCGTCCCCCTTTTATACAGAAGGCGAGGAGGAATAACAACAGGCTCTATAAAAGGAACTTTCACATATTTGATTGGTCAACACAGCACAAAAGTTGAGCGAGGTTTGACTTCTTTGCCAGATGACACTGCTCTCTGTGTTCGCAATCCCACAGCATCAACGGAGCGGCCTTATGCAGATGAATGAAAATTTGAACACAGCCTTAATCAAAGGTCAACATTCAGCGGCAACACAGGACTTACTGTGATGTGTCTGTAGCTCAGAGAAACAAAGGCTGTGTAGGTCGAGGTGGTGGACTGGTGTAGGTCAGCAATCACGTCCCGTCTCCTACCAACTCTCAGCCTTAGTTTTCTTTCATATTTCACCACAATGATGATCTTCCTTTACCTCATAGCAACCTTGTCTTGCCAAACCTAAACTACATTTTGTAGCTGCCAACTGTAAGAACGATCAACTGAAAAACAAATGTTATCCAGGTTTGAATATTGCGTTTGCACGTGGCTTCTTCGTCAGTTTGCTGATCATGTTCATTCATTTTCAGGAAGGTTCTTCTACATTTAAACATCTTATCTTTACTTGTCTTGATGCCATTTATGTCTTATGTAAAGCACTTTCTACTGTTTTGTTTTTGAAAGGTGCTACACAAATAAACTTGCCTTTACATACTAAGTTTTGATGGCCTAGCCAGACAGGAACCAATCTGGTTACACTTAATTTTCTTCTACAATCATTTTCTTGGTCAAGACGATTTGCGTATCAAAAAACCTGCATTTGTCTGATTTTCTAGGATAAATATCTGACATTTGGTGAACCTTGTGCTCATGAAAACATATGGGCCTGTGGATGCTAATGAGCCCTTTGTCACACAATGTTAGAGCTGTAACGTCCACACGTTTTAATGATTTAACGACGAGGTCTGACAGAAAGGAAAAGTGTGTATAAATGGATTACTAAACCGCGTTTGCCAAAGAGCTCACTGAACTGCTAACATTGCTCATTAAAGTCTTCACAGTCAGCTTTGAGGTGTTGCTTACACACACACATTCATAACATGTCTGTTTTTATAAAGGTTAATAAGCACATTAAATAGGGGCACTTGGAATATTGTGTAACATGAATAAATATTGTGCAAGCAAAGACTGGATAATGTGTGGATAATGTGTTGGGAGTGATTGAGCGAATGTGGGAAAATATCATGGAAAATATTAGCAAATCGGAAAATGTTACAGGTAGTTGGAATACAAGAGATATTGTAACAATATAATGCATTCTGAGCTTGTGATGACAAATCTTCCAGAACAACATGAAATCTCACCCTTTACTCTCTCATTTGCTCATTCAGACACACACACACATAGTTTTCACTAATGAGTTGGTTTGGCTGCGGTTGAGTTATGGGCATGAGCGCATGGTGGGACCTCACCCCAGTGCAGCCTGGGAGAGTGTACTGAGTGCACCTAACGCCACGGGCTGCCAAGGTCCTGTACTGACTGATTTATCAGCATGCAACTGTCGACTGATGAGACGGAGGTGACACGGGTTTGTTAGACGGGTGCTGTGACCGGACCACAAGCAGTTTGCAGGAAATACTCATATCCTTTACTTTAAAATTGAACTACCACTTGAAATCCGTTCAGTTTTAGTGAAAAGAAATATAAACTTTGATTTATCACTTATTCTCCTACGTATCTGTCGGTTAACAGGTGTGCAAAGATTGTAGATATTCAGGATATGCAAAATAAAATTAAAAAAGTGCCTAAACCTTTACATCAGAAACATTTGTATCTCCATTTTTGGGGCATTGTCTACTTTTAGGTCAGTTGAGGGTTTGGAAAGGTTTGTTTCAGCGTTCCCAAAACGTTGACATTTCGGGGACGATTTGTACTCAACAACAGTCGTGTTAATCTCTTATTGCATTTTAAATACTGGAACCTCTAAATTGAGCATAACTAGAGTACTCGAGTAAAGTTACTCTGACAACTAAAACGTTGCTTACTGCTCTGAAGTGTTGTCCCAACCTCCCTGTTGAATTTCTGCTCTCGGTTTCAGTGTTTCCAGTGTCTGTATGAATGAATCAAAGGCCACAGTGGACAGAGTCCGAGGGAGACGAAGTGGAAGAGACACAGAGAGTGAACAAGTAGAGGTAGAGTGAGGCGGGTGAGGGAGTAATTACCTGCAGCTGCTGTGCTTAGTTGGGGGGTATAAATCTGTAACCACATCAGAAATTATCCATAAAATTTACAGCTTAGGAAAACCATGTGTGTGGCTCTTTAACACTCCTTAACCTACAGAGCCGTCTTTTACACTGCCCCGGAAAAGAGCCGGTGGGCAATCAGAAAGTTTAACTCCAACTACAGTACACAGTGACACATGTCGTTCACACATTTCAAGGGGAAAAAATGGGGGATCATGTTACCATACGCTGGTGCAAACTCGAATGTGCTCCAAAACAGGTAAATAAACTGGTGGAAAAAGCAAAGCCCTGAGCAGCCAATCAATCATTTTAATGAGTCTGTGTGACTTAAAGGAGTTATGAGGACTGGGCAGAATACAGTCTCACAAAAAAAAAACACAAATATATAAATGCACGAATATGCCAGAGGTTGTAAAAGAGAGAGCAAGAATTAACTTTCTCACCAGGACTGGAACCATTCACACATCTGAGATCAATTAATCTGTCTGACCACTCATTTACTTCTCAATGAACTAAGAAGGTAGATGTAGTTAGGTGGAGGTAGAGCTACTGTTCTGTGCACGAGAGGCTGCCTGTGAGTAGGTACGGACGACCTGATGTATGGTGAACACTCACTGCATCTTAAGTAATGAAGATGGTGAAGTTTGTGATTAAATTACGCCCTGTAAGAGTGGGGAACCTGGTGCAATAGTGCCCAAAAATCTGATCAGAAGATTCAGAAAGTATCGGAGATGAAAAGGTGGTATCAGGCCATCTCCACATGGGGCTGTTAGCATCAACGAAATAGCTGTATGACTTGATTCAGCAGTGGGTTACAGGTCTCAGACTCCCCTCAAAAGGGTGTAAAGTGGCACCAAATTAGGTAAAATTAACATATCAGATGTATGTATCAATGAAAAAGCTCATTCAGTGGCCTAATAAATATAAATAAAAGGGGCAAACAACACCTACAATTACGTATAAACTAAAATGTATGACACCATGTTTACCAGGTCAGCTTTAGGGGGTTCAGTGTAAATACACGGGAGAGTGTTGCTGGTTGGATCTGTCCCCAGGATGATCCCAGTCAAAGCATTAAATGGCGTCAGTGGACGGGAGGAGGTAATAAAGCTGTTTATTGTCACAGGTGGGGCAGAGTGTGTGATGCTGTTGAGGTTGTAGGCCCAGCTGGAGGAACCAGCAGTGTTCAGAATGAAGCCCCGTCCGGGCCATGCCTGAGGGCCCGCTCCATGATCAAGTGGACATGTTTACATGTGACTACAGTACAGTGACTCCTTACTGACAAAAGTGAACTGTTATTCATTTTTAAAATAACTTATTGTTTGACCTTCCAGCTGCTACATAAAAATATATCAACTGAACTGTACTGTGTGTAAAACTTGTAACTCCTCCTCTGTGAACAGAAACTGAGTAACTGCATTGTTAGGTACGCCTACAGAGCCTTTTGAAAGGCGTCTCTTCAACATTTTGTCCACCCTGAATTACATACATGGTGAAACAGAATATTAAAAACTGTCAAAAATCAGGTCTGACACAGCATACAGGTGTTGTTCATTGTTGGAACACCTGGAAAACTATTTTATCTAACTAATAATTTCTGTTATTTATCAAGGAAAGATGCCAAATATTAGTTGATTCCAGCTTGGCAAATGTGATAATTTGCTGATTTTCTCTGTTTTATAGTCACTGGACTGGTAATGGAGTATCTCTGAATGTCTAAAAACCCAACTTGATGGTGTCATCCTGTCACTATTTTATAGACGAAACTAATAAATGATTAATTAAAAACCAGACTGTCTGCAGCCATGCTCTGGTTTTGTGCTTTGAGCTAAACGATGTTCGAGGAAAAATCTGGGGATCAAAGTTGTTCCAATTCATCCTCTTGGGACCTTGAATGTCTGCAGTAAATCTCACAACCATCCATTCAATAGCTGGTGAGACATTTCAACAACAACCAACGATGTCCACCTGCTGGTGGCACTGGAGGAAAAGTCACCAAAGCCAGTAAGATTCATCCTCTGAAGACCATGAATTTCAAAGTTATTTTATGGATTCCCATGACATTTTTAACAGTTATTTAGTAAGATATACGGACGTAAAGCCATGCCACTAGCATGGCTGGAAATCTAATCAATAGATTGATTCATATTGAAAATAAACATTAATTGCAGCCCTGATGACAGAAAACTGTTCAGTCCAGAGAAAGCTGGACTCACTGGTGCTGGTCTGCTTCTTAATATCCTCCAGAGGCCATGTAGGTCAAAAGGACTGTGGTTACAAACTTTCCAGGTAAAAAAAAAAAAAGAAAAAAAAACCTTATAACACTTGCGGTTATCTCTTGCTGCCATTTGGTGCAGCAGAGTGCTGCTTTAAAACAGAAAGGGAAAGAAAAAAGGGAACTGCCAAGAACTAGAGTTCAAGCATGACATGAAGAGGAAGCGACTGTAAAACAGTTTGTCTTTGCTGTGGTGTACTGTACCGCGCTGGCCTGACAGCTGCCCTGCTTTCCCCACTGTGACCCTCTCTGGTGGCCGTTAGTGGTTTGCCCCGGGTCAAGCCCCGCCGGCTCTTGCCAGACCACCACACACTGGCGAGGGACTCGGTGACAACGCTGCAGTGGTTTCGTCCGCTGGGACGGTGGCTGCAACAAGCCAGTTTCCACTTCTCCTCTTTCCTACAGCTGAGCATCTCGGTGCTGATCAGGCCCATAAATCTAGAGTCCTTTCAGCAAAGTCTTTATTACTATTCCCTTAAGAGAGGTGAATTCACACAGGCACAGTTTCCTCATCCTCGCTTCAGTCAAAAGACTCAACACCCACTTCAGCGGTTCCAGAATTGGAAGACATATTCCCTTTGTTTCTGTTTTTAACTTGACTGGGACTCTCAAGTGTCTGGGTTCACAGAGTTCCTCTCGCTTGTTATCCAGCTGACTAATGCTTCGAGTCCCACAATACCTCTCATCTTACTGTGCTTCTTGTCAGATCCTCTCTCCTACCCAATTCTTAATGCTGCTTTTGATGTTTTGCTGCTCAGTGTCCAGAGCAAATAACCATTATCGGCCTCTTATCCCGGGTTCCTTCCATTTGTCATCACTGTGGCCGTCTGAGAGAAGCAACAATTAGTTATACTGGACATCATTTGAAATTTTACACTCTGACAATGAAAGGCCTGCATGGTAGGAATGGGCACAGAACAAAAGGTATATGTCCTAAAAGGTGCTGACTAGACCAAAAAGTGAATGGAAACAGTGGAAAAACCCAAATGGCTGGAAACACTTACAAGCCATTCTCCTCCACTGTTTCAATCTACAAATAAACTCCAGAGGATTTTCCAAAGCTGTGTAGAAGTGAAAAGAGAAAGGAGATGGGGGGAAAAGAAAAACTGACCTTTAATGTGTCGTTCTCATGCTATGTGCATTTACATTCACATGATGGTGAACCTCACCTGTGGTTTCACTGGTGTGATCGCTGCAGAGGTGCATGACAAGTCTATGGACTAACTTGTTGCATAATATAGTGCAGGATTGTGGCTTAAAAGAATCTCATCATGTCTGATAAGCAGTGATGCAGATTAAGAAAAACAGAGTAAACTTGCAGCATCTGGAAGGGCTGAACGATTCATCGAAATTTTGATTATGAAAGAGTGCAATAAGCAACTGTACTATTTCAATCGGATTCTATTCAATACGTTTGTGATGATGCTGGAAACAATCCAATCTTTAATAGACAAGCTGTTAGTAACTTTTATAGAGAATAATCAATGTTTAAGTTGCAGTATTGGTCAGAAAAATCAGTAAGATATTTTCCTCAAATCATTCAGCCCTAGTGCAGAGAATGGTACAAACTCAAGCATCTCCTGTGTGTTTTCCATCAGGTCTTCATGTTTCACTCACAGTAGTTTAAAAAAACAAATGATTACAAAAGAAAAACTCCTTGTGGTCCGATGGGACTTTGACCCCACAAGCCGTCAGGTCAGTCATTTCTGAAGTTGTGTTTAATGTACAACGAGTGTTTCCAGGTTCATGCTGGATGCTTTTAGAAGGAAGACAAGACTGAGACCCACGATGAACTCCAAGCAAGGAATAGAGCTTTTTTTGGTAGGATTTAATGTTTGGCTTTAGTGTTTAGTAGTAAAATTTGAGGACAAACCTTAAAAAAATAAATTAAAAAAAGCATACAAACGGTCTGCCTCAGTGCCTGTTTCATGAGTTTTCAGAGTTGAACACGTCAGAAAAGTAAGTGATCGTCTCACACACATTATTGTATAACTATGTGTCTCCAACAGATAAGGAAATACATTTGTGGTTGACTGGTTTTTTCCTTTTCGGAGCATCAGTTTAAAAAGCAGTTTGTGAATGAGCTTCAGATCTCATTAAGCTTTCTAAACAATGCAGTTTTCCTGACTGTAAACTCTTTGGCCGCGTTAAGACTATTTTTATCTCAGCAGAGTTTGAAGGAAAATGAAGCCAAGACCTTCTTGATGGAGAATGCGGATGAATTAGGGGCTAAATAAGCAAGCTGTAGTCAAATCATTGAATTTCGACCTCATGCTAAGATCTGAACACTTGCCCTGCAGAATGCTGTCAATCTAAATTGGAAACTTTGTAGTTGACGTTCAGACCGAACTCGCGTAGCCCAAAACCGCAAGACAACGCTTGAAGTCGGTGATATTTTTAGTGCAGCTGGAATGAGATTGTTTAAACAAAAATATTTCCAAGAAGAGGTTGAATCATTTTGTCCAGCACAGTCAAAGACATGAAGTTTGGCAGATCAAAGGCTGGATGTTAGATCACTTATCGTGTTTCTTGAACTTAAAAAGAAATGACATAATTGTGCAAGAGAGGGAACAGATAGGCTGCAAAAGAAACACCAAATCATAACAAAGTCAGGAGTGAAGACACAATACGATGTAGTGGTAAGCTCCTGCTTCCAAATGTAGCCCTCTTTGACAATATAGTATGAGCTGAGGAAACACAGGCCTGCTTTTATTGAGGTACCTAAGAGGCTGTTTACACTGCCTGTATAATAGCCAGTAAACAGCACAAATAGACGAAGGAAATTGTTTTTTGTCGGTAAGTTTCAGACACCTTGACTTTATAGATCCAAACTGTGAGCATGGCGCCATAAACAGGGTTTATAAACCATTTAATCTGTGATTAAAACCAAATAGGTTAATAGAGATTTTAATCTTTTATGAGTCTGTTTGATCAAATTAATGTCAAAATAATAGCTTGGACTGTGACTTCTATGATGATTACAGTGTTTGAACCAGGATTGTCTGGGGGGGATCAAAAGTGCCCTTTGTAAATCTTTGCCATTTTCTTCCATCAAGTGCAAAGATGGTGAACTTTGACCCGCAAATTTGCGCCTTTGACCAATCGCAAGTCGTCTAAACAGCACCGAAGAGTCCAGAGTGAGGAAGAGTCCAGAGTGAGGAAGAGTCCAGAGTGAGGAAGCTGTCGTAGCTCATTGGCTGCGGGTCACCGTCCACTTCTGTCGGACAGTAAACTCTTCCACTAAAGAAGAATAATTTGCAGACAGGAGTCGATGGAGCCTCCCCCCCCCCAAATAGAAAAATTCTGAATTGTTCGAGAAAATTTATGATGGAGAGAACAAAATGTGAGGGGTAACTTTTGTACATATTTACGAGATAAAAACCAACAGTTTAATTTCATAGTTGAGCTAACTAATAAATAAATAAATCTATCAGCACAGATTCTGTTCTTTATTTTAAGCCGTGATGGGACATTTTATCTTCATTGTTGCAGTGATGCACTCTGGATCTGCTTTTATTTCTTTTTTTTTCTACAAGGAAGCAATATCGAAACTAAGAGAAAGTAGAGATAAATGAAGGCGTTGAAAAGCAGCGAGAGAAGAATAACATGTGAAGATGGAAACCTGCAAAGTTCGCCAAGCGGTCCGGCGTGGTCGAGAGCCAGTATAAAGTAGCCGTTTCCCCTGGTGGTGCTGAGCTGGATTAGCGTCACATCGCAGCCTCATGAGCCGTGACATAAGAATGCTTATGAAACTCGTACACGCACAAACCCACACACCCACCCACCCACACACACACACACCCACACACACACACACACACACACAACACTTAGCAGTTGCTCCTGAATGAAACAAGAGACACAGTGAAATTACTGGAACCTCACGGATCCTCGGCCAATGCAATGAGCCTGAAATTCCCTCCCGACCGATGCATCGCTTTTGTGGTTTGTACTCGAGAGTGTATGTGTGTGTGTGTTAAAATTTCAGTTTTCCATGCAATCGAGTAACGAGGGCTAACCTAAGTCGTCTGTATTCCAAGGAAGGCCTGAACACACTCGAGAATAAGTGGTGCGGAGTTAAGTGGTGAAGAGAATAGAGACGAGCAGGGTGACAGATATACATCTGGCTCCAGCGAATGGGGGAACTGCTCAAATCCTTTATTTAAGGAAAGACAAAAGATTTCTTATTTAGGTAAAAGTATCAGCAGTAAAATAGACTGATGACTGCTGTTCATTTCATTGACAGGTCTTTGACCTTTTCCAGTGAAATCAAGTAATTCCAAAATGAATATAAATATACTTGATTATAAGCCCTGCGTTCAAAACATGTGAGTAAAATGTACTCAGGTATCCAGAGGAAAAGTACTAGAGAAAGTTTAGTTTTGTTGGCAGGTGAAAACACCTTGCATCTTTACTCTCAAGGATTTTCCAAAGATAAATCGTATTCAGGTTTTGTACTTGCAGATACACACAATATTTAGTCATTTTGTAGACCTCGTATCACCGGCTTCGGTTCATTTAATGGTTTCAGATAAGTTAAATATTTACATGCTGATTTAAAAGCAAAAGTACTCAGTCTGTCATTCTGAAGAGCGACCCCTCTTACAGTTAAAATCCCTTTTTGATCCTTTCAGGTCACAACAAACTTGGCTCTTCAACAAAAATATTTGGTCCCCTGATGAAAGCTTTCACTTTTACAGTTTACATAAAAACCTTTACATGCCTCTTCAGAAAGCTGCTGTCGGTAACAAGGGTCACGTAAATCCCAATAAATATGACCTTGCAACATCTAATAATAAGAATAAGAATAAGCAGCACGTGGTGCTGAAATGAAGTCTAAGAAACGTATTTACTTATTTGACCAGAACAGAATCATTTCACACTATTTATTGTCTTTTAGTTAAACCCACAGAACATACTGCATATTCAGGTTTATGAGTCTTTTTTGCAGAATGAGTTCATACATAAGCTGCTGTGAGCACAAACATACTAGTCATGACATCTGACTCCTACAACTGTTTTATAAATCGGTTTTAATCTTAAATTAATTAAAATAAATAATATTACATATTAAAAACACACCTGTAAAATAATGTTTGCCCAGACAATAACCAACGCTGAAAGAAAACGGACCCCTGTAATCATCACCTCTGTCTCTCTACTGGTGGAGAAACCTCTCCTTCAAACGTTTCAGTGACTTCCCATCTTTGTGCCGAGCACAGCGAGGGGAGTCGAGGGAGTCGAGGGGAGAGGCTGCATCCTGTGCCGAAGTGCGGACTGTGTAATGAAACATGAAAGGCAGGTCGGTCTTTGCAAGGTGAAACCAGAGGCAGGATGTACAGTACAGTGTTCCCTGCTCTGTTAGGAGTCATAATCAGGTGGCTGAACTGCAGTGAACCAAACCCCAGCAGCTGCTAAACAGCCGACAAGCTTCCGACTGCAAAGCTGTTTGTTTGCTTGTTCCGCCTCTTAGGAGATAGAAGATACACTCTGTATCATTTCATGCCAACCACACAAACCCACTAATGCAGGCGTACACACTACATGCGTGCAGTCGCTCACACACACACGTACGTACACACACACGCTGCACAGATGGCCAAGAGATAGACACACGCAAGCACAGACAGGCTCACGCACACACAGGAAACAAATGTGGGAGAGCGACATGGCCGGATTTACCACCAGGGCTTCCTGAGTGGACACCCGGGGCCCCGGGTGGGAGTGGGTCCTGGCACAACCCCGAAGAAGTTAAAGGTCTAAAAATATACCAAGAGAGTTGCTACTGACAGGTGTGTGGCAAAGACTGATCTGCTGATTAACTGCTGTACAAAGAGCAGGTGTTCCATTATTGATTGATGAAGGCGTCACATCTTTTGGACATCTTTGATCCTCTACACTTCATACTGTTAACCTTGCACATCTTATTCATCATTTTCATATTCTGTGTTGTAGATATTCCTTTCATATTTGTTTCTTGACTTTTGCACTACTTGTTTTTTTACTTTTTTTCTTGTTTCTCTATGTTAATTGTTATGCACCAAAACACCACAGCAAATTCCTCGTATGTGAAAACTTACTAATCAACTAATCGATTATTAATGATGTCACCTGAACTGACCGCTTGATTTGCAGCCGAGAGCACACGTAGTCACTGGAGACTGGATGTTCAGACTGTGGCTCGCTTACTTACGCACGGAAACTGAAAATATCCGCTACCCCAGTTCACCTTTTCTGTGACGCAACTTGTCTGTTAAAAGCTTGTGCAAACAAAGATCCTGACTCATCTTTTGTTATTTCAAAATGTCTTCCTTTTTTTCTTGTAATTCTGGACGGATCTACTCTTAGAGAGCAGCCAGTGTCTGCATTTCACACCCTGAAATCTTTCTGGCCTCTTTAATTTTGTGCCTTGGCTTTGTGTTCGAACATTTGATCAGAGCTCTGTGCACAAGCATTGTGCTCATGTATTTTTGTGGATCATTTTTATTGGGAACAAATTATTTCTTTTTCCTGGAAATGAGGTGATTTGTTATGGGTGCACTTTTTGCTGAGACCCCCGTTAACCCACCAACACACACACACACACACACACACACATAGATTTGTTCACTTTTAAAAAATGCAGTCAGGTTCATAAACATAAAATCTGGCGTTCTTTCACAGACATACTCTTAGACACCCAGAGAAATTTACTGTGAGGACCCCCCACTGTGCTCAAACTAGAAAAATAAAACCACGAGTCATTTCATATGCCTTGCCCTCTGAGTCTGCAGATTTTTCAAAAGGTGTCAAATAGCTACACTGGAAGGGTAAGTTTCATGACTGAATGGCCAAAAACCTCATCAAACCCTCAAACATACCTGGTGGTTAAAGCTGTTTGAATATATGTTGAATATATGTGTGAATATATGTGTTTCTTTTAGCCACATTCACACCTTGACCCCAGGAGATTGAGACTTCAGCTGATGAGCCGTGAACTTTCTCATTGGCTTCGTTTGCATGTTAACGTGCAAACGAAGCCAACATTAGAAAGCATTAACATGTCAGTGCTAACGTTAGGCGTTAAGTGCGGCAGCTCACAAACTGCAGCTTCAGCTGACGATGATGAGCAAAGTGGGTCCGACAGTGTAGAACTGAGCCTGAAGAGCCGAGTCTGAAATGTCCTAAAATGGCCACCGTACCTAAAATAAACCCTTTTGATTTAGTTAACTGGATTTTTACCTGCCGTCACCCCTCAGGCCAGATTAAATTGTTACATTAAATATATGACATTTTTGTACATATATTAATGGTCCCCACAGGATGAATAACAACTTATTCCTAAGATTTTGACTTTTTAAGATAAGATACATGTTCAGACAACAACCTATGTAGAACCAAACCTGCACGATGCTCTGTTTCTATGTGAACGGGTACCCGTCTCCAGCTTTTATTGATCCATTCCCCATCTTCTTAGCTAAACTGTGTACTTAAAACAGTTAAAAGGTACAGAACACCCGAACACAACAATGTCCAGTAGACATTTGCTCTGTCATGTACACACTTTTTATACAATGAACATAAACACCACCCGCATGGAAAAGTCACATTGACCCGACAGCGGTCTCCCATTTCCATCGTCCCAGATCTGTTTGTGGGTACATAAGAAAGACGGCCCATGTTATCACAATATGTAAGACCTGCAAGCTTTTTCTCCACACCAAGCTCAGGCTGACAGTCAATAGATGTCCAATGCTTGAAACCCGAGTTAAGCTTTTTGCTCGGGACAATGAACAGAGTTCGGTTGCAAAGCGGTTATTAAGTGAGAGAGGATGAGATATTTGAGTTAAGCTCTCTAAGGAGTTCCAGGCTGGGATTAAGGGACATTTGGTCAAGTCTTTCAAAAAGGGAGGCACAAAGCAGGGAGAGTGTTCACCAAATTGTAATTTGTTGCTGTGAAAGAAGGCGTTTGAGCTGAAGCTGTAAGGAGGAGATCAAATTCTTATTTGTGTTCTTATATTTAACATTGTTTTATTGTGTTTTCACACAGAGGAGAAGCCACAGATTTTGTTGTTGTTGGAGACGTTTAGCTCTAATAACTACACATCGCTTCTTATGCAAAGATGTTAAACAACGTACTGTTTAGGCCTGTGCAAAGGTTATAAAATTGGGACATTTTACACTGGCAGCAACTGAGAAACTATTTAATGTATTTAATGACGCCCAAAACCACTTAATAAAGTCACTATCAACACTGATACCAATCCAGTGTGTTGAATCTGTGCATCACAACTTGTTTTTAAAGGGTCAGTTCGCCCAATTTACAAAGAAAATTAGCGTTGCAGATGGTTCTGGTTTTAAGATATCAGAGATTTCTGCCTCCATCCCAGTACAATGGAGGTGTATGATATTTCATTGGGGGAGCTCACAGCATTGAAAACTTACATTTAGGAAATTCAACATGCTTTCTACAAAAGATATAGTCCCTGTAAAAACAGCTGGAAAGTTTTGGTGGTGGAAAGGTTTTTTTTTAAGTGTAATTTTTCATTCCCGTGAGCACCACAAATTAAATTCCATTTACCTCTGTTGTAGCTGGGTGGAGGCAGAAACTGGACAAGTAAAACCAAAACTATCCGCATGGCTAGATACCACTGAGGGTGACTCAGGAAAAAGTTTGTTTTTCATCATTCGGGTGGACCAACCCTACAAGCTTGGTGGTATGTGTATTTCTAAACAGACAATAGGTTTTTTAAAGTGTTTTACGAGCGTAGGAGGTAGAGGAATTTGGTAATGTAATTCAAACTAAAAATCAAGAAAGATCCTTACTTTACCGAATTCTGCTTTCTTTTGCTCACCTCAGCTTGCTAATGGTGAATGGTGTATTGTTTCAGACCAAAACCCAACAAACACCTGCATGTATGCATACTAAACACAACACAACACACACACACACACACACACACACACACTCATGCATACTAATTTACCTGCAGAAATACACTCACTCACCTGTGTGTGTGTGTGTGACTCCATGTGATGCTGAAGGGAGGTGTTAATCTTTAGTTTTTGCAGTGACATGTGGGCTGGCTCATTCCAGCAGGTGACTGTTGAGCTACTGTACGGCCCCTCGGAGAGCTTTTAAACTCAGATACAGACATTCTTGCGACTGGTCCAGCATTTATTTTTACAAAAAGGTAGGAACTGGTCTGTGAAATCGTTTGTCTCTGTTGCACTTCAGAAATTGCAATGTCAGACTGTTAAATTCAATGTCAAATCTGGAAAATTACCTAAAAAAGAATTTGAAATCTGAATATATAAAGGGAGGTTTTATGTACATGTATATGTTTTAGATACTATGAGATATTAGAAACTGTGTTCATTTTAGATTCTAAAAACGTTGATTTTTTAAATCTAGAAAATATTAATTCCATGTTCCTAAAAAAACACTAGCTAATGAATTATAAACCTCACTGACCACCTAATAAAATGCATAATGTATATTCCTTTGTAAAATTAGAAGTTGCTGGTTGTTTGAAGGTGTCAAACTGAGCTGAAAAAAAATCTGATCCAACAAGTAGGTAAAGGTTGTGGACAGCAGAACAATCGGTAACCTGAGCTAAAGTATTAAGAGCAGTAGTACAATGCCTGAATGGTTAAAAAACAAAACAAGATGTGATCAAGGTGATAAGTAATGTTTGTGATCATGTTTCACAATGAAATCTGATCAGATGAGAGAGAGAGAGAGAGAGAGAGAGAGAGAGAGAGAGAGAGAGAAAGAGAGAGAGAGAAAGAACAAGGTTGATATTGCATCTATTGAAAACAGCCATTGACATATGTTTTCTTTATAAAAGAAGAGGAGTGTTGTATAAAGAAGAGTGTGTCAGGCAGCATCACTGCTGACACAACAGAAGTGATTCTGTTTCATAAATACGAGACTATTGATCTTTTAAACAGTGAGTCATGCAAGACTGGTACTTCTGAAGGTCATGTTGGTTCCAAGAAAAATCATAGTTGTAGTCAAAATCAAAAATGGACATGAAACAGTTGTAGACCAACAAATGACTCATTACAATTCAGTGACGCAGGTCTAAATCAAACATAAGCCCTGCACAGACAGAAAGGCAAGTGAAGATAGACACTTACAGGAATAGACATGGAATCCATTGTCCAAATCTACAACTAAGAGGTTAAATTCCTCTTTAAATGCAACGTTAAGCCATTTCTGATGAAGCCAAACAAAACTAAAACATTCGTTTTGGACCACTTGGCACTTTGAAGCTCGGATAAATCATTACCCTCCAAGAACAGACTGAGGAAATATAAGACTAAAAACGTCTTATGAAGTCTCAGCACTGTGGCCTTTAAACAGCATTTTGAACAAGCGCCTGGACATTAGGAGAACTTCCAGTGCAGATCAATGTCAACAGATTTGACGCCTTCGAGAAAAAAATCCTGAAACAATTGGAGTGATCTGACCACCCACTGCCAAACGGTTCATTTGACGAGCGAGCGAGAGGCTAAGTGACTTGTTAAGATGGAAATATTTTGCAGCGTTGAGGTTTTGAAGGTCATTAGAGGTGGCAGAAAGCCCCGGGGCAGAGCTAAGACCAGCCACCCATGTACACGGTTCTGTTCCAGTGAACCACAGATGGGTGGCACAATGTCATTTGCAGTAAGTGAGCGTGTAATGGAGTTGTAAGTGCCCCGAGCAGGAGAGGAAACAACTCAATTGCCTAAGTTGTTTCCAGAGTTCATCCCTCGATTCCTATTGTCAACAGGGGATGCCGGACCTTTAGTCTAACTTTACAATACAATAGGACACTCTTCGAAAATGTAATTGTGGAAAAACCATGATTCAAACCTCAAAAATATAAAGTATCATAGCTTTGTTCATGGAAAGTGCAGTGGAAACTTCATGCCAAAGGTCAGGGTGTGTTTTGGTTGTAAGTGGTTGTTCTGTGTGATGTCTTGTTTTGTACACAGAGCTGCTTGTTTCAGGTCATAAGCTCCACAAATGGGCAGAGTGAATGTAGAGAAAACAGCTCAACCTAGTGGGTCACACAACACAGGGAACTATCAGGGCTGACTGAAATGCACTGCTCAGTGGGTGAAACCACACGATGCAGTCAAAATAACTAATCAGCAGAGATTTTTAATCCTCCGGATATTTTGTATTTAGCTAAAACAAAAGAATCCCATTTATTACAGTAGTATACAGTATATCAAGCAGTCTGCAAGTGGTGGAAATTCCTCCTCAGTATCTTGAACCATTTAAAAAACATTCAGTGCTGATTAAAAAGTGTTTTCATGGCCCGATACTCCACATGCTATTATTGTCAAAATCACTCCGACAACAGTTACATCACGTTAAAAAATGCTGAATTAATAGTGGATTAATTGTGTCTTTTGAGGTTGAGTTTATTAGCTGACCACATGAAACAAGATGGCAGGATCCTAATTTAACTTTTATGCCTGAAGGGCTCAGACTTTATTTACTCATGTAGTTCACTTTCTTTGTTAAAGTGACAAAGTCTACATGGACTGCCTGAGCATTCATCTTCATTATGCCTTGTTATTCCCGACTCTACAGTGCAGGGAGATACAATTACAGCCTTTAACACGGCAGAACTACTGTATGAACAGTAGCGCCATCACTGAAGTCTGAAATATGATATACTTTATACATATTCACACTTACTACTTAGCATTTTCTTATTGTAATGCAAGTAAAATATAATAATTAATCATTTGATCTACAAAATCAAGATATTCTATATTTTCTTCTTTGTATTTTGACCTGACGATGGTGCTAAATGGAAACCAAAGTTATTACAATTCATCCAGAGGGGAACATAAATGTGTTTACCAAATTTCATTACAGTCCGTCCAATACTTTGTCAAGATATTTCACTCAAAACCACAAATGCAAACCTCATTGTGGTGACAGAGGAGAAGTCAGGCGACCACCAAGGCCATCAGGATGCATCCTCTGAGGACCATGAATGTGTATACAAACCTTTAAGGTGCACCGACCGTGCAGTGCCATCCCTAGAGCCAAAAATGACTTAATCGACACTGAAAATAGCTTAATAAATTTCTGTCAATCGACTGAATCATTGCAGCTCTGGTACTTAAACCATTCAAAGTTGTAAAAGCTGCAGAATAAAGCTGCACTAAGTTAAATCAGAAACGCAAATTTTTCCACACACCTGTATAGTGCTACTGAGGGAGTATAGATAACCTCATGTCTTTGCACTTTTTATTCTCCTAAAAAATTGTATCTGCATGGCCGACAGAGGTTTTATTTCAGACTGATAACCTATGAATGCTACAGTCACTAAGCGTCTCTTGGTTTTCCAGTAGGATGCTGCGTTTTTCTCCTTTGGTCCATATCAGGGTATTTAGGAAGGGATTATGGGAAGCTAATAGGACGTTATTTCTATGACCTCATGGAGTGAGCTCCAAAGTCTGGCAGTAGGGACGTTGGCTGTAGCCAGGAGAAAGTGGAGTCTGTGACTGGAGCCCAGTTCACTCAGTCAGATAGCGGTGATTCAAACCCCATTTGTTTTGGGCGTAGAGGATGCTCTCAGTGGTTTGGCTGTGATTGATCCTTCCTCTGCCCGTGATCGCACCATGACACTATTCCAGTTTCCACATTCATTTTTCCCCTGCTAACTTAGACCAGTTCAGTTCTGTGGCGCTTCCTTTATTGGCCCTCTGACAGTTCTTTGACCTCCACCCAGAAAAAAAAAGGTCTTGGGCCATTGCTTTGGACAACAGCAAACCTTTGCATGGAAACATTATTCTATGTTTACAGAGAGCTTAACGTTACTAGAGATCCTACTGTGGCACAACAACAGACCACTCGTCACTAAACTAGATTTTTTAAGCAGGATTAAACTGCAAAATGTCTTCTGTATCTGCACCGTTTGATTCATTTACAGAATTTAAATCATTTTAATAAACTAATGCTTAAGTCCTACACTAGATTTACTTTTAATCTACTACTACTACACTACAACCTCTTCCCAAAAGAAATTTTGTAAAATGCATCAGCAGAAATGCTTTAAATGTAGAGTGGAGAAATCTCTAAAACTGCAAGCAACCTGGAATACAGGTATGAGCCGCACCATAGGTGTCTTTGGTTTGTTGTACAAAATCAGTGGCATAAAGTGTCTCATCAGGAGCAAAAAAGAAGGAGCAGCCCAAGCAAGGACTCTTGCAGTGGGTTTTGTATCTCCAGGCAACTGCCACGTTATGATTAAATGTATTGACACAGTACAAAGAGGCAGGAAAAAGAAAATCATACATGGTAAACATTCCCAGATTGCTATCTTAAAAATAGACCTCCAGAGCAATCAAAGC
The DNA here is from genome assembly GCA_031216445.1 of Lateolabrax maculatus. Lineage (NCBI taxonomy): Eukaryota > Metazoa > Chordata > Actinopteri > Acropomatiformes > Lateolabracidae > Lateolabrax > Lateolabrax maculatus. The sequence goes on along the minus strand of CM062200.1, from coordinate 2,098,518 downwards.
AGAGACAAAAAACTAAAAACTAAATGGGAGACAAAATATGAAAAAAAAAACATGTGAAGGAAATTATAAGTATAACCCATAACGGAAAAAAATAAAAACCGGCAACACAACATGGACTCTTTTTTTCCCTTGTCAGTGATTTATTTTGCCCTGTCTTACTGTTCTTGTTGTCAACAAAGTACTGCTCATTATGTATTTATATTAGATGCTACAGGAAGGAGAAGAGGTTGGAGATTTCCAGTGATCAGCCAACTTTTGGATACATGGAAGACTCTGCTGTTAATTGTTTCCTCCAACAATAGTGGCTGGAAAAAAAAAAGTCGGAAAATGGGCAAGACTGGTTTAGGTGAATGGCTGTTTTCTGTACCAGAGCAACAGGGAGTGAATGAACGATTTATGTAGAAGTTGTGGCATCAAAACATTCCGTAATTAAACAGATTTTGTTTAGTGTAATTATATTTTTACATATATCAAGATTTGTATGAAATCTACTGCTTGTTCACGTCATTTCCTTTTCCAACTGTGGAAACATGGACTCTATTTTATTGACTCTACTGCTGATTGGCAGTTGAGCTGTAAGTCACATACTGGCAGTAGCCAACGTATCCACTATTCAGTGACTTAATTTGTGTTTTTACATTTAGGTAAAGCCACAGCACATCTGTAATCGTAGGTTCTATTTTGCTGTAAGATGGATATGGAACAATTTTTTTTTTATGAAATTGATATTTCTACAATACTCTGAACTGGTGCAGAATCTGGATTTCCGTGTCAGATTTGTGTATATGTGTTGTAAATGTGGACTCATCCTGATGTGCGTCAGAGATCAGACAGCTTTCATTAGTTGACTGTCTGTGGTCTCATTTCCAGAGGTGCCTGTCTGGTCCTGCTGTCATGACCTGCATTACTCTAATGACCTCCTCTCAGTGTTTTGGGACAGTTGAACTACAAAACTACAAACTACAAAAGCTCTTAGTCCAAATTGACAAATGTTAGAAAGTTGCCTTTTTTGGGACTCTGGTCAGGGATTGATTTACACCTGATTTGCAAGGTAAATGCAGTTAATTGCAATTGATTAGGCAAAAGGGATGACACAGACGCAGAAATCTGGAAACCATGTCTGGCCTTCCAAACCTAAATCTCCCCGAACCCAAATATCTGAAATAAAAGTTTCTATTACTAAACAGAACAATGTGAGCGTTGACTGAGTATTTACTGGTCTTGATAGGTCCTTGTATTATCAAACTATATGATGAGGTTATTTTATTGTCGTTACTTGGACACCACATGTAGAATTTTCAGCTCTGGCTCCCCAGAGGTAGTATCAAAAAAGACACTGTGGCAGACAGCAATGTGGTCTATGAACACATAAAATCCTACACAGTGGCTTTAACGTAAAGACTCAAAGTAAATGTCTTGATAATGCCTGGTATTTACCAAGTCACGCTGATGAAAAAAAAAAAATGCTAAACTTTCTTTGCAATCTTCCTTACAGACTCTGGAAGATGCATCAACAATATACATCAGTGAGCCCGACAGACGACATCAGTGTGAAGACTGAGAACGGACCTCAACCAAAGAAATACCGCTACATACGCAAAGAAGGCAGCTGTAACGTCGTGTTCCGCCATGTTCCAGAGGAGTGGCTGCTGTTTGTGACCGACATCTTCACCACCTTGGTGGAGATCAGATGGAGGGTGATGTTCCTGATCTTTGCCCTGTCTTACATTCTGTCCTGGCTCTTCTTCGGCATTCTCTACTGGGTCGTGGCTCTCGCTCACGGTGACACCAAAACCAACACAAACCCCTGTGTGTACGAGGTGCGCAGCTTCACAGCCGCTTTCCTCTTCTCGCTTGAAACTCAAACCACCATTGGCTACGGTTTCAGAGGAATGTCAGAGAACTGCATGGTTGCCATCATCATCGTCACTGTGCAAGATGTCATCAGCTGCTTCATCGACACGTTTGTCATCGGAATTGTTGTCGCCAAAATGGCCTCGGCCAGAAAGAGGGCACAGACGGTGGGCTTCAGCAACTGTGCCGTCATCAATCTTCGCGATGGTTTCTTGTGTCTTTCCTGGAGAGTCGGGGACTTCCGCAGGCACCACCTGGTGGAGGGGACGGCTCGCGCTCAGATTGTCCGCTCCACGGTGCATGCCACAGGGAAAATGGACGTTTCCTACGAAGATCTGGTCATCCAACAAAGGGACGTCATCCTGGTCACACCTACCACCATCTTCCACAGGATCGAACCCGGCAGCCCTCTGTACAAGATGAGTTTGGTGGATCTGCGGAAAGCTGACTTTGAGTTGGTGGTGTCTTTTACCTACACGGACGACTCCACTGGTATGCTGCATCAGACCCGAACCTCGTACACTCCTGCTGAAATCCTCTGGGGTCAGCTGTTTCAGGAGATGATCAGGGTCAGCAGGAGGTTCTACAGGGTGGATTACACCTTGTTTAATCACACCGCTAAGGTGCTGGTACCTGAGGTCAGCGCTGAGGACTACGAACACAAGAAGCAGCTGCGCCCCTCTCCCCGACATTCCCCGCGACATTCCCCACGACCTTCACCTAGATCTTCCCCGCGCCCCTCTCCAAAGTCACAGCGGAAAAATCCTCACAAAAACCTTCTGAAACCCCCAGTGGTAACTGTGGAACTTGTGAATGACAGTCACCCTGAACCAACTGTTTCAACAACTCAAGCAGACAGTCAACATCAAGCCACTTTGAATCTACCAAATGACCTCACACATACAGAAATATAAAGCAGAGCCATGATGTTTTAGCTGACCAGACATTGTGCTAACTGTCTATTTCTTCAAAATAAACCACTGCTAGAGGAATATTGAGGATGCTACTGAATCTCATTCACTGTAAGAACGTTGAAAGTTGTGGGATCTGTGTTTTTTAGCATGTGATTTGTTTAAAGTGATGCTCCAGCCAAAATCTGTCTTTTGAGTATCAAAGACTCAACTCTTGAAGGCTTGAAAGATGGCACCCGTTCACATAGGCTACATGTTGGCTACTGAAGGGCTCCTTCTGGTGTATAGTATGTATAATGTTTACCATGTTCGCCATCTTAGTTTAGCGTGTTAGCATGCTGACATTTGCTAATTAACACTAAACAGGAAGTACAGCTGAGGCTGATGGGAATGTCATTCGTTTTGCAGGTATTTTGTCATAAAGTTTTACCAGATGATGGTGCTAGATGAAAACCTACCTGTCCCACATTTCATGGCAATCCATCCAATAGTTGCTGGGGAATTTTACTGAAAACCATGAAAGTCAATCTTGTGGTGGAGCTAAAGGAAAAGTCAGGGCATCACCAAAGTCAGTCACATTTTTCTACATCCTCTGGGGACCATGAATGTCCCTTCAAATTTCCGATTCTATCCAATACTTGCTGAGATATTTCAGTCTGGACCAAAGTGGTGGACCGACCAACCAACCAACAAAATTCACAAAATGTAGAATACAAGGAGTCATAAATGGCCATGTTCTGTAATGGCGATCTATGGAGAAAATGTTATTTGAGCTGCAGTATTTCGGTTGGCCACTGGGACAAACAGGCAGCAAGGCTGGCTCACCACACCATAACCAGCTGTATTAATACAACCATTGTTGGGTTGAGCACATTAGAGCGCCCACCTGCTACTCTTTCATTGGTCAGGAGAACTTTTTATTGAGGTAGTAACAGGAATTCAGGCATATTTACAAGCTCGGCAAGGTTGTGGGTGAGGATATGAGATAGAACAAGTGCATTCAGCAATATTTTGGTGAAAACATGAGGGTTTGGAGCATATGGATGTTTTGATACTTCTTTTCTTTGTTAAAATGGGTTATTATTGGAAATCTCTGTAACTGACATGGATTTAAGTAATTAAACTGCTAATCTTTTAAGTCTACAGGTAGTCAGTGATTGATACACAAAATATAAATACTTGGAGTGTCACTTTAAACATTTAGAAGCAATAGCATAGAAAGAATACAAAACCTTGGATGTACACAATATGAATATGAAAGTTTATTAAGGTTATTGTTATATTCATATTATGGTTATTGTAGACTTGAGTTAAAACAATGAAAGACAAGATGCATATTGAAGTAGGTGAAAATTGTTTTTATACTTCATATGGACCTTAGGGTGAGATTGTTTTGTCAACTGTTGTTTCCAATGTCAAGAATGAATGAAAAGTCCTTCAAACGAGGAGGATTATGTAATACAAATAGAAGCTCTAGAACAGCTACTAAATGGACCTTGTGGTGAGATTGTTTTGTCAACTGTGTTTATATTCCTAAGTAGAAAAAAGAAAATACAATTAGACCAAGATGTTTGACTGTATGTTACTACTTTAAAAAGGTCTCTACATTTTACCCTTAACGTTACATGGCTTGGTTAACTTTAAAGTCTAGTCGCTGCTGATGGTAAATAAACTGAAGTCATAGGGGCGACTACAGGAACGTTTTTTATGAGGAAAGTCATCAGTTTATGCAAAAAACAAGTAATATGTTAAGTTTTCTGTATGTTTGTGGTGGTGGAATCTCGTTTGTTTAGTAATTCCCATAAAGTCAAGCTATTCAAAACCGGTTCATCAAGCCTGTCTACTGTCTTAGATTTTTGTAAATGACAAATAATATTTTATATCCTCAAATATTTCATGAACACAAGAATATGAGGATCTATTGTAACAGACTGACCAAATGTATTTCTAATTTTGTGATATAGTACCACCAAGGACATTTCATAAAATCTGAAAGCAATATCGCTTATAGGATAATACGGGTGTCAACCATTTCAATAAAGTGATGTTTAAATGTCTGGTTTACGTCTTCACTTCCTGTAATAATCATGTTTCTGTCTGAGGTGAATCCTGGTTCTTGTCAAAGAACAAAAGCTCTGATCGGAAAAGTCACTTTGATGTCAAGTAACCAGAGAGACAAATTAACCAGATGCTGCTGTGTAACGTGCTGCTGTTGTTGCTTTGATTTACATCACTGTGTAATCCAATTAAAACCACGCAGTCTTTTTATCATCTCTCCAAAATAGATCAATGCAACGCTCATGATGTTATTCAGGCACCAGTCAAGCACGAGATCATGACAGTGTTGATTTACCGGGATGCCCTTATTTCGCTGGCTCGAGTGTGAGGTTCACTCGGCTTCTGGTCGTGTTAGAACAGATCTGCTGGCCAAATAGCACCAAACATTTCCATATTTTCTTGTGTAGAACAATCTTTATAAGATAAGATGATACTTTATTGATCCTCATGCAGTGGGAAAATTCACATAAGATATGAAACAGATAAAGAACAATTTGAACGCAATAAATACAAATAATAAACATATTACAAAGAATTTTCAGAAATTAGAGAGAGAACCAAGATGGCGCCGGCCAAAATGCCAAACTCAAGGCTTCAAAACGGCGATCCACAAACCAGTGGGTGACTACATCCACTTCTTTTATACGGTCTATGGAGGGAACATTAAAAAGCCACAGTTTATACATTAGATACATTACAATACCTTAGACTGGGTAAATAGAAACATATTTGTACAAAAGAAATCCAGAAATCCTGTAGTGCAACTCGGCAACCATTATGTGCGCACTATGCAGAAGTATAGGTATAAAGGAGAGGTAATGAACAGTAACACTGATAAAGAAGCTCCACTACCTCTGTGACAAATGCATTGCTTTTCCTATACAGTAGATGCTTCACAATAAAAGCCTCAATCCTGCTGGTTCACCGGTGGACAACACAAACACAGATTAAAATCACTTCTTGTCCTGTCCTGTGATTCCCAGTACAATGTTGTTATTGCGTCAATGTGATGTTGAAAAGACCAGCCACCAAAAAACCACAGAACCCGAATAATGTCACAAACTTTCATCGTATCGGGGAAAGTATATTTCACCCCAAGGCCCTCGTGCTGGCACTGGCAACTGGTGGTTTAGCTGGGAGGACGTGTGAGGCCTGGACGATGCACAGGCTGAGAGGTGAGTTTGTAAAAACAGAAATGTCAGCACCCATCATTCATTAGTCTAACAGGGTCTAATACGGTCATTTGTGCTAAGATGTAGACAAATATTCTCTGCTGCATCTTAGAATCAGGATATTTCTTGATATATTCTACCATGTTTACACATTTCATCTGAGTCCTGCAGATGCTGCAGTGACATAAGTTGCATAAAAGTTCAGATTCAGTGCCCCCCCCCCTCCTCGTCCTGTCTCGTGCTGCTGTCGGCTGCTTGCTCACATTACAGAGCTGTGTGTGTGTGTGTGTGTGTGTGTGTGTGTGTGTGTGTGTGTGTGGCAATCACTGGTTAATTCCAGTCTCCAGCTCTCCACCTTGTGGTCCACACGCAGCACTGGCTACTGCATGCATCGCTCTCTTTATTGCTGGAAATTGGGCATGGAAAGCAAACACACACAACGTGCACAGTTCACTGACACAGGTGGTTTGGGCTAAATATATGTGCTGCTATAAATAACCACAACTAAAAATAAGACTCAGGGAAAAACGAGCAGTTCAAAAGCCTCTTTGAAAAACATGTAGTTGCGGGTTAATGTTTATCATGAATTAGTAAGCAGGAAGAATGATTTAGTCAATGGCTTTAAGACAACACGGCTACAGCCTGACCTAAAATTATAGGGCAACAGATGCATAGTCTAAACATCCGAAGCAACTTGATAGCCCAGTGGAGAAAGACAGTCATATCATAATACAGGCATGTAGGCCTTTATTGAGTGAGTCATTCTTTCCGACAGAACACATTTTCCATACCCACATTAAAAAATAAGATCTATAAAAACTACGGGTATCACAAAATAAGGGTGGTGGTCGCACACTGTCAGCAGCAGGTGGTAACAAGCACAGAAGTCACTTTTTTTTTTTTTTTCAAGATTTTAATCTCTGCAGAGAAAAGATAAATCATTGGTTTTGACATGCATCTCTGGAAAGATTTTAAAAGTTTGTCTCACTCATGATAAATTATTATAATTATTATCATCATCATGTTTTCTTATTGTGAAACTTTCTGGTAATTTGAACTTTTTTTGCAGAGCTGGACCACTTACATTTATATATTATTTAACCTGTGTGTTTGTTATAAATCTAATATGTTCTAGATTTAAGCCCTCATTGATGCTTTTCTGATATATTTGATATGTTTGTATTTCAGTTTTTGAACTCCTTGACCTCCTCCTCTTATTTTTACTTATTTATTGATTAAGACTGAACGTGTCATCGGTCAATTAGTGTCGAATTGCTCTCCATTACTTCCACATTGTGTTCTGTTCACATTGATCAAACACACAAATTTACACAAACAGTATAATTGCGCCTGTTTCACACTGTGCCCCCTCCCTCTCGCCATTGGCCAGGCGCGGAGCGGGGGCGGGCCGGCCCGGTGCGTGCTGTTTAAAACGCTCTGGGGGAACTCATCGCGAGGCACATTACCGAGACCGGTCCTCTGGAGATGTGAGGGGAGTTTCACACTTGATCTTGTTCGGCCAAAATAAATAACAAGCGCGCGGAAAACGACGCGGAGGATAACGGAGGCCAAAAGCATCTGGATTATATTTCAGCAAGCTGAATCCGACCGGTCTGCAAATGAGCAACAGGTAGAGGAAACATGAGTTTGAGCCACTTCTTTTATAAAACTAGTCCTCTCACGCTTTCATGTGAGATGTGATGTCTTTAATAAGAGCTGTTCGCATGTCAGAACTGTTATCTTTTGGCAAACACCCGCTCATATTGAGTTGTGATGGTTCACTTTATTCTCCATGACGCGCCGACTTCCTGGCTTTTACGCACGGCATCTGCAGCCACAGCTGTCAGAGGACCCGCCAAAAGTTTCTCTTTTATCCGGTCAGATTTCGCTTCTCTTCTCATTTTAGGGTTTTAAGAGGAGTCCTTATTTTGTGATGTCCAGAGTTGGAAATGAAACGTGCATGTGTCCTTCAGTGTGAGGGGTGTGTGTGGATGATTGCATCAGAAGTCAGCTCCCTTTTTTCCCCCGCACCTGTTAACATTTGTCGCTGGCATTTGGTGCATTCTGAGAGCAGCTCTGTCTGTCTCCTCACAGTCAGATGCTGTTTAATAATACTGTTTAAAACACAAGACTATATAAGTATTATTATTTTATTTTTTATTTTTTATTTTTATTTAAGGGATTTTCTGCAAACTCTCTTGGAGTTGGAGTGGATTTGGTTGCACAGAATTAATCTCAGGCAAAATAAGAAAACCTGCTGCATTGTTCGCTGAAATGTTTACATATCAGTCAACATCTGAGAAAAGATTACATGATACTTGGCATGCAGCATCCTCAGTAATTGGGATCAGTGGTGCATGTACATTGTTTTGGAACTTGTACAAATGTGCAGTTTTATGTGGTGTGCATGTGAGGGCCTTGAAGACAAATTGCATCAGTCAGTTTTACTTTTTTCAGGTGTGAAACTACATTATGAATCAGTGATTCACAGCTGTGGTCGTGTCATATAGTCATCTAATCTGCACTCTGTGGGCTGAAGAAGTTTCTAGTTTTCACTACAAGCTTTTCCTCATCTTTAACTGTCACGCCTCAGAGAGAAATCCATCCTAACAAAAATAAAAGTAAAAAATAGAACAGTGAAACAGCACCAAGTCGATTTAGACTTTGTTGCTAGGACATTCAAAACTAATGAGTGGTGCTTTAGTTGCACCAGGAGAATCCTCTCAGGACAGCCATTATTACAGCAGAGACAAGAAATCCCAGAGGACTCTCTGAGAGTCAACAAGCTGTGCATCTCTTCTGCACAGCCAAAGACAAAGCTCACTTTCCCCTAAAGCATCTTTAAAATAACAGACCAGGTACACTAAACCTGTGAGGCTGACATGATGTCATTTATAAACTGTTGTAGCTCACTGAGCCTGTTCTGCAAAGCTGAATGTTTTTTGTTTTCTCTATGTGGATCACTGATAAAACTACCTAAATAAAACTAAAAGTGATGTAATTAAGATATTTAACAGAACTGCTTCAAAATTAAGCTGCACATGTAAAACATCTTTCATCTTTACTGGTTTTGAGGAGGCATTACGTGTGGAAATGTGCATTAATAATGCACCACTAAGCAATAAGGCAGACGTCTGCAAGTGATGTGATAAACAATCCAGCGTGAAATCCAGACTGGATGTTGCTTTGCTTCAATTTATATAACTTGCCGTGCATTTTCAGTTTCTTGCAGCATATTTTTCAAAAAATGATCTGCATATCTAAACTTTCTCAGTTTAAGTTTTTAAATTTGATCCATCAGACGTGCAAAACCATCAGTTCATGGGATCCTGGAGAAACGCTGTAACCCACAATCCAGCAAGAAATGATCAAGTCAGTGCAGGGCAGCCAAGAAAAACAAGTCAACTTTGTAAATGACCAATAACGGGACCTGAGTGCAATTACAGGGTGGCCTCTCTCAGTGAAAGTTGAAATGTTAGATTTGGGTTAAATCACTGTTGTTGTTTGTCATAACTGGTTGAAATATTGTTGGCACAGGCAGGCGAGCTTTGCTGACCCTGGGTATAAGTTTTTGATGGTTTTTCTCAGGCTGCACGCACGCCTGGCTTAACAGTGATGAAATTATCAGTCCCGATATGTCAAAGATAGTTCATGTTCAATAAGTAATCTCTCAAATGTTGAGCCATAGCATTTGTTTTGTCAATGTTAAATGCCCTTAACATGATTTTGTAAAAGTTTATCTGCTCTATCTGGCAGTGGTTTGACTAACAAACGTCTTCTGTGTCCTTTTTCTTGCAGCAGATGAACTTGATGAGGTCCAGTCAGCTGATGAAAGAGGAGTGACCACTTCATCCTCCTCTTGTTGCACTCCATCTAGGGGACACTGAGGCTGAAGAGGCGTCCCTTCAGCCCGCCTCATTTTGTCACCATTTCCTCTCTGAGTTGGTCCCCCGAAAGCGTTTCAAAACTGTTTCTCCAACGCTTCTTCCAGAAACTCAGACTGTTTTCCAAAGCAGAAGCAGCACAGCCCTCCCAGACTGAGGTGATGGGAAGCGTGCGAGCCAGCCGCTACAGCATTGTGTCATCAGAGGAGGACGGCATGAAGCTTGCCACTATGGCAGTACCAAACGGCTACGGGAACGGCAAGAGCAAGGTGCACACGAGGCACCAGCCACAAAGCAGATTTGTAAAGAAAGACGGTCACTGCAACGTGCAGTTCATCAACGTGAGCGAGAAAGGTCAGCGGTACTTGGCTGACATCTTCACTACGTGCGTGGACATCCGCTGGAGGTGGATGTTCATCATCTTCTGCCTCGCCTTTCTCCTGTCGTGGCTGTTCTTCGGCTGCGTCTTCTGGCTGGTGGCTATCTTCCACGGGGACTTAGAAAGTGACAACCAGAAGTGTGTCTCCAACGTGAGCAGCTTCACCGCTGCCTTCCTGTTCTCCATTGAGACTCAAACTACTATTGGCTACGGCTACAGATACGTGACGGACGAGTGCCCTGTCGCTGTCTTCATGGTGGTTTTCCAAAGCATCGTGGGCTGCATTATTGATGCTTTCATCATTGGCGCTGTCATGGCAAAGATGGCAAAGCCTAAGAAGAGGAATGAGACTTTGGTTTTTAGCCATAACGCCACAGTGGCCATGAGGGACAACAAGCTCTGCCTGATGTGGCGTGTGGGCAACTTAAGGAAGAGCCACCTGGTTGAGGCGCATGTACGGGCGCAACTTCTGAAATCCCGAACGACAGCAGAGGGGGAGTACATCCCCCTCGACCAGATGGACATAGATGTGGGCTTCGACAGCGGAGTCGACCGCATCTTCCTGGTCTCCCCCATCACCATCGTCCACGAGATCGACGAGGACAGCCCCTTCTACGACATGAGCAAACAGGACCTGGAGAACTCCGAGTTTGAAATCGTGGTCATCCTGGAGGGTATGGTCGAGGCGACTGCCATGACCACACAGTGCCGCAGCTCCTACGTCGCCGGCGAGATCCTCTGGGGCCATCGGTTCGAGCCCGTCCTCTTCGAGGAGAAGAACTACTACAAGGTGGACTATTCCCGCTTCCATAAGACATACGAGGTGCCGAGCACCCCTCTGTGCAGCGCCAGAGACCTTGCAGAGAAAAAATACATTCTCTCAAACTCCAACTCCTTCTGCTATGAAAACGAGATGGCGCTGGAGAACAAAGAGGACACGGACGAGGGGAACGGGGGCAGCGTTGGGCCCGACGGCACCCAGACTGACAACATCTCAGAGACTGAACACAGCCAAGCCACGGTGCCACTAGAGCCCCGGCCTCTGAGACGAGAATCAGAGATATGACTGTTCAGACCTCAGACCTCACATGAGAGATTTTCTGAAATCACCTCTCTGCTCCAAAAGGCGCAACGAGCCGAGCTGGGCCTTGGGTAGAGGACAAGCCGAACGGTACTGCTGTGGGAAGCGGCGAGGTTTAGGACGTTGTATGTAAGAGTCTCTTTGAACTTTGACTACATACAGTATGACAAAACACAGCACTATGAACCATGTGCATGATGCAGGAAGAATTCTTCATGAAGTCCCCATGAATGTGTGCTCAGTGTCTGGTGACTGCAAGACGACAGAGAGGAAGGAGGTTGTTGAGATGACTTGAAAATTGCAGGCATGTCTCAGTTTCTCTGTCCGGCATGAACAAGACGCTTTCAGAAAGGTGGTTTTTATAGTTAGAAGATGTTGTCAAGTGCTGCTAGAAAATAGTGGAAGTTAAACTTTGTGCTTTCTTGTAGAGTTAAAGAGTACACGAACGTAGATGTCTGGAACAAAGAAGGTACAAGTAGAGTATTTGTTCACGAGCTGGTCTCATAACAGACATCACAGAGGTCTAAATAAACTGCACCAAAAACGTTCTGCATGCAACAAAAGGTCAAACGACTTGTTGAAAACTTTAGGAATATCCTGACTTGACAGCACTGATTTTTCTGATCTTCTGCTTTATCCTTTTGCAGTTATTGATCTGAGAGACTGTTCATTGCTGGTCAGACTGATAGAAACATGCCTGCTCATGTCGAGAGTTAGAGCAGGGTAGTATTAACGGCATCAAACTGACGGAAAAATCATTAATTTAAAACAGAGACAGGGGTAATATGAGAATCTGAATGTTCTTAAAAGTGCTGCTATGATGTTGCTTCTTTTTTTTTTTTTTTTTTACGGTTGATAAAAAATGCCAAAGAGTATTATTATCATAGTTATGTGTTTCTTAAAAACAACACCTGGTTAGATTTGGTACAGAGAAGTAGAAAGTTTTGGGAGTTTTAATAAGGTTTGTTTTTCAAGAATGTGTGTACAGTTTCTTTTTTTTTTTTTACGTCGTTCATCCTTATCTTGAGCCACTTCATCAAGCCTTAATCTGGAAAGTCAACAAGGGGGAAAGTGAGGATGTACAAATCAACCAAAGTGGCAAAGGCTTTACTGTAGAGGACAGTAAACAAGAATCACAAGTTCATGTTTGGTGTCAACTTGAACCAAAGAGATGATTTTTAAAAAGGTTTTAAAATACAAAGTGGTATGTGCTGAAAGAACTCCTTTGCAAAGAGAACTAGATCTCCTTTCTAATGTCTGAATCTGATACAGTGTTATGATTGGAGATCAGTAAAAACTGTCAAAGTTTTCTTGCAAAAACATCAAATCTTTAAGTAATAACATTTTCAATGCCACTTTCTGTTTTGGCTGTATGCAGACTACAGATCAGCCGACTTCATTATCAGCACTACTTGACTTTTCATTCTCCGTTGTAATGCTTTTGTTTTACTTGAGAATGTAAGATTTGAAAAGGCGTGGTTCAAAGCCAAATGTACTGTAACCCCGGCATATGAAGGTGTACTGCACAAGAGTTTGCATCAATACAAATTTATGTCCTGTATCTTTAAAAAAAGAAAAGAAAAACAGTGACGTAAGGCCACTAGGCTCCATAGATCCATGTGTAAATACCTCCCTTCCTGTTGCAGTTATTTTGTATCAGTCTTCCAAATGTACTGCAAAACCACGGAATGTACAGATTTTTGTACTAATATTATTATTATTATTATTATTATTATTATTATTGTACATGATATTATATTGTTCCTTTTTCAATAAAATGTCAGTGGACAATCAGAATAATGCTGTGTCACTTGTTTTAATAGGCAGATGTGGCATTTTCATTCATTTTTGGGGAAGTTTAGCAATTTTTAACAAGTTTTACAGGAACTGATCAGATGAAGTCAGTTTTATTTATATAAAAACACCACAAAAAAAAAAAACCTTGAACATGAAAAAAATGGAGAAACCCAAGACAGACGAGGGTCCGATGAGACTCAGTTAATCTTTGGGATTAATAAAGTTTTATGTTCTTGCTTTTGAAACAAGTTTTAGGTACTGTGCTGTACCATACTTGAGTATTTCCATTGTATGCTACTTTATACTTCTAATACATTTCAGAGGGAAATATTGTAAATTTTACTCCATTACATTTATTTAACAGATATTTACTAGTTACTTCAATCAAGGCTTTACATGCAAAATGAGATCAACAAGTAAAATGATGAACTGTTGCAGATGAACAACCCACATTAAGTAACAACATTATTATGCTGCTCACATGTTAATGCATCAGTAATACCAATCAATAATATATATATATTGGTGACAGGGGCCATGCTGCTAAAAGTACTTGTAGTGGAGTATTGTTGTAGTGTTGCATTGCTACTTTTACTTCAGTAAAAGTTCTCAAGACTTCTTCCACCACTGTTATTGTATAAAGGATTATATCCAGACCAGCAGCGGGGTGTTGGAGGGCCCGTGTTGAACATCTCCTGCAGCAGTGTGCTGTGACACTAACCAGCTGCCTCGTCCTGCGTCCTTCACTGGCGCACGAGGGATTAACACCTTCTCTTTTCTCTCCAGCTCTTGACATCCATTGTGCTCATCCCTCTCTCATTCTGTCTTTCATCCTCTCGCTCTCTCTCTCTGCATCTGTCTCTTTGGTCTTTATAGTGTCCACGATCATTTCTCAGGTTTGAATCCACTCACAAAAGGTGAAATCGAGTCAAGTTCGCAAGTTGGATTTAAATTGGGAGTCTAAATGTTGTTATAGAGATGTATGTACCCTGGGAAGACCATGTTCTCTGGTAAAAACACTGATTATTCACATTTTGAAATGGTCACGAGCTTGATTAATCACTATTGTTTTATACTAATGCTGTTTTAAATATGTGTAATGTTAAAGTGTTGCTCGTGCAGCAAACCCACAGAGAATTATCACCAACTCTTTTCAGCCTCTTGTAGTTCATTGTTTTTATCTATGGTCGGAAGAGTCGGCTGATGGATATCAGTTGAAATTTCTCAACAACTGTCCGATAGATTGCCATATTTTGTACGGACATACAAACTAATGAAGTTCCCATCGGCCTCGGCTGTACTTTGTGTTGATGGCAAAGATGGCGAACACGGTAAACACTGTCACTGTGACCATGAGAGCATGCAGACGCCAGCAAGGCCGCAGACTCTTGGTCTTGTTGTTTTTCAGCACATTTACTGTTTCAGTTCAGTCTCAGCGCTCTCAAATTATCACAATGAAACAATCTGATAAAGGAAAATCCCTCTTTGACTTAACTGTTCAGAACTTATAGACAAATGCATCATGTGATGACAGGGCGCAAGCACACATTACTTCTTTTTCAAGGGGTCATGCCATAAGAAGGTTAGGAAGCCCGTCTAAAAAAAACACAATTCAACCAAGATCTATTTTGTGATTAATTAATGTATTCAAACTGAATAATAAACAGAGAAAGAGGAAACTTTTTTTTCTCATGCTGGTAACATTTTGCCTTCCATCGCTCTTCCTCTTCTCTTCAACTGCACACAGGGAAAAAAAAGAAAAGAAAAACTGGAAGTGAACCCAACTCAATGGAAAATTCCTTGGTTTACCATTAAGGAAGACTGACACTAATGTCAACTTCTGGAGTCATAACTCGAGCTCGAGCTTTGAACGTGATGCTTCTCTCTGTGTGTGTGTGTGTGTGTCTGTGTGTGTGTGTGTGTGTGTGTGTGTGTGTGTGTGTGTCTCTGTGTGTGTGTGTGTGTGTGTGTGTGTGTGTGTGTTCCATTCATCTGACATAAAGCAGTTACGGTATCTGATTCATCTCGATCATTTTGAAAGGGGAAGAGAGAGAAAATGAGTCAGAGTTGTTTCACTTGCTTATTATAATCAGGATCTGTGTTTCATATTTCCTCCATGAGACATAATTTAAAATGAACTTTCATGCTTTGAACCACCGCGGACAACGCAGTTCAGGATTAAATAGAAAAATACACAAGTTAAGCTTCTAGAAAAATGCAAATACAATATGGTGGCACAGGAGAAATTCACCTCGTTTATTTATTTTTTTGTAAACAAAAGCATTTCTTGTTTCCCCGAACTCAGAAGGTGGCACCAGTTTGTCCCTGAAGGGCGACACTGGTGGGAAAGTAGGGAGTTACTTTCCGGTCACACCATTTAATATTGCATTTATTTATTGAATTATTAATTTAAAGTTGTGACCAGGAAAGGCACATTGAGGTTACTTCCTGTCGGAAAGGAATAATAGTGCCACATTGTTACGCTGTGCAGTGCAGCGCTCTTGCTGCTGTAGGTGAACGTCTGTGTTTCTATTGTGCAGCTCTGCTCACTCCCTGTTTATGAAAACAATAACTCTGTATATCAGCGGAGTAAACATTCAAAGGTAAATGTTAGGCCAACTTCCATTATTTCTGTGTAAACCCCTGAGATATCAAGTATCCAAACAGTTTACTTCTTATCGCTATTTATTTGTGTTTTATACATCATGCTCCACAGCTGATTGAGCCTTGTTCGGACTTTCAGAGCTGCGACTATAATCTGGGAACAACAATGTAGGAGTAAAAAGCTTGAACCTGCAACACAAACACAATCGCTGCTCCTGAACTATAACCGGAACCGCTGGCTTTTATCGAAGCTTCTGGGAACCTGACGTTCAAACAGACTCAGCTCTCGTCCAGACCTGTGATCCTCAGTGTGTTTTGTCTTTAGCTGAAGCCAAGTCTTCCTGCTTCACACGGACCCCTGCTCGGCCAGACAAAACCATCGTCACAGAAGGTGGACGGCTGCAAGACGTCGTGAATATGGGATTGTGCAAATTAAGATGCCTTGGCCCAGTTCTTTCTCATCTGGAGGAAGGTGATGTCTCGTTTTGTCTACAGTCCAAAACCCAAAGATGTTAAATTTACACAATATAAAAACTGAGAAAAACAGTGAGATGCTGGAAGCTGGAGAGCATTTGGAATTTTTGGTTTGGTTGATTATCGAAACTGTTGATTCATTTTCTGTCAATCGCCAAATTGTGATTGTGATTTTACTGCCTTGGCAGATGTGCGTCCTCTCTTTGCTTTATTATCATATATAAAATATTTAAATAAATATAAATGTCTAATCATTTTCAATAACTAATATTACAAATACCAGAAATATCTGACTCGGGACTGACAGTAACTCCCTGAGCCAGGAACACTTGTAGAAATAATGAAACTAATAATGCAGCAGGTTACTGTGTATCCCAGCCACACAGGCCCGCGGAGGGACGGTGGAATTTTCCGAGGAGCTGACCATCCAGTGGACTTCAAACGCCTCGCTGCCTCTCACTGGATCTGCACTTTGAAGCTCTGCCAACTGCTGTTGACCCGTCTTTGATGTGACGCCAACCACTGTCACCGACGGAGACTAAACCCCTGTCATCGGACGGCGCATAATCGTTTTCTCCTGAACCGTAACCCTCTTTCACATCCATTGAAATTTTCTTCTCATTGTTGACATTTTTTTGCAGCAAACCCTCCTGTGCGAGTCTTGGGTAACTGGCATACTGCATAGTTCTGCTTGCATTGGTGGCATTATTTGGCAAAAGCTGGAGCAGTGGGGTTGACAGATGGGTGCTTTGTTACATCTCTGGTTTGTGTTGTCAACTAACAGGTCACAGCCAATGTCAAAGGCAGCTCGCAGAGTGTATAGAGAGAATGAAACTGTGTTTTAAAGTGTTTCTGAGTATCATTTGACCACTAATAAACCCTACAGAAGCTCTGCATGTCCTGACTTCCTCCCTGATTTAAAAAAAAAAACTAGAACTACCGTCTTGCGCTTGTCTGCCTTCGCCAACAGTTTACAGTTTACATCCATGTCTGTCAGGACTCAAGTAATATATGTAGTCAAGAGAAACAAAAAACAGAATCAAATTCCTTGCATGTGTTCACATGCTCGGCCAATAAAGACAGTAGACGACTCTTCAAATATGGATGTTGCTGTGAAGAAGTTACTAATTCTAAAACGGAGATGCTTCACACACACAGAAGATCTACACAATCACAACAGTTTCACAGTGCGGAGCCTGTGCTGTATGATGCAGCTTTCTATTTTTTAAATAGGTTAAACAGACGGTTTGTACACAATGTGTTGCTGTTATGTCACATCCTGAATAATTCATCAGCCTTCCTGATACTTTTCTACCTCGTGTGCTGTCCTCTTTGAAGGCAGAATTAGATCTCAAGTGCTGGTGACCAGATGAATCAAATCCCCTAAAGAGGTGTCTTCATTTCCTGCATCTGCTCACTGGCAGATACCACACACACACAACCAGAGTATTCCACATTTCACATTACAAAAACAGTAAATCCAAAGCGAGTCCAAAATGGCCAAAAAATATATATGCTGCTTATACAAATTGCTGACAAGATCATTTCACTGACAGTTGATGATCAGTGGATGGATTTAACGGCAGTAATGAACCTTCATGGAAAAGTCACATAGCTGCTATCATAACATTCCATAGTTAGTGTGACAGCTCCCTTAACTTCTGCATTTTCTGTAGAAAATGTAAGAAATGTCCAAATTTAAAATGTAAAGGAGTAAAGTCCAAGATATTAATCACTTATTCCTTCGCCGACGTCTGCTCGCTCGCAGCAACCTGAGCCCGGCGGCGGGGCTTTACTGTTTGACCGATGGGGTTGTCCTCAGGAAAAGCCTCTTCATGCAGGCTGACAGGCGAGGAGAATATAAGAAACATGTCGGGAAACGAGTCCCATGACACAACAAGAAAAAGTAGACGTGACGCATGTGTCTAAACCCGATTCTGCCCCTGGGTAGTATATGTGACACATGTCCCAGGAAGCAATGATGTGGTGATTTGTAGGTCAAAACACGAGGCATCAAGGTTAAAAATCAGGCTGAATTTGGTTAAAAAGTTTACCTATTTTAAACGTCAAGGTTACATAAAGATTTAATCTGGTGTCTGTGTATCTTTTGACCTGCAAATCACCAAATCACTGCTCTCAAGGGTCCGTCTTTAGGAATTAAACCGAAGTTTAACAGTGAGTAATTTAACAGATCCACGGTTTTCCTGAGGAAAGAGTGGAAACGCCAAATGTCAAAGCTGCATTACTTTGAGTGTTACACGCTGATTTTATGATTTGCTGCGGTGACTTTTTTTCCCTGTGTGTGTTTTTTGGCTATTTTGTGTCTTTATTATAGAACAGAGATGACAGAAAATGAGGGCAGAGAGCGACCGGGAACAACATGCAACAAACCTTCCCAACCAGACTTGAATCATGCAGGAACTACTGGGGGGATCAAAAAGTTTATAATGTTCATCTTTGACCTTTAAAAAGGTGCAACCAGTGAGATGACAGCTGTCCATAATATAACAAATTCTGCCAATGCTTTTTTTGTCTTCTTTGACTTTACTAGGTTTGTTTATTTGTCTCTGCACTGTGTTCGATGTCTCTCCATTGTCTTATATGAATGTTTTATTTCACTTATCCAGGATAATTTTACATACATGTGAAATCTTAGTTACAAAATAAAAGCAGTTCTACACATTGTGAGCTTGAACGGAGCGCACGTCCCAGCAAATCACGTGTAAAGATTGTTTTTTTCTGACATTTTTGTGGGATTTTTCGTTCACACCGCATCAAAAGGGTAATAAAAGTGTTAAAAAGCCATCATCCATTTGCTTCACCTCAGGGGAAGAATGCAGCGTTATGGACTCTGTGGACCCACAATAAAGGTTTTCGAGTCAAAGCACCACAGTTTGTTCAACAAATTCCAGTTCTGATCCTCCTATTATCCGCCTATCAAACGCCCACTAGAATGTCAGGTTGGCAAAAAAGCCAAAGAATGTGAGTGATGTGAGTGGCAGTGTGATGTAGCTGCGTTAGGGTGGAGTCATTCGGGCTTTTGTCGGGACCACAACAGGGTGACAATGCTTCAGAGAGGGTGACAAGTACACATTACGGGTTAATACACCTTGTGGTACGAACACAGATCTCTGTTGCCTCATCCCACTGATAACCACATGCACACACGCACTGTAACGTCCAATTAGGAAGCACTCCCATCATCATCATCATCATCATCATTACAAGGCCGAATCATTTTGTCAATTCAATCTGGCCTCAGTCGTTCTTTTTATAGAGCATGACAGAGACGCCACAAACAGCAGCGGACGAGCAACGATTGACAAATCAAATCAGAGAACAGAGCCCACAAACAAACACACACACAAACATGCAGGTACCAACGTGGATGCATAAAATACACGTGCAGGGTTGATTTTTAGTATTTAGTCCGACTTAAAAGCCTGACAGTAAGGACCCACTCTTGTTTTATACGGTCCTGGCTGTAGAGAGGCAGAGAGAGTACCAGCTTTGACCTGGATTAACTTTTGTGTGTAGTTGTTTCTCCTTAATCTTAATGAGATTTTCATGAAATGAAACCCTGTTTTTGATGCCATTTATGGTGATTCGATGTATTTATATTCTGTAATTACCTCTCTATGTAGTTGTTTCCCGTTGTTAGTGGCGGAGTCCCCCATTCCTGCACTAGGTTCAAATTTCCCTTATATGCACAGGGGAATTCACAGGAAGAAAATGTATCAGCAACTAATTTTTCTTAATTGAATGATTGTTTTAGTCTTTATTTACGCTACAAAGACAAATAGTTCCTGGTTTTCTTTGTCTTATCTCTTAGATAAGTACCTAATTTCCCTTCGGGGATGAATAAAGTAATCTATCTATCTAGTAAACTAAACAAATCATTGGCTGTTGGTGGGAAAAAACTTGACAGAAATTTCCTCGGCATTAAGAAATTGTGATTCAAAATTATAACAAAATTATTAAATCGAGAAGTGAAGGGTATATTAATAGATAATGAAAATAATCAGTAGTTGCAGCCATATTCTGAATCACTGCCAACAACTTAAATTTTTTCAGCAATCCCATAAGTCTGGTGTCATGCTAATGGTCGGGTGTTTCATTATTTGGGAGCTTTGTAGGCAAAGTAAAGAATGGGCAACAGGAAAACCACCAGGCGTGGATGAGTTGCCTATGTCAACTTACAGAAATAACAACTCTTAAAACATATTTAACAAACACAAACAAAACATGAACACAACGTCAGACTGAATAATGAAGTGCCACCTCCCACCCCAGCCCTACATTTACAGGGATTTCTTAACGACAGACACCTATGTGGGGTATATTTAAGGTCATCGGCTGATGTACTGGGAGGGCTTGCGTGTTAAAGAGTGTTCATTGTCTTTGCTCTTTGCTCGTCCTAAATTTGGACACCGGCAGTCTGAATGCTTTGTGGCAGCTGCTGAGCAGCTAAATCATATTGTGTAATGTTTGATGGCTGGAGATTTCTACTGAAGTGGGGAGTTAAAAGAGGTATTGGCACGGACTCGGCTCGTTATAACTGCACAGCCAGTTGCACCCACAGGAACGTAGCTGTTGATAATATTTTGACTGGTGACGTCAAACACAGTAGCTGCACCAACAGCAAGCAACCTGCTGCTTCCTCCATGAAACTTTAAGTCGTTGTTTACTGCTGTCAGTGGACACCGTCCTGCTGCAGGGAATCTTTTTATTTTTATTTTTAAATGGATCTTATTGGGGGCTACAGACCATCTTGCGATGGGATCACACCTGCTGCGATGCCAAATCAGTGTGTATAAAGATATAGGTCAACTGAACACATAACATGAGAAAAGTGCGTCCTATAACAGCACCATAAATGACATTTATACAACCACAATAACAAAAGATGTATTGCAGCTCCAACCTATGGCTCTAACACATAGTTACAAAAAAGAAATTATCATATTGATGATGTCAGAAAAATATGATGACAGAAATTCAAAGCTTTTTGATGACCATTGATTGCCCATTTAAAAAGTAATTTTCCAATTCTTGTGTATGTAGTGAATTTGATTAGGGACATCCAAGTAAAGGTTTAATGGGCCTTCTCCTTAAATAATATTTTTTATTAAGGATCTAAAGGTTGTTCTTAACAAGTGTTTGGGCAAAATACTTTTAATACTGTAACCATGTGTAGACTGTGTCAGATGTATCATGTTAGTTGCTGTTGTCAAGTGTTCAATGTTGTCTAGATTGCACTGGATCAGTGGACGGGAATGATTGAAACTGGGACACAAGTGATCTGGGACTTACAACAAATGCTTCCCTGCTTCCTTACTTTCTGCCCCCTTGCTCGGACCACACCCATCTTTAAACTCAGCCTTCGTCGGGATCTCAACTACACACGTTTCATGACTGCATCTTGAACAGTTGTGACCTTATCGCACTGACAAAATCTGTCCACAGCCATACATACACACACACACACACACACACACACACACTCTTTTCTGGCTGGTAATGAATAGGACATGAGTGACAAATGAAGCTAGGCTTTATTGTCGTGCTTCCGTTCATTGGTTCATCTGTTATCTTATAACATTGCACTCAAAGTAATTACCCTAATCATCCAATTGGGACGGAAGGATGAGCGATCAGAAAAGCAGACAGGTTGTTAACAAGCCAACAGTTTAGCCGAATTTATCTGGAAGAGAAAAGTCGAACAGTAAAATTATTGCCAAAAATGTCAGTAAACATCCATCACAGGTGAAAGACTGATTTCCTGCTTCAACTTGGATCTACTGTAGTTACTGTACGTGCAGCCGCTTTTTGTTTTATCTATTTTTAGTTCAAAGATATTTGCTATTTATAAAAAATAAATTCTTAAAAACTTTGAGTCTGACCATAAAGCTTTCCTTCTGGCGCCATCCTCAGGCCAAAATATGTTTTTCTAGCGCCGCTCATGCCATAGCTCCGGCAGTGTCGTTCTGTCAGTCCGCCACTTTTTCTAGGCACAAATATTTCAACTTGTACAGGAATCCATGTTCCCTTCAGGATGAATTGTAATCACTCTCTGATTTTCTCTCTATTTTCCATCAATCTAACAGTGTTGTTTCCTGGTGTGTAATGAGCTTCAGAGCTTTATGGGACTGTTGGCAGGGCTTCCAGTCTTGTAAACAAGTGACAGTCTTCTGGCATAACAGGAACTCTGCAATGTGACTCTGTTGTTGTCCGACATATCTGATCAGGAGGGAGAAGTTTGGACCTGCCAGAGTTTCCACAAGGCTCACGAGTCACTTCGGACCGTCACATGCCAACCTGCTGGCCCGAGCACGGGTCGCCATGTTGTCTCACCACTATCATCGTGTTTCACACTTTCACACCAGCTCCTTCTCCGCATTGAGGTGTCAGCGATTCCGGTTTCAGTAATAAGTGGAGGATTACTCTTATACCCTCAGAATCTACCGACTATTTGCTCAAGGTTTACAGCTGATATGTGACTCTTCCTCTTCTGGGCGGTCAAGTGCAGGGCGAGCGGTATCTATCTATACTGAAAGGGCTTTGACATGACTTCTTGGTATTAACGTCACAGTGACTAACTCACTTCAATCCTTTGGTGAGCTAAAAATATGTTTTTTTAAAGATCTGGGTTACGATGCCAGCTCACCTAGTCCTTATGGGTTTACTCCTGAAAGAGAAAGGTCTGTTTTGCACACTACCCTTGCTGTTGTCTGAGATTTAACATGCTATTACGGGAACAAACATACTCTGAGCTCGGGGTCTCTTCATCCCAGAGCTTTTCAGAGGGCTTCTGTTGCTGTCAGCTCCTTACTTAGAAAGCTCTTATGTGTCTCAAAGAAAGCCTGCTGTCGTTTTCTTTGACTGTGCAGGGACAGGCGATAACACCGCAGGGTAAACTGACCAGAGCTACACCGTCATAAAGGATCATTTATTGTACATGTAACAATAAAAAGGAACTTTTTTGTTGCCAAAGTGTCTAACAGACTACTATCTTTCACAAATACTGCATGTATCAAGGGTTTTGTTGTGACTATGACGTGATCAAATATACATTCAGTGGCAGCTTTTTCCCTTCATGTAGCAAAAATAACCTGCAGATGACTGCTGCAGGTCAATGTCAATTAGGCAGAGTCAGATTTATTGGATTAGTTGATAGAAAAAACGATTTCTGTCTTTGAATTTTGTAAATTTTATCTGTTTGGGTGTTTAACTGTTGGTCTCACAAAACAACACATAGAAGATGTCGTCTTAGGTTCTTGTTGTCGGTATTTTTACAGTTTTTTGACAGTTTAGTCAAAAAACAATAACGATCTGTAGTGAAAGTCTATTTAGAACATGTCATGATCTGGTATCTGGTGCAAATGACAAACCCCTGCTAGATTAATTAAAAACAAGCTCTACTGTAACAGCACAGCATGCGTGACGTGTTTGGTGTACAGTCTCCCCTACAGCGAGCACACAAAGTCAACAATTAGCATTGAAAAGAGTCACTGCAGAGCTCCATGTACAGTGCCATTCATTTTCATTTTGCCAGGAGGGCTCATGGCTTTGTTAGCATGGTGATTTTATCGCACAGGATGCAAGATATACAAAGACATTGTCAATGATTAAATGGACACCACAGAAGCTTGGGATAAGGCTGCATTGCTGTGTGTGCCAGATATCTACAGACAAACAGAGAGAGGGATTAACTATTCAGAGTGAGGGAGGAGTGAATGGGGAGGGGGAGGTGTGGGTGATTCTCTGGTCAGTGTGGTTAAACGGGGGACTGGGGCAGAGAGGAGAGAAAACAACAGCTGTGGACAGGATGGGATTGTTTTAGAGAGTGAGCCTTACACTGGCAGAAGTCTGGCAGACGCTTCACTTCTCTCACCTTTTCTGAGAGCAGCCGCATCCTGGATACATTTCTCCAACTCCTGCCTGACCTCAAAACACAACACTCAGGACAAACTATCCAAAGTGTTGAAATACTGCTTTAAAAAGTGTCAGTTCACCCGAATTACAAAAAGATATAGTTTAGGTTTTATCTGCTGAGGTTTTGAGATATTCCAAAATTCTGCTGCTGCTCCAAAACAGTTACGGTGAATTAAATTTAATTTGTGGTGCTCAAAGGTTTGGAAAATCAAATGTGCAAAGCTCAACATTCACGCATCTTCACTCTGTCACTCTGGATAATCTACAAGTGTTGATCAACTGTTTTTATTGGAAATCCAAGGAAGAGTCATATTATCTGTTTTATATGACCCGGTTCTTCTGGAGTAATAAACTGCTTTACAAAAACAGGCATGGTTTGCGATCACTTGTGAGACAGGACTGAATGGTGAAATAAATTCCCTTCATCTGTCCGGTTAGTGACCATGCTGACAGGTAGATGCTATCCTGGCACGCATGTTACTGGCAAACCATGGATGTATTATAAGAAGTGGGGCCTGGAAAAGTCATTCTTACAATGAATAACGTCACCGCTGT
The DNA here is from genome assembly GCA_031216445.1 of Lateolabrax maculatus. Lineage (NCBI taxonomy): Eukaryota > Metazoa > Chordata > Actinopteri > Acropomatiformes > Lateolabracidae > Lateolabrax > Lateolabrax maculatus. The sequence continues at coordinate 2,073,814 of CM062200.1, read as the reverse complement.
GTGCGAGCCAATCACATAGCCCGGCTGGGCCAGAGGGATTAGCAATAGGGCACATGTTCATTGGGCCACATACACCAGGAAGTAACCCGGAAGCTAGATTCTTATTTTTTATTATATTCTTATTCTTATAATTCTTATAAGCGATTCTTATTGGACTGAATAGGCATCATTTTTCGGTCCAGTATCCAGCCACTACGTCACCAACCTTCCAGCTGGTTAACATTGTTAAAAGGAAAGACATGAAGAGTTTTTAAGTTTCTAAATTTTGGCAAAGGAAACTGAAAGTGTGTGTATAGATACCTCTGGGGTTAAGACAGACAATGTGCCTTTTTGTAATTGGGATGAGCTTCCTCTATCAGCCAGGGCTTTTCCTCTTCAGGGCCACAAACTCAAAGAATATTCACATTGTTTAAACATCCAAACAGGAAGTAAAAGCACAAAACGGGTCATGTGTTTTAAGTTGTCATAAAAGTAGCTTTGGATCCCAGGAGCACGCCCTGCACTGTGTCTGCACAGGAGAACATCATGCATTTATCTCTGCATACACCAGAGATGTGACACCCACCCCCCACCCCACCCCCACCACTGTGCCCAGTTGTTGCTATGGGCACACAGACCGGAGCGGGACGACGCTAACAACCAACCACCTCAGCTCTGGGTGCACACTCCCCCGAGGGAGCCCGAGGAACAAAGAACAGGTAGCGCACAAGTACATGAGTTATATGGGAACAAAATAAAAGAATTAATCTGCCAAAAATACCCGTCTGGTTCTTGAAATTAGCAGCCTGTAATTGGTCCATGCAAGCTGAAATGTGGCTGCTTGTTGCGTCTGAAAGCTGCAGTTTTTCTCGATGCTCTGTGTGAACACTGCGTACCTGAGATTTAGCTCCCACGGGGGGGCGAGGAGTGATTCTTGTTCACCAGATTTGGTTTGATCAAAGTAGTGGAAAGATGGTGATGCGTTACAGTTATAAGCCTTGTGGAAAAAAAACTGGCTGTGTAAACTTTTATTCCTGCCGGACTGGGTAGAGCTGGCTCCACTGCTGTGCCAGCGCTGGCCCACTGCCAAACCAGATTATGTCATCACAATTATGCCTGAAAACCAACAGATTTCCACTGATAAACTTTGTAGATCAAAAGATCTCCTCATTATTTTGGCTTCAGGGCTTACACTTTATGACTCTTTGGTCTTTATTTGATTTAATTTTCTCCAAATACATGTCTCCTTACTTTGCCTGAATTTAAAAGGAAATTCCAGCATTAGTTGATGTGGGATTTATAAATACCTGTTTAGTTCATCATAGAGCTGAAACAATAAGCCAAATGACATATCGATCGACAGAAAATCGAGCATCAATCCAAACATTTGCCATTCCAGTTGGTCAAATATGAGCTTTTTCTGTTTTATATAATTATAAAGTGAAAACATTTGGGTCTGGGACAGTTTTTTGGATAAAACAAGACATCTGAAGACATCACCTTAGGCTCGGGGAAGTTGCAATGGGCATTTTTCACAATTTTCTGCATTAAAACTTTGGATTAATTAACATCAGAAATAACTTTTAGTTGCAGCCCTAGCTAATCGTGAGTTTTCACATGTTTGTGGCCTGTATAAAGACTTTTAAAAAACACGTCTAACTACTTACTGTCATCATTCTACCTAAAACAAACAAATTTAGTTGTAAAAGTTTTCCTTCCTTTCAAGATGAATTCCCCTCTCTTCATGACACATCTTTTCAAATCAGACAGTTGCCTAATCATTTATACGAGTTGGTTCGGAGGGCCCTCTGTGGTGCTTTGGGGCCCAGTAGCTTCATTAGTCTTATTAATAACCCGAGTGTGCAGGAGTGGGGCGGAGTACTGGGTCTTGAGCTGAAGGATCAGACGCCCTATTCGGTTTTATAATCCAACACTAGAGCAACAAATGAAGATGCAATATAGAAGAGAATAGAGAATAAAAAGAAATCCCCTTAAAAGCCATAACAGCTACTTCACAACACAATGCCCCAATTACCTCAGTAATTAGGACACAATATAATGTATAATTGAAAAATTATTCATATGATTCATTCTGATCTGACCCAGATTTAGGTTTGGTTACGTTTTAGGCAACGTTTGCCGAGGTAAGAGAAAGATCACTGTTCGGTTTTGTTAAGGATGGAGAACCTTCGTTATGGTTAAGAGAAAGAAACGTTTGAAACAGGAAATGAACGGAAGTTTCACATGTCAAAGTCTGATGCTTTGTTTGACTGATCCACCCGCACATGCTGGAGTTAAACAGTTAAACGTTGTTAACATATGCAGCTTTTAGGATTTGTTATTTGAGGAAAATAAACATTAAAATCTCAATGAGGTCAACAAGTTTTTACGATATTGTAAAGTGGTCAATTTATTTTAATTAATAATATTTAGTTAAATTAATAAACTTTATATAGGACTTTTTTAAAGTTATAAAGTGCTTCACAGAAAAAAGAACAGCAGCTCACAGCACAGATGAAAACAATAAAGATAAAGATCAGCAGAATGAAACAAATAAAACAACAGAGGGATCATACATGATATAAATGATGAAACAATTATCAATCATTAGTATTAATCGTGTTTTGAATCAGATCCATGTGTCTATAGCTGCTCACATGACTAACATCTGTTTGTTTGTAGTGTGAAGCAGGATATTTATTGATATTAGTTGCTGCTTCTGTAAATATACTGTAGTGATTAATATTAACATGTTCATTTCAAGCGTACCCCTCAGCTTAAACCTGGCAGAAGCCAGTGAAACAAAATGCTGCTGAACAGGTCATCACTGAGTTGGCTTCTTACAATCCAAGTCGTTGTATAATAAAAAGTATTTGGGGGAAAATTGAGGCTTAATCGCACCTATTTCAAGGGTGGAAGGCGGGATACCAGTTACAAAATAAACTGCTGCTTTGTATTTTAACATGAGTGTCCCACCACCTGGTGTTTGTGAAAAAAAAATGGCCTTCAAATTGAACAGTTTGGGGAAAAGTTCTTTCACACGCTGTGATCATTTGCTGGCAGAGGACAGGATGGATCCAGATACCTTGCTGTCCCCTGGGCTGTGCACACATGATGATGGGGAAAAACCTGCTGTTAGATGTCCATGTACACCTCCGCTAAAGAGTTCACAATAACAGGCCGGGGCTGATTAATGCTGACAAGCCCTGGCTTTTTATGGATGCTAATGGTGCTGTGTGTGTGTGTAAGTGTGTATATGTGTGTGTTTGCCACTGCCACCGGGCCTGATGCCCCTGCTGTTGCTGCTGCCTGGGTCCTTAGTCAGAGACTCGTCGTTCTGCAGCTCTCGTCTCTCCGTAGCAACCAGGGGTGTGTGGTGTCAGGTAAACACATCTTCGACATTCTTGAGTGGGATGTTGAGATCATTTACTGACGGTTAGATTTTAACCACATTACCACTGCTTTGAGCGATGCGCTGTTCTATATGGCTTGATTAAAAGATATCAAAATGCATTGTCGCATCAACAATTGGTATGTGTTGTAGGAGTAGAAGTGACATCACTGTACCTTTAAATGCATTTTGTGAGGGTTTCACTTGTTTGATTCAGTATTTTCCTGAACTGAACAGCAGGATTGTATTTCTAATCATCTTGGTTTGGATGTAAACACTCCACATTGGTGAGGATTCTCAATTAAATGTCAACTCCAGAGACGTACAGCGTGGTCCCTAAAGTCACATGCAGGTCTTCTCCAGCAAGAGGAACTAGGGAATCCTTTGAAGGCCTTGGGGCCTTTAGGAGTAGGAGGGACCCATGTCCCAGGTGTGTGAGCTATAGTAAACACCATGGTCTTAACTCATTAGGTTGAAACATGTTCACTGTGTTTATGGATGATATGACTTTTGTTTTCCCCCCGTCTCTGTCAGCCCACCAAGTGTTTACTGTGTACTGTAGATCAAGAGTGACATGACACGACTAAAAAGTCTACTGCCAGAAAGTTATAAAGTTATAATCTTGAATATTTTAATTTAAATGGCGATAAGCAGTCACCTCTTATCGCCATAGGTGCCACCAAAGAGCACGAAACGGAGATCTTCGAGACTGCTTAAAGCCACTTTGTTACCGAAATGAAAAGGGTTGTACAGTGGCAATTTTAGGACATGTCAGACTCAGGTTGTCAGACTTCAAACGTTGCATTCGTGCATTATTGAAGTTTTTAAAGTTAATTTAGAACATCTTGTGGTGAGATTGCTTTTTCAGTTAATGTACTAGTATTCTCTGCTGGCATTGAGGTCAAAGTAAAGCTGAGGTTGGCGATAATTTGGTTATTATAGTTTTTAAAGTCATCGTGGGCTTGTTGGAAAATTTACACACAAAAAAAGAAAAGTGAATAAGATCCATTATTTCTACATGGGGGGAACTACCTTGCAGATGAGCACAACTGCTTCACAACACTTCACAACCACAATCTTCTGCCTCAGCTTTCTAGAAATTCCACTTACTGAACATCCATCTATTTAAAAAGTATCTAATTTAATCTCAAAACGATCAATCTAGATGATGTAATTAGAGGAGGAAGGATGGCACAGGTTTTTTTTTTCCACATCTAATCAGGATGGCAGGTATTAGGAGAGGCCTGAGATGCATCCTGAGATAAAGGAGGAGAGGAAAGAGCTCCTCTTATTCTATCATCAATAGAGCAGTTTGTTTCTTCAGCTGAGAGTCGCCTCCCAAGTGCCTTTCACACACTGGGAGAGACACACCATCAGAAAGAGTCAATGCTTTGTATGGGCCCAGATTACATAATCTGTACAATGGCTCACAATGACCATCTTGGTGTTATGTTGTGAAATGATCATGGCTTCTTACAAACAAAACAGATATGTGCTGTGTGTCCTCATTATGAAACAAGTATGTGGAGACATCACAAGAAAAAGTAGCTAAAAATATAAAGTAAGGGTTTCTTTGTTGGGGTGGTGGATGCAGCAAAATATTTTCTCATTAATACTGAACACAAAGCACAGCAAAGGTTGATGAAAGTGTCAGTTTTCACAGGTTTTTGGTCACAAACAAAAGTACCAGGAAAACTGATGATGATGATGCTGCTTGAGAAACATTAAAGAGTCACCAGAGTTAACAATTCATCCTGTGGGGGACATGAAAGTCTGAACCTAATTTCATCATCACTTCCATCCCGTAGTTGTTGGGACAATTTATTCAAAACCAAAATGATCAACCTCATGGTGGCACTAGAGGGTAAAGTCAGGGGATCCTCAGAATCATCCTCTGGGAATCATGAATGTTTGTGCATCTGTAGAGCCACCCTAAGAGAGTTTTCCCCTAAGCTCTTAACATCGTACATTTTTAGGACATCGCAACCTCAGTGAAAACATCAGTTGGTAGCCATCTCTGCACATCAAATTGCCTGATGTGTTGGTACATAAAACTGCCAAGTTTTATAATCACAAGCACCTAATAGTAAAACTTGTGCCAACAAATTAACACAGAAGAGATGTGTGCCGGCTGGAAGCTTGACCCTTGACAGATCTCTGTGAAATGTGGTAGATATGTTTAAGGAAATACTTTTCTTTGGTCACTGAGCAAGTGAGCAAAATACTTAAGTTCTGTTACAGTTTGAATTCAGTGGCAGAACTTCTGAGCTATTGAAAACCTGCAGAATATCCCTGAAAAAGAGTGAGTCTCAGTGGATCGACTTGTTGGTCAGCTCTGTCGAGTGTCCCACAAACCTCGTGAAGCGTGTCTACATGTGATCACCGGCGCTGACATCGGAAACAAGGTCACGCTTTGAGCGTAAAAATTCTTGGAAATCCAATCTCACAACGTCTTCTGTGGCTTCTATTTATCTGAAATGTGATAGTGACACTCCCTCAAGGCACAGGCAGACTGACAATTGTAAGCTGGCAAAATATGGGATACGCAGCTTTGGGAAATTGGAACATTTGCATATATTTTGGTTTGTTCTCACTGCTTCTAGGCAAAGTTAAATTTCACTCTAGTTTGCTGTTCATTGGGAACATAAAACATACATATTACATCCACCTTATTAGAAAGTGGTGCTTCAATGTTTTTATGAAACAAAGACAGATTAACTTTAAGCAGGACAGTGTCAATTCTTTTTGTATTTTGTTGTGAATTGGGAGTTGTTGACAGTATTTGGTATTCCCTTTCTGTCTTCAAAAGATAGATGTTGCAAAAACAAAACAACTAAAAGATGCCATTAATGAATCTGCCCTAGGCCCCAATACAAGCAGAAGCAGATAATAAACACTAATGTTCCTGGTTATCCATCTACAAAATGCACATGCTTTGTGGTTCTGCGGTTGCTATGTTCTTACGCTAAAGTGGATCATATGTAAACCAGCTCACTGACAAACGCTTCAGTGGTTTCAGGTGAAAGATGCAGGAAGAGTTGGGCCCTGGTCAAACCTGCTGTGTAAGCAGATACAAGGATTGTCGTGTGATGATTTGAGCAGAAGGTGGTGTCGACATAGACTTAGTGGTAGTTTTGAACTTGCACAGGACAGGTGACCTTTGACTTTGTGATGCTTCACCTGTTTCGGCCTCCCTGAGGTTTTCTGTGATCTTGGGAGTCCTAAACTGAGTCAAAGACAAGCTTTGTCTGCGTCGCCCAGGAAGTTTCTCGATTTGCACCTTTTGATCTTTATGAGAAATGCAAATTCGTTTCTTCCTAACAAAGCCACTGAACAAAACAGCTTTAGATATTAATTTCTCCAATAGGAAGCAGATAAACAGTGCAGAACTTAACAAATAAAATATTTTGAGGTACTAAAGTGTGGAGCTATTTAATGCAGTTCAGAACTTATATCACAGCTGAACCCTGAGCTTGTAAAAAGAGATATTAGATGCCAACTTTGGTATCATTACCTCAGTCAGAATCAGGAGGTTTTGAAAAAATGTTTCCTTAAATGCAAAAGGCCCTCTGGTCTACAGGGGCTACCTGACTTCCTCATAGCAATTACTGCCAGGTCGCACAGTGAAATTCATTCACACTTCCTCGCAAATTAGGTAGAGCTGGAAGCTTGGTAAGACGGTGACTACTTCTTGGTCACAAACTGGACAATAAGTTAAGACATTTAATTCAAGGGTCGACTCCTATTTCACATCTTTTGTGGAGCAGTTTATACTCCAGCAGAGGAGGGATACAGTTGGATGGTTTGCCTCAACTAATATGTTCTTTATCTCTGGTTCTCTCCGTTCCACAAAGTTCAGCACTGCCAAGAAGGTTTGCAGCTGGTCACTGGAGCATATTTGCCTGTGAAAGTTCACCGAAGTTGAAATCTCACAAAAGCCGAGTAGAGAGGAATCCGGGTCACTTTTTGTTGATTTCTAAGAATACGTAGGTGCATTGTGAGGCCTCGGTGCAGTGTTCCCAGGTGGCGCCCATTCACTTCACTGAAAGGTTGCTGACTGGGTGCATACACCGAAAAAGTTCTTGAGGTTTCTGCCTTTTTGGGCACATGTTCATCAGTGTTTTCCCTCTGCCCGACTGCTCCCAACTCAAAAATACAGCCCAGTATCCCTAGAAATGAGGTCCATATTGAACGATTTCCTACATTACGATTCACATCCGATGCCACCGTATCAGGCTGAAGAGTCAGGGTGTGGAGGACGGCCTGGTGGACGGGCGTGTGGCACTTAACACTTTTATGCAGGAGACCAGAGTGCCCAGACCTGCATTTAACTTTGTATTAATCATAATCACAATCTTTCCCAGCATACCGTAACCATAATGTATTGGCCATTACCAACACGTTTCCTTAACTATACTCTAGTATTTGCTGTATAGATACTGTAGAAAGTGAGTAATTGATAAACATTGCTACTGGAAATTGGAAAATGTTGAATGGTCTTATACTTTTAGACATTTTTCTTTCGTAACAATGGCAAAAGTCTTTCTGGGCTCATAGGAACATCATGAACGTCTTGCTCTGGCACTAAATGTTGGTTTTAGAGTTATGTAGAAACGAAAATACTCTGTGTCTTCAGTTTCGGCAGGACGTTCAGGGAGCTTTGTGTCTATCTCATCATAAGCACCGCTTCACCTGTGTTCACCAGCTGTAAATCATTACACACTCACAGTGCTGCTGGATTTCTGCTCAGTCACGTCAACGGAGTTCCACTGAACTGGAACAATTACAGGAAGACGGGGGCATCTGTCCTCACTAACCTTTACATGAAAACACCTCTATTACGAGAGGATGAAACCTTTATTTTCAGAGCGTCTTTGATGGAGTTTCGAGTTGCAGTGCAGTTGTCCTGCCCTTCCTGCAGCAGCGGTCGAAACACCCCCAGCTCCTCTGGAATCTTTGGATGACACTGGAAACGGGTCAGTCGAGTCTAAAAACGGACGTCGGCCCTCCAAAAGTTATTGTCTGCTGTCCGTCACACCCTTTTTCCCCCTTCACACACAGCTGTTTCACACAAGGAACATGACAGCTGGTTGCGGGGAAACGTGCACGTTAGCGAGGTCAGGGCAGCGTGGAGGCACACAGAACTGTGGGAAATCCCTAAGAGGGAGGCTCTGGAGGAGGCGAAGAGGACGTGATGGTTAAGCTATTAAAATAGTAAAGATTAATGATCGTTCAACATTTGTTTCTCTTTCTGTTTCTAATTTCTCAAAAGGATACTGGGCATTTGCACCTCAGCCCCTCAATTGTGGAAAATTCCATTTTAATTTATTGTTTTAACGACTATCAATCGTCTTCCTGCATTTGTTCTGTTTTGTATTATGGTTTAATTTCATCTTTTAGTTGGAAAGCACTTTAACACTGTTAAAACTGCTATATAAATAAAGCTTTATTGTTGAAATTCATCATTATTTATCAGTTTCTCTGTCGTACACTAGTATACACTCCAAACATTCAGGCGTTCAAACGAAATTCACACATTTACAGAAAATTAATCAACAATTATCAAAATTGTTGATACATTTTCAACAACTTTCTAAACAATTTATCAATAATTTCTGACCTTGGAAACAATCTCACCACACAGTCTATATAGTATCTCATCAGGAGTTTTTGATCTGATCACATGATCTTCATCAGTAGATGGAGTTTGCAAAGTACTACGAAAAAAATTTAAACATCTACAATCCCTTGTGACATTGTGTCTTTTTTTTCCCTTTATAAATTTAAAAGCTAATAAATAATATGGTAAATGATTATCAAAAGTGTTGAAAATTAAGCAGATTTGCGTCATCAGTGTGCATTAAAAATCATCACCTCTCCAACCCGGTTGCGTGAGTTTATGTATTAGTTTGGTTGCTTTCATCGTCCGTGAGCCATTCGGGGCCCTAAATGTTTCCATGGTGGACAGCTGTGATCTAAATATACAGAGGGACTTCCGAAACTTCAGGAAAGAGATAGAAGGAGGAGCCCGATTCAGATTCCCGCAAATTTCCTGTAATAGCGTCGCTCGGTGACTAAAGAAAAACACGTAGTAAAAACAGTGGCAACGTCTAGACTGCTGAGGTCAAACAGGGTGGAGGCGGTTCAGGTTGTGTTTTTTTTTTTCCTGACTATCAATTAGTTCCCAGCCTCACTGCTGATCCTCTGAGGCTGGTCTAACACGCAGAGCTGCAGTTGGAGGCTCTGTACACCTGTCCGGCTGACATTCCTGCACTCACAGTTGACATACGACAGCTTCTCCAAACTGCCACACACACACACACACACACACACACACACACACACACACACACAGTGTGTACATTTCACCACCACTGGTGCTGATATGACACACGACTGCCGTGGCTTTAGGTATCGGCTCTGCTTGGGCGTCTGAATGTGTCCGTCAACAGCAGTTCATATCTGTGCTGATGGTATATAAGCTGGACCTCTGAGTGGCTGTTTAAAGAGGACGTATTCAAATACTGCTGGTTGTGGCCGCAACATGTTCTAAAGAGTATCACCCTTTATTAGAAGTCATTAATGCCTCATATCTAATCTGTGTAATTTATATACTTTATATAATGTTTTCCTATTAGTTTTACACAGAAAAAATTACATTTCAAATCAAATTGAATTATTTGCCACATAAACATTTGCCACGTTTAAAATGCAACTCTCTCCCCCCCCCCCCGTGATGCTGTGATGAGTTAACGTTATGAATTATGTTTTTTTTTTATTCTTTTTTAACTTTTGACCCTCCAAAACTGTCCCTTCCCATGAATGAAAATATCGTTAAATTGAAAAATACATTTCTGGTGGTTTAAATATGTTAGCGCAAGGAAACAGAAATTATGAGGGGAATTGTCGTGTATGCCCATGTTTGCATTTGTTTGTGTCCGTGTATGCAAATGTGTTATTTTCCATAAATGTTTGTACGGGTGAAGTGTATCCAAGGAAACGTGCACCATTATTGGGGATTTACTAATGCACAAATATTCGCACAAAACTTTCTGGTCTCATTTTGGAGACAGTTTACCTCCTGTTGGCTCCATAACAACTACACTTAAAGCTTTTATTTTTAGAAAAAGAAAGCCCTTAATGTTGAGTTGTTTCTGATTGATACAACTTTAACAAATACTGTTATTCACCTGGTATGAAGACCAGAAAAAAGTAAATGAATGCAACAGTTAAATAAACCTTTCAGGGACTGGAGCTTTGTATTGACTCCCTGTCTAATGACAGTTTACCTGATGACCTACGGTACATGTGCATTTGTGATACTTTTATGTTCTTTCAGCCTGGTTCACCGTTCACATGCCAGTGTGAACTTAAAGCAATTTAGTGAGCTGCCCCCCCCCCCCCCGTCATTCAGCTCAAAGAAATGTGGTTCTCAGCATCTCTCAGAGCAGTGAATCTTGTCGAGGAGCTCTCCGTTCCGCTCAGGGTCCACTTTCGTGACAGATTGAGATGAATTGTGTGAAAGAGGTGCCCTGGGTCGCTCTGGGGACACCCTTGAGAGGTGTCGCTGCACGGCTCATGACGCTTTCTCCGGGAGCGGGGAACAATAGGTGGAACCAGCTGCTGTTGGAGTCGGGGTGACTCAGTGGTGGAGCTTGTTTACAGGCGGTTGGCCGGCGGGCTCAGGCCGGACACCGGCCTACGTCAGCTCTCCCACTAGTTTATCACAGCACGGCCCCGCAGAGCTGCAGACCTCTGCAAGTTCACCGGCTCGCGGGGAAAGGTCGGCCTTCATCACAAGGTCTCCGCTGCTGAAGGTCTCCATACGGCAAACTGAACACAATGAAGTTTATCTACAGCGTCTGTTTGATGGATGGGATAGAAATGTTGCAGATTTTGCATCTTTGGGTGCACTGAGTTGGTCTGAACTCAGGTCATTGTTGTGTTTTAGATTCCCTACGAAAAAGAACCAACTCATTTATAATATTAAATCCCCTAAAATTAGACAATATGCATAGAATAAGTAACTTCACAGTAAGTAGGATGCAATGATCCAACTTTTCCTCTCTTGCTATAGATTCTGATGCCTTGACTCAGGTTCAGTTCAGATCTGATAGCAGTGCTGTCTGAATGACTGTAACTGACAGTGGAAACAAATGTGGATTGACGAGTAATTCTATCAATCCAGTAGATTTAAGAGATAAAATGATTAAAATTGACTTTGAAAAACAAAAGAAAAGTGCTGCTCTGATGTTAATGATTAAGAGTTTGGAGAATCAGAAATTTAAATTACATAAAACTAATTATGTTCAGTATTGAGAAGATGTTGCAAACTTGTTTAGTTGCGATACGTTTTATCATTTTTGCATTTTTTTGTACATTGATTTATTGCATTTGCATTGTATATGGATGTAAGCACTTATTATTAACACTTATTCAGATATTATTTGTCCACTGACTTTACTGACTGAGCAGGGTTTATTAGCCTAACCGATTTCTGTGACAAAATATTTCTCATGCATGATGCAAAATTTCACCCTGACAGAATTATTAATCTAAAAATGATCTTAAAACATTACACTTAACCAATCCTACGCGTTGACTGCAATGCAGACTGCAGTGCATTCTTCAGGCATGTGGTTGCTCTTCTTCTATGGTAATGTTCCCACAGAGAAGTTACAGTAAACTCTTTTGAAACTATTTTCTTACTCAATTTCGGTTTAGCCAAGTTAACCTCCCTATTGCAACAGCAGAAGTGCCTGTTCTCTGCAGCTTCCGGGAAACCACACACGCCTTTATATGGAACCATCTGACCAGCCCTGTTAACTCCCACGATTCATAGCTGTCCTCCTGACCACTGCTTGTATAGGTTTGTGTACAGTTTGTGGACGGGCAGCTGTCCCGTTTTGTGACAGGTAAGTATTGTGTTTCACCTTCCTCCCAAAGGGTCGATGCAAAAATAGTTTGAAGACGGTCCCGTCTTGAGCGACGAGCGCTGCAGATACCCCGGGTCTTGGGTTACTCTGTTTTGTGTTTCCCACCTCACCTATTAAAAGGACTGATGCCCATTAACAATCTCAGATGGGAATAATGAAATACTTGCACCTCCTGTTGCACAGTTTTCCACGTCTGTACACTCACTGATGGTGAGTCAGCAGGGATCAGGTTTGTTTTTTTCCAGTGCTCACTCTCGCTGTCATTGGTGATTATTAGGGGAAGGTCAGGTTTGTCAGTAGGTGGTAAATGTCATGTCGATCACACAGAAGTGATTATGACCATGAGCTTAAGCTGTGTGCTGTATCCAGGCTCAAATCAAAAGATGCTCTGAGTCACCGCTGTGCCAGTGAAACCGGGAGGATCACACAGGAGTCCCCGCTGTGGTGGAGCAGCAACTCGAGGTGTCCCGAGCTGATCCTAAGTACCGGCTTCAGGGGACATCAGGGCTTGTTTTTATGGATCAGTATTTGCTCTCATTAATGACAGCAGGTCTCTACAGTGCAGCATTTCACTGCATATGCGAGTGAGAAAAATGATTTTATTGCATCCGTGACAAAGGGCAGGTCACATCAGCTGACTCCAGTTAACATTATTTTTCAAAATTAAAAAAAGTACTGAGAGGAATGCAGCTGTTTACATTACAGGTTACAGATTACATAAAACAATAGTGTTTTGTTGCAGGGTAAGTCGTGACTGGCTTTAGAGGCCTCGCTGTATGACGATTGTGTTCATTATCAATTCATCAATTAATAGATTAACGATTTAGTCTATTAGATTTTTTTTGTTTTTAACTGAAAGTCACTGATGGCTGACACACTGATTGTGCAACTTTATAAATGTTGTGCAACTATTTGTTCTTTGCGTTCACTGACAAATCACATTACCACATACATTACTCCACACCACTTAACGACCTTTCTCATTTATCTAGTGACAATTTACCTCTTTAATCCTCTATTATTTCAAGTTATTTAGAAACTTTAAATGTACTGCTGTATGACTACATCCCATCCATCAATCAGGATCAACCCTTCCCTCCTCGCTGCTATTTGCAGGGACACAAATAATGACAGCAAGACAGATGCACTGACCCCAGCAGGAGGGCATGGTCTCCAAGTAGATATTCAGTAAATCTAAATTTAACCCCTACGCTTCTATTTTCTCTTTAACAAGGGGAAACGAGCTGCAATCAAGGGACATGATTGGCCCGGGCTTGTCAGACGGAAAAAACGTGACGAGTCAAAGTAGCAGAAGAAAAAAAAAAACATGATCTCTAGTCTCTTTTTATCCATTCAGCAATTTCCCCTTTGATGTTTCAGTTTTACCCGAGCCACGGCCAGTTGTGTTGTGTGGTCTTGAGTTACACAGAGGGAGAGGGAGTGGAAAGAAAGAAGGGCAGGAGACATTCGATACAATGGAATCACAAGGGGAGAAACTCAGTTCTGCTCTCTCCTTCTCCTTCACTCAACATTCAGTTACGCTGCTTGGATCAATTCAAGTCCGAGCCTCATCTCCCACCTCGTCTTCTCTCCCTTTTCTTCCGTGTACTTGTAGATAAAAGGACTTTTCTGCAGGGTGGGGCTGTCATATGGATACTGCTGACATCTGTTCATGTCTTGTACCTTGATGGCTATTTGAGTGTTTCCACAAGGTTTTCATCAACCTATTGATCCAATTTATGTCCTCCTCTAATTGCTTAATTTGTCTTGCATAGTTGAATATATATATAGACCTGTTGTGATGCTTGTGAACGCAGCTGCTAAGAGTGAGACTGAGATTTTGTTTTAAATCAATATGAAGTAAACACATGAGACAGTGAGGTTTTAAAATGCTCATCTTAAATTTCCTGCTGATTTTTTGACTACTAGAAGTGTAACTGAGCAGCGTTTTCAAAAAGATCCCTGTTTGGTTTGTATCACATATTCAGACTATGACGCAGACCCAAGAGCATGCTGTTCCTGCCAGTTTCTACCTTATTCTGTTGAATGACAGTAACAGAAACCAAGAAATGTACCAACAAAGGCAGTGAAGAAGAGGAGAGCGGTGAGAGTGAATAAAACCAGTAAAAGTTGTGGGTGGGACAGTGAAACGCTTCCTACAGAGAATTATCACCTGAATCTGCAGCTCAGGCTCGGCTTTATGCAGCTTTACAGGGAGTCTGAGCTGCAGATTCAGGTGATCATTCTCTGTAGGTTCATCACTACAAGCGACGTCTTTCACAGTGTCACACTGATATACTGTTTTCATAAACATATCGAATTATAGCTGCTTTAAGGGGTCCATAAAAATATTATCAGCCAAAATATCATGATCAGATTCTTCAAAATCTCAAATAACTATATCGGCCTCACAAATCGAGTCATTCTATCGGCCAATTGCAAAGGTCACTTTTCTTGGTACCAATTTAAGAAACAATTTCTCTTATTTTTAAATAATCTACATAAATCTTTGACTTTATGAAAACTGTTTTATATTATTCAGGTGGAGGTAGTGAAAAAGTCCTTTCTTTGTTATACTCAGCCCAGAAACACAGGCTGGTAGTGTCCCGTGTTGTCCGGGCGCCGCACGCCGTCATGCTTCTATAAGAAGACGCAGCCTGTAAAAGGAGACCCGTGTAGGGGATCCGGGCACGCGACAACTCTTTAAGTTTGTCACTCCACACACACTGTTTACGTTTTAAAGCCTGAAGGAGTTTTATTGAGGCCGCTGACCCACTTCATGCAATGACACTGTGCACGCAGCTCAAACCAGGTCATTCAATGTGACCTCCACATTGCGGCTTTAAGCTCGGAGATGCCTTGTTGTTACCGGGTAGAGTTTCTTATTCAAAACAAGGCACGGCAGCATTGTGATGAATAGTTTCGCAGTGAAGTTAATCCTCAGTTCCTGCAGCAGCGGCCCTGAACCTTTAAAACCTCTGGACGGCTTCTTGGCGTGTCAGTATCGGGTTGGTCACACTCGCTGGTCTGTAAATCGTCCGCATGAAGGTCGACACTGATGGAGGCCGTGTTACAGCTATTCAGTATTAAAGAAGCATTAACATTTCCGTGATATTCAAATACAGTACAGAGAGGAAACTCGTGTGGAACGCGTGTGTTACGTGATAGAGAGGATGTGAGTTGATATTTAACATCTGCGTTGCATCTCTCAGCTTGAGATGTGCTGGTGTCAGATTTTCATGTTGCCAAACAATAATGAACCATAGAGCCTAAAATAAAATACTCAAAAAACAGCAGAAACACAAGCAGGCTTGTTGTTAAGAGCTTAAACTTTCTGCCAGTTAGGATTCCTTCAGTGTTCATCATTCGGGAGGCTTCGTCCTCTCCAAAACAAACCAGGGGATTAAAACACTGAATAAAGCAGTTTCATGTTAAAAGTCAGAGATCCAGACGTCCAATGACTGAATCCTTCATCCAGTTAAAGTAAATAGTTAAAAACAACCAAGATCTAAAGACTGTATTGGGAAATTGTGGCTTAAAAATGAATAAAACGTCAATTTACGACAACTTCTCGCAGACAACAACAACGCTGAAGCATGGGCAAAGGGGATATGACGACAGGCGACTGAATGCACCGTTACCTTCATTAAAACCACAGATTTCTCTTTGTTGGAAACATTTAGGAGAATGTAAAAACACAACTCAACAAAATATATCTAACATAGGGCTAGTTGTTCTTAAAAGTTACATATTATACCTTTAATGGTTAAAATATTTTAACCGTTTACCTGCCGATAAAACTGTTGTATTGTTAAAAAACCTTTCTAATAATATTAGAAACCACTAGACAGTATTTTGGTTCCTGATAAGCTTTTAAACTCATGGATCTGTTTCTAAACCGAGCTTCAGCGCCGGCCAACGCAGTAATGCAGTGAACACGCAGGTAGAAATGCTATTTGAGCAGTTTGCAGCAGCGCAGTAAAAAACAGGGCCGGTTTTTTTCAGCTTCAATACTTTGTTATTTACACAAAAGCAAAGCGGAGCAGAGATTATAGACCGACGACAATAAACATTTCCCACAAAACTATAATCGGAGCCGTCCCGTGCTGTACAGATCAGACACCGGAGATGATCAACAGTTTAAAACATGCCAGCGTTGATTAATATTAACCCAAATGATTGTGACTGTAATACAAACTGAGGTGTAAAATAGTGTTAGCAGCCATCAGTACACAGACTTTTAATATGGAGAAAACTTAACCAAGCTGTCACATAAAAACATCATTTCAAGATGAAAGATTTCTCTCATTCTGAGCTGAATATTTAAATATATGTGAATAACATAAAGTGTGTTGGGGAAATGTGACTATTTCTTTGTGTGACACAAGGCCTGTTTTGTTTCCCCATGAAGCCAATATTTCAGTAAAATAATGATATTACTACTGTTGTCTGTGCAGATAATAAACAGCAGCTGATGAACCAACAGGAAACCGACCAGCATTAAACAAATAAACACAACAAACTAAATAGTTTAACAGGAAAATTCACATTTCAACACTAGAAACACAAAAGAAGCAAAAATCCTAATTAAAGCCAAACAAATGCTGCCACAACAAACCGCCTCATTATTAATGATGTAAATAAAACACAAAGTCAGTGAGAAGTTCACACTGGAGATCAGACATGAGAACAGCTGCACCGCCTCACCTGCACAGGTGAGTCCAGGTGAGTCCAGGTGAGTCCGCACCGTCAGCAGATCCAGGAGGAGGAGGAGGAGGAGGAGGATGAGGAGGAGGAGGAGGAGGATGAGGAGGAGGATGAAGGGCTCGGACTCCGTCATGTCCTCCATGAACTCGTCAAACTGATTCCAGGTTAGTTTGTTTGTTTATCACGTGCGTCACCAACAACAGGCTGACGTCACACGAGCGGGCGGCGCGCGCGGTTTAAATAGTCCGCGTGATTATTGAGCGTGCGCTTGGTTTACATCGCGAGGAGTCCAGCGGGGCGGAAGTAGTGAAGTCACATGTATTCAAAATGTTACTTAGATATACAAACATCAAGCTATACTTCAAGTAAAAGTACTTATATGTGATATTACAGGATTATAATGACTGACTGTATATACTGCTGGGCAGCCGGATCTATAGTAACATATCTTCATTTATTTATGAATCTTTAAAATAAATGCAGTGAAGTAAAGAAAAGTGCAATAGTTTGCTCTGAAGTGACGGAGTTGTAGTATAAAGTACAATCACCACATCTCAGAGGCAAATACTGTACTTTTTACTTCACTACATTTGTTTGATAACTTGAGTTATCAGTTTACAAATGAATAATTTTGCACATAAAAAAAAAATGAAAATGTACTGAAACGATTAGTAAATTAATTAGATTAACAAATTAAACCATAATGAACTAACATGTACTAACATTTTCAGGACTTTTACTTGTAACAGAGTATTTTCTCAGTGTGGTATTAGTACTTTTACTGAAGTAAAGGATCTGAAAACTTCCTCCTCCACAGCAGCAGTTTAACAGCCGACTTGAGACGTCTGCATGAATTAAATGGATTTGTGTAGATGAGGGTTTCAACTAATGATGTCGTTGTCGATTAATGTGCCAATTACTTTATTGAATAGTCGATTAATTTATCATTTCAGCTGTGCGAATGCGAACAAAATCACAGTTTCCTGCAGTGCAAGGTGATGTCTTAAAATACGGAATATACTGACAGAGAAACACAGTAAATCTGGACCACCGTATCATCAACGTAGCTGCTGATTAGTTCTCTGTCCATCAACTGATCAATTAATCTACTCATCTGGTAATAGTGTTAGTATAATACTCATAAAAATAGCCAAATAAAATGTGTATTCTTATTCAAGTGACGAAACATAATAAATGAACTCTTTAATGCACGGTAACATTGACCAGATATACTGTATATATACGTTTCCCCTCTGCGATCTCAGACAGCTGCAGCATCCAGCTACACAACACACAGTCACTTGTTCTCCATGCGTGAACAAGTGATTGACGACGGAGACGAAGAGGGAGCAGCAGAGGGGGAACCAGGTATGTGGTGTGTGCGCCCTCCTCTCTGTTGGGTGGGTTGTGCCAGAGGTGAGATTGCCACAAGACGACTAATAACAGCTGATCCTGTCAATGCCAATTGCCCAAACAAAGGCCAGACGGGTGGTTTCAATGGGGGGATGTGGCCTTTGGCAGGGGTGTGGTGGGGCAAATGTTTGGCACCGGGGCCACGTCACGTACATGTGCCCACTTTAGACCGGACAGACAGGCCTGCACACGTCTGGGCTACACTCAGGAATAGACACGCTTATAGAGGACGGCTTTGGGAATCAAACATGTGGTACCACGGACCTGGACCAGTGTTTGATTCAGCGTCTGCCAGTGAAATCTGTACTCACAGTTATGATGCACTGATCTTACACATGAAGAGTAACTGACTCATCGTGAGGAATACTACCCTCGGCTATGAACCAGTTTTATAATGTCTCTAATGAGACGATAACCCTGATGACGTCATAGTGATGTCATCAGGGTTATTTCATCTTGGGCATTAAACATGTGTGAGTCTGATTTACAAACTGGGCACATGGAGATTGAAAGATGTGGGCATATACCCCTGAGGTCTAACGAAAACAAAACTGCTCTTGAGTTGCATCATGGGAAATGTAGGCCCCAGTGTTTGTTGAGCTTGACCCACACAAGGGACCAAAAGTCAGGATATCTCTGCTACCTCTGTGTCAATTTTGATCGTTTAAAGATTTTCATTATATCAAACCACATGTTTCACACCATTTATGGTATGGTGTCCTTCAGTCACCATAGCGTTAAAATGGGTCTTAATAAGCTGCTTGTACAAATAACCTCTGGGGTCATTTTTTGTGGGAGGGCAGTCTCGTTCTCACTCATTGAGATGCTCTACCCAAGACGCCAATGTTTTGCAAAGTAATTTCCTTTTGACACAGAAAATGGAGGTGTTTTACAGCTGCTTCCTTCTTGTGAACTTTGGCTGGATGTTGGACCACTTTCTTTATCTATAATCTGTTTTCCATGCACCTTTTCTGTCTGCGCTTCCATCAGTGTGGTTGTGAATTCCCCTTATATTTATCTGATGTATGGTACTTTGCAGAATGTCTTTCCTGTTCTAGATGAGCCCAAAGTAAAGCTATATTAAAATCTTTCATTTTCTTTACTGAATGTGGGGCATCTTATTACTGCACTGTAACTGTATTCCTCTTATTTTAATTAATTTCTTTACCTTATGTACAGCACTATGACTATGACAAATAAAGCTGCCTTGCTGTGCCATTTGTCTGATTGGCTGTTCGTCTTTCAAACACTCGTGATTAATCATGTTATCACTTGAGAGCTGCTCTTAAAAGTTACTTCTACACTTTACTGTAAGTAGAAAATACCCTTTTTTGCATTGCATTCTTAATCCCTAAAAACCTGAGCCAAAAAGTGGACCATTTAAAGAGCGGTGCACTGAGGTGAATCTGTCCAGATCGCAGGAGGGATGAAAACATCCTGCACTTATTATTTCGATTTCGTGGAGCCTCTTCAGATCACTGTCGAGCTTGGTGTGTCCCGCCAGGTTGTGGAGGCTCAGGTACGTCAGGCGGTGATCCTGGAACAGGTTTTGTCAATCCTGCTGCCCTCTTGCGTCACAGATTGTGTTCAATAATTTCATAAAGTGCAGTAATCTGATGTTCTCTTGAGTATAATAAGCTATCCACGCTGCACGTCAGGAGGGGCCCCATCGTGTGTGTGTGCAGGAATGTGCCTGCTAAAATGAAAAACATGGATTTTCCATTGGGGAGTTGAGGACCTCTATAGGAGCTTACTGTATAGATAGAGAGGCAGCCTTCCGGGGAGTAACTGTATTTTCCTGAGGGCACCGTATAGTTTCCACCTGTGTTTAGTTGTGGGCAGGTTCACATGTCAGGAGGTTTGAGTTCTCAGTTTCCCTCCATGCCCCGCTTCACTCTCCCTGCCCTCCCTCTGTGATTGTTTTGTGGCGTTGGACGCAGGAGCAGGAAGCATTTGTTGTGCACAGGATGCCCCCTAAATGCACCGCTCCCACTCGGCTAATAACTTTAACACTTCTTCTTCCCCTTGCCCGCGCACACAAACGGGACGTGTTCACTTCCTCTTTGGCATTCACTTCCTCTGTGGTCAGCAAGCACGACGCTGTGTGTGTGTGTGTGGTCAGAATAGTCGACTATAGCAATACTATCTTATGCAAGCTGTCCCTCCCCAGGGACAAGCAACTTATGTATTTTCCAACTGGGTTCTGTTTTGGTTTATTTTTTCCAGGAGATTTTTTCCCCCGAAATGTCTGAAATTTTAAGATTTTAAACATTTAACAAAATGATTATATTATACATCAATTAAACTCTCAAGTCTTTATTTCAAAAAGCAATAATTTGCACTTGCATTGGCAAGTTTAATCAGCACTTCAGTCATTGTTCTCCAGGTTTTCTGATTTTAAAATTAAGGGATTTTATAAAAATGATAAGGGGGAAAGGTGGGTTTCAAAAGAGGGAAAGGGTTATGTATATATATTTTTTCTTCACTAAAGGGAGGGTGGTCTGAAGTTTTTGGGAGAGCAGGGAGGGTGTTCAATTTTCCTTGCCTCTACATTTTATTTCCTCCCTTTCTTGCAGGATTTACTGTAAAAAAAAAAAAATGGAATGACACATCCATATGTGTAGGAGAAGTTAATAAAAAAATGAAGAAAAGCAAGACATGACTTGACGTAACGTTGTTAACTGAACTGTTTGGTTCCATTTCTTTGTGTAATCCTTGTGTTACTGTTTTCCTCTCTCTTTCCATCTGCACAACAATAATCCATAAAGGAAGGAATCAGGGCAGGTAACTGCAGCAGTACAATATTCTGGGATTCTTTATGATTCTAGGAAATTCCCTCTCCTTCAAAACTTCCCGAAAGGGAACTGTATTACTATAAAACTGAATTTTTGTCACAGTCAGCAGTTATATTTTAAGATCAAAGAAGGAATGAGGAATTTCTTACAGTTTCATTCAAAACAGGATCTGATAAGCTGTCGTTCCCAGAACGACAATTTGAATAAAAAAGATGAATGAATGGAAATCTGTACATGTGTCGGCGGGAGATTACTTGTATGTAGATGAGCAGAGGCCAGTGAGAAGGAAGTACCTCACCCCGCCTCACCCGCCTCACCCGCCTCCTCCCCCAATCCCATCCTTACCCCAGCCTCGCTCTGACTGATTCATCTCTTTCCCACTTTCTACAGAGAGGAGCAGGAAAAACAGAATAAACACTTCTGGGATGGAGTGACGAGGGGGGAGGCGGGGGTTACAGGATGTTGTTTGAGTTTAAGATCCTGTTTTCTTCCTTTTTCCCAAGGAGCTGCTGTAACGCAGGTGCACAAGCAGCCCCCCGTCCCCCCCGTCCAAATAAGAACAGCTCTTCCCCTCTTTGGTGGCAACTCTGCTCCTCACAAAGCCTTTTATTGTTGCACGGACTTTTTGGCTGCACTGATCTATTAGTATCCTGAGGAGATTAAGGAGGACAGAGGGATCAGAGGTTTTCAGGAGGACTTCTTTTTTTTCTCTTAACAGGATGAAAACATCCACTTCTTGTCAGTCGTGTCATACAGTTGCAAAGCCTGAGGCCTGAGTGGTTTGCTCCAGAGGCTTCTCTTCTGCTGTGCTCTCAGGGGAGAAAGAACAGGTCAAGTAAGGCTGAATGATATTTACAGTTAGAAGCTGCGGGGCTCCGGACGTAAAATATGCGTTAAGGCCCCACGTCTGCAGGCGCAAGCATAACAACATAAAAGAAACTCTGTTGCTGGACAGGACCGGATGTCGTGGCTGCTTTTGGTTTCTTAGAAGCATAAATGTCAAAAGTTGAATGAACATAAAGACTCCCCACTCGTGCCCTGCGTCCAGTGCTGAACCCAAACCTCACATCTCCCCCCCGAAAAAAACTCAGGGGCTGCATTTCATTATAAATCATTCTCCAATTTTTAAGTGCGCGGCTCAGAAGAGTTTCCATGAGATCATCAGCTGTCAGTATAGGAAGCCAGTCCCTTATATTCTGAAATTCAAACCAGGGCACGCTGCAGCAACATGGCAGGCGTGCAGCGAGGACTCCCCTGCTGGGCTGCCATGTATAAATGGTGGCACAAATCCTGCGACATGAACACTGTATAGAGATGTGAACAGCTAAAGGGGATCCATGGGAAAAAATATATATAAAGTGTATGTTGGGAGGTGGAGGTGAAGAGGTTTTTTACCTTGATGGGGGAAAAAAGCTTAAAAGGGAAGTCACAGCAGCAGGAAAGCAACACGTCCCACAGTAAATGTTTATTGAATTAACAGGTGTGGCTGCTGTTTGTTCATAAAGGCTCAATCGGTAATCTAAGCATCAAAAGAGTGTGAAGTTAATTTTACACAAGGATGAAAACAAAACTTGAGTCTTTTTGAGTGAGAAGTCACCATGTAGTGCAGGCTCTTTAAATTAATCTGCATTTAGGCAACAATAATGTAATTCTGACAAAAAAATGATGCAAACTACAAACTCTACCTGGAAAAACGTATAAAAAATACAAAAACTGTGCAGCATGCATTTCAAAATGGTCAGCAAACAGTGAAGTGTTTATCGAGATAAAAAATGGCTGATTGGGCCTTTAATAAACAAATCAAAGTGTGGTGTAACAGCGAGACAGTAAACGGAGCCTGCAGTAAGGTGAAGGTGCTGCATCGCTGAAAGAGGAAACTCAAATGACGTTGGAGGATCAAGGAGAGAACACACTGCTGGAGCATTAAAAAAAAACAGTTATAATGTTGTTAAAAATAAACAGAAGAGCATTGCAGTGACTCCGGATAGTGTCGGGCATCTCCCGGACCCTGACCTCCACCTCGAGAGGTGCCCTGATTTACACAAAGAGGCCGGGGTCCAGGGGGTGTGAAGTGGGCTGACGGACAATCCTCCAGCCCCCGTAAATAATAAACATAAATGTGTCACATGTCAGGATTTTAATTTACCTTCTAAGAATGCAGGATGGGGGTTTTCCAAACTGTAGCATGAACTCTGCCCCCCCTCGGGGAGATGAGAGAGAGATGAGAGAGAGATGAGAGATGGTCGCGAAAGGAAGGAAGACGAGCTAAAAATACCCGACTTAAAAGTCTGAGTATAAGAATTGACTTCAGGGGAGGAGGGATGTGCGTCAAAACACGCTGTGTGTCAGAGCAGGTGGTGTGTGAGAAACGAGGAGAGGCAGGTAGTTTGCTTTGTCGCGGGCCTCCTCGCGCCCGTCCAGGCTCCCAGCTCACTGTTTGGGTTTTCTCGGGTTTGTTTTGCTTCTCTTAGGCCCCTCGCTCTCTCATCTCGCTTTTGTTCGCCAGGCCGCGCAGGAGATTCTGTGTTTTTATTTTCTGATTTTTTTTGCACGCAATATCCTCTAAACTGTCTGCGCACGGAAGTTCACAGGGTCCAGTTCCCAGCCCAGCAGCAGCGCCGCTTCAGGGCCGCCGGGCTACGTGACACTCGCCTGGCCTCCGAAGGGTTGTTTACTGACCAACATCAGTCGCAGGGCAGTAAAGAGACAGAAAGAAAAGATAAAAGGACCTGTTTCACACTGAAATAAGGTTGCTTGAATGCTGCTGAAACAACAGGGACCTGGATGTCTCAAAAAGTTATTTTCCAACCAAATTTAGCCTGATTTTAACCTCAATATCTGGACCAACCTAAGAAAGAAAGAAGGAAGCACAGATCTGGTGATTCGCAGGTTAAAAAACGCTCCAGACAACGTGGTTAAAACTTGGCCAATAGGGAATGTTTGTTTAGGTCACATGTATGTGTGTAAGAGCACTTGAATGACATGTTTCTAGGACCTGCTTCACACTCAAATATACTGTATGTTAAGTTAAGAATGAATGCTTTTGCCTTTGGGAATACCACCAGCAGGTCAAAGTTTTCACTCTTTCAGTGAAATATCTTGACATCTACGTGTTGGATTGGCTGCACAGTTTGATCCAAACATCAACGGAGACGTGTCCCAATAACCTTGGTGACCTTGTGACTTTTGTTCTAGTGTCATCGGGTCAAAATGTCTTTATGGTTGCAAAACTAATGACATTTCCATCCAACTCAGTTGTACTTTGTGTTTAGTGTGAATTACAAATTGTTTCAGTATGCTGACAGGTGAAGCTAATGAACGTGGCACAAAGGTATACCTGCTAAATATCTGCTTGTCAGCATGCCGACATTAACATTTAGGAGAACAGCCTCGCAGAGCTGTAGACTCTTATTGCCTCAGTTTTATTCATGCTTCCCATCGTCTAACAGTGTCTGAACCTCCCCAACATTTTCAATGTGGTTGCGTCTTTTTAACTTTCTGACACAAGAAAATTGAACAATCTACTTCCATGCAGTGATCGGCAAAGGTGTGCGGAGGTGAGACAGTTGGCAGTTTGAACTCTTCTCTCGAGCCCTCCATTTACATTTTTCACATTAGAAAATGTGTGTTGTTATCCCCTGTTGAATGAGACTAGAGGGACATGCAAAGTCCTCTTCTTTTATCTTTACATTAGATGCCATTTTGTACATCCCAGTGTGTTTAAAGCATAATGAACCCTTTAGTGTTTTTACCCTTTTTCCCTAAAAAATAAAAGACTAGCTGAAACAACAGAGCAGACGCTGAGCTTATTGTGTAAAAATACCTCTTTTTTATTGAATTTCCATCATTATAATTGCACATAATCAGATTGAGCAATCTAAAATATTTATAGAAATTCATTGAGCTCTAAATGAACAGTCATCAGTCTTTAGCAGAGGCTTTAGAGATGTGTAAATATACTGAGAACTTCACTTCCCATGGGGCAAGGAGCTGTAGACATGGTGACCCTCCCCGAACCCACCCAACAGCAACAAAAGACCCTCTTCCACGTACAGTAGCATCTCTGGATACGTCTTATTCTGAAAAAACCAGCCACAAATCCCCACCCCGAATAAAATAACACAACACCGCAACATCAGAAGTCACATACAGCTGTGTGTACCAGCAGTTTACCACCTGCGACAGAGAAAACAGAAAGCTCCACGGTTCACAAGTCATGTCGTAGAATTTCGACCCCGAGGACATTTGAAGCGAGAAGTGTTGTGCAATAGATGGGTAAAAACAGATCGTTCAAGAAACCTCGGCACGGTTCACGCACAAACAACAGATTTACACTCATTATAATCTGGCAGAATGCAATCTGTAAAAGAGCCAGAAACGTCACAGACAGGCTTTTTCATATTTTTGATTCATCCACTGACACATTTTGAGGATGAGGAAGAAGGTGAGCAAAGTTTCCTTTGATTCTCTCTGAGCCTCAAATCTGTGTCTGACCTTCAAACACTTAAAAAAAAAAAAGGCGGCTTGTTCCAGTAAAAGCCGCTCGCCTACTGGACGTTAACAACGCATCATCCACCAACACGTGCCTGTTGTTGGGTGCTCAGATAAACTCAAGAGGTTAAGAGGGGAATCGTGTTGGGATGTGACAATATTTGCTCGTGAAGGAGAGTTTCCACTCGGACGTCCTGCCCCCGTTCACCCTCAGCGACAGGCGTTTTACTCAGCAGGTGAGCACGAGCCACAAATAAACTTGCGGACGGGAATTCCCACATGCAAGCAGACGTAAATGAAGCTCACACACACAAAAAACAGAACTAAAAACACAAAGCCTGACATGTAAGAGAAGCTGGGACAGAAAAAGATCTTTTCTTGACGCAGATTTTGAGGCGGGAAGAGGGTGAGGACTGTTTCATCTGTGTGAGCGATGTGACTCGCCTCATTATTTGCCCAGAGAGGGAACAGCAGGGTAAAGATAGCACTGACCTCTGGCCAGTACACTGACTGGGACACACACACACACACACAGGAAAATGCCATGTGACGGGTGATTAGACTCGACTCTTTTCTCATTACAATCTATTGAAAATTGACTATGAGTCAACTCTGACCATAAGTGTCAGTGCTGTCTGCAAATATTTAACCGTCAGGACAAATAGCACTGTGAAGTACTTTAGTGAACCATACATTTATTTAAAATGGATACTGTAAATTCTCAAATAATAGCCAGAACTTGGTCTGTTGGTTGCTACTGAATAAAAGCCAGGAAAAACTAGTTGAGAAAAGTTAAATTCACAAGCTGACATCTTTGAGAATACGTGTGTGATCGCGCAACAAGAATGACCACGAAACTTTTCAGTAAAACAAAATGGTTGCATTGCCAAACCAGGAATTAGTCTGTACTAAATAGATTAAATAATTTTAGTTATTAACTTAATGTACTTTACCATTTACTGTGGACAGCTGCTGCCAATTAAATTCACACATATGAAGCTAAATGTTATCCCAGAATTGTTGATTATTATCTTTTTAGTGTTATGAAATCTTACCGGAGGTGCAGTCTGACATATTCAGATAGATACTAGAGTAGATACTCTCGATCTATGACCAGCTTCTCCTTTACACACAGTCTGGTGGGACAATAGTGTCTATTCACAGAAATCAAATTCACAAATCAAGCCAATTTGGCATGCATACTGACATCTCTCAAATATTTTACATGTTTACATGGTTGTAAACAATGCAGGATGCAAAGTATTTTTCATAAAGCGGGCCACAGGATGGGTTCTGGTGAGAAAACCTTCCTTTAAACTGCTGCTAGTGGAGCTGAACACTTCCAGGAAATGTTTCACAATAAAAGCTTGTGTGAGAAGTTAAGTGACTTTACATTAGTAGCAAACAGCAGCAGCAACAAACCAGTGGGAGCAGATATACTTAAATATACTTCAAAATAACCTGTCTCAAATAAAAGCCTCTTTATGTGAGGAAAACAGTTATTTGAGAATTTACAGTATCGTGATTTCAAAATTAAAAAGTCAGAACCTCATAATTCCAAGCTCTCCCAAAAAAGCCAAAAACACCTTGCTGAAACTGAACCAATGTCCATGTAGCAACCTTTCATGGTTAAAATGATGTTTTCTTACAGTAACACACCTACAATGTGACTATGCGGTATGGCTCCTCAGTACAGTGCAAAACATCACAGCAACATGCAGTGTCATTGTGTCCCAGAGAGGAACCGGAGGACAAAAACAGTGTTTAAGCATCATTCACAAAGACAGAGAAGTGTTTAAATGGAAACGTTCACCACAGAAATGCATTGTCAGGCACTTAGAAGACCCACAAATACTACACACACCTACATCACCGCTACTACACCATGCACGTGATGCTGAATCAAAGCTGAGCATCCCGTTATTTTCAACAGGTGGGATGTCAGACTGTCTGGACTGGTTCTCTCCTGGACGCTCATCAAGCAGCAGGAGGGCTGCACACACTGTCCCCCCTCCTCGGAGACACCTTGTCCCCTGAGCCTTCGCTTTTCTACTCCGGCTCTTTGGTCACATTCGCTAAATTAGTGAAAATGAGGCCGATTATCTGACGAACAAAGAGGACTCTGGTACACGGCTCATCATGAGATCTTCAGGGGGCTCGCCAGAGTCTTTTTTAGAGATAAAAACCCCAGCATGCAATACGAACGCCACGGACCACGACTGATCTGTGACAGGCAATAAGACCTTTTCACTCTGCTGAGGAAAAGTGTGACTTGAATTTAGCTAATTTCATCATGCAATAAAACACTAAGGGCAATTAGAGTTTCTCAAAAAGTGTATTTTCATCCTTGGCAGAAATGTGCACTAATGAGGGAGCCCTTCATGTTGTCATTATGGTGGCTGGCAGTGAGTTTTGTCTGACAGACTGCCACCTACTGTAACATCTTTCATAACAAGGGGTAAAATGAGACGCACGAACATGCAGGACACAATCGCATCCACCGCCTGTCATCGGCTGCGGCAAAACGTTTGGTAACCACGATTTGAGGAACTGGTGGAGGAGGGTGACAGTTTGGTGCAGCAAGTAAAGACAGGAGGAAGCTTTATGAGCTAGACTTCTGTCTGCTGGTCACACTTCGAGGAACTTTGGGGAGTTACCTGGAGGCCAGTGAGCTAAAGGCCGTGGGACCTGAGCCCAGCAGGGAGCAGATTATGGTGTGAAGGGTGAAAGGAAAGTTATTAGTCTGCTACAAAACAGGAAACTGCCTGTTGAATGTTCAAATTACAGAGTGGACTGTGCTGGACTCAAGACAAAAGAGTTTGTTTTGAACGGCGACAGAACAGCAAAAACAGAAGATTATTATTTCAATACAAATGTTAATGAATGTGCTGAACCCCAGAGTACAATCTGTAGCTTGTTAAAGGCCCAATCTGTAACTAATGTGTGTATTAAAATATATTTACTGTATATTTGATGTGTGCCGATTTTTATTTTTGTAATTATTCTGTTTTATTTGTAGAAAAATGTAGCAATCCTGTTGAGGAAGTGTATTGGCTGTCTGCCAAAGTCTTTGTTTTGAGATGACCACTGGGGGCACCAAAGTTTAAAATCTTCATATTCTACATGTAGTTGCTTTAAAATGATGAAAATTATGGAGAAAAAGTTGATAATTGTAATTCAAGACCTTTTTTCCTTCTGTTCACAAATGTACTAAAGTAAACACACCTTTCAATCACTTAAAGCTACACTAATCAATATATTTATATCGACAAAGGATCAAATGACAATGTGCAATATGAAAGGTGCCGCTCATAGTGATGAACCCACAGAGAATTATCATCCAACCTTTCAGTTCTCCTCTGCTCTGCAGCGTTTTAACATCTTTCTATGATGGGACATTTAGCAGCTAAAGAGCCGGATATTTTTCTCAGTAGTTGGTGGAGACCAAACAGAGCAAAAAGAGAGTGAATATCGGATTTACATCCATCAGGGAGTTAGAACCAAGACCCAAAATTGATGCTTATATTAATGCTAGTCTTGGATCTGTAACTATGCATAACATCACATTGTAATTTTCTAATAATATATAATAAGTAAATGATGTGTTTCTGCTGCCCCCAAGTAGCCAAAAAATCAATAAAAAAATCTATGCAGCTTTAAATGTAGTTGTTGTCTAGTGTTTTTTGATTGTTATTTAACCTTTGTGATGTGTTTGGACATCGTTTTCGAGGATCTATCACACTGTTGGATGTTTTTAAGGTTATGGTTGTATACTCTGCCATGCATTGCACCTGATTTATACTTTCTGAAAATGACCAAAATGACTAAAAAGACAAGTGGAATCCATTCATGCATATATTTTACATGTTCATATTAATAACTTTTCTTAGTGCTAACAGTCGGTCAAACTTCTACATAGTGGTAGCGTCCCGCGGGCCTAACAAAAGATTAAAAAGTCCTGTCCATTGACTTGAGAGCTATAGCAGATTCCAGTCCTTTCTGTGTTCTTTTACACCACAGATTGAGCCTTTAAGCGACAATCAAACAACTTCAGCAGATCTAAAGTGACCGAAACTGAGCGAAAATGGACTGAAGACGGACACACATGCAGAAAACATCAAGTGATAACCAAGCAAAAAAATATTTAGAGTCAAGAAGTAGATGTAAATTCTCCAACGGCAACAATACCCTGCCATCCCGCCACATACAGTATTTCAAGTTTCCCATTTTGTCATTAGAGTAGTACTTGTATAGCGACTGAAGGCGTCAGCTGAGCTCTGTGTAGGCAGCCCGACGCGTTCTGCCGCCAGAAACCACCGTGAGAAAAAAGCCAAGAACCAAGGCAACAACAGCGATGAGTACAAACATGAGGACGAAAAATACGGTCGATCCGGAGCTCCATCTACGACAAGAAACACGAAGTAATGAAACAAACAAGAAGTGGAATCACGATGCCATGCAGAGTGTGAAGAGGGAGGAAGCTGATACGGTGGGAGAGGCAGAGATCCCTGCATCATCCTTATTACAACATATTATTTTCCTTAAGTTGTTTTCTATAGAGAGGCACATAGAAGGCTTGCAAGTTACAGTTCAAAAGCATTTACGTGTTTGAGCCAAGAAGAACACGACAAAAACATACACAGCCCACACAAACACACAAGAAAAGTCTCCGATGGATCAAGTTTTCAGAGGGAAAACAGCAGTTGTAATAAATAAGAAAAACTGCAGTAAATATGTCTGGGGAAAAAAACCTGGATCTAAATAATAACAACAATAATTAATATAATATTAATAATAATAATAGTAATAATATCCAGTTCTTTTCATGTTGAACGTGGAGTGGAGAGGGTTGTGATTGGCTCAGTACAGACAACAAGGAGAAAATGGGCAATCTTCTCCCACAACTGACCACAATGTCAACACACACCTCACTTAAAAACGTGCGTGTGTGAGTCAAGCAGGGCTGCACGATTGATCGGATTTAAAACTGAATTTCGCCTCGTCCCTCTGTGCAATCTCCTCACACTCGCGAATCTGCATTAAGCAGGGTGGGGTGGTCCGCTGCATCAAACTTAACGCTTCTGATTTTTCCTTGAATTGAAAAGTTTTGCTCTTGAACCACGTTTGACCAGGCCTGAACACAAAAACAGCCACGGACAAACTAAACTGAAAAAATAATGAGTCAGAATTGAGGAAATTGATGTATCCAAACCAAAGACAAACACTTTGCAGATATTTGAAAAAAAGCCTGACATTCTTTTGTGAGGGACTGTTTCAGGTTTAAACACAAAGAGCACACGCATGTGCAGTGCAGGCAGTGTTTGGACAAAATACATACTGCATCGAACAGCTACAACCAAGTACAATATGAAGGTGCCGAGGCCACGAAAACTATCCGAAAATCCTGCTGCCTGGCCGCGAAAAACCTAAATAAGAGGGACTTCATTCAGAGAGATCACTATAACTGACACGATGCCACACGCATGATGAGACTGCACAGGAAAAACGTCATTAAAATCTGCTTTTTTTTGAGAATCGGGAGAGAAAATCAACTGCAAAAATTCTGTTAATTTCTTTCAGTTTTATCCTAAACCGTGCAGCCCTGCAAACACACACACACACACACACACACATCATGCACCAGCTCACACACATACAAACGCACTTACACACACTCACAGGCAGCCAGAGCCCAAAACGTGTAGTAGACCTCTGCTGTAATCAAAGAAAGCAGTTGAAGTGCAGTACCTATCTGCGACCACTAGGAGGGGCCTTGAAGTGAGGCCGTACGTCTGCAGGTCTTCAACTATAGGACTCTACGACTGCTCCTCACTGACCATCTGAGCCCGCTTTTTACCCAGAGATATATTCTGTACATGCAGTCAATTAATAAACCGATGCAACACTTGCTTTGATTATACAAACATTTAGATTATACATAGATAGCATTATATCATTCATCTTTTTTTATATAATCTGCACCTCTTTTCACTTCTGTTTTTCAGCAAAAAGGGAAAAGAAGAACGCTTTAGTCTGACCATTATGACGGGTTTAACTCCACACGCTGTCAAACTGACTAATAACAACAATGTTTGAGTAGTATGCGGTGCACAGAGGGGGGACAAATCTAACCAAAGAGGGAGTTTTTGCATACAGACATGTTAAATTATTCCAGATTATGTGTGAGGCACCCGTCTCCCCCACCCCTCCCATGTCAGGAAATGTACAGAGGACATGGAGGCCAGGTGGGGCCGGGGACAAACTCCTCTTTCTGCTCCGTCAGCTTCTCCTCTGGGCTCCGTCGGTCTGTTTCTGGAGGGAGGGGCGAGAGGACGGCGAGGCAGGGGGAGTCCTGCAGGTAACGGGGGCGGGGGGGCTGCGATTGGTGCTTTTTGTTTGTTTCTTTGTTGTATTTTTTTTTCTTTTTATCAGAGCGTCCCTCCCTCCTGTGCAAGTGTGGCGGCTCAGTCCCCCAAGATGACTTTCACAAAGGTAGCCACGTCGGTTTCTTTGGCCTCGTGGGAGGTGAAGAAGGGATGTTGCTGAGGAGGAAAAGGACATTCATTTAGTCCGAGTGAAATTAGAAATGATTAGAATATCAGTTCTATGTAACATGACGTCTGATTTATGCATCACAGCTTATCTACTCATACGTGAGGGAGAGGTGGAAATAATGGTCTTAGTACGCCCTCCAGTGTCTGATTAACAGTATTACAAGGTGCATGCAGGTAATTCATGCATCTACTCTATTAAAACAATAATTAGAGATAATAAAGAGGAAGAATTAAAAAAATAAAACCCTCACCATGAGTTCTGTGTAAGTCGGCCGCTCTTTGGAAACTTTCTTTAAGCTGCAGAAGCAAAAAGCAACATCGACGTTAATTGACAACAAGTGAGACTAGTCACTGAAGCCACAGACTGAGCTGAAGCGTCGTGCTTCTCGGCCTCAGAGCTTTTATTTCAGCGGTTGCTTCATCATTATTCCGCATTAGCTCCCAATAATGATCTCAACAGACGGCTGACTTTGATCTGAGATTCTGTTTAATTCCCAGGAATAAAATCAAACAAAAACCCAGCATGAGGAGCCTCGCAGTGACTGAGGAAACGTGCAGCCGAACACCATGAGTCAGAGAATCAGTGCTGTTCAATGTTTGCTCTCAACAGACCCGTTAAATCCCCGTTTTCTAGGAATTAAACCACATTGCTGTGTTTTACACTAGAGTGCAGAACACTGTTTGCTAGAAATACTTATTCAAATATTTCTCCATCCAATCGACATAACTTAGGTCACTAAATGCATTCATTTGACAGACCAGTTTTCTGTGATATTGTCAGATATATGCCGTATATTGTACGACTACAGTCTGATCTGTTGGCCTCTAATGGAGCAGATCAGGGCACCTGAACAGTCCAGATTCAGGATCCAAACCCGAACTTTACGCGTGGAGTTTTCACATACATTTTTTTCTCATTAACCACATTTATGCGTCAAAGTTTTTCAAACTCCAACCCGATCCGTCACTCTGCAAGGAGGAAGGATGAGAGGAATTTGCTTTTGTCACATCGCCGTGTTTTTAATCACGCAGACGGGACATGAGAACTTTGTCTCACCACAAACATGAATACCTGCATAGGTAAGTTATCAGCTGCCACTTTAGTGCAAAACAAAGCCCGGCACCAGGAAATGAAACCTGATGTAAAGGATCCATCAGAAACAATGGCCCCATTTATGCTTGTCGTTTGTCAGGAGGGGAGCGATAACTTCTGCTTCGTTACCGCAGCTCCAGTCGTCCATACAGATCATTCACTGGTGGAACCGATCAGAGAGGAAAGGCTGTAATGTCACGTTGAGGCATGTTGTGTTGCATACTTGACACAGCGGGTGCGCTGAAGTCAATTCGTTAATAATTTGATTGACAGAAAATGAACACGGAACAATTTTGACGGCTGATTCATTGTTTAATCACGCGAAAACGGCAAACATCTACCAGTTTAAACTTCTCAAATCAGAGGAATCGCTGCTTTTCTTTGTTTCATATCGCCCTAAACTGAACATTTCTCTGGATCTGAGCCGATTCCATGTGCTGAGGATGGAATGAGGCATGAAATGTTGTTTAAAAAGCCAAATATTTGAATATTTGGGTTCTGAACTGTTGGTCGGACAAAACAAACAATTCAAAATATCACCATGGACTTTAATTTTTTATCTATTCTTTTGAACTTTAACTACTTTTTATGAATTTATTTTTGAATAAAGAGACCCTGTGTATGAATGTCACAGTGAACTCCATCTGATTAAAAGGGAAATTAACTGAAGCCCACTCACACATTTCTGTCTGATTAATTGTGACTTTGTCGAAGGGCACAGCGACTCCGCCGGCTTCTCGCCTAAAGCGATCGGCCTTGAGTGGGATATTTGTGTGAAAAACACAGAGCTGAATGTTTTCTGAGAGTTTGGTTCTGGCCGGTGACAAAATGGGTCAAAACAAGAGAAGAAAGACGCACCACAGAGAGCTGAAGTCCACAAACTCGGGGGAGAACTGGTCGGCAGGAAGCTGGGGCGAAGGTTCTTCCACCACCTGCTTCAGCTGCTGGAAGGGCGTGCCCCACGAGTCGTACGGGAAGCGCAGGATGGCGAGCTCGATCTGGGCCACGGAGAGAGAAGAAGAGGTCACTTACACAACATGAGAGATCTGGTCGGACACGTCTTTCGCTTCCTGACGTCCAGCCAACCTGTTTCACCTGCAGGGAAGATGAACCCAGGACTGGATTTACTTTCTCCATCTGATCTCCAGTAATGGAGAAACCTTCATTTCAGCATGAAGATCATCATTCTGGGAGTATTTATCTTCATATTGTGTGTGTTAATGACTAACTACTGAACTAACTGGACACACCTGCACACACAGCAGACAGTAATCAGAAACCTAGAAACCTGGATAACATGTTAACATGCCACCGTAGTCCGGTTTCTATCACACTTGTGCTGTAAACCGGTTAGTCAAGTAATCGATCTGTTGATCAACATGACACTAATCATCAGCAACACTCTCTGTTCCAGCTCGTCCAGACAGGATCTGCTGCTTTTCTCTGTTTTTACGCTGTAAATTAAGAATCTCTCAGTTTTGTATTGTTGCTCGGACAACATAAGACGTTTGAAGACGTCACATTGGGCTTGTGGGAATGTCTCATTATCATTTTCCACTATTTTCTGAGATTTTATTGATTAAACATATAACCCAAAATAATAATCACCAGATTGTTCAATCTAAAGCAGCATATTCAGGTTCCAGGGCTCATTGTACAGTAGCCATGAATGCACAACAAAAAGATGATAATGTTCCAAAATTATGTCATTTATTCTGATTGCATAATTCCAATATCATTGCAGATACTTGCTATACACCTAGTGTTAGTCTTGTGTTAGCCTTGATTGGTGTAAGTGGAAAACACTAGTTATAAGCCTGTTCATCAGTGTGTGGACTGGCAGTGTGTTGAGCTCTTTCGGCCGCCGTATTGTCGTGAAATCAGGGTATATTTACATGAATATAACAAATTATTCATAGTTTCTAGCGATGTTATTGACGTTAATGACAGCTACAGACCTTCCTGGTTTCCACCCTTCAGACCAACTTATTGGCAGTTATTTTAGTATTCACTGTCCAAGTGGCTCTTAAGTAGAGTTCTCGAAGAGACTCAGAAAATCAACCCAAAACCACCCAAATTGTGTTTTATTCGACACACTGATTGCTCACTCTGTCTTGTCCACTTTTGAGGTTATTTTGGAGTTAAGACATAAAAAAAAAAAAAAAACTCTAAGACTTTTCCTTTCACCTTTATCATCTAAAACCCCTCTCTTCTACCCACCGAACGTTCAAACTCTTATTATTATTCAAATTAGACTTGGATGGAACATTTGCTGCTCATCTGTAAAAGCCGAAGCCAAAAGGACGAGCCAGGTTCAACTGATGGGAAATTGCCATAGATTGCTGAATCCTTGAAGCCAAAATGTTCTCTAGTATGAGTTGGAAATGTGCAAATGAGAAAGCTATTAATATTTAACAACTCATAATAAAACGTCTAGACGCTACTTTGTCTAGAGCCATGCCTCATAGAACGCCAGATTTATGTTTTCATTACGAATCATTTTTACACTTCAGTTACTTTTACTCTTTTGCAATAATGAGGACGTTTGGAAAAACTAATGAACAAATTAAGAAAATGAAATGTGCACATGAGAGTGAGATGAAACGTTTACAGTGTAAGTTCACAGTGAAATGAAAAATAAGAAGTAATTAAAGGTGATTTACCATTGTGATTCCTAAACTCCAGATGTCAGATTTGACGTTGTAGCCCTTCTGGTTGGTCTCGGGGTTGATCCTCTCCGGCTGCGGGACAGAAGGTCACATGAAGTCACTTATGGCAGCGGTTGTCGAGGACGACCTGCACACTTGCCCCATCATCCTAAACTTCTTGTGCACACCGTGTTCCCAGGCGTTAAGCTGGCTTTGAAACCCACTCGGCCAATCGGCGGCAGAGCAGACACGGTTCATTACATGTGTGGACGATAAAGAGAGACGGAGAGGTGGACCTGTTCACCCATCTCTTAATGAGCCGAGGCCTCAGCTATAAAAAGGCTTTTCATGCAGAAAGTTTGTACTCGAGGTCAAATCGACCAAAGCTGTGATATGCAAATTGGATCTTTAGATTTTCTCTCATTTTCACTCCAATGTTAAACTACTGTTTATTTACCAGAGAAAAGATCCTGTTATCTGGATAAAATAATCACTGGAAAGTCGAAGAACTCTTAAAATCCGACTGAAGAGTTTTAGTGCTTTAAATCTTTTCTAGCTGGTCCAGACTGCTTACCGCCATGTAGGGTTTGCAGCCAGCGTCCATGGTTTTAGCCACAGAGTCGACCAGGTAGCCGCTGATGCCAAAGTCGCACATCTTCACCTGGCCCTGAGTGTTGATCAGCACGTTTGAGGGCTTCACATCTATAAAGGAGGGAGACGGTCGACACACAGCAGTTTTAGTTTGTGTGCGCAGCCACTTTGTGGTCTTTCAAAGAACAATCGGCTCCCGCGGCCGCAGTCACAGCGCTGCGGTCGCGGGTAAAGACCGACTGTGACTTTAATTTTGTCACTTATAATCTTTTGAAATGATTACATGGAGCTTTGATGCAACAAGAGCCACACCGAAGCCACAGAGGTTTGACACAGGAAGGATTAACCTTTAAATGACCATTTCAGTGTTTGCAAGTTGCAGCTCCTTGGCTACAAATAATGTAGTTTTTGGATTTTTGGATGTATTGTTTCTACCGGTCCAAGTAGCCATTTGTTTCCATGTATTTGTATGTGGTACAAAAAAAGTAGGCTCCTGAAACTTCGGTACTGATGTCCCATTTGCTGTCTTTCCTTTGACTTTATTAAATACCTGCAGCATCACACAGCAGCAGAAACCATAAGTGCATCTTTAAATTGAGAGTTATTTGTGCATTTAAACACGCACTTCATTAACACACTGATCGGTTCTGCTGCACATATACACAGGTCAGTTGTTACACACTGATTCCAGGTTTATACCATTATTTTTTTAAAGTCCAAGATAAGTCAACCATCCGCTCGGTCCCCCCACAATGTCTGATTGAAGATTTTGCCAGAAAAATCAGGCAAACCAACAGTTTATCCAGATTATCTAAACCACTTAGTTTAAAAGGTAAAACCAAAAGTGAGCGCACCAGATATGTTGGTTTTAATTCCTCACTGCACAGAAAAACTGTATGCAGCACACGAGGTCTGTCAGTTGTTGTGCGTGTTTACAGTTTGGTTAATAATCTTTCCTGTTTTCATTGGTTTTCTCGATTTGTTTGTATACATGGATCTCAGTAGTTGCCTTGGTTAGAACAATATCATCATCACTGACAAAAATAGTATTATTGATTTCCAAAATTACAATACTTAAGTATATGTAACTTTTTTTTTTTTTTTGGCCACTTAGATGCAGCAGAACAAGCTGTTGATATGGCAAAAAAGTTGCCTATTTACACATCCAGCAGACACAGAGCAACCTGATCATTCAGTTGGAGTCATGTTTCAACAAATCAGTCCAATATTCACAGTCTTTTAGCTCTAATTTTGGTCTCCACCAACTTCCACAATGAAACTCACAAAATATTTGTCTCTTAAGCTGCTGAATGCTCCACGATGTTCAGCAGCCAGTTGGTAACCGTTTCTGTCTGCTGTTGGGTTCAAGGCAGGTCGTGTACAGTGGGTTTGTCACTGACAGGGAACCTAAACAGTAACGAGCTGAAAGACTCTAAAACGTAATTTTTTCTAATTATTATCTGTGGGCTCATCACAGTGAGTCATTTAATCCATTGTTCATACAAAAAGATTGATAAGTGCTGCTTAAAATGGAAATTCATTTTAAAAATCAGTGCTGCTTAATGTCAAAACGACAAAAATAAATGCTTGGTGCTCACTGTAATGGATTCAAATGACTCATACTAGTTTCGAGAGTCTGCTGATAGATTTTAATATCATACGGAAATTAATGGAAACCAACGGCTGCCTGAGAGCATACGGGACTTTTAGTTGATGGGCAAAACACTGGTATGGTCCTTTAATGAGAGCTGGACGCAGCAGGATGAAAGAGAGGAAAGAAAGCAGGAAACAAAGACAGAAAGCAGCTGAGTGATGCTGCATCACAGAAGTGGATATTGACACTGTCTCTGAGAGGTTTAATGGGTTTCCACCCTGGCTCTTACCTCGGTGTATGACTTGCAGATTGCTGTGCAGATGCTCCAAAGCTTTTACTATCTGTAATAACAAAGCCCATTAATAAGCAAATGAGAGTTACATAACGAATATCTGTCATTAAGCTCACATGAGCTGAGTATTCAAAGGAAGTAAGTCATCCGGAATTGATTTTTAATCGTTCACATTATGCTGTTGGAAGTGTTTGGAGTGAACCCACTGAGACGGCGATCTTTCCCAGGATGTCCTCGGGGATGGTCATGCCCTTCTCGATCACTTGCTTGTAGAACTTGTCGAGGGAGGTGTCCATCAGCTCCATGCAGATCCAGACGTCGCCCTGGCAACAGACAGTCACGTTTGGAAAGAGATCAAGAAAAGCGTGTGACTAAAAAGCGCCAGGACGCATTCCAGACGGGACGGGAAGCGACAGGTTTTTTTTCCAGCGTTTCAGTCGCGGCGAGGAAATCCTGAACATCCACTCGCTGCTGCAGGAAGTTGTCTGCATCCGCAAAATCTTCAGAGGTTTTCATCATGATTTGTGTTTGTGTCATTAGTGCACACTGGTGGTTCAAGTGGGCGCAGATTTGGACAACAGAACGACTGAGACAATGTCAGATATCAACTGTCGGCTTACCACAGATTTATCAATACCAGCATTATTTTGGCAGATATGAAAAAGCATATGCAGTGCAGTAAAACCAAAAACTATGAAATTACATTAAACATGAAATAGGGAAGTGTAAGTAAAATATATATACGATAAATGCTATATAGGCTGCATTTTTACATATATTTGACTTGACTTTCTTAATTAAAGACTAACATATTTGTGTTTTTACTGTGAGAGACCAGCATCATCAAAGACATACAGTGTCTTTGTCACAATAGGTTATATTATGTGTTAATAAGCATTGGCTGATGTGTTGCTATCAGATTTATTTAATAACAGTAAGGCTGGATATTGTTTTTTTATACTAATGCAGATGCAAAACAGAGATTCAGAACATTACCAAAACAATACTTTTTAGATACCTTACTTTCAGAAAAAAAAATTTATACAAAACTAAAATTTTCTGCAAACAAAAAAAGCTTCAAAAGAAAAGCTTCATCTAAATAAATGTTCTAAAATTTGTAAAATAATGATTTGAATCTGAACCTGTCTGAGCAAAGAAGAATTAAACAAGAATATGAACGTGAGCAGGCTAAAGAAAACCCTAAAGTTCAGGCTCTGATTAGTTTGTGCAGCCTCGTAGGTGTACTGCATCTCTGCGAGGCGTTACCTCTCTGAACAGCGCTCCGTAGAAGGTGACCGTGTAGAAACAGTCCACCGTCCTCATGGAGATGTCCAGGTCCATGAGCAGCCTCTTCTGCTCCTGAGTGTTCACTGTGGCCCGAATCCGCTGAGGGGACGACAACACATAAAAAAGGTTCGTGACAACGGAGACTAACATCTAACACGTGAAGAAAAGCATATGTGTTCCCTGATTCGTTACCTTCACGGCCATGATCAGGCCACTGGGCACGTGCCTCATCTTGTCCACCACGCCGTACGCTCCTCGGCCGAGCTCGCCGATCTGCTCCAGGTCGTCCGCCTTCACCTCGAAATTCTGCTCCGGACACACGACGAGAGACCGAGGCCGGATGAGACGTGGACACACAAACACTTTTCATACGTGAGACAGAGCTGCGAGAGCATTAAAACAGTAAGAGCGGGTCGAGGACTCATTTCCGTTTAAAAGAACAGGTACAGCTACTTTGCAAAATGTAAAGAAGCCTGAATCACTAAGTCTCCGTCACGGTGCAGCAACATGCAAAACCTCTTGTTTTTTTTACATTATTCAAGCAAGAAAAAATCATTCACTTTGACTTCCAGCCAACTCGAGCAGAGAGAACGCAGGCACCTCTGCCAATGGAAAATTCCACTTATTTGATGAGTTTAAAATAAATATTTTTACTGCCTGATGGGCAATAAAAGGCATTCCAGGCTCCCCACAATCAGAAGTGTTCAATTTGGCTGTAATGTTCACCGGGGCGTTCTTTACTGCAAACAGACCCTTTATTAAGCCAACCTGTGGACTGAGAGCGAGGGACCTCACTCACCCACAAACACACTGGGAGAAGGAGTAAAAGTCAACAGAGAGGAGTTACGTAAGAGTCCAAGGGAAGAGAAACAAATATAAACCCTGAATGGGAAAGGTGCAAAGATGAAAGTAAACAAGGCCAAATCCAAAAATTAGCCGAAGGAATAAATTACCTTCTCTCCGATGGTTACGCAAGCTTTCGAATCCAGATCTCTGGGGGGTCTGAAACACACAGACGGACATTTTATTGCATATAAACTGGTTAAATAACAACAACACAGTAAAGCAGAAAGTAAACCCTCAGAGGGAACAAACTTTAACTGATGTTAAAGAACGTCTCCGTTCTACACCAGACTGACGAAACATCAGGAGAAGAAATACACTAAATAAAATAGATCAACAAATAAATAAAAACTTTATTTATATCGCACTTTTCAAAAGCATTTTTATTTTTTTTTAGCTTTAAACCAAATCTCATGTTCTTCACCCGCAGTTAAGAGTTTGCTCAGTGTGAACAGCATAAGTCAAACTACATTCATTCATTACTGAGTGGATGAAGAACATAAAATGTGGTTGAAAGTTCCAGAAAAAAGCTGGTAAGTGGACTTTGAGCTGAGCTGATTTATAAAATAAATAAAAACAAGAAAATGATTAGAAGAGATACCATTTAAAAATTAGGAAATAAATAAAAATTTAAAATGTAAATAAAATGATAGAATTGAAGAAATAAACAAAATCATAAAATTAAAAAGATAAAAACAAAAATGTTAAAAATATGTTTTTTAATGATTAAAAATATACCAACACAATATAAATATAATACAAATCTAATAAATCAGAAAATAATTAATATGACACCATTAAAAAAGTGTAATTAAATGGAAACAAATAAATCAAATACAAATGTAATTTCAACAAATAAAATCAACAATGTGAACTCAATAAAAGCCCACATCCTCACAGAACCTGTAATCGGGCTGAAAGTCTGACTCGGACATTTCATAGAAGTTGGCCTGGAGCCAGAACGCCTCTGCGGCCGCTGCAGGTTTCTCAATGAAGATGATTCATTTTGAGACATACTCAACATTTAGTTTCCCTGCAGCAGCTCAGAATAACGTCGGGCTCTGCTGCTCAGCCTGA
Source organism: Lateolabrax maculatus (assembly GCA_031216445.1). Lineage (NCBI taxonomy): Eukaryota > Metazoa > Chordata > Actinopteri > Acropomatiformes > Lateolabracidae > Lateolabrax > Lateolabrax maculatus. Next base: position 2,032,123 of record CM062200.1, on the reverse strand, counting down.
GCTTCGTGTTAACGACAAGGACATGATGAAAATGTACAAATGATTCAGAACAAAGTGTTGAAACTGCAAACGTCATGAGTGTGATGTGAAGAAACTAATACTTGCAATTGTTGAAGTTACCCAGGAAATGTTGGAAATGTTCATATCAGCATCATTCAACTTCCTGTTTACGTCAGTCTACAAAGGTATGTGCAAAACAGGGTTTGACGATCAATAAAAAACCTTTGCAGGGCTGTAAACTTACACTGCGGCGGGAGGAGGCTGCTCAAACACCTCCTTGGAGAGCTTGAGCACCGGCTTCCTCTTACCTGAAAACACAAAACACAGAACATTAGAGAAGCAAAGTCAAGAGATAAAACCTTCAAGTGTTGGGTAGATAATAGGATTATAACCGTGGGACGAGATGCATCTGTCAACCGTCAGGGTCGATTAATTAACTGCCAGCGGGAGCAATGTTGCAAATCAATATTGGATTTTTTTATATTTAAATTGATTAGTATGTAATTCACTTTGCCAAAAACAGTTCCACAGTGGATCAGTAGTTTACTATATAACTTTACAGTATATATCAATAAAGCCATTAGGGTGATTATTTTCATTGATTCCTCATTTATTCTATAAAATGTGATAAAATAGTGCCAAGCAGACATCTTTAACGATTTAAACCAAACTTTAATTAAAGATATGAACAGAGAAAAGCACCAAATCTTCTGTTGTTTATCTTTATATTTTTGCTTGATTTCAGACTTGAGCGATTAATCGATTATTCAAATTGCAGCCAACTGATTTGCTGTTGACCTTTCGATTAATCAACTAATGGTTTCAGCTCTAAAACAGTTAGTTTCAGTTAAAAACACAAAAGGTGTTCAGTTGTCTATCATACAAGACAAAGAAATGCACAAAATCTTCACATTTGAGAAGTTAGAACCAGAGAATATTTTACCATTTTGCTTAAATAAATGACGCAAAAGATTGATCACTTATAAAAATAAATGCCTTTATGTTGCTCAACTAATCGATTAATCAACTACTAATCGTTGCAGCTCTTCAAAGACTTCATGTTTTGCCAGATATATTATATTATTGAATATGTTCTAGCTAACTGACTGATTTTCATAATTGATACATATATTAAACTGAATGTGCATTAAAAGAATATGTTCTGGTTCCAGCTTCACAGATGGGAGAATAAGATGCTTTTCTTGGTCTTAAATTATTGTCAGTTAAATATCCAGCTGCAACTGATTTAATTCATCTTTATTTTCTATAAAACCTCAGGAAATGGTGAGAACAGTCCAAAACCCAAAGATACTCAGTTTACATCATATATGACAAATAAAAACACCAAATAATCACGTCTGAGAAGCTGGAACCAAAGAATAACTGGTCTGTTGCTTAAACTATTTTTGAAATAGTTCCCAAAACAATTTTCTGTCAATTACTGAAAAATCGTTTCAGCTCTGATTTAATATCTTTGGGGTTTTGAACTCTTGGTTGGAAAAAACAAGCAATTGGAAGTTGTCACTTTGGGGGAAATTGTCCCTCTGAAAAACGATATCCTCACATTTGGAACCATGAAAAGTTTGGCAGATTAACTTCCTGTCAGTTGATTAATATTCTCAGCTCCAGCGTGATCCCCTTTTTGTAAATCATCCGTATGAAACGACATCTCGGCATTTGTGCAAACTCCTGTGACAGTTCAGTCTGAGCGCAGTGAAAAAGGCAGAAGAAGGCCGACGGATGAGACTCCGGAGAGGACGGTCCCCCTGGCAGCCGAGCATGCCACAAGATGAAAGCATACTTCACTTCTTAACATAGCTCAGGATGAGAGATCAGTTGATCAGACTTCATCCTGGTCAACCTCTAACTCTCTTTTCCCCTGCAGCAGCAGCAGAGTGCAGCCTGTAACACCGATCGGCTTTCTACAGATTCACAACCGAAATAAAGACTAAAGCAAAGTCATTTCAAGATTTAAGATACTTCAATCAATCCGTAATAACGTTAGAGTGAGTCAGGGCCACATGTGGTTTTTCTATGAGGCTTTTTTTGTGCTGAATAACTGACTACACGTATCTGCACTCCAGCAGGATTCAATGTCAAAGCACTGATGATTTGCTGCTTCTGTCCAGAGATTACAAGGCCATCAGGCACTTCAAAACTCCCACTGATGCAAAATGACTCAAACTTCCTGCAGCCATCGGTCTACACAAAGACCAGCGCAGAAAGCTCCTCATGTGTTACATCCAGTCCACAGTTTCTGCTTTAAAAGTCCTGTCGATGCAGCGGCCGAAGCTCCGTCTCACCGTCGGTAACTTACGGTTGGATGCTGCAAGTGACTCCAGATCCTAACTGAATGAAACAGGTGCTGAAAACAAGAAGAAGAAGAAGAAGAAGAAGAGGTCTGGTCACTCAGGTGCGCTCGCTCCATCTGGAGGTTTTGCGCTGATAGTTTGTTAACAGGGCGTCACAGGTTATTAACATGTGTGTGCGTGGTTGCCTTTAACTCCAGACAGCATCTGGCTCAAACCACCTCAGACTGGCTTGCAGCAGTTGAGCCCAGCCACAGTTTGTTGGGAGGAGGGGCAGCCATGTTGGATCGGCCTCTGATGCAAAGCAACTGTTTGTTTTGTTTTTTTCCTGGGAATGCATGGAGATGCGCGTGACGCACAAAGCTTTAAGGTAATATTTAAAGTCACCGCACCGCCCTCCGATGTCGTAACATGCTGCTGAAACTAAGACTGAAGGTGTGTCTCTTTCAAAGGCGCCAGAGGAGTAACTGGAATTTCTAACATTGCTGTCTCATGAGGAAACACAAACACATGTAGCTGTGGACGGGACAAAAACTGTCCTGAAGGCATATCACTCAAACACACACACACACACACACACACAGCGAGTCCAGTGTGTCCTGGTTTGTTCAAACAGTGCAGGGCGTGACACGGCTGTGCTATGCGGCCCTCCACCGGCGGCCTCTTGCTGCCTGCCTCCTGGTCTCTGCTTTCCAAAGCAGCTTTGTTGCACTAAAATGTCAGTTTGAGCCCCTCCTACGTGCATTTACACAGACAACAATAGTAACTGGAAACCGACGCTCTGCTTTCACCAACACACACACCGAACACAGGAAAACACTCAGAGAGACAACACCTGCACCAAGTCTGGCCTGTTTATGTGTCACTTCATTGCTAGAATACTTAGATATCTCCATCTGCACGTCAATCTGCATCAATACACTGCATCAAATCATGCTGATTGGCTGATTGCAGGATTAATTGTGCAAAATTGCAAAAAATGCAATCAATGTTTAAAGGATCATTTAGGCTTAACATGTTTTAAGATATATTTGGTTGCAATATGTCCAAAAGCTGCACAAATTTGACATGTTGTAGGAAAAAACTACCAAACAAATAAATAATTTAATTCAGCTAAGTGCTGAAATAATTAGTCTATTCATCGATCAACAGAAGATTCTCTGGTTCCTGCATCTCAAACGTAGGGATTTTCTCTCTCCTGTATAAATTCAGATAAAACTGAAGCCGTGATGTGATGTTTCACAATTTTCTAACATTTCAATGATTAATCAGTTAATCATAAAACAAATTAACAGAATAATTGGTAACAGCAATGATCCTTAGGTGTTTTGCACCAGATGAGGTGGAGAATGGATGTTTGGAATTAGCATGAAGTGTTCAAAAACTCAATTGAACAGGGCTTTTTCTTTGACACATCCCAGGCTCTGCACTAATGGATCCAGATCCAGAAACTAATCAGCTCCACTTGGCCTGTGGTCTAACTTTCCTCCAAAGTTCATCGAAATCTGATTTACGAGATAAACCGCTTAGTTGCAAGCGAACGGGATCAAAATAACACACAACCTCTTTAGCAGAAGTAACTACAGCTTCCACATGATGTGAAGGAATCAATAAAACTTTCATATGCATTAACCAGACCTGGAACTTTGTCAGATGATTGACCTCAAACAATGTCAGAACAAAAGATTCACTGTGTGATCACAATGAAGCGACAGCATCCTTATTTTCCTCTTCACGGGTGCGTACACGGGCTGAAAAATCTGCCTCACAGCCGTCAGTGCACTGAGATGAGACAAGAGGCAGCATGCTCCTCAAAGGAAGGAGACAGATTTATTCTCCGAACCTCAGCACACATATCGACATGCACGATGCATTTCACTCTGCTTTAGTATACACACAGGCGTCCCAGCACGAACAGCACAGGCTGCAGGCACAGGTTTTGCATGTTCAGTGCAGTAAATCTGTATGAGTGCAGGTGTTGCTGCATGTCGCGGTGGCGATGCAGATCAAACCGACGTGCAGCTCAGTGCTGCGTGTCTCAACTAACAGGGACGCTGGCTTCGGCGTTTGCAGGGCTGCACCGCTCAAAAAACCTGCTGCGACGAGCAGAGAGAAGAGTGAGGAGAGGTGTAAGAAAGAGAGAGGAGGAGGTGGTGGTGGTGGGAGGGGGTGGGGGGGTCGGAGGGGCAGCGGATTATGTAATATACGTGGCTGGCAGGAATAAGCATGTGCTCTGCTTTGTATCATAATACAAAGAACGGATGGAGGATGGAAGGAAAAGTATTCAGATCCTTAGTTTAAAGTAGAAGAGCTGCAACATTTAGTCAGTTAATCCATTAATCAGTTCAGTCATTCAACTAAAAAAGGTTTCAGTTCCTCAAATAAAAATATTTGCAGGTTTTCTTAATGACAGTAAAGTGAATATATTTGGGATTTGGAGCGTTGTTCGGGTCAAAACAAGACATTCAAAGACGTCGCCTTAGGTTCTGGGACAATGTGATATAATAATTAAGATAATCGTTAGTTGCAGCTCTAGAAGCACAAATCAAACACAGAAAACAAGGCCCAGCATTCAGTATTGCATATAAGGACAGTATTTGCATCTGCATGTACTTAAGTATAAAAAATTAAGTACTTATTATGCAGAATAGCAGATTTTATTTGATTTTTTTTTTTCTCAGTCTGACCTATAATACTGCATCATATTTTACATGATAAGCAGTATTAAAAAGCATTAAAGGGGGAATACTGCAGTAAAGTGAAAGTCCCTCAGGCTGTACTCAAGTACAGTAAATGAACTTAGTTACAAGCTGACTAGGAAACATGGAAACAATCTAAAAATATCCCATTTCAGACGTTCTCCAGAATATGTTGCATAACTCAAATACACAATTCCATCCTTTATTCTTGCTGAGCTCAGCATCAAACTTGCATACTGTGGTAGGCAGTGTGGGTTAATTAAAAGCAGCAGTGCACATCATTCCCAATGATTTGCAGCACATGAGCTCGAGCATGCAGCGAGATGCCAGAGCGAGGCCCCAGAGGCGATGGGTGTCTGTGCTCCCAGTTTCTGCCACACCCGGTTTGTGTGCGTGCAATCAGCCTCGTCATGCATGCATGTAAGTCTGAGGAAGGAGAAAATAGTGCTGACAGGAAGGTTTGTGGGGCAGGAAACGCAGCGAACACGGTGCAGGCAGGGAGCCTCGGCCTGTGAGGGCAGGTGATGGCCGGCCCGCCTCGATAATGAGGCCTGGATCACCGCCGCTCACCCACACATGCACTCCGGCTGGAATTCAAACAATCCCAAGAGTTCCTCAATGGAATTCCAGAGAGCCGGAGGAAGACAGATCAATCCCAGACGGTGGAAGGCAGTGGACCACAAGCAGTGACACAAGGAAGGACAGGAACAGACGGGGGGTGGGCTGGTAGCAAAAAGAGATTTGAAAATAACTACCCCCCCCTTCTCTCCGACTGCCCTGGCAGTTTGTGAGATACTCTACACTTCCAAAGATGGCAGCTCCTTTAGGTTACAGCTGTTGGAAGCTCCTTTGGGAATCATGCCGTCACAGGCTCACGCTACGCTTCCTGTGCACTCAAGTCGCCTCGGAGCGGGATCCAAGACGAACACCCGAAGCCCAGATAACCTGAGAGAGAACAGAGATCCCGCGGGTCTGTCTTGCCTCAGTGTTTTCGACATCATTTCATGCCATAGTCCAAATGGTTGGTTTGTAGATGTGGATCGTAGCAGCAGTCGAGGCTGATACAGTAACAGTCTGAGCTGTATATAGATAGATAATTTCCTTGTATATAAAAGCTTGATGTTTCTCTTTTGCTGTATGTCTGTATTTGTATCTCTACGTATACTGAGAGCTAATGTGAACGGGAGTCAAATTCCTTGTATGAGTCAACATAATCAGCCAATAAAGGTGATTCTGATTCTGAAACCACACAATGGAAACCAGCCTCCAGGCTGTCACCACTTGGAGACAGTGCTTCTAAATGACATAACCAGGAGACCAGTCGACAAATATGCCCTGTTTTTTCATCTCATTTTGTTTTTTAACATCATAATATATCATACAGGCGGGAGTGAGGACACTTCGCAGTCCGCTCCGTCAGCCCTCGCTCGGCTCTTCATTGACAATGAACCAATCTATCAATTTTTCAAAAGAAAAGATCGTCCAGACCCTCTTCATCTTCCTGACAGGAAGGGCTCACGCAATTTCCATGGCCGAGATACTGCAAAGAAAGGAACGCCATGTATTGTACGCACAGCACTCGGTGTGGTGCAGCAGTTGGGAGCGCGCACATAAACCATGAAACACTCGTAAAGCACAACAACAGCATGAAGCATCAACTATGTAGGGACGGACGCACTGAGGGAACTGTGGCGTCTCTGCCAACAGCATTTATTAGCAAAGCATTTATCAGTAATACAGTTAAGATGGAAAAAATATGAATGTAGATTTTCAGTAGGGAGCACCAGGACTACCAGTCCGGAGCCTTGCTTTAGACCATGTTCACATCATACCGCTCACCTCATCCAGTGGAAACCAGGAATCAGCTCAGGACACTAAATGAGAGCCACACTTTACACCTTGTTGTACGATCGAGCATTATTTTGTTTTGGCCACTTTCAGACTTCATCACGTAAATGTGGCGACATTTTAACACATCAGTCCATATCTGAATAAGTCCAAATGGCTAACAACAGTAACATTTCCACCACGGCTCGAGCCTGAAGCGAACTCATGGCATTAACAGACAGGCCACGTAATCCTACAGGTTCATTTATTAGACGATCCACAAGTGAGTCAACAAATCAGCCTTCAACTGCAAAATACTTGGAAATCTGAGTCACTGATGCAGCCTGTAACAGATCAGCATCCACACGCCTGTGGGGAGTAAACTTCCTCATCTGCTCGTGTACGTGCACACGACATGGGAGCATATGTTTGTGTATGCAGACACCCAGTACAGGACAAACAGAACCGGGTGTGTGTCCGCTATTCCCGTCTGTTTTTAAACTATATCTGCCCCTATAGGCGACGGCATGCAGAATTAATTATTCACGGCCTTTATTAAGAAAAATGCAAAACAAATTTCAAATATGCATCTTTGTGTTTTTGACTGTTAGACAAAACAATTTAACATTTAGAAAACATAACTTTGGGCAAATTTTATGGTCAATTTCTATTATTTCCTGACTTTTTTATAAATTAAACAAATATTAAAAAATGTATCAAGAAATGAATCGGTTATGCAAAGAATCTTTAGTTGCAGCCCTGCTGGCTAGTTCCATATCTAAAATATCACACTGTGTTTTCACTCTTTTTCTTTCTACACATACAAAGACACATGACCAAGCACAAGTCGCCAATTTACTGAGATTCTCTGTCTTTCCAATCACTGCTGAGGTGCTAATTGGAGCTGGTGATGAGCTGCTTTATTCAGCACAAGCAGAAAAAAAACAAGTGCTTAAAAAAAGAGAAGCAAACAGGTGTAAAAGCTGCTGACTGTTGTGTAATGTCAGCACGAAGAGAAGTTTTGAATTCAACCTGGAGAAAATAGCCGCAAGCAAAGCCGCTTTCCTAAATCACCATCCACATGTGGAGTGAAATGTTTGGCAATAAGTAAATTCTTGTTGGGCTGACATACAGTGTCTCCTCAAATCCAGACAGTCATTAAATGCATGCAACTTAAAAGTGGCGCAAGGATATTTCCCTCCGGAGTAAAGGGGAATTACTCTGGAGGGATTTCAAAACTGTGATATAAACAGCAGCTTAAAGGTTAGAAAAGGATACAAGTAGGCATGCGTCACGCAGTGATATGGAGCGGATCAGTGTCTCGATCCACCTGCAATAAATTACATTACTTGCATCCATTATCTTTCATTGCATGGCTGTGAAAGATACGGCGCAACAGCCTCTCCCTCCACAATCCTCAACATCCATTTCAGCAGTGAAATCTAGAAACCTGCTGCCATCATGACCACAAGGGTTACTCCAGGTTGAATGGCGACCTGGATTTATGTGTGTCTCACTTTCAGCACAGCACTTTTTTTGCTTTATTGCAAAAAAACAATTGCATTATACACCTCTGCTTGAATGCACGCCTGCAAAGCACAGGAATTGTTTAAAACGCCCTAAATAGTGTTGCTAGTTCTTGCTGCAGCCTGAATGCATGCATGCTTACTCAGTCAACCCCCCCTCCCTGCCCCAAGTACAGTTAGTGGATCATCTGAACAATTCTACTGTTATTGCAGCAAAAAAAAGCCACTATAGGCCTGGAACTGGACCAACAATTGGCCCGTCGAAACAGCAAATTTAGTATCCGTGCAGCTGTAAACGCAGCCTACATTTGCATGAAAAACGGGACGTTTGTGCAGGGGCGCGAGGGCCGGCCGAGGCTGCGGGGGGACACGAGCTGGGAGGGCCGCTGTCACGCTGCCACCGGCCAGCCGAGCACACCGCAGCACTCAGCACAGCGTACAATGGTGAGGGCAAAAAGAGAGTGACTGGGCCACGCCGGCCACAGTCAAGAACGCTTCACATGCGTCTGTGCCAAATGATACGAGAATAGAAGGAAACCAGCAGCAGCGTGAAGTGACTTCGCTCAGCCTGGCATGATTTTAATAAAACACAAGGATGTGGTGCTTATTTTAGCTTTGCAGATTTGTTCTCATTTCCTCCAGTAGTCGAGTTTATACACCACATTTATGCTGTATGAGTAGAGCTGCAAGTTACAGTTAATGCACTTTGGTTCTGTTGTTTGGTACCAAACAAAATGTGTCTTTACACTGAGTATCAAAAAACTGTCCAGTCAGGTTTAGAATCTTGTTTACTTAGTTTCCCAATTTTAGACTTTTGTATTTAGGAAAAGTTGCATTTAGCTTTCAGTTTTAAAATTATATCTTAAACCTGCATTAACTGATTTTCTTGACCTCTTGGAGGCAGAGCAACAAGCTGACAAGCACAACATCGACATATTATCATCTTATTACGTTGATCTGACTAACACGTTATCAAACAGGCACAAAGCAACATCAGCATTTATCTGGAGTCATGTTTCTGTCCACGCAGTGAATTAAAGTCCAATATTCACTTTCCTTTCAGCTCTAGTTTGGTCTCCACCCACTCTCCTTGCACAGTAGGTTTATTAGAGTTTTTTCGGGCCATAAAACCATTTGGTTTGGATCGGATTAGACTGCTTGGGTTGAGTTCTAATTAATTTCAGCCTGGTTTTTTGTCTTAAAGCCAGAAACAACCGGCAGACAGAACAGACAGACCTGCATAGTGAAAGTGAAACTCATGGGGAACCAAACGAAACGTTGATGGTGTCATTATTTTATAGCCATTAAATTGTGCAATCAACATTCACTTCATAATGATAAGTTAAAGCAAAAAAGTTTCCTATTTCCACTTTAACTGTGCAGATATGTATAAATGTTCTTCAGCATTTATGAGAAATATAATACTTTTACGTTGTAATATCTGTTTAGAGATGGTTAGATAACAGCAAAAAATGTCCATCACGATTCCCCAGAGCCCAAGGTGACATCTTCAAATAGCTCCTTCCAAACAACAACTTCCAAAACCCAAAGATATTCAATTTACAATAAAATAAAACTGAAAGAAGCAGCAGGCCTTCACGCTGGATAACAATGTTCGGCATTATTGCTTCAGAAATGACTGAAACGATTTTCGACTCGCCAATTACTGATGTGCTGCAACGATCCTCACATTCTCTATGAATTGTTTGGTCTATAAAATGCCTGAAGGTAGCGGAAAAAAATGTCCGTCACACATTCCTAAAGCACGAGGCGACGTCACCAGATCATCCTGTTTTCTTCGACCAACAGTCCAAAATAAAAACAAATATCGAATTTATTTCACATGAGCACCAGAAAAGCAACAAATCCTCACGGACGAAAAGCTGGAACCGGGGAACTTTTAGCATTTGTGCTTTAAAAGTGACTTAAACGATTATTTCTATCGTCTAATCGTAGCAGCTCTCATTAATTATTTGTTTCAACATTACACACAGCTGCAGCAGAACTATTTCTTTGGCCATTTTGTTCTTGTTTGTCGTACCACCAAATAGTCAAGACCAAAACTCGATCGAGCGAATAACCGACCCTTTCGCCCCTCGATCTGTAGTGCGAGCTGGTTTCTGCACCGCACAACATCAATGAATGACAACAGGAACCTACTTCTGCTCTCAGGAAAGCCCCGAACCGACTCATTCATCTACAAACAGTGAGAGAAAAAAAATGTCTGTGCATTATTCATCACAAGATGAACCGGCTGCAACAAGACAGTTCCTGTGTGTAGGTGGGTGGACAATTGACTGTAGCAGACCATCAGGGGCCGTCTGTCCTACCTGCTCAGGTCCTACAGCCTGACTCTGTGTGTGTGTGTGTGTGTGTGTGTGTGTGGTCTGCCTGTTGTGCAATGAACCAGCTTCACTTCTTGGACTTCTTGGAAAACACGTTAAGGGGATGAAAAAAAAAGGCCTGAGCTGCTTTCACTGCAGCTGTTTTCTCCTCTGCAAGCTGCATTCACTGGTGAACTACACAGAGGAGCTGAGGGGCTTGTTGTTGCTGCTGTGATAAAAGTTGGGGGGGGTCAAAGTGTGACATGCACGCTTTTGTGTGCATGCTGAGGAAAAAGCTGAACAGCAGGGGACACGCACCCACGGTTTGACACATATCCAGTTGCCTGGACGGAAGCAGCAGCTGACAGAATGGGACTTGGAGACGTGTGTTTAAACCGCCCCCCCCACACCCGTCCTTGAACTCACCACCACTTAAATGCCCACAACAACAACAATTCTATTATTAGATTTCCATTTTCTGTCCCATAAGCACAAACGAACCAGCTCCCCAATAACCAGTGAGAACTTGCGGCTGACAGCTGCAGGTCGTCACGTCACGCTGCCCTCCTGCACCAAACCACGCACATTTGCAGCCCCGCACGCGCCACGGCTCGTGGTTATTTACCTTTAGCGCCGTGCACGAGCCGTGCATCAGCTCGTGCAGAGTTTATTATAAAGAGTTGCCGTGTCCTTGTCTATCGCGTGACTGTTAAAGGCGCCCCGTGCTCCACGTCCCTGCCTGCGCGCCGCTAATAACGTCAACGCGGGTGAGTACATACAGCATCGTCTTACCAGGAACTGTGCAAAGGGGAAGATCTTGAACAGGAAATGCAACTGACCCTTCTAAACCATGTAACTTTAAAATGCACCGGCCGCGCTCGAGCTGCAGCGGTGCATGTTGCAAACCGTGCAGCAGTGATTGCATGTCGGTAGTTTTGCACAGATCGGTTTAATATTCTTACCTCCCCTCGGCTGAGACATTTCCCCTTTGCTTTGATGAGGGGGAGGGGAAGCACAAAAGACTTTGCCTTCTTTCTCGCTCCCTCCCTCCATCGCCCTCGCACTGGAGCTTCAGCGGCTTGCTCTGCAACAAAGATGCAAAATACACGCCTCGATCTTCATGCACTTGGAGCCTTTTCGCGTCCGGAGCGTGCGTGTCCGTGCAGAGGGCGGCGGTACGAGTGCACGGCCCCCGCGGGCGTCGGGAAAACTGGTAATTTTGCAATTGCACTGCAAAGAATTCTCCGCAGCACTTACATGATGGGCCAAGGCTGGCAGCTGAAAGCTCCTAACTTGGATCAGTGTGAGCCCCTGCGAGAGAACGTTCTTCCTGCTTGGAGCGCGGAGCACGCTGGGAAATGGAGTCCCGCGGCGGCACTACAGTTTTTGGGCAGCGGACGTATTAACGTGTCGGTGCTGGTTTCGCTTTAACTCGCGGGTGTGTTTGTACTTCCTCATGTTACTGACTGCAGGCAGCTGCAGTACTGTGCAAATGATACAAAACATGTAATAATATATAATAAAATAAGATGCTTTATTATGGGTTTATGAGATACTTTATAAAGTAAAAGTACTAATAATTCTCTATTACAAGTAATTGTTCTGTTTCAAAACTTTACTTAAGTAAAAGTACAAAAGTTGTATCAGCTAAATATACTTTAATTATAAACATAAAGTAATTAATCCAAATATTATATATATGGATCATTATTATTGATGCATTAATGCTGTTTATATACTGTTGGGTATTTTAATCTTAATGCATCAAATGTTATAAACCTGTGCAGATAAATGTAGTGAGAGTACAGGTAGAGTACGTTTATTACAAAGTACAATATTTAATAATATATAATATATTTAATAATGTTATAGTTCTGCTTTAGGCAACCATAACAACAATCCTATAATTCATAGTGTTTTATAATTTAAAATACTTTTAGTTTGCAGGACGACTTTTGCTTGTAATGGAGTATATTTGCATGGTGGTATTGCTACTTTTACTGAAGAAAAATAAGGTTATTTTCATTCTGTTTCTCCATATTGTGATTTAATTATTCTGTCTACAGCATCTACTGCATGTCTGTAATCCCAGAGGAGGTAATGTTCTTCTTCCCTTCATTTATTTGCTCCATAAAAGGGATTTTATTACCTGTACTGAGGGTCTGGGGATACCGGGTGTAACATGTTGTACCAATTATTAATTTAGAATATAAAACAGAATATACAGAACAGAATTTAATTGTGCATCTGGTGGCGAACTGATGAAAACATGAAATAATACAACATTTACGACAACTTTCTGTTTAAAATTTCAGTATAAATCTTTATTATGAGATAACATTGATAACTAACAGTGAATCTAGGTAACGACTTAACTCAACTAATGACGAGGTACTCTGACATCTACTGTGGCGTGAAGGCTAATAAGAGTGGTCTTGTAAATATATAATGACTAAAGTAAAAAGAAAAAATGTGCCTGCTGGAGCGCCTGAAGTTCATCAGGATGAACATTAGGTGCCCAGTATGCACCGATTTAGTGATTTGCACGTCAAAAATGTCTTATCTAGGTTGAAACTGGGCAAATTCAACAACATTTAATTATTATATTTCACTGTGAAGCATTTTCTAACAACAGGTTGACATAAAAACATTAAAATGTGAAACAACAGCTTCATGTAACCAGTTTTAACCTGGATGTCTAAATCACCAAATCAGTGCGTAACAGGTGATCAATGACAACCGTGACCCCTTAATTGTAAATGGGGGTTTAATAGCACCAATTTTTACAAAACAAAACATAGAAAATGCGGCAGGAACAGAACCTCAAGCATGAAGGATTAAGCTGGTGTTTTTCTGTACTTTTTTTTATTGTCAACAAATCCCAAATGTGTTGGTCTGTCTGTGAGTATTTTCTGACTTCCTTGCTTTAGCTCTTAGCTGGAAGCCAGTCAGTTCTTTCTGAAGACGTACATCTTTAAAAAACAGCTCACAAATATATAGTTTCATAATTTAAAAAGGCTCAGTATTTTCCTAAAGCAGCTGGTCACTGTAGTTTTTAGCAAATGTTACTCAAACAGGAGTAAAAAGTCCATTTGTTGGGGACTATTTTCAGTTGCGGATTAATACACATTTGATGCTGTAGTGAGTGTTTCCAGCAGCAGGAAGGTGAATGTGGGACTGAGACCAAGTAAACTACAGTGTGTGTGTGTGTGTGTGTGTGTGTGTGTGTGTGTGTGTGTGTGTGTGTGTGTTTGTAGTATTTTTTAATAGTTTTTGGACGACAGTGGAGTTTATGGCACAGAGGAATAAGATTTATCAGGCTCGTTAGTCGGATGGATTCATTGTTGGTTTGGATCCTTTCATGGGGTTTGTTGACAGTAAAAGAAATAGAGAATAGCACCAGCCGTATCCTTTTAGGAGACATGTTTCATCATGTTTTTACACATTTTTACAAAATGCTCTCAGACAGTCACGAGTCAAACTATGGTGTGTTAGTTGCCCAATGAAAACAGTATGAGATGAGACAAATGATCCAAACATCACACACGAGGAGGATTCAGATCCGCGTCCCCATGTAGTGATATGAGTGAGATGTCGCTTCAGTGGGTTGGATTGTGTGCAGTGAGGTAAGGTGGGTCAGTTCTTGGTGGTTATGAGGGTTTGGTACAACGGCTTCACCACAATATGGAGGAAGAGGGAGCTATCGATGAGGTATTCAGACGTCCGGCGGTATAAGTCGGCCTCGGACAAGAAATCCCCGCTTTCCTCTGTGCTCTGGTGGAAGTTGTAGACGTGTTTCACCACCACCTTGCCCTGCTGCTGAGCCATCACAAGCACCGTCTTCTGGAAGTTCACCCCAGCGAAATCTGCGCTGGACGTGGCCGGCGTGATGATGATGCGAGGGCGCCCTCCCTCCACACGCGTCGGCTGCATGGCGCCCGTCTCCGTGTACATCGGCCTCATGCTGAGGGGCAACCAGCGTGGCGAGAACAGGGCGTTCCAAGTCACCCGCTTGCTGGCGTCGTGGCCACTGGGCCCCAGCTGGGTCTGGAAGCTGGTGCTGCGGTCGTCTCGCGTGGGGTTGTTGATGATCCAGGGCGACCCCCACACTGGCGACAGGTAGTTCCTGGGCATGAAGAGGCTGCAGTTCACGTCAAAGTATTTGGCCATGTGAAGCGGCGACGCCGAGTGGAACTGGTAGGACATGTACAGCAGGTCACGCACCGACTCCTGATAGCGAGCCAGGACTGATGACTGTGTCTGCAGGCGGAAGAGCTCCCGTGGCGGCATCATGGCGTAACGCACAGCTCTCAAAGCGTTCTCCGCTGTCAGACCGTCCGGCTCATTCTGGATAATCCAGGCCTCCAGCGCTGCAAAGAGCTCCATCTCACTCTGCAGGATGAGGTCCGAGCGCTGCAGCAGGGACATGAGCAGCTGGCTGCTGATGGTCACCCACTCGCCGCTCTGCAGGACCGACGACAAGTTCCAGGCCATGTACTGAAGACAGCTGTCCCTCAGGGTCACGTCCCCGGCCTGCACGGCGTACTCGTACCAGCCCGCCACATGGCCCGCGGACGAGTCCCGGGCCAGATTCTGGGTCATGTACTGGGTGATGCCCTGCTGGAGACCCATCACTTGGTACTTGGTGGCCAGCTTGTGCAGAGGCGTGGCCTGGTCCAGACGCAAAGAAATCTCTCCACAGTACAGATACCTGCTCAGAGAGAGGAAATTCTTCTTTAAAATAGCAACACACACAGAATACGACCATTTAGCTGAAAAAAACTGTTTCTCAAATGTTTCAACCACATCACAGACCTATTATTTTTTTAAAGCTGCATTAACACATTTTTGGCCACCTGGGGGCTTTCCTTTTAGCTCTGTTTGGGTCTCCACCAACTCCTGACAAAAACGCCACCATGTTCATTGGCGACTGAAAGTAACTGAAAGGTAGTGTTCAGAGGGTTTATTGGAGCTTGTTTGATGAAAACAGTTGCCTCCTGCTTCTGGAGACTGAACCAAACAGTAAATGTGCTGTCAAACCAAAACAATGAGCTGAAAGAAGCTCAAAAACATTGCAGAGCTACATCCTGTGAGTTTACCACGACCCCTTTCAAATTACACCAGTCATCTGATCCAGTGTTAATATGAAAATATTGATTGGTACGGCTTCAAAGAGTCGCTCTTCTTCAGCTCTTTACAAAACGTTACAGGTGAAAAACACTTTTCTTTTGTCAGTTTATAATATGAACAAGAAGACTTTCTCAGTCTGGCAGGTCGAAGGTAGTTCAGGTTTTGATCAACCTCATTAGCATTTGTGACAAAAATAGGTTTTGTTATTGATTGCTGTTGCAGCACAGGCTCCCCGATGTCTTACTGCTACACCACACAAGCTGCTATTGAGCAACCCAGCAGTTCACTGAGTGATCAATTTGTTTTATGGTGAACTCATCATTGATTGTTTGTCTCAGATGTAGGTCTGCAGTTGCAGAGTGCATCCCTCTAGAGGGCATGACAGCTCAATGAGACTGGGTGAAGCAGAGGGTCGGTGTGACTCTGAAGACCAGACGGTGCAGTGTGACACCTCGCTCACGCCGTCTCACCTGATGAACTTGTCGAACACAGCGGCACAGTCTGCGCTCTCTTTCAGGACCAGCATGCTGCTGTTGCGGCTCAGCAGCGTCTCCTCGAACACGGGGCTCTGCAGGGAGAGCACCAGTGAGTGAGCCTGGATCACCTTCACCTCATCTGCGCTGGGCGTCTCCACCCTGAGCGACACGTCGCTGCCGTTGCCCTGGACCAGCAGGGCCTCCAGACGCTGGACCAGGGTCAGGGAGTGGCTGATGGTGTCCACGCCGTCGCCACCACCTCCACCCTGGGCCCCGTCAACTTTCAGCATGCCTGGTTGAAGGGAGAAAGGTCATAAGACTGGAAAACAAGTAGATGCTGTAAGTGAGAGTTAGATTAAAGCTAAGATAAAGGCTAGACAAGTGTAAATGCCGAATAAACGATTCAAGAGCGAGATTAAAAAGTTGACTTTCTGAGAGGAATGTTCAGAAGTTGCATGTAATTTATTGGGGCAGACAGTGGGGCAGTATCATACAAATCCATGCCATTGATCAGTCCAGCTGCACTCGCTGTCTGGATAATGAGGGATTGTGGGTCACGTTTAATTAAAGCTTTGTCTCAGCTGAGGCGGTTGCAGCACACCACCCCTCCTCCACCTCCTCTCCTCTGCACACGACGCTGATACTGTAGCTGTAACTGTAGCTGTAACTGGAGCCTTGATTCATGTTAGCAAAGAGTTGTTCCTCTTTCTGATTCGTGATAAATATTTGGCACTTCCTTTCCCCTCCCTGATAAAAACGGAACACCTCAGTCGTGAGCCGTGATGTTCCCTTTAAATCACAGGCTGGACTGAAGGCACAGTTTCTGGTGCAGCCTGTTCATGTAGCAGTAGATACTCAGAAGTAGTAAGTTTGCCAGAGATCGCCTTTGTTTCACAAAGGTCAAAAGCCTAGAGGAAGGAAGATATTAAAAGGTCGGTTCACCCAATAAAAGATGAGAATAAAGTTTAAATATTTTGAGAAAACGGTGCTTAACAGTTGAGAGCAGCCTGTCAGCATTTTAAAGAGACCTGAAGTTCAAGGTTTCATCAATAAGCGCTTTATTAGGGGCCGTACAGAAATTATATGCACATGAAAGGGGGCTGAATGATGAGTCTCACTTATTTTTTAAAGGCCCTCCCCTGCTATGTTAAAATATTCTTTGGATTGCTATATCTTTCCCCCAAATGTTCTAAAAATTCAACAGCTTTAATTTAAACCTTAATATTGTTTTGTAATAATAACATAGCACCTTGTGCCACATTATAGGTTGAAATTGAAATTGCTACATTTATGGCACCTTGATATATGATTTTAACTAATAGCTATATTGCAAGGGTGAGCTGAATTAAAGTATAAATCCAGGCTGACGAAAAAATCAAACACCTTCCACTGCTGCTCTAACAAAAAAAGCCAAAAGAAAAATCATAATACCCGCCTACCCTCCCTCCCTAATAATTTTCATACAGTCCCTTTATTGTATTTCTTTCCAATTAAAACTATTCATGCCTGTATCATATGTTCCTGTAATTTGGGTGAACCGACCCTTTAAACGCACTCCTAAAAAAACACCACATTTATTTTCATGGAGAAAAATCCATCCATAATTACTATTATTAGTTTGAAAGCATATCAAACACTAATTTACAATGTTGCCTCTGGCCTACACACCCAGAAACAAACTAGACTCAGAGACTTCTTTGTGTTGCAGCGCCTTGAAATGAAGCATAACTCATCTGAAATTATAACGCAGCACCGTCCCGTCTCCTTTATGAGCGAGCCTGAAGCTGAAGGAAGCTCTGAACACTAACTTACCTGCAGCAGCTGCCCCCATGTGCAGACAGAGAGCCAAAAACAGCATCCCGGCACGGACGTGAACAACTTGTTTCACCATCGTTCCTCGGTCTTCCTCTGTCCGTCCTCAACGCGTCCAGATCTCTGTCTACCCTGCTGTGGAGGACGAGGGGGTCTGTGCCTGAATGTGGGACAAGGGGGTTCTCCTCGCCACATCCGGGCCGCCACACACACACACACACACACACACACACACACACACACACACACACACACACACACACACACACAGAACCACATCGATTGGTGGGTGGAAACAGGCCTGGGTTGTTTCCATGACTACCACTTTGATTCTGACTTTCCTATCCTTGGGTATTAACGCTTGCTGCATGACATTGATTCGGTGAGGAGGCCGCGGGGACTCTCAGACAGATGTGGACTGAGGAGAAACAGCTGGGGCGACAGCTTGACTGATTAAAAACATTGTTGTCTGCATCGTCTTCGTCGCAGGTTTTCTTGGGATCATTTTAGCTGTTCTGATGGATGATATCTGCCAGCTCTGCAGCTCGGTAATGAACCACCAGTGTTAAGAATGTAGGCAGTAGTTACAGACTGCACATGCAGTTATGTGTGTCAGTGTGTTCGCCCAATTCATCCCGTGTGCGTGACACAGCAACACGAGCAATTTATTCACAGCTTCAGGCTATAGCACGCTTCATTAGGGGGGAGTAAGTTATACGATCAATATTTCTCTGGCAATGACCTGGATTGAAATCCTTTATAATTTGGGAAAAATGTGTATAATCACAAACCAAAACTCAAGCCCCAGTTTGAGGAAAAAGTCAGCGAGAGAGACCCTGCAGCTGATATGTGTGTTGTTTATGATCAGTGTGTCAGGTGACGTTGACCCCGGCCTGTGTACGGATCACATGTGTGTCAGAGTCGTGGTGATCCCACAGGATGAGTTCATCCGTCCCGGTCTGACTCTGGGTAGAAAGGATCTCGGTGTCTGGATGTTGGCCAACAGGTCCGTCAATCGCACAGTGGGCCTCGATGTGATCATACAAAATAATTAACACTATTTACTTCAAGTTATATTTCATTTCCAACCGCATTTTTTCGGCAGGAAGTGTTGGTGAACTTCTGACCTTTGCTTCCTTAAAGTTCAGTTCACCCAAATTACAAAAAAACACATATTTGCTCCTTTACCTCTAGTGTTAATAGATACTTTTGGCTTTATGTGTCCAGGTTTTGAGTTTTCTGCCTCCTGATACAAGGGACAAAAGTGAATTGAATTGAATTTTTGGCTCTCACAGGATTATACAATTACATTTTAATCGATGACACTCCTGTACAGTTTTTTTTATTTTATCTGTACTTATTTCTGACCTTTTGTTATGTATAAAATCTGTTCACAGTGTGCTTTTTGAGAATCTCAGATATCTCAAAACATGGACGCATCAAACCAAAACTATCTGCCTGACTAGATTCTACAAGAGGACAGATAATATGTTTTTTTGGCATCACTGTGATAACATCCATGCATGTGTGTGTTTAACCATCTCAAGTCTTTGCAACATGCGTGCCAGGCAATAATCTCCAGACAGAAAGGCTGCAGTCAAAGTGTTCACCAACCATCTGCTGGAGCAGAAACTACTGGCTGTGTTCACATGTCTCGTCCACCGGAGGGCAGACTGGCTGCATCAGTGATGAACAATATTTCAGACCAGATGTTCTTCACCCTGAGCGGAGGCCTCAAATGTGATCACTAATGTCAGGTTTTCTCTTTCTTTAATGTATTAAGTAATTTTAAATAAAGCAAGACAAATACAGGATATAAAGAAAAATAAGAACGAAAGAAACAAAAGGAAAAAATGGCAATAAGTGAAAGATTATGTGTAATAAATGGATTATTTAAGTGAAAAGTCACTTGGTTGGATTAGAATAAGGGGTTTTAATTATACACATGAACACATTTTCATATGTTAATATTAGAGTATTTAGAGTATTAGTATGTCGGAATATAGGTGAGGGAAAAATTGGTGAATGAATAAATACAGATGAAAAGTTAGATCCAAGTGTTCGGCCAAGTGGGTTCAAAACCTCCTGCTGAGATCATCTGTGGTCTGAACCACTGCAACAAGAAGAAAAGAAACAGGAAGTTCATCTTTATGGCCACCATCGACCTAATAAATCTACCTTTACATTTACCAGTTGAGTTACTGTATGTAAATAAAAAGAGCTGGTTCACATGTAACTGCACAATCTGTCTCTCTGTATATGAGCTGAGACACATTCAAAGTAATGAATGTGCGTCAGAGATATAGTTTCATAGATTTATAGTTAAAAATGTGCTAAATTAAGCCTCATGTTTCTTTTTATTATTTTTTTTGTGAGGTAACTTTGCAAGTCAAGAGGCAAAAAGTTAGTTCAAATCTTTTATATTTCTTATTTATGGATAGGAGGAACCTCTTTATCCATAATGTGATTAGTTAAATCCAGCACGTTTCACCAAAAATATGTGGACACAGTTTACAGTTTTACATATTTATCCATAATGTGCTAATGCCTCCATCTTCCTTTTAATATGCACTGATTGTGTTGTCCATTTCAATGAGTTTGAATCTATCTGATGCTCCACAGTACAGTCACATGGACGGACTGCTGAGGGTTGATTCCTCCACACAGCTGCAGCAGAGCTGACCGATTGAGGCAATCACGTAGCCATTTGTGCTTGTTTCTTTTACTTAAAAAAAGTCAAATTCAAGTCTTAATGGAGTGAATAATGCAGCATCTATGCCAGATAGAGTCACTGCTTTGGTATGATTTGAACAAATAACGCAGAAATGTGATGTCAGTCAGCAAGTAAACCAGAAGACATTTCATGGCAGGACACAGAGTTACGGCTTTCTGCTGCAATGATCTTGAGAGCGAGTTGCAACCGATCGATCCATCCTGCATGTGCTGATCAAAGTTGAGTTTGTGGTCATATGCATTAAAACCAGAGTATTCAATGCAATAAAAAGCTTAAACTCTGGCTAAAGAATACAGAAAATACAAGTAAATGTACAACAAAAACCAAAAGAAACTCTCATCAAGGATCACAATCCCCTTTCACAACTGTGCAGAGATTATTCTTAAATCAAAAGCATGAATTAAGAATACAGATTGAGAGTTTATTCAGCACAGAGAGCATGAAGAGTGTGTCTGAGCACAGACACGATGGCAGTGTTTGTCTGCGGAGGTGCTCATGTTACAGCCACAGAGACCCTTAGAGCTTGAAAGCTGCACAGAGCGACAGTTTGGAAAGCTGAGGTTATGGCAGGCGTCCAGGCGGAGGTGACCCGCGAGGAGAGCTCTGCCTCAGCGTCAGTTTATCTCTCTGCAGCAGCTCCATTAGCTCTTCCTCTCTCTTTTTTCCCCCCTTTCCGACAGCACTCCAGCTGCAGAGGAAGAAGATCTGTTTTTCACCGGTAGCCTCTGAGTGAGGGACGAGCTGAACAGAGGCAGATAGAAATTGACTATAAATCTAAGTTACCAATAGACTCTGCAGGCGTGAAATTGGCTCCATGAGTTCTACATCCTCTACAGAGATGGTCATTATATATTTGAATACAACCTCCTGGTGTAAATCCAATTATGAAATCAGAGACGGGAAGCAACCGAGAACATTTACTCAAGTATAGAACAAATCTGAGGTAATGTTATTTCTATTTTCTTCACCAGTGTCCCTTACAAATGTTTCATTACATGTATTACAGGATACGGCTGGAGGTATTTTATATTTTTCTTGTTGTCAACAAATCCCATTAAAAAAAGGCCGAAGCCAACAATGTGTTAGTTTGTCTCTTAATACTTTCTGACCTGCCTACACTGTTTGTGACACTCGGCATTAAGCCCATTCTTTCTGCTGAGGACATAAAAACTACAGTCAGCTGTTTTAGAAAATTAGTCTTTATTAAAAGTTAAACTAAATACTTGTGACTCATTTTCAATCAAATGTAAGTAAAACAGGAAATAGTGCATTTGTTGGGGACTATTTTCAGTGACAGATTATTTTTTTTTACCAAAAGTACATTCATTTCCTAGATGTACTGTGATTCTTGCTCTCAGGCTCATGCATTTAGCATTTAATAAAAATAAAATAAAATCTAATTAACTTAAATTGCATTTCAAACATTCAGAAAGCTGGAGTTAGTAAAAGCAGCACTCGCCCAACACTGCAAAAACCCATTTAATCCTCAGCAGTGAGCTTGGCAGACGCCCCATTCAACATAACCACCAGTGTTTCAGTGGTGGGAAGCTGGTGAGGGATCATTTTTTAGTTGCTGCACCGGTGACTCCTACCTGTGAAGGAATTTACCTTCTTTAAGGTCAAAGGTTACTTAAGACGGAGCTTCACAGGTCAGCTCGACTGCCTGACTCTGACGCCTGGGAGTGTTGGACTGTTGTTGGACTGTTCCCCTTGATCGAGCTTCAATAAATATTCCTGCTTAAGACGTCCAGGTCTTCTGAAAGATCTTGAACCACGAGTAAACTGGTTCTCAGATTTCCTTCACAACAACCACGAGACAAAAGTGAGAAACAGCAACAGCCTTGGTGGGCTTAAGAGGTAAAACTATCCAGAACAGCACAAAGAAAAACATCCTTTCCTGTCTTGTTAAAGCGTTCAACACTATGCAGAAAGTTTCATGTGTCCTTCACCTCTCTCCACAACCAGCATCACTGATGGGTGTGGTCAGAAATGTGCTCTGTGAACTACACCTAACAGTGATGTCGTGGAGTCCTGGAGTACACCTGCACATCACTGCAGCCAGGTGAGAGGTTAAACCACTAGAGGTCAGCAAAGACAAGATTCTCAGGGTGTGTAGTTACTGTTTCATTTTGTCACGACCCTTTAGCTTGTGACTCACATTGGTTTTTCCGACCCCCAGGTTGGAAATAACAGAATTACATGTAGGATAATTAACTTGCAATAAAGTAATAAATTACTGACTAACTTAATTAACTTGTAGAGATGTTTGAAGATGCATCCTTGACTGGACAGATTATCATCACTTTCAGTCAGCAACACTTGACTTTACCGTCTGAAATGAGGATTGTTTCTGGCAAAATTGAATAACTGTAGATAGATAACCTCAGTGCATTGGATGGCTACAGTGCATGATATCTGTGCCCGGGTTAATAGTCAGCATCCGCACCAGCTGGGGGTAAAGGAGCAGCATTGTTCTTGTACTGCAGGGCAGAGCTGGTGCTATTGAAGGTAAAAGGTACATGCAAGTCAAGGCACCACATTGTATCTACAGGGTACTGCCTCGGTGATACGCTCTGGGTTTTCTAAGGTGAATCATGTCCATAAAAGGAAGATTTGATTCCTGTTGACTATGGTGATTAATATTAACTGCTGCAACAGAATCATAGAGCAGAAAAAACATTAAGCTTAACCCCTCAGATCCAACTTGATCCTTATTTATTCCCTCTGCATTATCCGCCTCCAGTCTAACAGGTCTGATCGATAACGAGTCATGTCCGGGCACGATCGCGCGCCATCGAGGGTCATCATTTTCTTGACTGACCCCTGCTGCAGCGTACAGTCAGAGGCATAACACTGTATGTCAAATAAACACATAAAATGATTTGCAGCTGCAGGGTGACGGAGGCCAACCCGAGTCTAAGTGATCTCACGTAGGCCTCAGGATTGCAAATGACGGGCTGAACTGATGGATGAATTAGTTCTTCAAATCGGCTCCTTTAATGCGCTGTTTGCTTTGGAGCTTTGCTATCGTCAACAATTTGCAGTCGTGAGACGTGCTTTCTCAGAGGGTTTAGCTAAATTAAGGACACATTTGTCTTGTACAAAACTGATCTCGGCAATTTCCTCGCTTGTAATTGTGTTAGTTTCAAATGCTGTTAAGAATACAAACATGAAATTAGGAAGCTGCCGCCGCTGGGTTTCGTTGTTCTTCGGCCCCTGTGTGTTGTCAGTGTGTGTAAATTGGTTCCTGCTGTCACATTGTGGGGACACGTGGACACAAAGTTGGTCCCCATGAGGTAAAGTAGTTTTTGGTTAAGATTAGGTCTTAATGGGATCAGAGTAGGTCGATGCACTGTCCTCCTGAGAGACAAAGTGTGTGTGTGTTTGTGTGATTAAATATCTCCGTGACCTCAGTGAAGTGAAGCTGATGCAGAAGGCAGCAAACAGCAACACTGTGTCCCAATGCCACACTAAACACTATGTGTCATGTATGTATGTGATATGTGCAATCTTTTGTAGAAATAGATTTCATTTTTTCATTCATTTCGTTCATCAGATGTAATACATATAAGAATCATAGTACAGTCAAGTCAGTTGTATTTATACAGCCAAATATCACAAATTTACCTCAAGGGGCAATCTGTACAGTCACCCATAAGGGAAGTGCAGCCACTAGCATGGTCTTGTTTCCTGTGTGAAAATTCACACATACACAAAACCTGCTTAATTGGTATGTTGTATGCAACTGGGACACAGATTAAGTGAAATCTTACGGGGGGAAAAACATTTTGCTTTCTCTTTGTGCAATTTAATGGCACTTTAAAGTCACACTCAACATCAATCAAACTGCGACTTTGACAGGTTATATCATTGCCTCTTTAATGCAGTAAAGTATGTGCAATACAAAGTGCTACACTGTGACAATTAGTACTTATATCATACAGTATGTATACAGTTAGTATGTAGGGTGTAGGATTCTCAGACTGTATTTTCCATCAGTTTTTCCTGTATTTCTCTCTGCACTTTGTGTCCTTCTATGTCTTTTGATCTGCTTCCTCGCTCTGTCACCTCTTTCCATCCCACAGATCAACCCCTCCCTCCGCCCTTCTTCCCTCCCTCGCCCTCCCCACAGTTTCACTCCCCTCTGCCTCATTTCTCCCCTCTCCCTCTGCTCACTCATTGCAGTGATGTACCGGCTGCCTGGACTCCACTCCTCCTCCTCCACGTTTCCTCAGCGGGTGTCCGGCGGCGATGTCGAGGACTCTGTAGGAGCCTCTGGGGGGACGACAGAGCAGAGGAGTAGCTGCAGCCCAGGTGGAGAGTCGCAGTGAGAACTGGACGTGAAGGTAAGACTGCAGACAGTGAGCCTGACCGTACAAGGGCAAACCAAGCCAAAGAAAACTCTCCCCATTCACTGTTTATGGATGAGTGTCTGAGCCGCTCTGTTGTAAAAGGATGAAATGTTTCTGTTTCTTGTGCAATCAGCGCTGTTATACATCATTGACTTCAGATGTTGGTGCAAGGTACAGTCTTATTATAAAAGTTATTTAGGGAAGCAGGGAGAGTCTGCATTGTCTCATTTCCAATTGCTTCATAATTGACTTGAACTTGGCTTTCTGGTTATTGCGGCTCGTAAATCTTCCAAGAAAGAGACATTTGTCATCTTTTGGTGCCAAAAGGCTCTTCTGGATTCTGTCTTCCTCATAACACTGTCCACAGGTCAGGAGTTTGGCCTCATGGATGAACTTTGAATAGTGGCGCAGCTCATGATCTGCATGATATGGGAATGTATTTTTAGGGCCAGATTCCACTGTCAGCTATTGATTTTCCATCCGGGCTGAACGAGCCACGTTCAGATGCATCAGAAACCTGTTCTCCGGCTTCCAAGATAAGACCTCAAGTGGCTCTCACTTTCTCCATAAAATGCTCCCTTGCTCTTGTGTGAAACAGCGATATGTTTGCTGTGCAGTGCGCTGGCAGCACCCTTTCTCCCAGCGCTGTTGTTTCAGGTGCACCGTCTCTTGATGAATAATTAAGAGGACTCAGTGGAGCATAGATAAAGTTCAGTTCAGCTTCCTGGGCACTGAGCCCCCTGCAGAGCCAAGTCCTTTATCCTCCGGCTGCATCTCAACCCTGGGAAGACCCTCCAAAATAAGCTCTTAATCAGAAACATGCCTCGGCCTCTGATCCTCACAGTGTACTCACTCAGCTGTTCTGGTTAAAGTTGATGTTTTTCCAGGAGGGGATTCTTCAGAGGAGATTGTCAACCTATCCTGTCGTGTCAATATTCCTAATTCCCCTTGTGTAAGATGACTGTAACTGTCTGTGAGAGGATTTGATAAAACACCTCAGGAAGTGAGAACAGCTCCATTCTCACCTCTGTAGCACCCGAGAGGCTGAACGTGGCGATTAGACTGCACAGGACATTTCCCGGAGAATTAAGTGTGATGAAGAGCGAGCACAGAGAAGACGGAAAAACTCTGAGCTTCAAGATTTAATTTGCTGCTTTCAGGATTAAAGAAGTGGCTGCAGGGGTATTGATTGGTCAGGGTAATTACTGTTCCCTTGTGCCGTGTTTTGCCGGCAACCTCACGACCTCCCCATTCATAACGATCATCTTCCTTACTGCTGGTCCTGAGACGGGCCTCACGAGGAAACAGATCAGGTGTCTGAAAGAGGCAGTACTGTCACCCTGGCAGGTCTGCAGAAGCCCTTCCATCCTGTATGTAGAGTTGCTTTATGCAGTAGTGGTGTTCAAAGGCAATTTATATTAGGACTGTGCTTTTATATTAATTTCCCATTTTCATCCTTGCAGCGGTGGTGCTTGTAGCGACTGATAATTCCAGCTTCTGAAATGTGGATATTTTCTGGTTTTCTGCAGTCTTCAGGCAGTTTGAAGCTTTAGGAAATTGTGATAGATATTTTTCACTATTTTCTGACACTTAATAGACACTTTACACACCAAACAATTACTTTTACTATTTTTTCAAGCTGCCTACAAATACATTTATGACAATTTAGCACATTGTGCAGTTATTACATATTGAATGTGATTTTTAACAGTGCACCTAAACACACACTGTAGAGAGAAAGAGGTGACTTCTTCTCTGAGGTCAAACACTGTAGGGATGAATGTATATCTGCACTGCTGTACACCTCCCATGGGAGTCGAGTGCCTATTAATAGTGAATAGGATATCCTTTCTCTGTACGTGGGATGTTGTTACATAACAAAAAGTGAAATATGAGAATATTTTAAGCATAAGCAAAGTGACAAAAAATACATGTGAGTAAAAAGAACAAACAAAGTAGAATAACATCAAACTCTGAGCTAACATTTCTTCCAAAGTGTATTTAATTTATAGCCTGAATTTAAGTCTTTGCGCCAATGTAATAAAGACTTCTTATCACAAGAAGTGAAAAATACATCAGCTCTACAAATTAATTCAGACAGGACAGATATAGAAGAGTGATTTCTGTCCCGACCTCATGTTACACAAAATGTTAATGCCGACATACAGCATGAAGGCATTTGTCAGACTACAACACTGTAGTCTTTCTTTATTTAATGCAGATGCTAACATGTTTTTTGGTTTGTTTGTTTTGTTTTGTTTTTTTTTTTTTTTTTTGAGTATTGAGGGTTGAGCAAAATACTATATTTTTAGCTGAACTTTATTCTTGACCTTGAAATCAGCAGCTGACAAAATAATCTCACTACAAGGTTGTTCAGAAGCTGTTCTGGAGCTTTCTATAATATAAAATGATCCTTAACAGACAGAAGATGCCCAATTGTGATGAAATTGTTGATGTTGAAATATCTTCCTGAGCACTTTAGCGACTTTCCGTCCATGTTGGTATAAAGTTGAGATGAAGTTGTGTGTATATATATATATATATTGGCCTATTTCTGTTTCTTTTAAACTCACCTTTTAAACCAACATGGACAAAAAGTCGATCTTACCTTAAGACCTTCAGGAGCCAATTTCCAAGTTGTGGGTGACAAATCTCCCTCTCCGGTCTGCCAACCACGAGTGACTGATCTCACGTCCCAATTATTCACAAAATACAAAGTATGTCATAGTCCGTTTTCAGGCAGATGTCTGCTAATTAAAGGTCAGAATACCCTTTTAAAGCAAAATCTAATTCAAGTTGTTTTAACACAGTTATGAGGCAATTTCTATCCTGACCTTTCCCCTTTCCACACAACTACATACTGAGTCACACCATTGATCTCCATGATTGCTTTTCGATCCACGCTTTTTTATAGTGCTAAAGTGAATTAAAGCAGCCAAGCACTAAGATATTTCTCAATTTTATGATCACATTCCTGCTACAGACCATAAAATATGCTAGTCATATAATGCACAAGCAGGGTTTTGCCACATAAATAGCCTTTACAATGGCAGTAAACAAAATATGATCTGTTGGAAGAAGTGTTTGCCCTGCTCACATTATGAAGCCAGTTTCGTCGATTGGGCGATTGTGGCTCCGTGATGATGTTTACGTTGGTTAAGCATCCACAAATGGTTTGTCACTGGAAGCATGAGAGATAACAGAGTCCAAATATGGTTTCATGGATGACTGAAGTAAATTAGGAGAGCAGGCAGAGGAGAGGTAGACGGAGAAAAACAGGATGGATGGCTCCCAGGTGAAAAGGTCAGCCCATCTGTTGTTGTGGACCTGCGGTTTAATTGACTGAGTCCAAACTCAGCTGATTTACCGACTTTTTGTTTCCACCCTCAGCTCAGTAAAGCAAACACGACTGACCTCACTCATGGTAAAATACAAGATACAGCCACATAAAGCAGCTCATCGTCTGCATAATAATGAGTTTTTGGTACTTGATATCATCACATCAGACGGACAGTATATACTGTAAATCTTTATACACTGATACAACAGTGAATTCCTTCCAAATACTTAATTTAATTTATGTAAATAAAACCTAATTTAAAGACCTGCTGTTTTCCAGAGGAGTTTGTACCATAGGATAAGCCGACCATGATTTATGGATCTGCAACGATAAGTCAATTAATCGATGTATCAGAAACTGTTTTGATTATCAATTCATCGTGTAAATCATTCATCAAGTAAAACTGTGAAACAATATCTTGATGCAGCTTCTCAAATAAGAGAATTTGCCTCTTTTCCTTGTCTTATACTATAATAACTTCATATCATAACTAACATAGCAGGGCTCCCCCTTCTGAAGAATTTTTCCCTTTGGAGCCTCAACTTATGCATTATATCTACAATATTTTGGAGAAGCCACAGGCACTCTTCCCATGACTAAAATGTTTAGATGGTGGATTTTACCCAGTTTAGAGTGATTCCTTTAATGGCTGCCACTAGGAGAGTCTGAAGAAAACGTGAAAAACTTTTGCTTTCAAGTCCCCTTCCCTGTTTTGCGTGGTGTTTTAAATGATCTTGCTATTAGCTTCAATTTATTGCTATAATTAATTTGATTTGATTAGTTTCCTTGTATCTGTTAAGAAATTGTCTAATTTGTAGATACTTAAACAAATGAGTGTCCAGAGGCCACACTCCCCTTTAATCTGGGAAAACGACTTCTGTTATTTGAGTCTATTATGTGGTGGATAGAGATAAGAGTATATCTTGCATTAGGTAAGGTATATAGATAAGGCCATGTCCCATGAAAGCAGTTAAATTAAAAGATACTTTACTTACTTACTTTACTAAGATGATTTTCTTAACTAAAACACTGACTCTGATTTCCCAAGGTCAAGCACCAAGGTCATGATCGACTGGTCCAATGTGACAGCGTCCAGCCACCAGGAGCTGGGCCTGAAACCCGAGGAGCTGCAGAAGTCCAAATGTGTCCTGGGCTTCATCCCTGTAATCTACTACAGCATCCTGCTCTGTGTGGGAGTACCAGGTACACTGTCAAGATGTCATGTAGTGAGAGCTGTGTGCAGGGTTAGTTCACCCAGACTGCACTTAAAGTATTATCTCTGGTTTGTACCCTTATAGTTTTGTTTGTAAACTGAGTGCAGTTTAAATCATTTACATTGATATCTATTTACAACAAAAGTGGGAACTGCACAAGAAGAAATCAATACACAAGTGAGTTAGAGTTACATTACGGTGCTGTAATAGACTGGTGAGATAGTACATTGTTGTAGCAAATGACCAAGCACTGATGGCTCTTTTCACAGGTTATAATAATCACATCATCGGATCAGTTTGAGTTAATTAGTATTTATCTATCCATTGATCCCTCCAGCCAACTGTCTCTTGAATCTGTCTGCTTAAAAATGTATCACCACAATAATTAAGAAAGTGGAAATAACTGTCACTTTGATGGACGGCGTTCACCTCAGCATTGTTCTCATTAGTACTGTGCTTAGTCTACAAGTCGATGGCGGTGGTTTGGTATTGATCCAGCAGGGATTTAGGCCGAGTGGTGTTCAAAACAAGAGGACGTGTCACCAGAGCATCCAGATCACGTAATTGTCCCAAAGGGGAAATAAATATAAGAGGGCCAGAGTCAACAGCTGTACGCCTGACGGGGTCTTAATACTGGTGATGTTATAAAAATAGCTACAGTGAAAATGTCCTGTTGTTGATGAGAAAAAACAGATTACAGATACAGAATATACAGATATAGAAGAAATACTGTATAAGATGTTCACACACAATCAATGGTTTGTAACTTATACTGTTATGAAAGCATTTTTCATCCATAATGGATTAGGATTGGATATGATTAGTTAACCGGATGCTGCTAAAACAACCACAATCTGACTTTTTATGATTTGTTTTGCAATCTAAAAAATATTGTGCTATAGAAGTTTCCTGTAATTGAATATCAATTCTGATGAACTCACTTATTAATCTAGTTTGTTATGCCACAGGCAGAAGCTAAATCTAGTTATTAGGGGGAATAAGTAATACCTGCTCAATTAGTCCTGCTAATTTACTGGCCTAGTTTAGCAGAGCAGCTGCCACTTCTTTTTATCTCACTCTTTTTTTAAGATGATTTAGTGTGGTCGAAGGGAAATTTCGCCACTTATGGCGTCCAATCAGTGTTGATGGTAAATATAGTCAATCGAAGCAATCAGTTCCACGGAGTGCGCTATATAGAAAGAGAAAGCTGAGTTCTCCTGTCTCGTGGCGGCAGTGCCTACATGTACCAGGATGCATTGCCACAAGCTTCTGAGGCCATTTTTGCTGTTGGAAGTGTAGCTACTTTCCAATACAAGCGAGTGGTGGAGACTGGAGATCCAAGCTGAAATATCTCGCAGCTCTTCTTTGCCCCTGACTATGTTACCATACACCTCGCCGGAAGAACATTGGCAACAACTGCAGGTTTTTTCACACTATATCCCTAACTCCGACAGATGGAGATCAGGTTGAAAGTCAGTGAAACTTGTCTTCAGGCTACCTTTAAATCACATATTTCAATGTATTCATTTATTATAGCCATTTCCATTTGATATTAAGGTATGGCATAAAATTCAGCCGTTACATATTTTTTCTGTTTCTCTTTGTTTGTTTCTCTTCAGTAAACATCCTCACAGCCGTGGCTTTATCCAGGCTGGCGTCCCGCACCAAGAAAGCTCTGTACTACTACCTATTGGCGGTGACCGGCTCAGATATTCTCTCCCAGCTCTTCATCATCTTTGTCGGCTTCCTGCTAGAGACGGCAGTTTTTCACCGCGACGTCCCCGCGCTCCTGCTGCACTCGGTCAGCGCTGCCGAGTTCGCCGCCAACCACGCCTCCATCTGGTCCACCGTACCCCTCACCGTGGACCGCTATGTGGCGCTGTGCCACCCACTCCTCCACCGCCAGATCAGCTACCCGGCCCGGGCCAGGAAGATCATCGCGGTGGTTCTGGCGTTATCGCTCGCATCGGGCGTGCCCTTCTTCTGGTGGTCGGACATGTGGAGAAACAGCCACCAGCCCACGGCGCTGGACACCGTCCTCATATGGACGCATGTAACTATCATCTACTTCCTGCCCTGCAGCATCTTCTTGGTGCTGAACTCGTTGATAATCCACACGCTGAGGGTCAGACAGAAGCAACAGCCTTGCCAGGAGGAGCGTGGGTCGAAGCCGGCGCCACCTCGCCGACTTGGGAAGACCACGGCCATGCTGCTGGCCATCACCTCCGTGTTCTCTGTGCTGTGGGCCCCCAGGACCGTCGTGATCATCTACCACCTGTACGTGTCCTCAGTTCACCGAGACTGGCGCGTCCACCTGGCCTACGACCTGTCCAACATGCTGGCCATGCTGAACACCGCCGTCAACTTCTTCCTTTACTGCTTCGTCAGCAAGCCTTTCCGCGGCGCTGTGCGGGATGTCGTGCTGCTCAGGGGGGGCCCACTGCATCCTCGCCACGCTCAGCCGCAACATCATGCCCCCACCAATGCCTCCGTCTCCTCTCTGTACAGTGGGAACAACAAGCGCTCGCAGAGGGACTCCACCCCCCTGTCACCCCGCAGGACCAGAAAGCCCTCGTGACCCCGTGCCCCCCTCCCCTTAATCCAAAACACCCATCATCCCACGGTCCCCGAGCGCTTCTGACCCCAGGGACGCACACTGCATTCCAGCTACGCCCGTGGACAGCTGCCAGTCAGCCCTGGAGCTTTCTCAAAGGGCCTAACATGAACTCAGAAGAAGTATGTTTTTTGTATTGTAATATGTCACCGGGTGTTATTTGTCCATGTAAATCAGATTAGATGGCAGTGTATTTATTTTTGTTCAGAAGAATTTAACAAAATAAAAGTAGGTTTTTGGTATTTTTTCTTTTCCATACATGGTAGCAATGTGACAAAATTCGATATAGATCCATGGTTAGTACGCAGAAGGAAAAGAATCAAGGAAAATACTGCTACTGTAAGTGTAATCCATTCATCTACTCAGTCCCACTCATACCATGTCAAGTGGTGTTCACTTTGCTTCAATCTATTTTAATTACCCTGCTATGAAATCCACTCAGGAAGCAGCAAAGAGGGAGAAATAGAGTTTTAATCTGAGCTGTTGTGTAAAGATGCCGAATGCCCAAAAGACAATCCACCATGCTGAGCACAGCCAATCGAGCAAAGAAATCCTCCTCCGTCTCTACAGCGCGCTCCCAAGCACAAAAACCACAGCTGCTAAGTGTTTATTTTTCATGAAATGCAACTCGATGGAGCCTTCAAATGAAAGCTTGCTGTTTAAGCGGCAGGGGTGAAGACGCTGCTCTACAAACAGCCCCTCCGCCACATCACCAGCATGGACCTCAGCTCTGGCTAAACAAACCACAGATTAGCCTGATGGTGTGCACAAACACACACTCACACATACACACTCACACAAGAAGGTTCACACTCTCATGCATGTACGAACACTTGCACACACAGACGCCAGCTAGTACATTTCCATTTGCTACAACAGACATTTTTTATGTTACATCATTGCAAATAGATTTTTAAAAAATGGCCGTATCTCTTGTTGTATCAGTGTGATAAGAACAGATCTGCACTTAAACTTCAAACACCTACTGAGCTGTAGTTGGCATGTATATATTTCTAATTAGTGCCCTCGGGGAAAAGTGAGTTGTGCTGTCACTTTGATTTTTCACGCTGCACTCAATTGTTCTGTTGGCTTGTCACCTGGTTTCTAATGATGTCCAGTGATTCTGTAGACTGACAAATATATATATAATATCAATCTCACATACCAGCGAGATATGAACAGTTGTTGTAAGTTACTGGATTTGTCAGTTTTGTATTTGTATCTGGCGTTGTGGTGACATTAATCTGTGCTTTAAATGACAGTTTTATGGCCAGATCCCATCCAGCTGTGAAGACTCCGTGGTTGAGAGTAACAGATGTAGCTCTGCTTTGATTTGATTCTCCAAAACACTGGAAAATGTTATCCGATTATACAGAAACAAGGTGAAAGTTCTGAATATTTGTGAGAACAGATTTGTGGGAGGACACTGACAGAAGTCACTGGCCCTGTAGTTGTGAAATCAACCGTTCAAGCCTTACATGTAAACTATTTATTAGCATCATTACAATTAATGAAGCTAAGAAGTAACAACTAACTGTTGAATTGATAATTGTTACTTCTTACGCTTATTTGTATGGATATATAACAATGGATCAAATAACTGAAGCTCGGGAGCCTCTTTTAATGTTTTCATTATTGTATGGCTCTTGGTGGAGACCAAAACAGAGCTAAAAGAAGAGTGAATATTGGACTTAACCAAAAAAAACACGAGAAAACTTAACTAATGGCTAAAGCTTATGGACATGTAACAAAAATAAGATTAACGCTTTCATATTGGAATGAAAGTCATTACAAAGAACTCATTCCATCAGTGAAATCTTTTCTGTATCATCACAAACATTTTTCAATCCGTCAACCAACAGTGAAGTCTTAAGTACAGTATATGTATACATCTAAGAGTTTCCTCCTCTGCCCACCCATTTAGGTTTAAAGTTCCCAGTGCAAGCCACCTGCCTGCTCGACAGTCCTCGCTGTCTTTACTGTAACAGTAGGAGACACAGTGTTAGTTCCCCTGTGTGTCCCCGTGTCAAACTGCTCACGTCGCCCCGCGGTCGACCCACGCTGAGTTCTGAGAGGCCGTTCGCAGATGTAGATACGAACTGTTTCTTTGAAGATGTCTCCCGCTGCCCGACAATAACAGAGGGGGGTGAGAGAGAGAGCGTGTAGTGGCGGCGACCTTCCACCGGTTAGGACAGTGGGGGTCGGGGAGATGGCTGAATAAACAGCTCCGATTAAAGTTTAATGGTGCTTTCACACATCTTCAGAG